>JAFBJZ010000831.1:5336100-5967320 GCA_016785225.1 Psettodes erumei
TGTAGTAATATAATTCCCCCCATTTTCACACATACAATGTTAATTCTCCTTGTTAATGTTTCAGATGTATATCAGAGGGAAGCTGCTGTTTGTGGACTACATATCCATTGGTCACGGCTGCTCAATCAGAGACCTTCAAAAGCAAATCTCCAGAACCAGGGGAGACTACAGATTAGGTCTGAGCCTCCCACCAGACTACAAGTTCAGGTACTGCTGCACCACCCTCTCTGTGAATCAGACTGACTGTAAGGTCATTCACTCTGCTTACAAATAATTCAACTTGAGTTAATATAAAGGGTCGAAAACTGTCAATGATGATCATGCAATATATAACTACGAATAAAGAAGAGGAGAGAGGATTTAATGAACTTAACTACTTTGATTCTCTTCATGGTTTTATGTTCTTTACTTGCAGTGACGCAGTGAAAAAAAAAAGTACAGCCACAGATGGACACAAATCACAAGATTTAACACTATAGGAGGAGGAGATGATGTGACACTGCTCCCCTTCAGCGGAAAAGGCCAATGAAAGGTTTTTAACTGAAAAAACATTTTGAAGTTAAATTCCTACCAATTCATCGATCGCTCTGGCTGGAACTGAACAGTAACTTCATGATTCAGATTCTCATCATCTTTACCATCTTTGATTTTTCAGCCTGGCTCTGTTAGCACAGTTTTCTTTTAATCTGACTGAATAACAAGACTCCTGCATTTCCACATGTTATACACTAAATATACTCCAGTGACAGGATTACTTCTGCATCAGTCTCCAAAGTTACCAAACAGCACTAACTCTCAGTTAATACTTTCGAGTAATATGCTGTCAATCTGATGCCAAACATCTTTTTGCTAACTGTTCAGGTTTACACCAATAGTTGACAACCTTTGACAGCTTTGACAGAAACACTGTTTCAGTGTTCTCTTAATAAAGGGCTTTTCATCATATGTAAATGAAGAATGTGTGTGTTCATTGTATTTTTCAATATAGATGAGCAGATTTAATGAACACACTAAAGTATAAAATATTATGTTTTCATTTTTTAAAAACTAATATTTTCACTGCCATTCATTACCTTTCATTTCTTGTTAGCAAGGGCTCTTTCCTTTAAAGATGTCTGACTGATCAACCTGATGACAAAGCTCCAAGCATGATGAAAACCTCAGCAATTATTGATGTTTGTTTTAGTTTTACTTCCTCAACCAGACCTAAATGTGGCTTTGAAATGGCTGGCTTCCATCCATATTGTTGGCCTCTTAGTCACCTACCACTGTTGTTAATATTAGTAATGATGATGTGTGTGGAAAGTGTGGAGGGTTTTTTGTACAATGATGAGCGATCAAAATGTCCTAATACAGTTGCGTGGAAATTGTTGATTTTATGGGAAACTAGATT
Organism: Psettodes erumei; assembly: GCA_016785225.1. Lineage (NCBI taxonomy): Eukaryota > Metazoa > Chordata > Actinopteri > Pleuronectiformes > Psettodidae > Psettodes > Psettodes erumei. Next base: position 5,337,494 of record JAFBJZ010000831.1, read on the forward strand.
CCAACTTACACAACAATTACTTACGTGATCGAAGTGTTTTCTCTTACACATGTTAGGATCAGTTAATGTTAAACTTACTAGTAACTGAAACTACGTGTTTTATTTTTATCTGGCGGTCTGCTGTGCTCCCCGGTGGCCTCTAGTGGATTATTCATGAAAACAAAAAGGAAGTTCACTTTGCAGCCAGTGCGGCTCGAGTGAGGATGAAGCGTTTGCAGCGGGATCACAACAAGTGTTGCTCGAACACAAGCGAAGCAAGTGTCGATTTTTACATTTTTTTGGACACGTACGTTTGTTTGAGTCGACACTTTGGGCTTACAATGTATCCGGGCGGTTTGTTTCCGCTGCACTGACACCACAGCTGTTGTTGAAGAAGTGACAACCAAACAGAAGTGAAGATGATCTCAGGTGAGTGACCGCCGACAGTTCACGATATCGTTTGTGGCTTGTGGTTGTTGTGTGTGTGTGCGGTAGTGCACATTGGTCACATATCTCACCAAGTTAATTATCACGTCTTTCTTTTTTGTTTAAATACCAATTGATTTCTTTCTTATACATACGAATAATCAATGCAACCGATATGTTGTATGTACGATCTGGAGTTAATCTGCAATCCTTGGTTAGGTTTTTAAATCAATATTCAAAAAGCAAAGAGTCATTAAAGGGGTCAAGATAAACAGAATGTGTACATATGTCCATGCGCTTTTGTGTCAGACAGGGAAGTGACTGCCAATCAGCATCATTGTTTGGGGACATTTAACTCATATGTATGTTGAATTTCATTGAATTGTTTTTGTAGACTCAAACCATCAAACTATGGCTTGCTGAGCGTGTGTGTGTGTGTGTGTGTGTGTGGGGGGGGGGGGACAGCAGTTCAAACAGATGCACCAGTTTGGGTGACTCCTTTTCCAGTCCATGTGACCCTTCTCCCATTTCTCGCCCACTCTTCATCTCCCATCTGCATCTCCTCCTCCTCCCCTGCCTCTTGACATGGACCACTAGCTGGATTACTTTGCTGTGTGCGCAAAGGCAAACAAAAGCAATCTGATATTTGACCCCCCCATGACGTGATTCACAGAAGATAATCTAACACAGTCTCAAGTACTTGTGTTTTTTTTCTCTCCTCAGGCATGCACAAGCCACCTGTGGCCCCTAAACCAAAGCTGGTGCAGCCCCATCAGCCAGGCCTGTCTCCCTCAACCCCGAGAAGAGACGGCCTCTCTCTCCCATCTCCTGGCACAACAAGGAGGGTTAAACCACTGCTGGCCCCCAAACCATGCCTCTCCAAACTCACCACTGCTGTAGAATCCAAACCTCTCTCTTCAAAGAGCCTGCACCAAACGGGTGTAACAGAAAGCCCTTGGACTGTTGGTCTGCTCACCTCCCAGAATGGAATACAGCAAGAAAACAAAAAGCCTGATTGGGATTATATTATTCCTATTTGCTTGTGTAGCCAGGAAAGCTGCCAGTGTATCAGGAATACGTCAGCAAGCAGAGACAAAATGGAGAAAGACTTGAAAACATTGCTGAAGAGTAAAACTGAAGAGTACAGAAAGGTTCTCCCTGCATCTCAAGGTGACATGGACAGCAGAGAAAGAACAGACACTGCTAAAAGCCAGGTGATGAGTGCTAACCCTCCACAAAATGTTTGTCTGCAGTCGGCCACCACCAATACTTTCCTCGTTAACTATAAACCTCTACAAGAGATGCTTACTTTGGACAAAAATCACAACACAGATGTCAAAACCTCTCCGGTGGTAAATGTTAGGCTGTCTCTTCCTCCCAGAACATGGAGTGATGAGGCAAACAGCAACATAATACTTCAGAGTGCACCTGGGCGAGGACCAGAGGAAGATGCTCTTGGCTCAATATTTTGTGTGACCCAACCCAAACCAGTCCCAGTGGCCCCTAGAAAACCCATCCCTGTTCCTCTACCACGGAAACCCAGGACATCTGTTCTGGTCCTTCAGGAAAAGGTGGAGAAGGAGAGGGAAGAGATTATAAACCAGGAAGGGAGGGGAACGAACGTCAGAGAGGTGAAGGTGTCATCAGAGGGGAAGGACAGCTCATCCCTGTCTGTCAGTGTACCTGTTAGTGAAAACAAGCAAATTGTTCTGTCTGCAAGAAAAGCCTGTGCTCCACCAGCCCCTCCACCCAAGAAAAAGCCATTTCTGTCTGCGCCTGAGATAGTGCCAACCTCTGCTCCTGAGGTGCTGCCAACAGATGTGGAAGAGGAAGATCTGGGATTGGACAGCAGCGTATATGAGATGGAGATATCAGTTGACCAGGAGGATGAAGAGGTGGAGAAGGATATGGAGGGAAAGGAAGATCGGGAGGCATTCTACAGCGACCTCGCACTTCATCTTCCTCCTAGCAGCAGTTTGCTCAGTCAGCCGGAGACTAGCCAGCCTCCTGCCATCACTGCTGCTGCAGAGAATGGGGTGGTCAAGGTGCCTCCAAAAAAGCCGAAGAGGCACAGCAGCCCGATGGCATGCATGCAGACGAAGGAATCTCCCGAGGAGAAAGACGAGTGGAAATTAGGAGAAAATGAGAAAAGGCATGTCTTTCCCAGACAAGATTATGATTTGAAGGAGAGAGTGATGAGGGAGCTGCCTCTGCCTCCAGATGAGAAAGCAGGAAGAAACCTTTTGACACCTGGAATCATCAAACCTTCACGGTCCAGCCTGGGCAAACAGAGAGCCAAGTCGTTCTCTGGTGCTGACCTCATTTGCTCCGACCGACAGAGGAGGAACTCTTTCCGGAAACTGCTGGATCTGAAGCTCTCGGTGAAGATGCTGCCCAAGCTGATGACAAAAGGAGGCCAAAGCCCAGACTACACGGGGAATGGTAATGAACAAAGTCTGGACAAGGACCAAGAGGCATGTCAAAACTTCCTTGAGCCTTTCAAGTCTGAACGCAAATTCTCCTGCCCTCTGATTGGATTAGAACAGAGCGTGGATGGAGATGAGTTTTCTCCTCAATTAGATGAAGATGTTCACTATGAGAACATCCGTCACTATGAGGAGATACCAGACTACATGAACGTTGATGTGGGGGAGGCAGGGTTATCTCCTCGGCCCTCGTTCTCTCCGCCTATGACCTTGAACAGCGAAATGTATAATGATGAGGGTATTTATGAGGAGCAGGAGCCTTATATGTCCCTTGAGAAAAGCACTGGACACCAGCAGTGTGGGATACCAACAGACAATGAAAGGTAGGTTGTTGTGGCCGTCATCTCTTTCTCTAAACTTACTTGTTAGCAGACAATGATCGCCTTTGTTGTCTGAAAAGAGTGCAGGAAAACACCTGAGGCTTCTTAAAACCACTTATCTGTAAAAGATTTAGTAAATGTGAGACTGTGACTCAGTATCGGTTGTAAAAAAAAAAAAAAAAGGAATGATCACTGAGAAGCACATTGCCTTGTCTTTTGTCAGATTCCTGTCTGGGGAGTTTGACAAGTAAGGTGGCAAGAGCCTGTAAAGGCTTTCAGGTGTTGATGGATTGTGTGTTGACTTCAAATGTTTAGATCTAAATATACACTTCAACTCATCCTTTAAAAAGTTTGGCTACAATAGCCAGTTACTAGACTGGTCCTTAATTAGTTCAGTTATCAGTTACTTGGAGCTTACATGGTTTGGAATAATCCTTTTTATGTAAAGAATGGGTGTTGTGTTATGAATGAGCAGTGAGCATAAGTCAGCTGGAAAAAACAGGATTACAGTTTGTGTAACTGTACGCTCTGCCTCTCACGGCTTAATGTATCGCCCCTCATTAGTCCAGACAGTGCGACAATCACATGTTGAAAACACGTTGAGCAGCTCACAAACGGAGACCAGCAGCTGTTGTAAACACGTCACAGTGTGTAAGACCCACTGACTTTGGCTTATTGGGTTTGCTGCTTAGCCTGTTCAGGGAGGTGCCGTGGTTTCAAATGTAGTACTCCCTCTGGGAATTGTGGTATTTTTTAGTTTCTCCTTGGGGCAGTTTCTTTCTATCTGGTCATCTTAAACTCCATGTTTAAATTAACAAAGCGTGGGATGTTTGTGATGAGTGGTTTCCACCTGGTTTGGAGTTCTTTTCTGTCTGGCTCTGCAGCAGTTAGCCAAACTCCTGCTCTGTGACTCAAGGCACGCAGCTGGACCAGGGCTAGCGTTGTGTGACATTGTTGATGATTATTATCAAATGTTTTTTTCCGGTTGCGTCAAGTACTCCCTTTCCTGTGTGCTCTTTTTTCATGACTCCCCCTTTGATCAGAATAGGAAATGTTCTGCTGGATCGACAAAAAGACATACTCCCACAGATGACATGCTGACATAGGTGTTTTTATTTCAGCATCATCTTTTTTCCCCTCTTCTTTAAATAAAATTGTCACTTTTTGTGGCCTTATTTTGGACTCTAATCATTTGCCATTTGAATGACCAGGGCGCCTCATGGCGTGCTGCATTCAGTGTTTTTGAAATGCGTCCTCAACACCTGCACAGTTTGTTCATGCTCTGGCATCTGTCTCTGTTCTTCCTTCACACTAACATCCTGCCCTTTTAACAGAAACCCTGCCAGTGAGGAAGTGGCACCCCTGGGTGAAGGCCCCTCAGATGATGACATTGTGTCCAACACCTCGGACGAGGAGGACGAGGATGATAGCAGCTCAATCTCCAGTAAAGGAGACCCTCTGCAGCCAGAGGAGAGAACGGTGAGGAGGGCAGACGCTGTTTATGATTTATGACTTCAGTCCCCGATGGGCTCAGAAATATTTCCTGGAATCATCTCCCAGGGTTTGTTCTTCACGAGGTCTGAGAGATGATGATTTTGTCTTGAACCTGTAGGGAACAGTTTTCTTCTTTTTGACACTTTGTTCCTTCACTTTTCTTGACCTCATGTGTAACAAATATGCTTCAGCAGAAAATTCTCAAATGAATGGAAAGCCTTACATGCAAAACCACTCAGACTACACCCTCTGCAACCTAATTAAGAAGCAGTGTACTGAGTGTATTATGATGCATCAGTAGTTTTGTCATGAGCTTTGTTTTTTTTAAATGCGCTGTAATCAAAGACTGCATTTCTGCACCTTTTGTTAGACGCAGAGTGGACAGAAGAAGAGCAAGATTCATCACATCGCGACGGAAATCATGACCTCTGAGAGTGTGTAAGTGTTAATTTTATTTCTTAAAGCAAAAGTTCACTCAAATAACCCCAAACAAACAATTACTAGTTACTACAATTACTTAGTGAATCCAGCCATGCAGACAGCTTTAGTTTCATTTGGCCAGGTTTTGAGATATCTTTAGAATCCACAAATGTCTTGTTGAAGTTTTCAACTAAATATTTTGTTCTTTGAGCACCAAAGACTAAACTTCAACTGCATTGTATTGGGTGGAGATAGATGCCTACCCTGGCAAATAAAACCAAAATAGTCAGCATGGCTAGATAACACAAAAAACTAAAAAATGTTGTTTTTCCTGCACTTAGATGGAATGACTTTTCATTGTCTTTAACTGTGTATCCCTCCTAACTTATTTAGCTTTTCCTGTCTTTTGTTTTTACAGGTTTGTTGATGTCCTGAAGCTGCTTCATGTTGTAAGAACCCCGCATACATCAGCATTTAGTGTTATGTTTTATTTAGTGCTAGTTTACTGTAAGAGTTCACATTCTCCATATGTGTTTGATTATCCTAACCACCGGGGCACACCCCATTGCGGGATGACTCCCCCTCAGTCTTGCCCTCACAGTTCACATTCCTGATGGTTTTCCCCTGAATTTCAGCAGCAGTGTGATCTGACAGTAACACTACACTTGTCTAGATTCAAATGGAGTCATGTTGTCTCCTTGTGGTGTGTTTTTTTTTTTAGACATTTAGTCTTTAATGGATTGAAGCCACCAATATGAAGTGATTATCTGGTTTCTTTGCTGTACGTCACTCAAAATGTTTGTGACACATGAAAAAGTGTTGAGTAGTTTTTGTATCAGCTGTCAGAGCAGTGTACGCCTAACTAACTTAACCATGGCTGTTGGCTGAAACTATATTTTTGCACAAACCTCACAAACAAAAGTGTACAATATATGTACAGTAAAAGGTCTAACTTCTGTGTAAACCTGCCAGTGTGTTAGCATGCTGTTGCTAATTTGGCAATTGGCAATACAGAAAAAGCAAGCTGAGGTTGAAGGGAATGTAATTGGTTTTATAAATATTTGGTGAGAGACCAAAGTGCATTGACAAATTAAAATTTTGACTTAATGACGGCGCCAGATACCAAAGTTATTACAATTCATCCTGTGGGGAGCAGGAATATATGTGTATGTCTTCTTGATAGTGCAAAGAAAACATCAGGGAATCACCATTTTCATTAGGATTCATCCTCTGGAAATCATAAATGTCTGTGCAAAATTTCATATCTCATAATTGTTGAAATATTCAGGTCTGGACCAAACTGGCAGTGCAGCATTGGCACACCACTAAAAACATAGGCAGTTCATGCAAACACAGCCACATTTTTTGATGGAGTTAGCATGAGAAACAGTTTAATCTTTAAATAACTGGAATATAACATCACACTGATGAAATACAGGCAAACACAAAGAGGAACAGGCAGAAATTGAATTAAGTAAGAAACTGACAGGGCTGCAATTCCACATATCTTATACGTAGATGACTGACAAACCATCATGCAATCCACTATGACCTTTGTCACCTTTGTCCCTGTGTTGTGCTTTGCCTCACAGTTAAAGTCACAGATCTACACTTGGAAGTTAAAGTCATCTTTGTTTGTTGTTTTGCTTTGTTTATTTTAACAAGATGATTACAGTCATACCAGCAGATGTTTGGAGAGACAAAGGCTGTGAAATGAGAATGTAGTAGGACTGAGTCACGGGCGATGGCTCCTCACTGCAGAGTGCAGACAGGAAGTGCTTGGGTCTCTGTAGACTGTAGGGGAGTGGAGGTCAGTAATAAGGAACAGTCATGCCAAGAATGTGGAGGTGACTTGATATTTTTCATTCTCTGTCTTTATCAGGCAGTTAGCCGGCTTTCCGTAAACTACAGTTGTGAGTTTTTATCAGGTATCATTTGAACCTCATTTTTAACCGTGCCAGTGCTGTGCTCTTTGTACTGCTGCTGTCAGGTGAAAACCTATTGTAACCTGATGTAAAGCCCAGTCAGTCTTTTAGCTTTCAAAGCCCCATAACTGAATATTATTCTATATTATATTATAACAGGCGCTCTTTACTGGGTGTACCATCTGTAAGCACTTTTCTTTGCCATGTGTCCACATAAACCACCAACAAAAAAAATCCACATCATCAGAAAAACAAGCAGGAATGCCACCCTTGAGCTTGTCTGTGCTTATTCTTTAGTCCTGATTCAGAATATCCTGGAAATTTGGGTGCACTTAATGCGCTCATGGGTCAGCAGTATTTTACTTTTGTTATCATTGATATTTAACATTGTTGGTGCTTATCTAATTTTTTGTGTTCTTTTTTGGACCATGTTACCTGATTTGCAGAGAAAACTTTTAACCTGTTTTTTAGTCCGTTTCATGGACTTCACTGAATGATCTCAGACTGAACTGCATTTTCAAGAAAACATCTAGCGACCCATTTCAAGAAAAAAACAGTTGCATACTGTGGGTTTTCCCCATTGTAGCCTGAGTTCCTGAATTTGATCATCTGACTCTTTATGTCTCTGACTATCCGACCCTTCAGGACTTCCGTGATGCAGTGTCTAAAGCATCTCATCAGAATGGGAAGCCTGTGATCGAGGAGCGTCTTCTGAACCAGATCCTGTATTACCTTCCACAACTCTACGAGCTCAATCAAGACCTGCTGAGAGAGCTGAAGCAGAGATTGGCCAAATGGTACTGCAGTAATCATCAAAAAAATTGTTTTTCTATTTGTTTTTATCCGTCACTGTAACTGACACCAAAGCAATAGATGCAGTTACACTACCTCTGTCTCATCTCTTATGTAGAGTGTGCTTCTACGTAAGGGGAAACCTTAACTCCTTTAAAACCTGAAACAACATTGAAGATTAACAAAAAATCCTTAGGCATTAGTGGGGAATTGGCAAAATGTTGCCACATCATCAACTACTTCACACATCATCAACTAAATCACAATTATGAAAGGGATTTTTTTTCTGAAAGCTCTGATTTACAGTTATGTGTGAACTCTGTGTAGTGTCTCAGTGTTTTAGTTTTTCTCAATTTTCTTTATTCTGTGTACAGGGATGAGAATGCACAGCTAGCAGATATTTTCCTGAAGAAAGGGCCATATCTGAAGATGTACTCCACATACATCCGCGAGTTTGATAAGAATGTGGCTTTACTGGAAGAGCAGAGTAAGCGGAACCTGGCATTCGCAGCGGTAGTGCGGGAATTTGAGGTAACAATGCTTGCTCAACCTGTTTTCTGTCTGGGGTGGAGGTAGTGTCTTGTCTTTTTGGTCAGTGATGCTTCATCGTTTATGCATGTGTCAGGAGTGTCATTTGTGAAGTGTATCATTCTTTGTCCAAGGCCAGTCCACGCTGCGCCAACTTGGCTCTGAAGCATTACCTACTGAAGCCTATTCAGAGGATTCCTCAGTATCAGCTGTTGCTCAGAGGTACTTCTGATCAAGAATCAGTTTCACAGCATTAATTTCATCAATTTTGTTTGTTAACCCATCATTCTTGAGTCAAAGTCAAGTTTTATTTATATCACAATCACTTCATAGTTGTAGTTATGGGCACCTGAACATAAGATAATTAACTGGCCTGGGATGTCTCATTATAGTCATCATGCTGCCCCCTGGTGTACAAATAAACAAACAATAGTTAAATAGTGCCGCCTTTCTTCTTCAATCCTCATACAATAAGATTTTTGAAGTGTAGTCCAAATCAGGTTTAGTAGTAACACTGGCTTTATCATGAATGGGCTTAGTGTGTCATGAGTTCAGTGCCAAAATGTGAAGAATGTTCCTCACGTCATTCTTGTATAATTGTATTACGTAAGCGCTTACAGACCTTTTTATCCAGGATTTTGATTGGAGAGTACATTCCATGAATTTACTACACAACACTAGAGTACTTGTGACCCAGTGTGCAAAGTGTTTTTCACTTGCCTGGTTGCACTGCCTTAATATGATATATTTTTAATTTTGTTTCAGACTATCTGAAAAACCTGTCTGAAGACTCGGATGATTACAAGGACACACAAGGTAAAGTAGGGACTTTTTTCTTACACCTGTTCAAATTAAGACGTGTCAGTGGAAATGAAACATTGCTGACATGTACATGTTTTTTTTCTCCCCCACTCAGCTGCCCTTGCTCTAGTAAAAGAGGTGGCCAATCATGCCAATGACATCATGAAACAAGGGGTGAGAGCTGATTTAAAATTCAACAATCAGCACATTCTGTTAGCATGTTGATAAAGTGTTCCATATAGGTTGCTGATCTCTACTTAAAAAAAAAAATCTCAGGATAATTTCCAGAAGATGATCCAGGTGCAATGCAGTCTGAACGGCCGCCATGAGATAGTCCAGCCTGGGCGGGTAAGATGTTGCTTATATCTGGTGACAGTTCATTCATTCATCACATGTTTTAAATTATAAAAAGGTAAAGCTTCTTGTCATTTTAATGAAAGTAATATAATAATAATAACACAGTAATACTTTTTATGGTGAACAGTTAACCAAATGGTTTATTGCCTTTAGAACTTATTAGAAATATTGTGCTTCATTTTAAGAAAGACATTCTAAAGTTCTTTAACAGTCAGAAAGAACTATCCTTCTTGAATTAAACATGTAAAACAACAAACGTCAGACCTGACTTTATGTGTCCTTGTGACATTTTTGGGCCCCAGGTCTTCCTGAAAGAGGGTATCTTGATGAAGCTGGCCAGGAAAGTCATGCAGCCCAGAATGTTCTTCCTGGTATCGTAATACACATCATTCTCTTCCTCCTTTTACTTTAGGCTTTCAGACCCTGATCATGAGAACACTGTGATGACATCTACATCATTACATGATGCTTAATGCTGTTGCAGGTCAACTTTTGATTAAATGTACCTGTAATTGATGAATGCCTTTTGTCAAAGCATTCTAAGCTAATAAGTTAATTTTAAAAAAAACATGTTGAAATCAATACATTTGTGCCTGCCTTATCATTTTTTGCTCTGAGCTCTTCTGTGGTGCAACCGGAAAGACAGAAAGATCCTGAAGTTTCTGTATCATTTCTCCTTCAGTTTAACGACACGTTGCTGTACACCACTCCTGTTCAGTCAGGCCAGTACAAGCTCAACAACATGCTCTGTCTGGCTGGGATGAAGGTGAGGTCTTTGCACTTTTCATATTTTTACATACACATCTTCAAATATATGCTGCCATCACTGTTCACAGCAAAAATAATTGCAGGTTAGCAAACCAAGCCAAGAGGCCTATCAGAATGAGCTGAACATTGAGAGTGTGGAGCGCTCCTTCATTCTTTCTGCAAGGTAATGATCAGGAACAAAAGATATCTCCTTCATAATTGATTACCTAATAGTCATCCCATGTTTCTCCATGTAGTACACAGGTATGTGAATCCTGTGCACATGTATAATTAACACTTTTTATTCTCCTTGTGCAGTTCGGCCACAGAGCGAGATGAGTGGCTTGAGGCCATTTCCATGGCGATCAGTGATTATACCAGGAAGAAGATCAGTTTTATATCTGGCAAACCTGCAGAAGAGGTAAGTGAACCTCCAAAATAAACCTCCTATGTCAGTGTTAGGGTGATCAAAACTAAAAAGTTTATTTTCTGAGCGTGAATGGTAACTACTGTGTTTTTTTTTTTTGCTCATATGCAGGTAGAACTGAAGGATAGTGGTGATGGTGCTCCTTTGGGATCCAAAGCCCCAATATGGATCCCTGATCCACGGACAACCATGTGTATGATCTGCACCTGTGAGTTCTCTCTAACATGGAGGAGGCACCACTGCCGCGCATGTGGAAAGGTAAGGTGGCAAAAACAGCACCTGTTAATCTCACTAAATTTAGGCTTCCAGGCAAACTAGGACTCCAGGAAGTCACTGGTCCTGGCTAAAAATTAATCTCACCCCTATAAAAGAGCAAATTGTCATTTTTACAGTTTGCTCAGGTGCTAGTTTCATACTTAGTGTACTGTAAAGATTGATATAAATCAATGATATCAGTCTTTTCATCTAACTCTTGCCAAGAAAGTAAATGTGCATACTTCTTTAACCAATACTTCCATTAAAAACAGAACAGCAGATCACATTACAATTGCTGTTGTAAAAAAGAAAGTTTATATTTTATGCTTTTATCATCCTTTCAGGTGGTGTGCCAGTCCTGTTCCTCCAACAAATTCTGTCTCGAATACCTAAAAAACCAGTTAGCACGAGTGTGTGACCAGTGTTTCTGTGTTCTTCTGCATCAGAAATGTAAGAGCGGCTTCCTTCTAACACTGTTCACAGTGACAACATAATGTCATCCTTATAATTGTATGCCTCAGACAACACTGTGAATTAGACACAGGCATTTCTTCATCTCTCTGTAGTTTCCGTGTACTAAACCACTGCATGGTGTACCTGTCTGTTCATCAGGTGAAAAGTCCCCATCGACTGCTGTATCCCCTGGAGGCAGAGCTACCTTTGCTTTCTCTAGGAAGCAGAAAAAGATACCTGCACTACTCAAAGAGGTGGCTGATGCTTTGTCCTGATCTGAGTGCATTGTTGTTGAAAATTACCTGACATCTCATCAGACTGGTTTTTATTTGTTTCAGGTGTCGGCAAACACAGACACCTCCTCCATGAGTGGGTATCTGCAAAGGTCCAAGGGAAATAAGAAGCAGGGGAAGAGGCTGTGGTTCGTCATCAAAGACAAAGTCTTGTACACATACGCTGCAAGTGAGGTAAGCTCTCCTACTTGTCTCAGTGAAAGCCTGGCATGCTGTTATAATTGGTCCAATTAGAATTGGTTTAATGTTCATTTAACATCTGTCTCACTGTGCCTTCACACAGGATGTCGCAGCCTTAGAGAGTCAGCCCCTGTTGGGATTCATGTTGAAAGTAGATTCATCTCAAAAGTTACAGTTTAAGCTCTACCACAAAAACACACTTTACTACATTTTTAAAGCTGACGACGCACAAACAGCCCAGAGGTACAGTATAAATAGGGATGCTGCACATTATTATATAAGATGACTGAAACAATAATACTAATTATGTTTTTTTTATTATTATAGATGGATCAACACATTCAAAGAAGCCACTGTACTTTAATACCATTATACTGTATGTAAAGTTATTCAACATTTCTCACCCTTGCCTGAAAATGTTTTACCTCAACACCCACCGAATTCTGCAAAAAGGAATCCTCTGGCCACAACATATAAGTCACATTACATAAGTACATACATAGTATTTTATTTCTTTTATCAGATTTCCTGTAGTAACGTTTTACGTTGTTTTTAGAACACTCCTGTGAAGGTCTAAGGTCATTTTAGGAATTACACCACAATAATCTGTAGCTATTTTTGTGTTTGAATTTGTCACATTTTAATTTAAATGTCTCGTAACCTGCTTGGATGTCCACAGCACAGATTTGTAAATAAAAACCTATTGTCTATAGATAAGTAATAAATCATTTCAAATCACCACATTTACCCAGTACTATTCCTATATCATGTTGATGTTTTGGGGGTTTTTTGGGGAAATATTTACTTTATATAACACTTGTGAAGTTGGTTATGAAACACACAATGTGCACTCTTAATGCTTGTATAAGAAATTCTCATCTAACATTAAGCCTACCTGTAACTCTGAGTCTCACCTGAAGTCTTAATGGTGTATCTGGGGAATATATACTGTTTGGACATACCATACCTGTACTTTGACATAACTGTACCATAATGTATTTTGCACTTAAGTCACTCACAGGGTTGTACATAGACTCTATCCCGACTCATTTATCCTCTGTATATATGATGATGACTGTAATTTTATCAAGCTTCCATGAATCTTGTTTTTACTGCTCATATTCTGTCAGTTTAATAAATTTTTGTTTTATTATACTTTTGTCGTGATCAGTTGTAGAAACTGGAACGAACAATTTGGCCGCACATAAAATAGTGGGAGAACTATTTGATTTAATAGTAGGGAAAATAACTAATTGCATGAATATCTGTTTTATTGTAACTAAATTGCTTTTTGTGTATTATTAAGTATTACTAAAACACAGTATTTCGAATTCACATCCATTTCAGTGTAAGGAACTGGTTGCTCTTGTATTCATACCTTGCACTGAGCCATAAAGCATTAGTAAATTATTTATAGATATTTAGTAAAGAAATTAATTGCAGCTCATTAACCCATTATAAATACTGCCTACCAGAAAGTGGTACGATAATGTTACATCCAATGGCGTTGCCGACACCTCTTAAAAAGTAACGGAGTATTCCGAGTAAGTTTTAATTACTCGCGAGTAAAGACAAAGTACTATGCTGTTGACGTGCTTCAAAAAGTGGTTTGGTAAAATTTCGCGTTTTTTACTGTGCTTGTGATTTCCACATATAAGTAATGACTCCTGATGAAAAACCGCAACCAAATAAGAAGATGATCACATTTTGACAGGTTTACACCATCACAAACTGGCGCAGGCTGTTAACTGCAGCTACCGAACTGCGCATGTTCAAAAGTCGTTTATTGATGAAAAAGGTCACGAACTCTGACCCTCCCACCAACTGCAGCAAACAGTTAAAATATTGAATTATTGAAAGGAATACATGTTCTAACCTAACAGCTACTGGACAGGTAAGAAACATAAACTAATACTGGCGCTTGAGGGGTTCATGAAAGAGACACGACTGGCCGGTAACACAGGAAGGGAGGGAGTGTTCGGTAGGTCTACAGCAGGGGAGCTGCCATTAGCTTCCAGCTAGCCAAGGCTAACCTAGCCCATTAGCATTCTCGTCTGACGTCCAGGGCATAACAATTAAAATTGGCAAGTATCTATTAATGTTGGCATTTGCGCGCTACTGTGTATTCGCACTTCTATCAAATGCTCGCGTGTAAATGTTAAAAGCAATCAGGCATTAGTTAAACTTAACGGAATGCTAGTTAGCCAACAAGGTTAGCCGCGCCAGCTAACAGTGCTAATCCTAGCTGGTGTTAGCTGTTATGCTAGCATTGCTAACTCTGTCTCCGGAAACTAAATAACTTCATCATCGATTTAACGGCGAATGCGTCAGCGGCTCGCCGTTTTCTTGTATCACCAACAACTGTCTTGCCAAACCGCTGAATGACGTGGAAAATCCAGTGCAAGATTTAATGCGTATTTCGCCTAGATTTCAAACTGAAGTCCCGCCGTCGTCTGCGATTCGGCATCATGGGCCTTGAACCCTAGCGTGCTTTAACCCTTCAATGTTGACCTTTCACCCACAGGAAAAGAAATACCTTTATCTTCCGTATCGATTTTGAATCGCTGGTTGTCAAGAGCTTGTTTGCGTTACTCTTGCAGCTTTGCTGCACATTTTTAGTCGCTTTACAGTGACATTACGCTGTATTTTAAAACAGGGCCACCAATAGTACAGTTTCGCGCTAGCACCGGCGAGATTGGTTAGCATAGGCCACAAACTAATAGTAGTTCGGGACAGGGAATGTAATTAATGTAGTGTATACTATAGCAGTTAGTTCATTAAAGATTTCCTCGAGCTAAATTTGATTTCATCAGCTTTCAACATCTATGCGGAAATGCAGATCAAGTTTCGGCCAGAACGGTCTTCCAGTTTAGGGAAGAGATACACGAGTAGACACATGGAATACTAAAATTGTCTGTAACTTAAGTTAGGTGTTTGTAAGACTTGCTTTTAGAGGCCATCTCAATAACAGCTCTGAGCTGTGATACTGTGTATCTAATATGAATCGATAGGGATCCGAACTCCGGTTTTCAGCTCATGCTCTACTACATAAAACGCTATGTACACATATGATATATGATACATAAACTTTATGAAATGTTCTGTGGGATTTTAATTAATCACAGAATTCAATATCAATCACAGGACACATGTGGAGATACTCTTTACTTTTTTATTGTGGACAAATCCCCACAAGGACTCAAAAGTAACACATAAGTGTGGGCAGTGTAACCTGATAGAGCTTATACCTCAGGATCTTTGATCTTAATTATTACACACCTTTATTCTGACCTGGCTGACATGTTGCCACATTTCCTTGAGTGCTGTAGTTTATTGTGAGTCAGTCCCACATACTGTATACCACCCATCTTATGCTGCTTACTAGTCCACCTAATAATCGCAAATCTGAAAAAAAACTGTTCCTGGCTAGTTTAGGAATTTACAGTTTAAAAAAATATAAGAATAAAGCCATCCATATTATTGGCATTACGTCCTGACTCAACTGAAGCCTAAAACCTATGCTCTCTCTACAGGTGTGCATCCTTCATGGGGCACTGATGTGAAGAGCAGTGCAAGAAAGCGTGTGCAGTATCAGAATGGATGGACAGACTCAAAGGATTCAGCTTGTGTCAGCAGACAACAACATGGCTTTAGGGCACAGAATCCAGGTGATGCTAGAGCTTGTGCTGTTCTTCTGATTTAATTGTTTTTGAAGGAGCACATGTGCACGATGGGCACATAAATTAGTTTCACCCCTCCTACTCTTTGTGAATCTACAGTCATCAAACCCTCATGTTTTGATTTCTTTTTAAAATGTCTAATAGATTGTAACAGATCAGCAGACAGGCCAGAAGATCCAGATCGTCACAGCACTTGAGCCATCTTCCCCAGGAAAGCAGCAGTTTATTCTAGCAAATGCTGACTATTCCCCTGGTGGGAAAGTGATCCTGGCCAAGCAGGAGGGCACACCCAACAAGGTCATCCTAACTACTTCAGACAGCTCTGGGGCTAACCAGCTGTTGTTTGCCTCCCCTGAACTGACTGGGCAGCAGATACAGGTATTGCCAGAGTGACATTTTCCTGTCAGTTTCAATAAACATGTTATTGAAAGGGTGTATGACTGAAGCCTAACCATGTTTAGTCAAAATGCAATCATACTGTGTGATTGCTGTATTAAATTATTCCATTGTCTCTGATTGTTTTCCAGTTTGTGACTGAAGGCTCAGACCAGTCTATTGTGAAGCCAGTTGTGGAGTACTGCGTTGTCTGTGGGGATAAGGCCTCAGGTAGGAAAGTTTAATTTGCTTTAACATAATTTATTTTCAGTAACACACTACCATTCACCAAAGTGACCCTCTCGTTCTTCTTTCAGGGCGTCATTACGGAGCTGTCAGCTGCGAGGGCTGTAAGGGCTTCTTCAAACGCAGCATTAGAAAGAACTTAGTGTACACGTGCAGGGGCTCCGGAGAGTGTGCCATCAACAAGCTTCACCGAAATCGATGCCAGTACTGTCGACTGCAGCGCTGCATAGCGCTGGGCATGAAACAAGATTGTGAGAGACTGTAATATTCAGTATGTAAAGTTGTGGATCTTTTCTTTAGGATGTGCATAAATCTCTGGGTCTGGTGTCCTCGTTTTGTGTTTCAGCTGTGCAGTGTGAGCGGAAGCCTGTGGAAGTGACCACCAGAGAGAAATCTGTCAACTGTGCCGCTTCCACTGAGAAGATCTACATCCGCAAGAACCTGTGTAGCCCTCTGGCTGCCACACCCACTTTTGTATCAGACAAGGAAACTGCCAGGTACATTGCCGGTCAGAAGTTTTAGAGCACCTCTATTTTTCCAGTTGTTATTGAAACTTATACAGAATAATGTTTCAATTATTTTCTTAGAACTAAGATGTTGTTTCAGATTCCGTCATATTGAAAGTTGCCTGTTTTATTTTGTCTTTATCATTTACATACATAATTGAGATACAAAATAAGAAATGCTCTTTCATATTATACAATAACATCACTAATATAACCTATAGCCAACACCACTCTCACACATTGTTATTGTCTGACCATTATAAGCTTAAGAGAAGTGGGATTGAACTGGATTTAATTATATTAGACATACTGATAAACTGGTAATAGTTTGAGTGCTGACTTTTATCAGTTTATGTAAAACAAGACAACCAGTTGTTCCTTACATCTTGTGAAGATTGTTATGCTGCCTGGTTATGTAATGTATAATACAATGTGATTTATATGAGATGTCAAATCTCTGACTGCAGGTCTACAAGTTTGCTTGAGTCGAGCATGTTGCTTAACATCCAACAACCCTTCTCCAAGCTGGAAAATACCATCTTGATCCCAGCATCCCCTGACAAGGTGACACTGATGCAATCAAATTATAGTACATTTAACTGAGGTCTCATATGTTATGATATCCTTAAATATGAAAGTTGCAATCAATATTGACAACATGCAATTAACAAAACAAGAATTGCTTGTTCATTAATCGTGCATGTGTCTTAACATATGTGAGCTGTGGACCAGTTCTGTCCTTTTTGTTTGTGGAAGCTGATCAAGACAACGCAAACAAATTCAAACTTGGTCATCTTGAAGCATTTTTGATAATTACACTGGCCTCCTCATCAGGATGACCCATCTCAAGGCGACCTCGGCACACTGGCAAACGTAGTGACTTCCCTCGCCCACCTCAGCAAGACCAGGGAGGCAAGTGACAGTGGCAATGATCTGATGGGAGTTGAAACACTCAGCAATGGCGACAGCTCGATGACAGACATCCACGGAGATGAGCAAACTGCAAGTGATATCACTCGGTGAGGAAGATGTCATTGTGAATCAGGAGGCTTTGATTTCTGAATAAGTTGATAGCACGTGTGGAGATCTACAGGAGCTGTAGAAAAAAGCCCGGGGACTGTTTGCTGTCTTTTCTCTGTGACAAAGCTTTAATAGAATTTCCTGTAGGGCCATGTGGCGTCTGACTCTGCTTTTAAAGACTTAATTAGATTGGGCCATAGCCAATCAAAAACACCATCCTGGGCTATGTCTGGGGTGCACTGCAGTGCTTTGACCTGTATCCTATGTTTCCTGTTTCTTTGTGAGCTGCAGTATATTAGATGTGTAACTCAAAATATGGATCTTTTATTGTGAGCATTTTGCTTTCATGTTTTGTGCATCCTCAGAGCTTTTGACACCCTTGCTAAAGTCCTGCACCCTGGTGATGGCTCGGCAGCGGACTTGGAGGCCACAATGCAGCTGATGTCAGGGGACCAGTCGGGTCCAGTAGTGGAGTTGGAGGGACCTCTACTCTCTGACAGCCATATCCCTTTTAAGGTAAAAGCCCCGCTACTAACGTTGATCCTCAGGGTGAAATCCAACCGAGACTAAATAACCATGCTGAGTTTTGCTGAGTCATGCAGTTTTCAGACCAACACTGAAGTCATGTCTTCCTCCCCCTGCTTTACAATTTGCTCCTACAGCTCATGATGCCTTTGCCTGTGCCAGAGTACCTCAATGTCAACTACATCTGTGAGTCAGCCTCCCGCTTACTTTTTCTCTCTATGCACTGGGCACGCTCCATACCTGCCTTTCAAACGCTTGGGTAAGCCCTCCTCACCAGATATTTTTAAATTTACCCTTTTAAATCATTATCATTACAACTCAATTATAAAACAGCAGTTTCAAATTAATCTTGTTTTATTTTGCAGTGGTCAGGACAATGACATTAACTTGATGAAAGCCTGCTGGAATGAACTGTTTGCCCTGGGTCTGGCACAGTGTTCCAACATTATGAATGTTGGTACCATCTTAAGTGCCATTATCAACCATCTGCAGACCAGCTTACAGGAAGGTAGGTACAGGAAGGGCTCTGCTGTCGCCTGCCTGCAAGGCCTTTCACTTGAATACAATTCGTTGGGTGTTCAGTGTGATGTAAAGGAGAAAGCAATTACAACTTGCCGACCTGCAGCATATTCTAATAAACTGTGATTTTTACATCTGTCATGTTCATTTTAGTAGCACTTTGTGCTTATTTGCTTAAAATTACCCTGATTCCTTTACAGCCTTATCTCCTCTAAACTTGTCTTTTTTTATTCCTTTTTTCTTTTTCTTGCACCCTACAGAGAAGCTGTCCCCAGAGCGAGTAAAACTCGTAATGGAGCACATCTGGAGGATGCAGGAGTTCTGTAACAGCATGTCCAAGCTGTCCCCAGACTCCTATGAATATGCCTACCTCAAAGCCATCGTTCTTTTCAGTCCTGGTGCGAAGATAACTTGTCATTTTACAAAATGATGGTTGCATTTTCTTTGTTTTGTATCATGGCAGAATCCTTCATATACCCATGTCTGGCTTTGTGCTCGTGCTGTTTTTGTACCAGATCACCCCGGCATAGACAACACTCCACAGATCGAGAGGTTTCAGGAGAAGGCTTACATGGAGCTGCAGGACTATGTAACCAGGACCTACCCAGAAGATTCCTATCGGTTAGTCGTGTTTACCACTACACTACATAATGCCAGCTCACTGCTGGAAAGGAAATGATGTACGAATACAGAATGACTCTGTTTGAGCAGGAAGTGTACTTGCTCCATATGTTTAAATGCTGTGTGTCATTTCGTCCCTCATTACTCCCAGGTTATCCAAGCTGCTGCTGCGTCTTCCTGCCCTCAGGCTGATAAGTGCAGCTGTCACTGAGGAGCTGTTTTTCGCTGGGCTCATCGGCAACGTGCAGATTGACAGCATCATCCCTTACATTCTCAAAATGGAGTCCACCGATTATAATAGCCAGGCGGTCTCTGGGGTCTGACACGCTGTGCTGTTTGTAACAGCAGCATTGGACTGTGAAAACTCAACAGCCAACCAATCAGAGTGCTTTGCGGACTGGTCACTGAGTGGTCATAGCATACTGTATTTATGACACAGCATCTGGTGTGAATTTTGTTTTCACTTGTACCTTGCTCCTACTTCTGACTCCTCAGTAACCAGTCGGTTGCGCGCGACTCACAAAGAGGATAAATTAAATCAACTCCAATGGCGAGCAAGCCTGCCAATGTGTGCCCATTCAGGAATGAACCCTTGGAACCTGCATAGTAGATTGTGCTTTTTATTGTATATAGTATTTTATGCTTCATTGCCTCCAAGCCTTTCCTTCTCTGCAGATCTTGTTTGTACTTTGAAGGAAACTGAATGGTTTGTTATTCACTGCTTTCCTACATGGCCATGCTTTTTTTATTTTCTAACAATTACAAGGAAAAATAACTTGTCATAATGTGAATTGATTTGTGAGATGTTGTTATTGCTTAAGGTTATAACCTTTATTTCTTATTTGTTTGCCAATCCAAAGGATAGGGCAGCCTCACTTGTCAACTATTTGACAAAACGTGGATCTGAAGTAATAAAGATTTGTATATAGAATGCACCAAGAAGGCTATAACGGAAGGCACTTGGTACTTCATGGATTCAGTCTTTTGGACAAATCAATGTGGACAAAAAAACCCAAAACATGGTCAAGTCATTTGACAATAAAAACGTCTTTCAATCATGTTTCCCTGTTTATGCTTTGGAGCCTATTTTGATTGACAATATCAGTAAGACTTTGTGACACTGATGCAGTGCTCGCAGGAATGATGTCAAGTGTGTCTGACTCAGTGTGCGGCATTTCATTTTGTGATAGGGTTTTTGGACAGCAGCTGTGGGCTACAAAACAGGCAGCCTGAAATATGATGTGTTGGACCCATGCTCAGTCATGTCAGGAAAAAGTGGGAGGTCGAGAGTTTGCATTAGTGCAAGTTTTCTGTATGGATGAAAAGGGTTGGGTATTATCTGCAGCACTGCCTGTTTTTGTAGTGAGTATGTGCAGCTCTGGCTCTTCAATTAAAACAAAATACTTGGGAGTGTTTCATGTGTGTCATCTGTAGTGTTTTGTGCCAGGTTCAAGTAACCTGGTGTCACTGAAACTGACTACATGCACATTGTTGTGACTGGGGCGTGACCCCTGGAGTCCTGTCAACGCGTTGACCTCTTCCTTATCACGTCGGTTTTCTGGATTACCGTGATATGTTGCAGAGTGAAAACGTGGGGCAGCTCCTTTGTGCTTCTTTTGGCATATGTTGCAGACTTACTCAGCAATGACACACTTCTTGGAACTTGCCCCTGCTTCTAAACACAGCAGGTTGCTTACATGTTCCCTTTGAATGAATAATGCAAAATCTGAACCCTGCCTCAGTGACTTACTGTTGTCTTTCGTGTCAGGTAACGTGGAGGTGGAAGATGTTGCAGCATACTGGGTGCAAGGGACCAGACTTTCAGTGTTTGTGCGTTATTAGCCAATCAATTTTTCATTAGGGCTCTGAGGATATGGGTGAACAGTGCACTGTTCATGTGAGCTTTCTTTTGCTGTAGTTACTCGGCGAACATGTCCGGCTAATTAAAAGCACTGATAGCAGCATTAAAACTTGATGACCAGATAAAGGATATTACCCGCTGCTGTTTTTAGAACGCATTGTCCAGCGCAGCCAGCGGCTTTTTGATGAGATTCTCGCATTAACACGTGTCTGCATGGTGCACTCGCCGTAATGTTCTGCACAAACAAAAGAGGATATGCTTGTCATCTCTTTACAAACCACACAAACAATTTGCAGTTGCAAAAACAAACACTTGATTGTCTGCATCTGGAAAGGTTAAGGGATTTGTGATGCAACATGGGCTTTTGTGTTCATGGCGAGCTGGATTAGCTCATTCCAAGATGAATGAATGTGAGTGAAAGGGCCAGTTGGACTGCTCCCATGGTCTCTTGGGGTTTGACTGTTTTAAGGGGAATCAGAGTACATTTTGCAAAGCAGGGCGACATAACTGAAATAATAGAAACAATCTCTTGCATCAGTCTACATCAGTCTGTTGAAAAGATGCAGCTTATTATGTCTCACCCGCTCTGCATTACACAACATATTTGTCACGAAGAGTATCAGACAAAAACAAAAACAATATTACCACCTTGTACTCTACTAATGACGGTGTGCTATTCTGGTTACACCTTTTAATCTTCCTGTGTGCTGCTCATTTTCTCTTCCACGTTTCAATTGTTATGTATGTTCACCACTTTAACTGAAGATTATTAAAAATTATTTTGTTTTATTCCTCATTTGCATATTTATTTTTCAAATAGAGTTAGGGTAAATTTGTTTATAATGTGAATGGAAATGTTTCATCTTAACGTTATACATGATTTATACTGTTTTAAAATGTGCCAAATCTCAGAATTTTACAGCCTATAACTTAAACTTATCTTTGTTGGTTCTACGGTTCTGGCGTTGTTCACAATTTGCATGGCTCTCTTTTGAATTATGAAAATGGAGTGTGCTTTTGTTTTACATGAATTTCCCCAGACTTCCTGTCAATAAGTAGGAACGTATTTTTAGAGAAGGGCTGTTATTTACATAAAGAACATAAAGTTGAGGTTTGGTTAGATACGTTGAGGTTATTTCTATTTAATGCCACATTACAATTATGTTTCACCAAAATTCAAGGGGAAGTAATTCACTTTTTACTCCACTACAATAATCCAACAATGAACTTTACTTTGAGTACATTTTTCTACAGCACGTCAAATTAGGGGGCTGTTAAGTTTTTATCAGCGATAGGCACGTGTGTTGAAAGAGTTAACGCCCCCGCGCTGCAGAGGGAGGGAAAAAAGGCGGAGTTTGGGTTCGCACATAGTTTTTGTTTGTTGAAGAGGGCAGCCTGTGTGTGTGTGTGTGTGTGTGTGTGTGTGTGTGTGTGTGTGTGTGTGTGTGTGTGTGTGCGTGCGTGTGTGCGCACGTGTTTTTCGGGTGTGTGTGTGTTTGAAGAAAGGAGAACGAGCGAGAGAGAGAGAGAGAGAGAGAGAGAGAGAGAGAGAGAGAGCGACGGAGCGAAACATGGACACGAGATTAGGCGTTAGTTGTAAACTTGTCTCGGTCTTGAGCGGAACCGAAGAACCACCAGCTCCCGGTCGGACACATTGACACGGGATTATTATGCCCAGCGCCAACGTGTCCGTGCGAAGTTTATCCGAAGTGGAGAAATACCTCAGCAGCCGGATGGTGAGAATCGACTGATTTTGCAGCCGCGTTGTGTCGTAAACCGTAAACGGCGGGTCCCGCACCGGAACCGGCGACACATTGTTGTCTGTCGAGCTCCACGTCATGTGAGCGCAAACAGCTGCGCCCGGTTAAAGCCGCATATTTTCCTCAACAAAGAGCTCCAGCAACCGGGCGGTACATGTCATATCAGTCTTTATGGAGACGTTGCTTTGGGGATAAGGGACGTCTTTAAACTCGCCGAGAACAGGGACACAGGCAAAACCCTTGTTGGAACAAAAATGGGTTTGTCCTCATATTTTAGAAGATTACTTAAATGGGACAATAATCTCTCTGTTCCTGCGTGAAACTGAAATTAAGACTGAAAGTAACTGAATATTTTTTGGTCTATAATAGAAGATAAAGGAAATACAACTACAAATGCTCAGATTCCTACATGAGAAAACTTGTTTTTAAAATTTTCAAACAACAACCCATAACCTCAAGATTTTTTTTTTTGACAGAAGCCTTAAAAAACAGGAAATATTCACATTAGAGGAACTGGATCTAGTGAATTGGAAATTTGGGGATTAAGTTTAAATTGCTGAATTACCGAAATTACGTAGTTGGCAGTTATTTTTCTGTCAGTCTACAAATCGGTGATTCAACTGAAGCTTGCACATATTCTTTCCTGTAGTTACCCTATGTGATGCCATTTGTAAAATACACCTATGACTGAGTGACCAAGAAAACTAAAAAAACAAAACAATAAAACACACAATGCACTACATCAGTCCTGTATTAAATGCCTGAAATTAAGCTGCTCTTTTTAAATGTTGGTTCACCTGTATGGTCATTATCATGCTATGGTTTGTACTGATGTTTCTAACTTTTGTCCCCCTCCAATTAAATATAACAAAGTGTTTCACTTCCAATAATGCTGTCCAGTACAGCAGCAGAACAACGGCATCATAACACTGAGTCAGCACAAACACAGCTAAACTAATGGTCCACACTGAAACCCAAAGTCTTAATAAGTGCATTGTTTGTGTAGAGCTACTCTATTTCCTTACAGGTGATTCTGGATTTGTGGTCTCTCGATGATTCAGTGTCTGTCAGCAAAGAGAAGATTATGATCACAGAGAAATATGCTAATTACTGTGAGACTATGTATCTTATTTTCGACCTAGTCAACATACATCTCCCTCTAACCTCAAACACTTGTTTTGAATGCCTCCTCCCCTCACCCCCCCCCCCCCCAAAAAAAAAGAAGAAGAAGAAGACTGGTGCTAACAGGTTCTAATAACCATATGTATGATGTTCAGAAAAATCCCCTCACGCCAAGTGCTCACAGTCAAATTGACACTATGTAGAGGAATGCTTGGTCGAGTGTGATTCTTGTGCAACCAGAAAGTCAACCAAGTATCATGTGGTGCGTTGTTTCTCCTTCTGGTGTGTGTATGAGCCCTCAGGCCTGCCACTCAGTCACCTTCAGAGGCAGATATGACATTTTGTACAACTGTCAATAGCATCTTGGATCCTGAGAGAGCCGTGACAGGACAGCGAAAAATTATTGTGCTCAAATAATTTCAGTCAGCCTCACAGCTGTGGTACAGCGGCTTCAGAAAGTATTCAGACCAATTCACTTTGCTTTTTCTCAGATTTTATTGTGTTGTCAAGTTATTTTTACATGGACTAATCTACACTGAAAAACCCATGTGTGTCTTTCTAAACTACACACATGTCCCATCCCACTTGGAGAGTCACGACAGAGAATGAGAATACTTAAGAAAATATGAGATAGTTTTTGATTTTTAATGAGCTTGCGAAAAAAAAAGTCTTGAAATTAAGTCGACAACACAGTAAAGTTTGCAAAAACTGAAGTGGTCTCATGACTTTCTGAAGTCAATGTATAATAGTATAATACATAGTGTAATGACATATCTGACTCTTTGGCTGGTTTTTGCTGCTCGACTGTGTAATTGTGCTTTCCCCCTTCTGTTGGCCACACATGACATCCCAGTTTTGTTTCTCAAAAAGCCATTGTGCAGAAAATATAGTGGGTTAGAGGCCAGAGATGATGCAACAATTCAGCTTGAGTGGCTCAGTTCCAGAAAATGTCTGTATCCCTCAGTAGGCGGTGACCCTGTAGAGATCTGCGTGCCATTTCTGAGCGACATCTGTCCTTAAATGAACCTTGTGCTTTTTCTGTAGTTGCTGTCGTACACTTATATCATCAGACGAAGGCAGACATATTAGCTATCACACCTGTATAACTGGCAACCCTTTTATATGCTATGTTCTTCATGTCGTGAATCATTAAATGGAAAACTATAGTACCCTTTTTATTCTCTTTCTTTAGTTCTATTTTGTTTTTCTTGGCTGATGAACTGCTTGAATTTTCACCAACCCTGCTTCATCATTGGTCTTTCACTTTGCACCAGTGCACTGAATATAGTTGCATATTTATCTTAATTGAAACCCAGTCAATACTCTCCCAGTCCATGGGGGCAAGCAGATGCTGGGAGTGTTAATGGGCCATTGATTTAGTCCTGGACCAGCTTGTCTGTGAGATAATCGTGAATACGTTTTAAGCAATTCATTCCACTGACCTCCTGGGGATTAGTCATTCAAAACTCAAGACTTCAACCTCTGTTGCTAGTTTGTTCCTCTCTTTTTTGATGATGCATACAGTTTTGCCTCTAAAGAAAGCAATCAAAGAATAACTGCATAGGCAGCTGTGGGATGCAGATGAAAGCAGGGGCAGGAGGAGAAGATGTCGGGTCAGCTTTCTGACTACAACCTAAGATGTTCTCTCCCTCTCTCCCCCTGTCTCTGGTTTTCTTCCTGATTCCCTGTGTGAGCCCTGAGTGGGAGAGTGTCTGTATCCATGAGGATCAGCTGGAGGGAATACCAATAAGCACTGCGGGCTTCTTCCCCTCTGTGGTTCTGTTCTCCTCTGAAGGGACGGTTTTGTTCCATCTCAGTGAGTGTGCCAGCTCTGTTGCCCTGTGTATGTGTGTGTTTGTGTTTATTTGGGGTCCACAGAGGCAGTAACAGGCAGAGGCAGAGAAAATGATAAATAAGTTCCACCTTACGTACCCCTGATTATTTTGATCCAGATCACTGCAAACACCTGCGCTTGTGTTGAATGTATGTTTGCCCCCATGACCTGATTTTACATCGTGAACTAATGGCTGCACGATCACGATTACAGCTGCGACTGTCACCTTTCGTAACAAGGACAGTGCATTCCTGCTGACATTTGACATGACGTCTTTGGTTTTGCTAACCCCCCCCCCCCAGCAGGGAGGGACAGCGAGTTTGGCAAGAAAAAGGCTCAGTTTCTGTATGTCCTGCTAATCTGAACCAATATTTATTTCACAAATGCAGCTCAGTAGTTAGTTTACACCCTCACATACCCACCCAAATCTAAATAATTTGTGTGTTCTCGCCACACTCCAGCTCAGGCCTTAAATGTTGAATTGCTTCTTTGCTTTTTGCTTGGGTTCTTACTAATGATGCTGCTGCGGGCAGATGAGTGCACTGCATCTGCTTTTGCATGAAAAATGGAATTACTAACTAGATCATTGATCCAAGAGGGAGAACACTGCAGCAGAAGATAAGCAGCATCTGCAGTTTCTATCACAACCCGCACACACACACACACACACAACTTTGCTCCCAAAGAGTAGCAAAGATTTGGGCAGAATTCTTAAGCAGAACAACACACAGTTCTGCCTTGTTGGGTTAAGATTGAGGCCAATACTGTTGGATCTTTACGTTATGCTGTCTCGCGAGGTCAGAGCATATTAAATGGGTCATAGTGTTGCACAGACGCTGTGTTCTATGTAGGGCAGCGTGGGGGGACAGGGGGCTCACAGGGCTGAGGTGTGAAGGAGGCACCCAGGGGGCAAAGAGGACTCCCGTAGATCCTGTTGGTGGAGATGATGACCATCCTCTCTTTGTTCTATTCCCAACCCCTGTAGTTCTCTCTCGGTTTCGTCTGCCTGTCTCTTCTTGTGCTCCACTGACACACTAATATCACTGGGTGAGTCACACAGAAGTGGGCGGATGCCTGGCTTGTTAATTTCTAGACAACAGCTTGAGTAGTTTATTGTGAGAATAATAAAAGAAAAGGTTATCTCACATTGATAGCGATAGATTTTGAAGATATGATGACACAAATGAGCCACAGTGCCAAAGCCCAACCTTTTAACCCCAGACAGTTAAACCCACTGAGCACAGGTGGGAGTTCGCTGTGGTTTTGATTTGTGACCTTTCCATTTAGGACAGTGTACCTAACTGTCGGACTCCACCACTGACATCTGCTGTGTTGTGGCAGCCTTTCCCTCAGTTACTGGGCTCTCGCCCGCTCTGTCAACTCCTGCCATCCACAAAGACCTTCAATACTTGCCCCTTCTCACCCTCCTACCTCAACAACCCCTGGAGAGCGCCTGCACAAGTGTTTGGGAGAAATCGAGTGAAAAGTAGGGCAGTTCCTCAGCAGATTTTCAGAGGACATTTTCATCAGCGTGAGGCTAATTCATTTAACAGAGCCACTCATCCAGAGAGACCATCAGATTGCTCCAGCAGTTAGTCAGTGTGGGTAGAAATCTTGAGTAGCAGCGGCGGTGGGAATAGGCTTATTAAGTTGAAATGGTAACATTTTCGTGGGATCCCTGATGAGGATTTTGTCAAATATCAAACCTGCGTTTGGGTTGTAGCATGTGTAAAACATCTGGGCCGTGTTATCCGTGTTATTTGAGCTGCTCTCATAAATCGGGCCTCATCCTGCCAAGAACCATCTTGTAGTGTGTGTGTATTTCACAACACAAAGTGTGTCCTCTCCTTCTAGCTATGATGTTCAGTGCTCCAGGTGCACTAGTGTGAATATGGAAGTTGGGTCGATAAGCTTTCCAAACATCTGCTTTTGTTCAAGTGATTCATCAATGGCTGCCAGGTCACCATTTCATCTATTTTACACTCAGCCCCATCTATGATATCACATCGCCTTGAGAGCAGTAAACAAACTTAGACCCCTACTTGGCCCCCGATACTACAGAGGCAGACATTTCAAAGTAAAAGCCAGTGGGGGGAGAGTGCCCGAGGTGCTAGTGAAGTCTCAATGCTGCTGAAATAGCTGCCATTCAAGCTGTCTGGTTGAACAGGCAGTTCTTTGTGTTTCTTGTTTGAAAACTTGGGTAATTTGAGCAATTTACACACCGGCTTCCGTACACTTCCACGTGAAGAGGGGAGATGTTAAGCTTCTCTTTCTTTTTGTGTGACAAACAGGTTTGACAAAAGGGCAGCTTATGTGTGTGAACCTTATTGTTTTGACAGGGGATATTGCGTCGTCTAGGGAGGGAGAGGGACTGGGTGCAAGGCTCCTCAGGCTATAGACTACGTCAGGCCAGTGAATCCATATGCAAGTAGCTCGCTCATCAGAGTCCTGGGCAGAGCAGAGGTAGGACATGACAAAGTGTGCTTTTTCCTCTGCAGAGAAAGAGTCCTGTGTTCAACAAGGACAGATGCCAGAGAGGGGGGAGAGAATGGGACGAGGACAGAAGCTGAAATACCCCAGGCATGCTTGTAGAAATAAGCATGGCATTCTCTGGTCACACACGACACATAAATAAATATATCTATTATGCACATACAGTATAACTATAGACACAGAGACTAAAACACCTTTTTATATACATACAACGGGGTGCTAAACGAAGCACAGCAGTGCTTTGAACGAAAGGGTGCTAGCATTGCAGCATGCTTTCAGAGACTATGTGAACATGCTGATGTTTAGCTGGCATAAAGATGACCATGTTTGCAATCTTGATTTAGCATGTTAGCATGCTAACATTTGCAGATTAGCTCAAAACACGTCGTTATTTATTTGGTCATGAACCTGATGTTCTCTGGCCACTATGGACGTCTGAGCTGAGTTCTGTCCATCTAATAGTAGCCATCATTAGGATTCATGTGCTGGAGAACACGAATGTCCGTATCGGCTCGCATTTTTCAGCCTGCACCAATGGCTGATGTGTGTGTGTCGGATGTGTCGTGTGTGGGGTCTGACAGACTTGGTTAACATGGTTAAGAGCAAGTACAGAGCAGTTTCTTTGTTGGACATTATAATGAAACCACTTTCTTGCAGTAAACAAGAGATGATGCACCAAATTCCTGCTGCTCACCATATTGGCCTCACAAACAAGTTTGACCAGTTGATTGAGTGTGAGGTCACTGTGCCAACAGCTGCTGAATGGGAGGTTACATGTGTAGTTGTATAAGTTGAATCGAACTGAATTAAGAAAGAAATCGTCCTGCTGAATGTGTTTTTTGTTTTATTCTGAGCATCAACTACATGTTACTCAATGTATGTTTAGCCATGCATAACATCCCTTTTAACGTTAAACCCTCTTATTTAGTTCCACCTCACAGTCATGTGTTGAGGAGTGTCGGTGTGCAGTACACTGAATGTGTTGGTTAATTGTAAAGGTACTTAGGCTCACAATATGTAACTATTACGTTGTGACGTGGAAATGCTAAGCAGGACTGAGCCCCGCGTCTGCTTGAGTTAGCTTAGTTTATTTGCTTGAAACTAGCAGTCTTACACTGGTTAAGGATTAGTACAGCTTTGTGCAGCCCATAGTGTTTGTTGTACAACACATTGTATCAGGCTTTATCAGCTTACATCTCCTATCGTCACTGTGGTGTTGTTGCTGTGATCAACTTGCAGTGACAAGAGGGACAGAGGCTTCTTAGGCCACTGTTATGCTGCAGTGCGATTACTGATCAAGTGACACTTCTGCATTAAAAAAGCTGCTCAGAAGCCTATTAAATTAAATTCTTGATTTTCTGGTTCCATCTGGGTCCTCTTTATGGAATGTCTTAAGGTTTAACAGTCAAACTTGTTTACACAAGCCATAATTATTCAATTTCACTTCTTCAAGTCTCCAAAAGAGAACTATGAGTTCAAATAGCAACAGTGTACTATCGGCACATCAGTCACAAACTAAATGTTGATCCTCTATCAGGAAAATAGTTATTTAATGTGAAACTGGGGGACATTGTCTGGAAAAGGGATTTCCTTAGCCTCGTGGCCTTTTGTGACATTATCACTGACCTACATTAGATGTGCACGCCCCACTTCTTCCACACACATTAATAGCTGTTATCTGAATTTTGTGTGTCATCTGTGTGCTATATAATAAACAAACATGATTAAATTCTGGCTGCTAAAACATAACAGATGTGCCAAATAAATAAGAGCATTACATACACACCCAGATGGTCTCACAGCAGCAGTATCAGACGAGAAGAATAGAGCATTAGCAAGGACTAAAAACACTGTAAAACACTGTAAATTCAGACTCAAGTGAAAAAGACAGGAAAATCACATTGTTTTACAACCTTGTCCACTGTTTCAGCCATTATACCAAACATTTTACTGATCAGCAGCTTTGTGGAGACATGAGGGAGCAGCTACAGACAAAACAGTTCAACCCTATTATATAAACTATTCATTTGAAGCTGTGTAGAGCTACTTATTAGTTCAACTTTGCTCAATCACACATTGCATCCCCCATTGATAAATGAATAATAAAGTAGTATTACCTACTACGCAAAAACTATGGAGCCATTTTTCTTGAAACTGCATGGAGGTGAGGAGCATGGGCTAAGGAAGATCCCATGAAGCAAGGTAGAAGCCCCCTCGCTAATAAAAACAAATCATAGCTAAATAGTTATATGTGGTTTAAAAACTTTTATGCGAGAGGGCTATGGGTTACATTTTTGATTAGGCTTAATTGAAACAAATTGGGAATGTTGTGCCTTGGTGGAGGTATGTGCTCTACTCAATGCCATTCTTGTTAATATCTATGTTTCTCCTTGTAGGATCGGAGTACTGAGGGCAGTTTTCTGAACATCCCTGTGCCAATGCGACGGGGTTCTTCAGAGAACAATCTGGATCTGGACCTCAGTGATGGAAGTCCCAGTCTTGCTCTTGGTTTTGAGGTCCAGCGTAGTCGTTCTTGTTTAGACAACCTTCAGCAGAAGATACTGAAAGTCACAGAGCAGCTGAAGATTGAGCAAACAGCACGAGATGAGAATGTGGCAGAGTATCTGAAGCTGGTGAACAGTGCAGACAAGCAGCAAGTGGGGCGCATCAAGCAGGTATTTGAGAAGAAGAACCAAAAATCAGCTCAGAACATTGCTCAGATGCAAAAGAAGCTAGAGCAATACCATCGAAAGATGAAAGACAGTGAAATCCACCACAGCCCATCACCTCGTCCATCCACTGTCAAACACAGCACTATACCCAGGGAGTCTCCCAGAGAGCTGCTTAGGGATATGACTGGCAGTGGCCGACACCCAACCATGGACAAGATAAAGACCATTGGACCGGGCGTTTCACTATCCCCCCCTTTCTTCTTCAGCAAGCCCAGGGAATTTGCCAATCTCATCAGGAACAAGTTTGGTAGCGCTGACAATATCGCCCACCTCAAGACCACTCTCGACACTTCCTCTCCACTGCCCACTGACAGTGCAGGAAAGGGACTCAGCAGCAGCACCTCCATGGTGGGCAAGCCCAAGTATCCCAGTGATGATGAGTGTTCCTCAGGAAGTGCTTCCATTTCAGCAGACAGCAACGGGAACCCAGCGGCGGGAGGAGTGTCAGTGGGGCAGGTGCAGGATCAGGGCCACAGCCAGGGACAGCCAGCAGGGGGAGATGGTCAGAGTAGAGTGGCCCTGAGCCTGGAAGAGGTGAGGGAGATCAAAGACGCCCAGAGCCAGCTGGAGGAAGATATGGAGGAGCTGAAGGCTCAGTTCAAGACAGAGTATGGCATCATCAGCCAAACACTGCAGGAAGAGAGATACAGGCATGTCTATATTAGATATTACTTCATTTTACATACAGTATCTCTTATGTCTGTTTTCAGGATAATAATGAACATTTCTTTATCTCCTGCATTGATTGCTAGGTATGAGCGTTTGGAGGACCAACTAAATGACCTGACAGAGCTTCACCAACATGAGATGGCTAATTTGAAGCAAGAGCTGGCCAGCATTGAGGAGAGGGTGACCTACCAGGCACAGGAACGGGCCAGGGACATACAGGTTTACTATAATTAATAATCCACTCCTTGCGTTTACTGCAGCCATTTAGACTTGTTCATGAAAATATGATATGCTGTTGGATTGGTAGATCTCTGTGTAAAATCTCATTGGTGAAGCTTGTTTGACATCTGTTGCTACATATATTGTCATTACTTGAAGTGAAGAAGCCATTAATGTATTATTTCTGTGTCTAATGGCCCCTTTTCATCTGATAACACTCTAATACAAACGTCTGTTTTGTCTTTTGACATTTATGATCACAAAATGGCTCTTCTATCCTCATGTCTTTCTGTATAACCATCATCTGGGGCAATATCAGTAACTGAGGACTAAAAGGTCAGCAAACCTCCCTTTAGCCACTTGGAAAACTCACAGAGTCACGCTTTTTGGGTTTTTTTTCAGGAAGCCCTTGAGTCTTGTCAGACACGAGTGTCCAAGCTGGAGCTCCAGCAGCAGCAGCAACAGCAAACAGTCCAGCTTGAGAGCCACGATGCCAGAGTCTTGCTTGGGAAGAGCATCAACATCATGTTGGCCATAATCACTGTCATCCTGGTGTGTGTCTCCACTGCTGCCAAGTTTGCTGCTCCACTGATGAGGAGCCGATACCATGTGGTAGCCACCTTCCTGGGGATCTGTTTTCTGACCGTATTCTGGAAGAACTGGGATCGTTTACAGTGTGCTCTAGACAGGTTGCTGGTGCTGGGCTGATGGTGAAAGGAGCATAGTGAAAACAAAAATTACATGGACGGGGTCAGTTGTCAGGACAGGACTGTCTAAGAGGATTGGTTGTACAATCGTCAGAAGACACAATCGCCATGCATTCACAGAAGTCATTGTTTTACAAAGGTCAGACTTAAATGAAATTTTGGTGATTTTTCTTGTCTAGAACTTGAATGTGTGTAGATAATAAGTTCATTTAACCTTTAAAAATATTTACATCACAGTAAATTTTGTTACTTCCCTAGCGATTGCTAAGGAATAATCACAAGACAACTAAAGGACAATTCAAGGATGGAGAAAGATGAAGAGAGGTGCATTTCACTATTGTGAGGCAGCATGGGACTTGGGGAAATAATCCGTTGAGGAGGTCCAGCTGAGGTAAATGGTTATTCTGTCTCTATTGCAAGCATGCACATTTAACCACAAATAAAACCTTGAGCTTGCTATATTGTTGGCCACAGCTGTGGAATGCTAAGGAAGAATAGTCAGACATTTTGGGAAATATGTTTATTTGCTTTCTTGCTGAGAGTTACATTACAAGATCACAAGAACACTCTCATGTCTCTGTGGCAAATAAGAAGCTAAGACCAGCAGCCATTTATCTTAGCTTAGCATAAAAACATAGCATATTATGAGGTTTTGCTCCTATTATGTCCTGCTTAGATGTTTGTGCTAGGCTAACCTAATAGGCCTCTGGTGTTAGCTTCGTATTTATCATACAAATAATGAAGTGCAAGTGCATTAAATCTTCTATAAGATTATTAAGCATATATCTTCAAATTATGAACGTTTGTTTTTAATGAGGAACCTAGAGACTAAAGCACAGATGAAATGGACATCCTGTTTTTTGACATGCTTAGTTTCTTTATTCCTCATTGCCTTGCCTGCCCTGTGTGGTCAGTCAACCTTTAAAGTCGCTCTGTGTACTGTTCTGATCTTTGAAGTGCAATATACTTGATTTTTAAGAGCACTGTTTTTAAAAATGATTCTTTTGGGAGTGAACGTGTAACGTCAGTGTTTTACAGTCAGAGGAAGTTGGTGCCGGGGGGTGAGGGGTGAGAGTTGAGGAAGTGACATTAATGTTGGTATGAGAGATCTGTAACCACTGAAGCCACTGCCTGGCTCTGATAAGACCAGCTGTCTCCTCTCTCAAGGGCCAAAAATCAATCCAAGTGCATTACTGTGCTGGTCGCGTGGTAATATCGACACAGGCTAGAGCCACACATGCGCACACACACCCAGAACAACACAAAAACATAGTGCGTCACTTGGCTCTCTGTACTTGCATGTCTTATGGGTTTTGCCCAGTTTGAGTTTTTCGTCTACTAATATTGTGATTGAGAGGCGATGGGTTATACTGTGACAAAAGGCCTTTTTCTGTGGAAAAGTGCATTTCCTTTTTAAAAAGAGGTAACTAACAGCCTTCAGGACTCCAATGATGAAAGAGGAGCATAATACAGGCTCGAAGTGATGAACTATGAGCCTATCTCATGGACTGAATAATGTGTTATTTCATGTTTTTCTTGCAAACATTGCTTATGAGGATCTCACATGAAGTTAGAAACCACTTTTTAATGTTTGTCTGCTATTATAACATGTTTGTGTTGATTGTTGTTGTCTCTTTGTTGTTCTACTGACTGTATCATATTATTTTTCTTTTTGTTCCTGTTTGACATATTTGAGGACGTTTTACCTGCAGAACTACAGATCTGGTTTACATTCTCTTTTCATCTCCGGTGCACTATGTGATCAATCAGTTGTATTTTCATGTGTTATGTGCCTTTGTCTGAAAATTTCTGTTAAATTAAACAAACCTTTTTAATCAACTCAACTGGATCAACTGGAACTGGTGCTAACTGTTTGGTACTTGTCATCATAGTTTCCATGTGATTGGATTTTATTTACATATTTCAGTATTTAGAAGTCACAGTACTGTGGACAACTGACAGAAAATTGATTACCCATCATGTGCCATTTGTGCAAAAAAGTACAAGTTGGAAGAAAGTGAAGTTTGTTAACTCACCAAAACTTCACAATCAAAGAGTATATTGAGTACACTCTTCATGAATAGAACTACATAATTCTTTGTCATTATCTTCCTCATCCCTTTGGGATATTTGCACCAGCAGAACAAACCCTTAGAATAGACTCTGCATTAGCATACAATTTCTAATAAATTGCACTCTATTTAGATGAACACCAGAAATACTTGCAGTTCCCACAGTACTAAATTCTCCCTCCTTCACCACCACTAGGGGGTGTAGGTGTTGCACCATTGACATGACACAACAGAAAAAACTTATTGGAAGGCTGCATGCTACCAAACAGATTCTATACATGTTTTATTCCTAAAATGTTTATTTCCTGTTGGTCAGAAGTCACTTCACATACATACATAAACATCAAGACCAGAATATAACAAAAGAAAGGCAGAGAGGACACTTCCCTATGGCAGTGCCCCCCACCGTTGTGACATATTAAAACACATTTCTCCAGTCCATGGCTCCATTGCTGCATAATTTCTGTATATTTCAATCAACATCAAATCGAGGTCAGACTTTATTTCATGCTGTGACCAGGGATGCTCTGTGTACACTGACACTTGAGTTTAACCATGTCTTAATGTGGTTTCCATCCCCATCCAGATTTTGGGCCCCCAGGATACTAATGACTACAGAGAGAAAGATGGATTCTATTTTCATTGTAATGAGTAAGTACCAACAATATCTGCAATAATATTAAATAACAACACATCACAGAGCTACATACATGTGAAATATCAGTTTCAAATAACACAACACAGGTATATCATTGGAATATCATTGTTAGGGGAGCAGTAGGTGCAGATGCAAGGACATGGGTACACAACACATAATGAAGCTTGTGCATAGTAAAACTCAAAGCACATTGCAATATGGGTCACCTGGCATGGCAGTGTGCATGGTTTTAGATGTGTGACTGGTGTGTTCCTGCATACAAAACAGAAGCACAGCCCACATGGTGAGATACAGGAACAGGAATGGGGATGATAGACAGACAGCTTAACTTGGGGATGGCAGACACTCACACAGTGTTCCTGTACTTTATTAGAGCTTAAGTTTGAGTGGAATCGGGGTGTGCACACCTGTGTTTGTGTGTGTGGGGGCGGACTGGCTGTGTTTGATGCATTTGTGGAGAAATTCGGCCTCTGGGGGAGACATACACACACATGTATACAGCCACCCACCCCCTCTCACGCACACACACACAGACACAGAGGCTTAAAAACAGGGATTATGAGCTATATTTGTAGGTGTGAATGGAGAGCAATATTTTCATTCCCAATCTCTCTCTCTGTCTCTTCTCTGTATTACGTGATCTGAAAAGTGAGTGCTCTTCCTTTGATGTGAGCTCTGATCCTGTGTGTTTTCCACCGCACTCTCCCTCATGACTCCTGGAGCTTGTTGGCCTATTCACTGGGCTTCATAATGAGCTGCTAATTATCCCAGGACCTCATCAAGTCTCTTTGGGCCTGCAGCTAAGCCTCCTCCTCACACAGGTTGGCATGGTGACCGTAGGGGATGGGACCTGCACGGAGGAGGACACCAAAAGAACTGCCACAGCTTCACTCCACTGAGGGGGAGTGAGAGGGACACATTTTTTTCACTCCCAGGATTAAAAAGAAGAGAGTGGGAAGTGTGGATAGAATTTGCTGTGGTTTCAATTTTTTTGTGAATTTTAGTTGTGTGATTATTTATAGATTCTATGTGTATCATAACTATTAACATATTCTATTCATATTTTAATCATATACTACTTAGAACATATTTTGCACTCTGATGTAATTGTGATTCATAATGATAACCACAGGTAGCAGAAGTTAACACATTAAAGCAGGTGTCATATCTTACACACATGTACAGTTGATTTTTATGTAGCTAATTTGTGAGTAGTCCAGTAAGAATATTGTAATTTTGAAGCTTCAATCACAAATACAAAACACAGTATTTTCAGTTACTAAAGTCATCCAAATCTCTCAGGGGTTTGTTTAAGCTTGGGCTGAAAAGTGGCCCCACTCCAGTCCTGTGTGTGAGTGTCAGTCACTCTGGGTACATGAATTCACATTATGGGAAAGTTCTGACCTCTTTGGCAACCTCCACGTTGATTTAAACTCTTCTGGCAGTGCTGGGCCCTTCCCATTTCCTGTTTATGGTGTCATGGAAACAGGCCATGTTCCCTTCCTCTGCTTTTGCAATATAACTTCAAAAAATGTACCCTGCATCATGCTACATTCCCATACCTCAGCAGAGGTCTGTTATGCTGCAGTACCTTTGACCAGAATTAGAACCTCCAATGATGAATCTGTAGAAATAGCCAGTGGAAAATTTATGGAGACATTTATCATCAAGGCCTCCATATAAATCACCTCTTAAAATGCCCTAATTCAAAGGCACCTCCAATTTCCTTGGGTTGCTAGGCAACCATGGAGCACCACAGTGATGCTCAGAGTGAAAGGCTGGCAGCCCACTGATATAAAGGGGATTGTGGGGTGAATCACTGTCTTTTATAGCTCTGAGGTTCTATTACATGGCCAGCTGACAGTGACAATGATACACTGTCACCGAAGAATAATTATGCAGCCTGTTGATCCCTCTGGTGCATCCACAAGCAAATTATGGCAGCTGTAACTGTTGTAGTGTGGCTTGGGATGTGTGACCAGTGCCAGTGGACAAGTAGTAAATCATTTAATCATTATTTTAGGGCTGTACATCAGCACCAACATGATATTTGATATTACTGTGTTCAAAATCTGCATACTAAACCCGACTCTGACTGCTTTCAAAGATGTTTTTGCTGTGGTGTATTTCAGGACTAGATTAACCCACTATGGGGGCCCTGGGGCAAAAATGATTTTTTGTGCATTAGCTATGCACTAGCTTTTTTTGTTCAACCTCACACAAATAAACCAATTTCTCAGTTCTGTTGGGTATTCTACAATATCTTCTTACTGCTCTCATTAACCTTGTTTCAAGCCAAAGCAGGCAGCTGTTTTCAGGAGAAATGCTCTGATGAATCTGCTATATGCTACCTGCCCAGCACCAAATGACAGAGAGAAAAAAAAATAAGAACACAGCAGAGCATTTAGCTGCTAAAGCTCCAGATATTTAACTCAGAAGTCGGTGGAGACCAAAACAAAGCTAACAGGAGAGTAAATATTGAAGCTGGATTTCCAAAAAGGACCGAAACACAACTCAAAATAAATTATGTTGCTCTGTTGTATCAGATTGATGTTAAGAAATAAAAGCTATAGTTCACATATAGTTCATTGTTACAGATTTGACATAGAATTCCAATCTGACACAGACCACAGATGAATGATTATCTGATACACTCCCTGTCAAACCAACATTCCATTCAAGATTACATGAATGGAGAGTGTTTGTAATGTTGTTATGTGAAATCATAGATGCACACAGCAAATATGCAACTGTTGGCCCTTTGTATGAGTATGTCCATTGGTGTTACATGTTAATGACAGGCTCACATTACTGAGGTCTGTACTGTAGCAGTGGGCAGCCTGTGTATGACTTGTTGAATTGAGACAAAACAAAGACCACAGTATGAGTAGAGCTGAGAGATTCCCGTCATATGACCTCATGCTCCTTGGGACTGCTCTCTGTTACAGAACAAACAGCTCATTTCTATCACACTCCCGCTGCAGGGCAACCAGACCCTGGTTATTGTGGTTATTGTTATTTTTCTTAGGTTTAAAGCATATCTTCCTGCTGAACAACATTTAACAGAGTACTTTTACAGTGTATTTTGGCAAGTAGTATTATGGCTGGGATGACATGAACTGTCCCAAGGCAATTACACCCCACCCATCTGATTCAGCAAGCAGTTTTAAACTAGCTGGAACTGACCACTAATTTACATGACTGAGATTTCTTATGGCCTTTTGGTTTGATGAGATAATTTCATGTGCATATTTTTCCCATTTTCTTGTACGTTGTTTGATTAAATGTGATTCTCTGAGTTGAGCAACTTGTCCCTGCTGCTTATCACATTCTCCATAGGGTGGCAGACATCTTATAGTTGAGTGTCCATGCAGAGTTGGGTGGGAGACCCTGCATTAATTAGGGCCAGCTCCACACCTGTGTTGGGTGGTTTGCATGGGAGAGGCAAACAAAGAAAGACATGAACTTAGAAGTTATGAGAAAGTCTGGAGAAACACAATCTTATTTATGACACTATGGGGAGAAGAAACACTGCATTTAACACTCTTGGTGAGCAGAATGAGGTAAGGGAGTTGATTAACTTGATTTCAACTAATTTGTTTGTATATGTGGCCTTGTTGAAAGCAGGAGTGGTCTGTTGAATGTGACCGCACTGTAACTCTGACTCTGTGAAGGTGACTAAGTTGTTTTAGTACTCATATTAAAAGTTTAGTCAGTAGTGGTATATATGTTTTATATTTGATATTTTGTATATTTTGGCCATAGTTTTCATGGTGCCTGGGAAAGCCTGTGTTGTGCTTACCACTGAGGGCTGTCACAGTGAAAACATCTACCTTCACTGTGTTGTCATCGCTGTGTCAACCAGATGTACACTCAAATGTCAGGCAACATCTATGATAACACAACAAGGCACAAATGCCACTGATGCAGAGAGAGAGAGAGAGAGAGAGAGAATAAAGAGGCTATACTCATCAACTACAGATTCAATACAAGTTTCGTGTAACTGCACCAACTCGTGTGACTGTGTGGATTTTCATTCAATGCTTAAGTCTTCTCAGTATTTCCATGGTTTAATCATTTAATGAAAAGATTGAGTCAATTTGTGGCTCTAACGTCTTATGGCACAAAAATACTGTGTGTGTGTTAATGCTGCTTTATAAATTTCTGAAATCTGTCTTCTCAAAAGGTCAAAGGATTGAAATCCTTGTTGATGTTATGTTTACGCTTATTGGGTTTTCTGGTTTGTTTTGCACTAAAATGCTTTGAGTGTCCAAGTGTATTGTTTTGGGGGGTTTTAATGTCTGGTTAGAATAATGCTTTTTTATTACAGTGCATAAAATTGCATAGACACTAAGAATTATTTTAGTATTCTTCCAGTGTTTGACAGTATCTGCATCCTCTCATTGCCATTCTCTGGAACCAGCTTGCTGCCACAGTAAGAGTGACATGGGTGGACTGAAGCCAGACATTGTCAGCTCATTATCAACACCTTGTCAGCCAAGTCTCTCCACAGCTCTCCCTCCCTGTGTGTGTGGTGAGGAGACTGTGGGATGGACTTCAACCTGAAAGATGCCTCCATGCCTCGGTCTCCTTGTCTTACCCTACACCAAAGTGTAGGAAGCACTTAAATGCAGATGTCAGTCTTTTCAGTTCTCTGCATTTCATCTCCTATTATCTCTCTGTCTCAGAGAAATCACTTGCTGTTTACCACAGGTAGACGTTTAGCTTCTTTCTATTTCCTGTACGCAAACTTCTGCTTTTTTATTTAACATTTCCTCTTTCAGTTGCCACCAGGTTCCATATCAGAACACGTTTGACCACACTGTTTGTGTGTGTTCACGTCTGCAAAACACTTCCTGCTCTCTGACAGCACTGTGATAGGAATATCCTCCTACTGGGTCAGTGAGCAGTTACGCCTGGGCCCTCCTTTCCTCTCTTGCTCTGTTTCACAGGACATTTCTCGTTCCTTACGTATGCTGCACAGAAGTTGCCAGATGTGATAACAGCTGAAACGGGGAGAGAGAAAGAAAGAGGTGAGACAGAAAGGGGTGTGTGTCTGTGTGTGAAGGGTGATGAAAATGAAGGGAGGGCGTATAGGGTACTGTTTAAGATGTTCTTTGTAGCACAAGAGCTGCTTTTCATTAGCAGTAAACAAAGAGAGAGAGAGTCAGAGAGGGGAGGGGAGGAAATGAACAATGGAGGGGAAATGATCAGTAATCTGCAGTGTTAGCTGTCAGCCTCCACTGCAACAGTCTGTCTGGATCTCATTATAGGTAAAATCACTGGCTTGGGGGCTGTGTGTGTGTGTGTGTGTGTGTGTGTGTGAGAGAGAGAGCACAGAATGAATCTCGATGTGTTTTTATTTGCATATGTTTTGCTCCTATGATCTTGTGAAGGACCTTTTTGGAAATCTGTTTGTCATCTTTGATCTCACTCATGACATACTCACATACTCAACTTTTTTATTATTAGGAACTAGATGAGCCAGTTGGACTCCACGTGACAAAACGAAATTTAGATTTAGCTCTACTGGCACCTTAATGGAGATATACTGTTATGCCAACTTTTCAATACTAAAGGATAAAGCTCTCAAATTGTGCGTGATTAGGATTATCGTAAAAGGAACTATATATTTTTTTGTGCAAAATTTCGTCTTTTTTATGCATTTTTGGAAACTATCTCAACAACGAGAAAAGATTGGGTTTTTTTCCTTTTATTGTTTTTCTTCATTTTCGTGTAAGTATTCTGCAGTGTATAAACAAGTTGAAAGAAGGGTGCATAAAATAGTGAACAGTGTGAACCAAGCACGGAGAGAAAATGTGCGTGTGTTTGTGCATGGAAGCGGAGCCCTCCTTCTGGAAAACAGCATCTTTTCCCTCCAGTGCTGCTGCTCCTCCCCTCTTCCCTCTCTCGCATCTCTCCCACGCTCCGGAGCTCAGCCTTCAGCTCCCCGGACCCTCCCAAATTTTCCCGAGGTACATGCCTGTGTGTGTGTGTGTGTTTGCGCGCGCGCGCTCGCGAGTACTTGACGCTGCGCTCACTACTTTCCGTCCCTGCAGCCGAGGTGGGCGTGTGGAGCCTCTGACCCTCTCTCTCACTCTCTCTCGCTCGCCCACTCTCTCTTTCCCCGTCTCTCCCTCTTTACCGAAGCGACAGGGGTGCTATGGATGGACTGCGTTTACCTCCACTCATCGAGGAGGCTCTGGACTCTACAGGTCTGT
This sequence comes from Psettodes erumei, assembly GCA_016785225.1. NCBI lineage: Eukaryota > Metazoa > Chordata > Actinopteri > Pleuronectiformes > Psettodidae > Psettodes > Psettodes erumei. Next base: position 5,379,217 of record JAFBJZ010000831.1, read on the forward strand.
GCGGCTGTTTTGTCAGTGTGCGTTGTGGATGCCGTGTGGCTATTTTTAGCCCCTGCGCTATACAGATCAGATACGATCAGACGAAAAAGGTAGAGGGGGTGGAGTGTGCTTGTGTGTGAGGTGGGTTGGGGGGGGGGTATCGGTGTAAAGAAAGACTGTTTACTCCCAAAGTAAAAAGGGATGAGGGGTGGTGAACTGAGGAGGCTGAGGAGAGATGGTCAGGTGGTAGGACGTGGGGAGCAGATCATTGTGGAAGACCGTCTTCATTAGAAGTGGTTGTCAAGCTGACAGAGTGCGCATTTCTGTCAGCCATGGCATCTGTGGACATTTGATGGAGGCTCTTGGCTGCCAGGTAAGTGGTGGCAGGAAGCCAGAGGCAGGAAATAATGCAGTCATTATTCCAGGCGGTGTTAGATGGGTTGCATATGTTATTCTGAGGCTGATTGAGAAGTGATGCAACGTGGAGTCATGTGGTGTTGGGTGCTGTTTGAGTTCAGCTTTGAATATTTTTTTATGTTATGCTCTGCATATGGTTTTTGTGTTGACCCGCTGTAGTTAAACTTGCTTGGTAACTTCATACCAATGAATGGTGCTGTATGACATTTTTGCACAGTGCATCTTCCTTTTTGTTTTGGCCTTGTACAGTTAATGCACTGTGTGACTGAGTTGGAGTTCAGGGAAGAATCCGGGGAATGTTTTTTCTATCTGTGTGTCTCAACAAGGAAGCAGTGTGTGCTTTTTTTGCATATTGTGAATGGACATGCAGACAGAGAAGCACTGTGAGAGACACAGCTAAGAGGATGTTTATTAGTGTGGAGGGTCTTGGAGAGAACCACAGGTCAACAGCTCCGGACCAACAGCCAGGTTGCCAGAATCTGGTTTCCTTTTTCCTGTGTGGTATTGTCCTAAAACTGAACTTTCACTAACATATAACTGTTGGATTCTTAAAGCTGCCTTGCTCAGTGAAATCAGTTGTGGACAAATTAAAGCACTTTGTTCAGTGAGTAATTTCCTTCATAATACTTATTATGCTGAGGGCTGCATATTGACCATCACAACATGCATGCTGTCTCATGAGAAATTCTTCTTCTGAAACAAGCTTGTTCCTGTTATCTTAACTCTGGGGACCTCTTTCCTTTCATCACAGCCTGAGGCATGCTTTTAAAGCTGGAAACTGAGCATCTGGTGATGGCAAGTGTTTGGCTTAATGGAGGATAGCATGAATCCTGACTGGTTGACCACAACAAGGATAGAAATGAAACAAACAAAAGTATTTCATAAAGTTGGCCAGTATGGGATCTTAGGAGAAAGGAGACTTTATTCTGTGATTAGTTTCAACTTTCAGTAGTTATTTTCTTGGCTTTTATTTCCAGTGCTGTTTCTTTCCTGCTGGGGATAAATTGAATAGACACTGCACTGGAGAAAAGGCTTCTAAACTCTTAACACTTGCCACATCTACCAACAGCGAATCCACATGCTCTCACACAAACACACGCTCTCACTGATCAATACACCATCAGAGTCTGATGTGACATTCGCAGGCTGTTTTTGTATCATTTCTGCCACTTGCAGGAGTTGCCAACCATCTCTCTCTCTCCACCCTTCTCTCCTTCTCCACTCACTATATCTTCCCCCTCTTTTCGTCACAATCCTCCTCTTCAGTGCCCACACAACCTCCAACACACGCACACACGACTCGCTCAAACCTTTGCACCTGCCCGCACCTCAGCCCACACAGCATTACTCTCCTGTCCTCTCCTCCTCTCCCTTCACTCCTCTCCTGTTTTATGTCCTACCGCTGTGAAATTCATATCAGCAGTGATACTCCCCATGGGTGCACAAACAGGATTTCTCTCGGCTCTCTGGAACTAATAAACAGCAAAAATTGCTGCCTCAGACAGACTTTGTAGATCTGGGAGCTGCAGAGACCTCTGAGGAAAAACAACAACATGATATTCTCACATCAGTGTTTAAGGTGGCCAGTCATGGGGCTGAAGGAAAACAAACCTTACATTGCTTTTCCACCCTCCCGTGTCCAAGTTCCTTCTCTCTCTCTCTCTGAGCCCTGAGGCCCTACAGCGTGACATGTTTCCTTGCACCACCCTCTCCCCATTTTCCCCACTCTTGACTTCAGTGCTTCATTAAAAAATGATTTCAAAGCACTCCCCAGGTCCCTGACGAACCTGGATGTGTTTTTTTTTGTCTAGGTTGCATAATTGAAAAATTCTGAAAACCTTAGGGTGACTAGAGAGGGTTCATGAACTCATGCAGCTTATTCTATGGATTTGTCTTAACTTTTCTTTTCCCTTGCAGAAGTACTCAGCATTGTCAACCTATAATTAGCATGCCCTCGCTCTCCCTTTGGGTCTTTCTCATTCTTGGATTTGGCAGCTACACGGAGCTGTGGTATCCCCTCTTTCCTCTGTGATTCACAGAGATGTAAAACCTTCCAGAGAGATTGTTTTCAGGTGGGAGGCACTGATTTGTGATCAGATGGATTAGTGCCGCATCACTTGTTTTTCATGCTTTGTTCTTTCACCATTCATTATCTGTCAGCAGACTAGCAAAACAACAAGCACATGCACACTGCACATCCACACACACACTCCTGTTTAAAAACATACTCCATGAATCAGTTACTTACCATATGCACACACTGATGCATTTTTTGTAGCTGCACATCTAATGAGGCCAAATTATAACACATTCTGTGATGCTTTTCTCTTCCACTGACCCACTTTCTCTTATTTCCCTTTGAAAGTGCAAACATAGATTTTCCATATTAAAAACTGAGCAGCTCATTAAGTCAGACAAACCGCTGGGCACTTGTGGTTCCTCTTTCTTTTCTCGTCTTCTCCTGCCGCTGTTGTTCCTCACCTCCCTGGAGTTCTCAGGCACAGAGAGGAGGACAAAAACTGAAATTAACCTCATGAGACCTTCACTGCTGCAGCTCACTCCTCGTCTCAAACCACTGAGTCTCATGCAAGCCTGAAGTCAGCAAATCTTGTGTGATGATAACCTCACCATGTGGGCTCCATGAAGGGGCACCTGATGACATCACTTGGGAATCTGTGGGGAAAAGCAAGTGGTAGACAGAGAGGCTTCCATGGTAAGCAAAACTGTGGAAAAAAAACCCCCAGCTTTATTACCCTGGAGACCATATGTCAGAGCCCTGGGTTGTTGGCATGCAGAGGTCACCATGGAGATGAACTGGTTTAAGTCTTCACCTGACTCCTGCAAGCAGAAGGGAGCTGCTTGAGTGCTCTCAGCCCATATCATAACTCCTCCCTCCTTATTGTCTTCCCCTCCTTTCCTCTTTTGCTCCCGTGCAGTCTCTCTCCCTTTGCGACACCCCCCACCCCCCTGCTTGCTCTGTGTCATGTGTTGGTGAGGAAGTGTGTCAGTGCAGGGGAAAAGCTACAACATCAGTGCCGGTCTGGCTTCAAAGCTGGGATAGAAGGGGGTTGGTGTGCATTATGCATTACCTCCTACACAGCTGCAGAGGCCCATGGCATGCTGAACACATGCAGTGTAAACATGGCAGACTTGTTGTGATCATATGTGTTGTGTGTTGGTCACAGGTGTGGCATGCAGGTACAAGTACTGTACATGAACACACAGTGGTGTTCACATAGAAATTATACTCGTGCAACATTCATCCACTTTTACACAGGATTACACAAAAATGTTGCAATTAACATGGTTGCACACACATGCGCACACGAACCACGAACATAACATTCAATCCCATTGTTAAGCCTGGTTTGGTACAAGGCACCCATTGCACCACACCTGCGAACAGCCTCCAGCTCCTGTTTTAGTGAGCCATTATTTCTTTTCACCTCTCAATACTAGCAGTCGCAGGGAGAGAAGAGTGCACACACTTGCGGGAGGTTGAAATGCTTTATACAAGATTTAGAATCATATCACACTATATGAAGCAGTAGGTAGGAGTTGAGGTGAAATGACAACTCCTTTTGTAGATTTATCTTCTTCAGCTATTTACTCGATCACACTGTGTAAGACAGAATTCCAATTTTTGCTGCATATCTAATACGGTTATTCAAACTGCTGAATCACACTGTTTGATGAAGAAAAGACACTCCTGTGATGCCAGGTTACAACTCCATGTCTGATATTCATCTCTTTCCCAAAATGCAGCTCATCGCTGAAATCCCCGCTCTGCTCCTCAATTTTGCAAAGTGCAAATTTCATTACACTCCTCCCTCCATCACTGAACACCGAATTGGAAGCAGAAGACAAAGGGCTTGTGTTGTCACATTAATGTTTCAATTTAATCTCAGACAGCTATTCTGAGAAGCCGACAAAGAAGCATTGGCCTGCTTGTTGACTCATTTCTAAAGTGGCACAGTGTTTGCACTGACATGCTCAATGTGTTTTTGCTGCAGTCTGATAATGAAGGAATGTGCTGTTGCAGTGATAAAGCCATCTACTCCCTGGAGCTGTGACGCTGCTCCTAAGATGACTCTTCTGCCCGTTCCCTGCTCTCGTATGTATGCAGCGTCCATGTCTAATGCAATCCCAGCGTGACTAAAGACCAGCGCTGTGCCAAGTATGCAGTGGAATGATCACGGGTGTCTTGGTCTGCCAATGCTTGTGCACAATGTGTTTGACATTCACTCACAAGGTTAGGTGATAAAGCTTCTTTAAGGAGTGAAATGATTAGAAAGCTGTTGGGAAAGGCTACAAAGGCAGATGCTTGGAAACAATGGAGAGATAGTATAGGAAAGAGTCTGAGAGCATTTGTGCTGCATTCTTTAGCACACAGCATGATGATTAGAGGTACCAGAATATGACGGTGGTTAATTGTTTGTTTTTTTCAGAAATGCTGTCAAAGGATGTTTTGAAGGTTGAGCAGGGTTTTCTTGGCCACTACATATGTGTAATATTAGAATTTGTTCTCAGTGCCCAACAGAAGAAGAAAGTTTGTCAGTGTTGTGTACTATGCTCCCTTTTTCTGTTTTCACTGTACCCTTAAGACTATTTCTGATCAGCTGTAGTTTGTGTACACTTCAACATCTACAATGCCAAATTTGAATGCAGCACAAAATTATTTTGAGTTTTTTTTAAATGCTAGACATCCGTGAAGGATTCAGATATGAGTGATATTCAATGGGAAGTCTTTTGTCTCTTGATGGCCTTTAGCTGCCGCTGGCTATACAAGGAGCTCCGGCTCTCTCGCTGCCACACAGCTCCAGCTCTCTTCTTTATGGCTGACTCATTACACCAGCATTATAGTTTAATGACAAAAAGGCCCCAGTGCTCGTGAAAGCTCTTGCACGACTCTTAGGGGCTGCATTATTTAAATTAACATTATTATGAGATATAGGACAAAATAAAGCTGACGCTAATGTTATAAGGATGTGATGAAAATATGTTGAATGTGATTTGAAATGGTTACATCTGGCAAGGGGAACAACAAGGAAGAGTAATAATTACCACAAAGAATGGAGGCATCCCCTGAGCTAAGATTACACTGGTGAGCATCACTCTTAATTAGGTAGATCTTTAGTTAATACCTTATTCTGTCCCCTGATGCACCATTTTTTTCTTGGTGCATCTCTCTATTCCTGTAGTCCTCTAGACAATATTCCCCTCTCTTTTACTGCTTTCTGAGTACAAACAGCAATTCTCAGACATTTGGAGACTACTGGAACATGAATTTGTTATTCTGCATATCAAATTATGTGAAAGTAAGTGAGAAATAAGAGAGCAGGCCAGTGTTCTGTGTATGCGACATGAGCAGAATTTAATCGGATCAAATCTGAAAATGGGACACAAGTGGTGGTTTACCTTTAACACTACTCCTGAGAACAAACCGAACACTGTGAATATAATCTCCATTTAACACTGGCCTTCTGTGCCTTGCAGCGAAATCTCATCTGACTAATGGGAAAAGACTTCAAATGGGAATGTACCATCACGTTGTTTGTGCTGCAAACGACGCCTTCCCTTTGCGCTTTCCGACCTGCTCTGCATTTGTCTTTGCAGCTCCAGCAAGCGACAGCTGTTGTGATGTCAAATCAAGTTTATTTTTATTGCCCCACATCATATACAATGTCCCATTAGGTTTTACAGGCCCACATTAAACAACAGCTCCCGAACCAGGCCAGGCTGTCAACAAGGACGAGGAAAACCTCCACAAAAAGCCAAATTTGGTTTGACAACATGTAATATGAGAAGGATGTCTGTTTGTCACATCTCTCTTACTATGAGTGGAAGCTTGTGTTATTATGGACTTTGAGGTGCATTGCTGAGTGGTGAGTCATATACTGGGCCCACCTCCTCCCCTTCTCTCGCCGCATTTTGTTGGCTAACTCGCTCCACCTACTGGTTGAAAGTTTTAATCCATGGTTTAGACAGGAATGTAAAACAAAGTGATGCATGTGTATTTAGATTTTGAATCAATGTGTGTTACATATTCATGCCATTACTTTCCTAAATAGCATGTAACCTTTGACTGGCTGGACAGTTTTTGGGATACATTGTGAGCTGTGCTTCTCCAGTTGAATTATTTTCTTGTTTCCTTTCGATCACAGTCTGGGCTCTAATCTCCTGAAGGGATTATCTGCAGTTCTGTATGTTTAAATAAATGTGTGCTAAATTAGCGTTGAATAGAGACTGGTGAGCAATGCAGTCAGTGCCACTTTAATCACAAGGTGGTGCTGTTGAATCAAAAGAAAACTCAAACTAAACTATGTTTAATGCATAACTGAATTGAAGACATAGGAATATGTCACCTGTAAATCACGCTTTCTGTCTCCCTCTCTTCCCCCATCAGGCATCCCTTTGTAATAAATGCTGTCATCTTTCACTCAGATGACATGTGTGATCTGAAACCAGAGAGCAGCACCACCATGGACAACGAGATAACAGCCAAGGAGAGAGGCGTCCTGGGGCAGAACAACGAAAAAGAGGAGATGGACCAGGAGAGAGGGGAAGAAAAGAAGCTGGAGGAAGAGAAAGGCGAAGGGGAAGAGAAGAGGAGGAAGGAGGAAGAGCCACTGACAGAGGAACAGGAGCTCGAGGACTTGAGGGCCCAGGTACTGCAGCTGCTGCTGGAGCTGGAGGTCGCCAGGGAGACGTCTGACAAACACCAGGAGAGTTTCCACGAATTGCAAGGTGAGACCGCTGAGGCTGAGACCTTGAATCATTAAACAACCTTTATAGCAATCTTTTTTATTTACAAACATCCATCCAACCATAAATGAAAACCACACCTAATGCATCTTCCATCACCACACCACATAACCCAAACTTGTATTTGCAAATGTATGGCATTGAAAGGAAATTCTTTCCATTCATCAACCTTCATCTTATTCTCCCATTCTTCGTAACAATTGGGGCTAGGAGCCTTAGCAGCTACAGCACTATAAAACATCAGTTCCACAGAATTAATGTTGAAAAATATTCATTGTTAGTCCAACTGAAAATACATTCCTGGAAAGTCCTGTAGGTGTTGGAGAGAACTATATAGCAGTTGTGGAGCAATTATCTACAACTGCAATCCCATTTGCACAGTGCATACTGCAGCTTTTCATTATACTTTTGCAATTTGGTGCAGACACTAACTCCATCTTCCAGGCACATCTACTTGTGCCTGCTGCTTCACCACATTTGCACACGTTTTCACGTCCCTGTATATCCTATTTTCAGATAACAGCACTGCTCATCACAAAGCGCTTTTGTGATGTGATCTTTGCTATAGCTGATCAACATTGTTCTTTCAACACGTTTCTTGAGTTTCCTAACAGCTGAACATTGTAGGTCATGATTAGAAATATTATCAAGACAAAAAACAAAGTAGACAAAATATGAGAATAAGACAAATTGAGGAATAAATCCATTTTGGTTTAGTCACAGGTGAGTTAGTAATAAGCAAAACAAGTCATGAATCACAATGCAATTAAACACTAATATTCATGGTCAATGTGTCAACATCTCAACCATAACTATTATTAAAGTTAAAGTCAAAGACGTGTTTCCACTTAAATGATGATGATCGTACACTGTTAGAAAAAACACTGCATGACAGTTACTCCATTTGTGACATCAAATCAAATTAGGACAAGAGACAAAGGTACGTGGCGTTAGAATCATGAAAACATATTCAAGTCATCTTAAATCTCAAATCTATACCCACAATCACCGAAGAAAAAGCTCTGTCCTCTACCTGGACATCTTAACTTTTCACCAAAGACACAGCTCCCGTACCTCAGAATCCAGTTGCATGTGTGGTAGTGTAAATGTTTATATGCAGTCACTGACACAGTCAGTTCCTCATAACTGCTAAATAGAGCATCACATCATACCACAGAAATGATGAGCTTCATGTTCAGGGACACTCGCAGTGAGTAAGGCCTTAGGCATGGAGTTACAGTGAGCTCAGTGTGTGAGTGCGTAACTGTGAGTGTCCTTCTATAAAACATGGCGCGGTGAGCTCAGTTGTTTGTCTTGCAAGCGGTGGAGGCATTCCTCAGACAACTGTGTGCGTGCTGAGGGAAGCGTCCAGACTGGGTGTCCTAAACCATGACCAGAAATCACTATTGGTTGACCCGCACTGGGGACAGTCAGCTGCTCAGGGTGCTGGCAGCTGTTGGAGGTAGAGGTGGGGGTGGTCTACAGCGTGTATGGTCAGAGAATGTCCTAAGAAAAACGAATGTCTCTATACTATTCCACTAATAATCACCTAGAGACTATAGCTGTAACTACTTCAGATGATTATCAATTGCACTACACTCACCACTTATATACTGGGTGTAATATGATGCAAGCTTGGACTCAGTGAACTCCTGTTTTAGTTTGTACTTCTTCCTAGTGTATCACTTGGTTTGTCTGTATAGTGCACTATATAGGGAGAAGCAAGTGATTCTGGACACATCCCTGGTTATCATTTACTTCCTGTACTTTAGATTTTTCCACCTTTTGTGAATGTCTGCCCCACATCTAATGTGTCCAACCTGTTCCCAATTATCCTCCCTTTCTTGTCTGTATGTCCCCCAGTCTTTGTCAGCTTATCTGTTCTGTTCAGCTCCCTGGTTTTTCCATTTTGTTCCCGTGTCTTTGTAAGTTTTGGTTTTTGCAGGGTTTTTTGAGTACATTTTGTATTTGGTGCGTCTCCTGTGGTTTAGAGTTTTTTGTATCTGCCTGCCACTGCCAGCACCTGCCTCTGTTTTGTTATTTAAGTTCCTTGCCAACTTCTCCCTGCCTTGGTTCGACTTTGTCTGTGTTTGCGTAGGAATGGCAGACCTGTGACTAGTTGGTAGGGACTGGCTGGAAAAAGCAGATATCTGTTATTTGTTTTCGTACCTCTCAACATCTAGCCATGCAGATACTGTCATTATGGTTCAAGAGTTCTGCCCTCTGATTGTGCAAGAGATAAAGTCAAGGGCTCGCCAAAGTCTGAATATAATCTAACTGATCGATGTTTAGCAAATAAAATTCAGTATATTCAGGCTCAACTGACCCTCCTGTTTTAAATTAGCTGTCGTTTTTGTAATTAACTGTTCATCAATCTGCCTGATGAACGTAACAAAATTATTTGGCATGAAAGTCTAAGCAGCAAACCACAGTTTTACTCTGCTGTTATTAAATTAATATACAGACATGTTGGTCCTGCTAAAATTGTGTAGTGCAGATATACAAAAATACTCGTCATTGAGTCATGCTTCAAGGTTGAACATCTTATCAGGTTGTCATCGTTCTTTTGGCGAGCTGAAGTGACATTTTTCTCTTATCTCTACCCCCTCCCCGTCTCTTCTCTCCTGACCTCCCCTCTCCACCAGGTCTGCTGGAGGATGAGCGTCTTGCCAGTGCCCATCAGGCTGAAGCCTTCACACGCCAGATCCAGAATCTACAAGGTAAAAAAAAGATCAAAATCTTCACAATGAAGTTCTGTTGTTTAATAAACCCGAACAGTGGCAATAACTACTTTGCTTGATTTATCAGTGAGGGAAGCAGGAAAAATAATCAGACATCCAAATCACATATTGCTTATTACATTTCTTATGTTTGTCAATGGTTAGGGTCAAAGCCAATTTTGATTTGTAAGCTGCCACTGGAGAACAGTTTAACATTAATCAACAGGACTATAGATTTCTATTGTCCCACCAGCTCTCCACTGAATGGTCTCAGACACAAACTGCTATGTCAGTATATTGGGATGTAATTGACTAGAACACGTTAAATGCTTACAGTCATTTGGCTAACTGATTTAAGCGCAATGTCTCTTATGACCACTTTTTTCCATTACATGCAAGTAGATCTATAAACAAATCAAGAAATCATTTACACAGACATAATTATTCTTCAAAAAATAATTAATGGCATATGTGCTCAGTTATAAGGGCAATGAATAAAACATGTCAGTTTAAAAACAATTCTTTCAAACAAAAAACAAAGATGACTATGGGAGGAAGGAACATGAATAAAGAAAACTAAAGGAAGCAAAAAACTAAACCTTCCACTGTAAAAGAATAGATTTCTACACTAAAGATGGACATATTTTTCAGAGAATGTCTACATTGTTTTAACTCAATACTATTTCCATTAGCTTATTTTTCATTGCTCTTATTGTTATTGAGAGGAAGAGAAGACTTTAGTTTCTGGAAAATACTAAACTAATAATCAGAATCTAACTCTGGAAAAAAGAAGCCTCTTACCATCAGTTACATCAGCTCTTTTTCAAACAGTACCCACTCACATGCGCGCACACACACGTGCGCAAGCACAGGAACACACCACCCCCATATACAATATACACATGCAGGCCCACTGTTACAAAACCTCAGGTGAGCTCTCACACACACACACACACACGCCCATACTGATGGTGCATTCTCTCCCACACATGCCGCCATAAAGAAAAAAATGTTCTCCTCCTCTCCCCACAGCCCAGCTGCGCTCTGTACAGGAGGAGATGGACAGCCTGGAAGAGGAGAAGGAGAGTGAGCTGGTCGAGGCCCAGGAGGAGCTGCGCGTGGCTCAGGAGGAGGTGCTCCTCCTCCAGCAGGCAGCAGAAGAGGCAGCGGCAGAGAGGGAGAATGACATCGCCTCGCTGCAGGAGGAGTTGTGTCGCCGGCGGGCTGAGCTGCAGCGCCTCAGCGAGGAGACCCAGGAGTACGAGCTGGAGATCACCACGCTCAGGGCCGAGATCAGCATGAAGAGCCAGCGCAGGGAGGCCGAGAGGAGAGAGGGTGAGGGATGAGGAGAATGGGAGACGGGTACAGGGATGTCAAAGAGGAGGGATGAAAGACATAGAGTGGAGCAGTTTTAGTATGCTACACCTCCCATACGTTATCTTACAGTTCATCAAAGTTAAAAAACAATAAGTCTTGGTTTTACACCTCGTCTTTACAGCTTGTGTAAACAGCTTTCAGTGAGAAGGAAAAACACACAGACCTAATGTCTCTGCTTGAGCTGTGGAAGTTGTCCAGCTTAATATTGGCAGGAACAGCCCATGATCAGTCTTTGTAGTTGCTGTTATGAAAACACAGCATGATGTTATGGAATAAGCTGGCTCCGTGCTTACATCATGTCAGCATCCTACAGTCAAGATCATAAATCATTTTTGGGGTTGAATAAATGTTTTAAATTATAAATGTGATTGCTGAATGTTGCAAAGGGGTGTGTGTGTGTGTGTACGCACACACTTATCCAACAGTGGCCCTTTCAGTCATTACACATGCTTACAGGCAGTGCAGAAACAGTGTGTGGCTATTGTCATATAGTCATTCAGTGCATATATATATATATATATATAGTATAGTTTTTCTATTCAGTCTATAGTTTTTGTCTCCATTATCTCGTCCATATCTATTTGAGAGATCTGAGAAAACCTTTGTTTATATTCATGTCCCATTCTGTGTTTACCACAAACAGGTCTACTGTAAGGTATGGAGGTTCCCCTATCTGACAGGTCGACATCAGCAACAGGGTTTCACATCCCCACCTAACAATTTTCCCTCAAAATAGGTTTTGCAGTTACACTGTGAAAGAAGACCTCAAATGGTTTGGATAATAATGTTGTTTTTTCAAAATCACTTAAGTAGTGGTCAGATCTCTGTTGGTGTACTCCAAAAATGTCCACTCTTGGTCAGGAGTGTCTGTTTAGACGTGTGTGTGTGCGTGCGTATTTATTTAGGATACCGGGGACATGAAGTCATGAGAGGGAGGGACACGCACACATGATGTCACCGCTGGGCTCTGCAGCTGAGCTTTGGGTGGGACTGAGGGAGGGAAAGAACTCTCTTCGATATTATTTCACTGTCGTGCTCTTAGAAACATCTCCAAAAATGTATTTTGTTTGCTGGTGTGATCAAGGTCACAGTTGAGATCCATTTTAAAGGAGTAGTTCATTTGTGTGAGACAGTCTTCCTGGAGTCTCTGAGGTTTGCCTGTGGTTTGACACCTTTGTACAGATTAAACAAGGGACAGATAATATTTTGATGAATGTGCTATAGAGGTGCTGTCAGAGGATTTGTTACTGCTGGACAGAACTGGGCTAGTTGTTTCCACTGTGGCTTTAGCTTTACATTTAACAGACGGATGTGGGAGTGGCATCAAGCTTCTAATCTAACTTTCGGCAAGAGAGGCAAAAACCATTTCCCAAAATTTGCGATGTATTCCTTTTTAAATATAAATTTAAAACCTCGAGTAGAGATTAAAGATGACCTCTACTCACCTGCATCCTCCTTTTTAATATCTTCATCTCTGACCTTCCTGGTTGTGTCAGGTGACGTGGACCTGCTGAAGGAGGAGTGCCGTATGCTGAAGGAGGAGTGTCAGACCCTGAAGGAGGACAACAGGCGTCTCTCTGAGAGGCTGCAGCTGCTGCAGAGACAGCGGACATGGTGAGAGGTCAATGACTGCTCACTCATCAGCTGTGCTCGCTGGATCAGCTGGAGGGGAGACCCTCTGGAAAACAACCCCTCATCACACACATTCACATTCTCATTTCAAAAAACATTGACCACCTGTTTAACGATTGCAGCAAAATCAGTAGTATCATGTGATGGATTACACAGAAGTGCTGAAGCATTAGTAGATTAACTGAAACTCATTAAACTTTATTGCACTTTTCCAGAGGAGTTATGAAATGCTTTACAGAAAGTAGGGAAAAGGCAGATGGAGAAGACAGAGTTAGGATTAGGGTACCACATCAACTCTTTGGTAATCACAACCTTTTCGAGCCTTTGATTTACACATTTGGAGCCTATTTGTAAGTTTTCAGATATTTCAGCTGAAACTTCAAGTGTCTTTTTCATCATTACTCATTTTTGTCCACAGCTCCAGTGTCTACCTGTCACTGAAAGAGGAAGATGCCGAGGAGGGCACAGAGGGGAAGGAGATGGAAATGGGCTCAGACGAGGTCATGACAGAGAGCTACATGACCATGGCCCAGTCTGAGAACTGTCGCCTCGTGGATGCCTCCATCCAGAAGAATATTTCATTTGACGGGAAGCCCATGACACCGAGCAGCTGGAATGGTGGCGTTGGGGAGATTTTCTCCCTGAGGGATCAGCTGAAACAGGCTGAAGAGAAGTCCTCACAGGTTCAGAAAGAGGTATGATGCCTGACTGTTTCTCTCTCTGGGAATTGACTAGAAATGTGAATAAAACATGAACCCATTTGTGTCAAAAAGGATTTGAAAACATGCTTTGAGTTTTGGGTACATTAATGTCAGTCACATGCAATAAATTTGGTTTTCAAAACCGTCTGACCTCTGTGTCTTCCAGTGTGATGGTCTGAAGATGGAGCTGCAGGAGCTGCAGGTACTGTATGACAACAGTCAGAGGGAAAGAGCGGAGCTGGAGGAGGAGCTGCAGCGCTGCAAGGCAGAGCTGGAGAAGCTGTCAGGGGGGGTTCAGGTGAGGGCCAGACATGAATAGCTCAATAGTATGCAACTGGTATGAGAAAAAGGGAAACTGTTTAATGTGCCGAGTGAGGGATTGATGCTCACATTCTTTAGGATATTTAAGTTGTGTGGTCGCCTTTGCACAACGACAATTCCTAAAGCATCTCTTACTGCAGGTTGCGTTTATTTTAAAATGTAACTGAACTTCTCAGGATACTTTTAGGAATTCTAGCCCATATGTCTTTTTGATTCGTCTTTACACCCACTGTCAACTAACACACCTAACATTACACCTATTATTATAGTATGTGTGTGTTGAGCCCACTTTTTATGTGTCTCATACTGTGGCAATCTATGTTTTGATATGAACTGACTTGGCCTGTCAGCCCATATCAGTATTTATTGTGTGCCTTGTGCTGGGGAACCCCCGCCCCACTCACGGTGTCTGTGTCCTAACCTCTTTGTGATAGCAATGCTTAAATTCTGCTGTTAGACAAAAACACAGTCTACAATAGAAGGCAATCGGGCAAGAAGAAATGAAATCCTGCTCAATAAGAAAATCTAATTAAAGGACCTTTTATCTTTAGATAGATTTTTAGGTGCCTTTTTTCCCTACTGTGGTTTCTGTTCATTTCAAAAAGACGCTGCATGAAAGCCAACTTGCAGGGAAATTGAGCTTGTCTGGGTAAGTGAAACAACTAATAACATACCCCATTTTACTTTAGTCACAGTTTTGCTTGTATTTGATTGAAAGCATGGGCAGTTTTGAAAGAACTGTTTTAATCACATGCTTATGGGACACAAGGGGCCAAAATATAAAACTCTAGAACAACAACATTGCTACAGTACCAGATGAATTCATTCAATAATCCATGACGTCTACATTTGCTTAGTTTCTGTCTTCTGACAACACAGTTTGTGAATGCAGCAGTGTGGCCTTTGAGTGGACCAACCCCAGTTCAATCTGTGGTTTCAACTGAATTTTCTCAGAGACTCAATATCTAGCAAGTTGACTTTCCTACAGTTTTAAAAAGAATGGATACCAGTGACTACCTGAAAGATAGAGAAATATGCATATAAACATGTAAAAACAGAACCAAAAGACAACCAAAACATCAACTGTTTTAGGAAACTATTGGAAGTAATTCAGAGTAGTGTAGGTTTGTGAACACTAAGTTCCTTTTTATGTTAAAAAAGCAAAAGAGAACAAAATTACAACTGTGTTTTGTCTACAGTAGCCATGATGAACCGTCTCTGCGTTGTCAAACTGTCTACCCGTGCCTGTCTATGATGCTGTCCTTGTTCTCTGAATGTCCATGACCTTCTCAGCCCGTTTAGTTGCAACTTTATCAAAACATGAAAACAATTAAATAAAAAATGAGGATAGAGAGACAAAAATATGACCATGTATGCTAGACGCAACATTCATGGCATGTCTTTCTGTTTATTTTACCATAACATGAACATGCAGCTGCTTTGAGTTAATGTGTATGGCACCATGAAGTTATGCATTATTTGTTTAATAGGAAGTGTAAATCATTGCACCCCCCCTCCACATCACAGCCATGTCACATTTATTTTAGTGTTTTTTGTGTAGTGGTGATCCTATTTATGTGACTGTCACATCCCTTTTATTTGGCTACTTTAGTCCATCCCTTCATTCATTTCCTTCATCTCCATGGCCCTTGTTTGTTTTTATTCCCTCCTCAGAGATTCATCCATGCGTCTGAGCACCCTGTTCTCTCCATCCCCTTCATAGGAATGATTGTAATAGTGGCTGTGGTCTGGTGCTGGTTGTCGGAGCTGGCGTCCCAGAGAGCAAGGTATGGGAGGAAGCTTATCTCTCAGAGTTTTTACGCACAAATGAAAAGGATCAGTTCTGAAATAAAATTTACTGTAGCTGTATTTAGCAATGCCATTACGGTACATTTGGTTCACTTTGCTTAGATGTTCAGCCTGATAATTATGCCTACACCAATACAATGGAGGTGAGATGAATTTGTACTCCAGAAATTCCACAGACTCCAAATAACTTGTCTGCAGTTTAAATTCACACAGAAACAAACAGAACGTGTCATGAGAGACACTAAACTGAAGGGACCAACCAGTCACAGGAAAGGTTATGTATGTAGACTGAGTTGGCAAAAATAGGCTCTGCTTTTTGAGTAATGAAGATTCTGCTGGGAGAACTAATCCCCTATATTAAACACATATGTGATCATTAGATTTTAGTAATGCCAACAATACCAAACAATAACTCATACAAAGGAGGTTGATGTGGAGAAGGGAGCTGCAACAGATGGGAATATTGGCAGGGAGGTATCAACAGAGTAATAATGAGAAGTATCACGTTGGAATGGCTGCACAGTGTAGGAATGTTTGATAGTCACTGGTAGCCAACCATTTGATGAATGAACCAGTGTCTGTGAAGCATGAATGAAACAGCTGATATCGATCAGTTGTAAACATGACCCAAACTGATATTATGCATCACTTCCAATGAAAACCATTAACATTGCATTGACATTGTCCAGAAAAACAGGGCCCAAGGTTTTTGGAAAGATGTGGTCATTTGGAAATTTTTAAATGTAATTTTTCAATGCTATGAGAACAACAAATCAAAAATTCTCTTAACCTCCACTGTCTTGTGGCTGAGGTGAAAAAATCTAAATCTGAGAAAATTAAAACAAAGCTCTCTGCCTGGCTGAATAGCATTAGAAGTAAATTTGTGTTTTGTCATTTGGTAAGCTGACCCTTTAATATCAGTTATTGAAAATCTTTTTCTAAGGGATTTATTTGATTATTATGGGAGGGTCTACAACAAAGAAACACTAAATACAGCAAGTAGTCATGGAAAGTGGACATGGGACGGGTGGGCAGTTTGTCAGACTATAATAAAATATTTCCTTGAATCACACTGAATGCGTTATATTACGTGAAAATTCAGGATTTGAGGAAATATTCATATTTGTTTTATTGCCAAAAGTTAAATGTGAGGATTGCTACCATTCTTATGACTGTGTGTTAAATATAAAGTTACAGCCAGGAGATAGTTAGCTTAGCATAAGCAATGGAAATGGGGAGGAATAGCTACCCTTTGTGTAAAATAAAAAAAGGACACCCAGCACTTTTGAAACCTTAGTAATTAATGCACTGTACGCCCTTTGTTTAATCTGTACAAAAACATGTAATTATTATTACATGTAAATTTTTTTGGACTTCTTGATGTTTTTGTCACCACAACCACATGAGACAGGTGCTGCATTTAAGTGCTGGGTTGAGAGATTATCTGGCAACGTTAACGGCACAAACCTCTCCTAAAAACACAAAAACTATTCTTGTTCTTGAACAAAATACGTGTTAGTATGAGTGAATTTCATAGGTGCTGATATTTTTATACTTTGGACAGAGCGAGTCTAGCTCTTTACCCTGCTTCATTTTTGATGCTAAGCTAACAGGACCCTGGCTTCAGCTCCCTATTTAACTCACAGGCAAACAAGTTCTCTTCTTACCTCTCTGTAGGAAATGTTAACCTATTCCTTTAAAAGCCATGTAAGGTTTATTTATGGCTGATGGATAGTCTCTACTGACTCTTAACATTCTCCTTTTCCTGTCTTCCCTCAGGGGAGTGAGGTAGGTTGGAACTCCATTTTAACAATCACTGCAGCTGCAGCAGTGCTGCTAATGATGAATAGCGTTTTGAGAGCTCTCGTCTGATGTTGACTGGATGGGCAACAACTGCAAAGGGACGGATGTCTGCTTCAGACCAGCCCTCGTTCCCTCCTGCCACGTTTTGTAGAATGAACTGGAAATCTCTAAATGTGATAGAGCAGACGACTCCATAGTAGAAAACATGGGAGAATCTTTATCTGTAATGAGAGGGTACTACATGCACACACGGACTGAGAACGATGATTTCAGTCTCATTTTATGGCTGTTTGAGATTGCTGTGACAGTAAATTGCAGAGACTGATCCCACTTCACTCAATGTATGCTAGTGCTGTCTTTTCTTCTCCATGTCTGTGAATTTGTTCCCCTTCTCCTCTAGCTAAACAATGATAGAATGAAGCTTATGATTATTAATGCACACCAAATGTTTTTTAGTTTATTTAACAATTATTTATTTGTTTAAATGTTATTTACAGCTGTCTCTGATAATAACAACCGTGGAGTCAGAGCATTTAATGCACTGAAAACCCTGAAATGTACATATGCCCTTAAACATTGACAGAAAGAGCGTTTTGCCTGCTTTTTCTGTTAATAAGTTAATGTCCCCAAAATACTAAATGCAATAAATGCACAATACTGCAAAAGTGTATTAGAAAACACAAAACCTTCATGAATTAATACTAACTATCCTGCCCCTGTTATTCTACCTTTCCCAACATTAGGTATCAGATATTTCCATTGTAAACACCAACAATATGCTATTAGGAGAACAGGTATGGTGAACCAAGCACTTGTCAGTCTAAGAATTTGTATGAAGCTGATGTTTTCATTCGATGACACCCCTGGTAGGTGGAGACAATGCGTCTTCAGTGTTTTTTTTTCAGTTATGGGCTTTGCTCCCATCTCTGTCTGCCTGTCTGAGTCTTGTCTGATGTCTGACTCTAAAATCAGACGTCTCCCACGTCCCTCTTTAATTTGTTAGAAAGTCAGTGCAGTATTTCTTGATTCATCTTGCCTGCTCATGGTTCACTCTGAAAATGGGAACCCTTTACACCCACAGCTGCACTTAAAACATGGTTTGCTGTAGATTATTTATGTGTTAGTAAAGATAATGTATCTCAGCAGCACCTCTGGGAGCAAAATTGTGGGATGACTGAGTTATATTATTATGTTTTCTTACATTTTAACTTGGTTTCGATTGCAATGCAGAGAAATAAACTTTTTTTTCTCTTGCCAGCAGGATTGAAATGCCTTGGTTCTTCCAAGTGTGTTAAAAAGATTTATGGCGATTGCAGGTAAAGGTACACAGTGTGATAATGCTGACTGTGAGCATTGTCTTGTTTACTGATGACTTGCTTTATGTGAGAAACTGCAGATCAACTGATCGACAGTGGGTAGCATCTGGTGACAGCTTGATTAAACCATGGACGCAGGTGAGGTGAATGATCAAGGTTAGTAGAGAGAGCATTTAGAAATTCAAACAGATCCAAAATATGTAAATAAGAAGGTATGAGAAAAATTATATTTGTCTAAGCATCAGTTACAGAATATATGTGTATATGTGGAAGGACTTGTTTACATTTGTGAGACCATTTTGTGAAAATCTTTTAGAACTGAAAAAGCATGCTACAAAACCCATAGAAGCACAATATATAATTTATGTTGGTTATGCTGGTTATGTTACTTTGTATTTCATGTAAATATATGTGACATAGTACTATGGGAGAGATATTTCTTAAATCCATTTGTACTAGCTTTGTAGAAAGTTTATTCTATTTTGAGAGAGCATTGTATATTTGATAGCCAAAGTATATGCTATGTAAATGTTTATTTATGGTGACGTTATTCAAAAGAACTACTAGCATTGCCAATCATTTGCAGTACCTCTATGTTCTAAGGTGGTGTATTGTCACTGCATGCGTTGATTTCATTTGACATTAGTTGCTAGAAAGAGCAAATGTGACTTCTGTTTTTTCCATTCCGTTGAACGTAAGAAATGTTAATCATTTCAGAAACTTTTTTTTCTTAAAGAGAACCTTGATAAGTGATGCCTGAGCAATGATATTTCTGCATATGAACACACACTAAGGAAACAATGCCCCACTGCACTGCAAATGTTGTCACTTGTCTGTTTCAAATGATCAAGTTGTAATAGAAATTAAATTCCCAGTGACTGCAATAGTACATGTGAATGTTATTGGATTCAGGACATTGTGTGTATCTTTATTTCTTAGTTTTTTTCATGAATATTAACGTTTCCATGGTTTCATAAGATTCTATATATCAGTGTCGCTCAGCTTGCTACTTTACATATTGATGGCAGTGTTGTTTTCAATATAGTTGTGGCTATTTTGTTACCTGAAGGTCTATTTTGTACTGTAAATGACCTGAGAAAATAAATATACCCACCCCACATGATTTCTGATAACTTTCTTTTCCTGGGGAGGTGGCATCAGTAGCTATCACAGTTATGAGGGGTTGACTTCTTGTGTAATCCCATTCATGAAATCACCAGCAGTCAAGAACCATCTCTCCGTTGGCATCACGTTACATGGGTTGTACGGATATTAATAACCTTCACTCCAGAGATGTGACATAAGCTCACAGACATGGATTTTATTTACAGATGACAGTAACCTGGTGTCTCAGTGTTATTGATGAGGCTTCTAAACTACACTCATTACTACACTGTCACGACTCATGGTTTACTAAGTTTAAGTGCAGCTAATTATCTAAAAGTAGCCTGGATGTGAAGCTTCGTGAAGCATTAGTCATGGGATACAGTTAGCATTAAGCTTCACTGAACATCCTTCTGTCAGCTGAGGTCTAAGTTTAATTAGTTTCCTGCAGATATTTCCAACTGATTTCAAATCAGGTTTCTATCTCATTCTGCTTCACAGTTATGGCTAAAGAAATGTCAGATCACCAGCAAAATCCAATCAACTGGCCTTTGGCCTTGGGCCTATCTGTCCAACAAGTTCACCCCAAATCCATTCTTAAATATTTAATAAATTCCACTGACAGTCTAACAGTGAAAAAAGCTAATGAAAAAGAAAGAAGACTGTATGAGCATCCGTAGACATTATCTGGAGATATAATGTTAAGTGAACAGTGTCCGTGTGAGCAGGTGCAGTTCTGTGATTTGGTTTTGACTAGTTTTTCACATACACTTAGATCAGTGGTGCGAGATATGGACAAAAAAAAAACCCAAATCAAAAAGTACAAAGTGTATTGCCATATAACTAACTTAAACTGTGACAGATGCTGATGAAGTTCACCTTTTCTAAACATTTACTTTGAACATGAGAAGTTTAACCATGATATGAATCTCTGTCCTGATGGAAGCACATCAAACTCATGATAAGTTCTGGGAGTCCACTGAGATGACCTGCGGTCTCTCGAAGGGTCTGACTTGATGCAAGTGGTAGGATCATTTAAATTTACACATTTGACTGTGGCGTATGTGATTCATCTATGAACCAAAACTCTTTAGGGCATCGTGCCTGGTGATCAACAGGGGGCCCTGGAGGCTGATTATCCCAAGAATGCTTTCTGCATGTGTCACAGTTATTCTTACCTCCCACACGACTTCATCAAGACTGGTGCTGGCATCTGGTGTCACTGCCA
This sequence comes from Psettodes erumei, assembly GCA_016785225.1. Lineage (NCBI taxonomy): Eukaryota > Metazoa > Chordata > Actinopteri > Pleuronectiformes > Psettodidae > Psettodes > Psettodes erumei. The sequence goes on from JAFBJZ010000831.1 coordinate 5,400,389, forward strand.
TGTCACTGTACTGCTGAGTCACAACATCATGACACTGTCTAAACCTGCAGCAAAAAAATTACACTGATTCATTTTGTCATTTTATCTTCACTCTATCTCAGTTTCTGTTCTTTCCAGTTTTGGGGAAAAAAGACTTATGTGGTTTATATATGGCCAGAAAAGACCACTGTGTAAACTGTGGTTTGATTTTTTTGAATTCTGGTAGTTTAAAATGAATAATAATACCCAGCCTTCCCTACAGTACTATGTCATTGCTTGACGGTGCAGAAAAAAATATTTGAAATTTGCATCAAAGTCTAAATCGTAGCTAAGTTCTCCTTTAATATCAAGCATCCTCCTAATAACCCTCCCTGAGCTTCTCTTGACCTTTGCTTGTTTACATGGAAATGCTTTTCACTCAGTGGTGGCAGATAGATGTGAAACACACGTAATGCAGTTGCTTCATCTTCACCAGGGTGACCTCATCCTTTAAAATGTGTTTCCAGTGTCTCACAGAGATAATTTGATGTGAAAAATCTACCTTCAGGGACAATTATCCTCTGTAAACTTGACAATGTATTGAGACTGAGAGACTCACTGCGCTTCTCACTTTCTTTTCTTAGCTCAATTGTTCAGCCACTTGGACCCTGAGCCATGACACACATTTCACAACAATCGGTAAGTTCCAGCCCCCAGCCTCCCAAATAGGAGCGCCTAAAAATAAGGAGCATGCCGCAACTGTTGCGCTGCCAGGGGTCTGACCAATCCCTGCACCATTCTCCCGGTAAACCGACCCCGACTCCCGTTATCCTTATGGATTAACAAATAGACTATGATCACAGAGGCTGAGTGACGTGGGCCGGGGTCCTTTATAAACCCGCGTCTTCCCTTCTCTCCACGCTCAACTCCAACAGTGCTGATCCAGCTCACCTGCCACGAAACTCCCATTCTTCAAAAAGCGACGTTCTTCTCGAGGCCATATTAGAAAGGACCGACTTGTCAAGAGGGTGCCAATTAAAAAAGCGACGACCAAGCAGCCTTGCACGTTGTAAATCGGATAATTTAATCCATCACTGCACTGACACGAGTGGTTTCTTCGCAAGCACCTCCGAAAAATATTTAAGCTGCTTTTTAAAACTCCTCCAAGTTTGAACTTTCGTCCGCGAAGAGCGCGCTTGCCATCGACCCGCTAAAGTTTTCCGCGCTGCCGAACGCACAATTCAACACATAAGTGTCACCGCGGTATAAAAGTGGACGACGAAAAAGCCACCATGATGAGCAATAACTACAGCGACGAGCAGCTGCCTCCGCAGTATTACCAGGCCACTGACTTTGGGGAAGAGGAGGACGACGAGATGCCGGCCACGGAGAAGGACCTGGCTGAGGACGCGCCATGGAAGAAGATCCAGCAGAACACCTTCACCAGATGGTGCAACGAGCACCTCAAGTGCGTCAACAAGACCATCAACGACCTGCAGAGGGATTTTAGTGACGGGCTGAAACTCATTTCTCTCCTGGAAGTCTTGAGCCAGAAGAAAATGTACAGAAAGCACCACATCAGACCCAACTTCCGTCAGATGAAACTGGAAAATGTTTCTGTGGCACTAGAGTTCCTGGACAGAGAGCACATCAAACTGGTCTCAATAGGTGAGTTTATCTCTGGCGTTTAACATCTTTGTAAATGGAAACAATTCACCTGTAAAATGCAAGTATAAAAAGTAAGGCTATTATTAGATAGGAGCAAGTTATAAGAAGGAGGGATTTATGACAGCTGACAGTATCATAGTGTGTGCCCACATCCTAAAAAGATGCAGTGCTTTGATATGCAATGACATGAGAATGGCGTTTCCTATTTTTGACGTTTTGATATTTTTAAGACTGTCCTATCTTCACAAACACATACACATTCTGTAGCTGCCGTGCTGGTATGTTATCAGCCCGGGTGTCAGCCAGCAGTGAGACATGGCTTTCACAGGCCTCTGGAAAGCTGCAATGAGTGCAGGAGGTCGACATCTCATTGGAAAGTTACTGCAGAGGTGTCACTGAGGTCACTCACTTGTGTCAGGGCCAAGGCCTTGTGGTCCCACTGCACTGTACAGCATGCTTTCGCTGTAACAATATGGTCAACTATGGGCTAGAAATTCACAAGGACTGTGCTAATTAGAATGGAACATTTTATACATGTGGACAGCAGTTACACACAGACAGTTGTCTCTGACAGGTCAGGGGTCAGAAGGACTCACTGGGGCTCTTGGTTGACAGCCAGTGCCTGTCCAGACCCATCAGCAACTCTTGCGAGGTGAGGATTTACTCTGGTGGGATTTAGGGAATCAGCCTGCAGTTGCAGATAGCTGAGGTTACATTAAATTCTAGTGGGTTTGTAGAAGTTTGTGTCACGTCCACAAAGACACGACAGGAGGACGTCACTCAACCAGTGTGGATGGGATGCCACATCCAAAAACGATTTCATAACAGAGGAGAAACTAGTAGCATGATATGAAGAGCACAGATATTGTAAGTTGAAGAGTTATGGCTTAATTATACACCTGTGCATAACTACACAATTCATACAGGAGAAAGGAAATTAAATTTTTGACAGAGTATTTTTCTGTTTTGGTGATTAGTGACTCTGCCACACACTTCAGTGAAATTCCCAGCATGACTGAGGCTTTGGCCAGCACACTGCGAAGGCCACAGTCTGTCCACCTGGACATGCACTGAGTGTGTTTGTATGTGTGTGTGTGTGTGTTTGTGAGTGAAGTCTCAGCAACAGACTCAGTCCTCAGGGGGGTCTTGCTGATCACAGGAGGGCACAGGTCACAATCACAGATGTTACCTCAACGTGTCCAGAGTGTGTTTCCTGAATATAGTGTCCCATACTTCATATGTTAGTGAGTGTCTGGCACAGTTGCTGCAGCAGTGCAGACACACTAGGTCAGACTGTTTTGACAGAAACAGGGCATGATAATAGAAGTCCTGGCATTTTACTTCCTAGCACCCTCTTCCTGCCTGTGGCTCTAGTGGGTCAGTGCAGCCCCATCTAAGATGATGTCTCTGTCTTATTACAGTAACCCAGAGACACTAAAAAAATCCCCACAGGCTTAGTTGCACATGTGTCACAGTGTGTAACCAGATGCCATTTGATGGATGCCTCTTTGACCACACAGTTGCCCTTAAAGCCGGACACGGCGGGATCAAAACCGCACTGTGCCACATCGTGCCACCTGCCTGTGCCAGTCAGATTGTGACACATCAAACGTTACCCTCTGATAGAGGCCACTGATCTATGAAAGGATGGTCTCAATAAAAAAGGTCTTGTGATAAACAACTGGCATCAAAGTCCCTCCCTATTAAAGTCTTACTCAATTAACTGGAGTGTATCACACAAGGTTAGTCAATGTAACATTAAAGTCTACCACCCCTCAGAGGTTGTTGGGCTTAAAGGGCTGAATTTCTAAATTAGAGTGGATTTAAAATGGCTTATTTGACAAACTTTTCCTTTGAGAACATCAGGGAAGGAGCTGCGTGCTCGCTGTCAATGAATCTAATCTCTGTCTGTTTGATTTATCACACTCTGGTGCTAAAAGTTTTGGAGGTAATTGAAATCCAAGTGGTATTTATGCAGAGAGGGATCCACTTCCACACATCCTCAGCTGTCACTGTCTTCAGAGTACCATTGTGACTGGATGACAGATTGTCAGGGGTCTTCAGCCAGACAGCTGTCTAAAAGAAAGCGACTTGGGGGATGGGGGGTGGGGGCAGTGAGGAGCATTAGATTCTTGTCTCCTCAGCAGTCAATCATCATTGTTTATATTTCTTCTCAGAATAACCTAGTCAACTCTGCAGAACAGCAAGGAAGGACTATTTTGATATCATAAACTTATGTGTACATCATAGGTCTTAATTTCTTGTCACAACACACAGGTTTTAAACCATTTCACCAGTAGACTCAGATAAAGAAGATTAAGAATACAAATAATTGAGAATATAAATAAAGCTGGAAGATGCAGTTAACCAGTATACGACCCAGTACTGTGAGGCATGGTGCATTATGTGAACTTTTGGAAGTTATAAATCCTCATGAACACTGTTGTCTCTGCTGTCCAACTACAGATAGCAAAGCCATTGTGGATGGGAATCTAAAGCTGATCCTGGGTCTTATCTGGACTCTCATCCTCCACTACTCTATCTCCATGCCCATGTGGGATGATGAGGATGACGAGGAGACTAAGAAGATGACCCCCAAACAGCGCTTGTTGGGCTGGATACAGAACAAAGTGCCCCAGCTGCCCATCAACAACTTCAACCGTGACTGGCGGGATGGCAAAGCCCTGGGAGCCCTGGTGGACAACTGTGCCCCTGGTAAGAAGCATGTAGTGTCTGCAGCTGAGTCTCCAGGAAGGGTCGAGGAAATGCTGAGTCAGAATACGTGCAGCGCCTGTTGACAGGCTTGTTGTATATGGTGGTTTTGGTTGGTTGCTATGGAGGCTGGGGTCAGGCATGTGTCAGTCAGTTTATTTGAAACTGTATCACCTTCTCGGGAGAATTTGCCTCTTGCTCTTCTTCTAGAAATAAGGGGCTGTATATCTCGGAAACTTTCTGGAGCTCACACACACACACACACACACACACACACACACACACACACACACACACACGCACAGACACATCCAGATTCAGATTCATATGTCAGGCGGTGTAATCTGTCTCTGGAGAGCAGGCAGTGTCAGTGGGGTGTAGAGGGGTTGCTGATGGCCCGAGGACGTCCCTGCCAGCTGTCTCACAATGACTGAAGCTTTCACTGTCACTGTTTCGAGTCCAGAGGACCAGGCCTGGCTTTAGTCTTAATAGCCTTGCTGCTACACAACACCCCCAAATTTGGGCACCATTCCTTCTCTTCTGTCAAGGGGGATGCTTGGCTTCCCATCAAAATACAGAGTGATCACTCACAGGGAGGTGGCTCAGCCACACATCCAGGGACCACAAGACCACAATTTGAGCCAATGCCAATTTAGGCTTCTGCTTCCAACACTGAACCTTAGAGAGTCCTCTCCTAACTGTGCTCCAGAGAACGAAAGGTGGAGGAGCGGCAGGAGAAGGGTAGAACTCCATGTTTAACCGTGTTTACATGAGCCATTGATCTGAGGAGACACATCTTTCAAACACTGTGCTGCAACACTGACCATACAAGGTTCTGTTGTTTCATCAGCAAATACCAAACAGCAGGGTAACTGACAAATGTAACCCTGTTCGAAAACACAGAAACACAGAAGCCCAGATTCAGATAAAAATGTGCAAAACAAGTTCTATCATTATGTCCTATACATATGTTATATATATTATATATTAAACTTTGTAGTATACACCTGCTTCCCTTGATACTACAATGATGTTGTATTATGAACTACATGATCTATGATTTTCTCTGGAGCTGACATTACTTAAGAGCACTGATTTCCCAAAGTAATATAGTGGAAGGCTGACCCTGGTGCAACCATACTGACAGCTTTGCAAGTTGTTTTTTTCTGTACTGTCACTGCGCAGTGCTTCCTTGCAGATGCATATAAATCCCCGTTAACACTGTGGTCCTGTGTCTGCATTAATTGGATAATATTATTCTATGGTGTGCCTATATGGACCTGTTGAGTGAGTGGCCACTCCAACGTCAACACTAATCCAATTTAGGCATTAGCAGCACAGAGGATGATAGCTTTAGCCACAGTGAAAGTTCCTGCCCGTCTGTCGCAGTTATTTCCTCTGAATGGTAAAGAGCCACCTGCATTGCAACACATTTCAGATTCACAGGAGCACAGCAGTGTAGGTAAGGTCATTGTTGTAGTACACTGTTGTAGTTGGAGGTGTTGGAGAGATAGTAGTGACAGTTCAAGTGGCCTTATTATAGCAACCGCAGTGTGATGCTGCCTGCACTTGTCTGTGCAGCATTGCCTAATCTGCCCGTTTTGGATTCCGTCAGGTCTGTGTCCTGATTGGGCGGAGTGGGACCCAAATCAGCCTGTGCAGAATGCCAGAGAAGCCATGCAACAGGCAGACGACTGGTTGGGCGTGCCCCAGGTAAGATGCAAAAAAGAAAACAAAGTGCTTTTTATTTGCTTTAGCTCAGCTGCTGGTCAGATGGGTGGTGTTGATCTCCCAAGACAAAACAACAAGAAAAGCAGTTTTGTTTCACCTCTTTTTTCAAATTGGCAACAATGTGTATACTCAGTGGGTACTTCAATAAACAATAATTATTTCCAAGCACTTTAAAGCAAGTACCTAGACACATTTGCAAATACAAACATACCTCGTCACATGTAGATTTCCCTTAGAGGCGTCACTGAATTGAAAAAAAGGCAGTACTGGTTATGATATAGAGCCCAGTGTTTTCCTAGGGAGATCCTGCTAGAGGGTGTCATGAAATATTTATTACCCAGCTCACTTCTAATATTTCCATTTACTTTATTGTAGCTCTCGGTGAGTAAGTTTGTCGGAGTTTTATTTTGTAGATTTGTGAATTTGTGGAGGTGTGAGGTTTCTTAACACATTTCTGTGCCAGCCATGGAAACACTGGTATAAATATGGCTGTGCTCATCAGAATAACAATGTGAACAGAACGAGAGTGCAATATTTCCAACCCCATTTGACTCTGCATTGTAATGTGCACCATGCAGGTTGTTTACTTGTTTGTCTAAGACACAGAGTTGGCTATTCTCTATGAGGTTTAGCATTGGTGAGACAACTGGGGGGTGTATGTCATGGCACGGCAGGCCTGGGGGTTGGATTCCAGTGTGGTGGTGTTAAGGAGATGTGGGAGAGGTCTGGCTCAGGATAAATCCCCCCGGCTGGCTTATTGAAGACAACAATCCTTAACCCTGCTGTCCTGGGGGTTAAATATAACCGCCATGGAGCATGGCTTTGTGCCACTGTGTGATAGATGGGCAAACAAGAGCTGCAAGAAAAAGCAGTCAGAGGTGGAGGGAATAAATAAGTTTAATCCTTATTAGATCCAATTGTACCATGCTTAATAAGGGAAAGTTGTATAAACACTTATCTTACAGATGACAGTACACTTCACTGTAACACAATCTACATTGTTTTTATGATCGTATGCATAAAAAGTGAAAAAGATTTATGTTACCTATACTTTTTAATTACAACCCTACAAGATATCCATACAGCCATGTTGTGTGTTTAACCCCTTGTCTTCCTACGTGGTAGGTGATTGCACCTGAGGAGATTGTGGACCCAGATGTGGACGAGCACTCGGTGATGACCTACCTGTCTCAATTCCCGAAGGCGAAACTGAAGCCCGGTGCTCCTCTCAGGCCCAAACAGCTTTTCCCAAACAAGGCTAAAGCTTACGGACCAGGTGGGTAGTCCATGCATAGTTCACAGCAATTCATATGAACAGTATGAATGTTTAATGAGTACTGTCCCCCTTCTTAGTCCTCAATATCAAAGCAGTGTTAGGCAAGAGTACTGCAGAGATAACTTAGTAAAGGAACAAGCCTCTTACTTTCAGTGAACTTTTTAATATATATAAAATCTGTTACCTACGTTAACAATATTGTATTGCCTCACCACATCCCATGTCTCTATATTTACATTACAGGTATTGAGCCTCATGGCAACAAGGTGTTGCAACCTGCTGTGTTCACTGTGGAAACTCTGGAAGCCGGAAGTGGAGAGGTCCTGGTCTATGTGGAGGATCCAGAGGGACACAAAGAGGAGGCAAGTTATACCTGATACACTAGGAATGTTAACTTACTACCTATTTGTTTCACATTGTAGCCTCTAATCTTTTTGTAACCCTCTTGCTTTGTCTGTTCATTCTCCAGGCTAAGGTTAAACCCAACAAAGACAAAAACAGAACCTACACTGTCACCTATGTTCCTAAAGTGGAGGGTGTCCACAAGGTAAGACCTAGCTACTGTTAGTCCTTACGTAAACTGGGTGTATTGATCACTCAGTATAAAAAGACACAAACCATTCAATCTGAAGATGTCTTAAATTTGTCTTGCTGTTGTTGTTTTATTCTTAGGTGAAAGTGCTGTTTGCTGGTCAGGACATTGACAAGAGTCCCTACACGGTGAACGTGGCGAAGGCAATGGGTGACCCCAGCAAAGTCCATGCTAGAGGACCAGGTCTGGAGCCCACAGGCAACGTGGCTAACAAACCCACCTACTTTGACATCTACACTGCTGGTAAGGATAGAAAATTCAACCACTTTTACATACTGGCATGAAGACATACACACAATAGCAATGGGATTTTCTTTGAGACACTAAACCCAGAGCATTAACTTTGTCATTTGATAACTGTCTATTTTCATGTCACACACAGGTGCTGGTAATGGCACTGTCAGCGTGGTCATCGTCGATCCTCAGGGCAAAAAGGATACGGTTGAGCTCATCCTGGAGAATAAGGGTGACAACGTTTTTCGTTGCACCTATCGTCCCATGTTGGAGGGCCGTCACACCATCCATGTACTGTTCGCGGACCAGGAGATCCCCAAGAGTCCCTTCACTGTTCACATTGCAGAGGGTGAGCCATCTGTCTGCCTTGTAAATTACTGCCAGACAAATCAGATTTCTTTGCGCGCTGTTGGTGTCAGAGTAAACTATCCATCAAAATCTGCAGTCATCTTTGTTCCAGGGAAAAGCCACCCAGTAGAGACGATAACCCTTCCTATCTGTCATTTCTAGCTCCGCTCATTGCTCCTCCCATGGGAGCTCCACTTCAGATAGTTCCTCAGTCAGTACGCACCCCTCCTGGAGTGAAGGCTGGGAAGGGGGCGCACCCCCCAAAGCCCGGCCGCCCAAGTTAGTATGGTGTGCTGGGAAAGAGCCTGTGCCGATTGCTCAGCCAGATCACGCCCCCTCCCCAAACCTTCCCCCTTGCTGCAACCTGGCGATGCCCCTCTGTGCTTTTTCTGTGATTCTGGTGCCACAGCTCAGTGCGGTGCTTCCTCTTGCGTCCTGCATCTTGTGGGTTTAAATTCAGAGAGATGGGATGCAATGTTGCACAGACAATTGTTACCTGTGTTTTATTCCTGTCTACCTTGTTGGGCTCTGTGAAATATCTTTTGCTTGTGCTGTTGACATGTTTGGTTTTATAGCATCTAAATCTGCATCAGCCAGCATTCAGTTTAAGCCTGCAGTCAACATTTCTGACTGGCTTGAAATGTTGTCAGAAGCTCCCTTGGTGCACTTGAATGTTTCAATATCCAGTTCAACAGTCTTTTGTATATGCTGCAAAAAAAAATACCAACAAAAACTGATTCTTATTTTCAGGTTCTGTCAGTCAACCTTTAAGGAATCCCATTTGAATTGGATATTTTCATGTCTTTTGCTACTAACATTGCCATCACCTGCTGGCTCCTCTCAGTCGCTTCTTACCTGGATAAATATTTCTCTCTTTCACACTTGTTGTTATTCACTTCAGCCATGAACCCAAACGCCTGCAGAGCTACAGGCAGAGGCCTTCAGCCTAAAGGCGTGAGAGTAAAGGAGGTTGCAGACTTCAAAGTTTTCACCAAGGGAGCTGGCAGCGGAGCACTGAGCGTCTCAGTCAAAGGACCAAGTGAGTCAGACAGCTCTCTCTCTCTTCTCCCTTCACATTTTTTATTATTATTTCCTTTGTTTGGGTTTTTTGTCTGCAGAGATACAGTCACTGAGGCATAAGTTAGGTATAACAAAATGCATAGAAGGTTTCTTCAACTTGATAATAATCTATATTGACTGCATTATTTATCCTCAGCTGGAGCAGAGGAGCAGGTGAAAGTACGAGATGCAGGAAACGGCGTGTATGAGTGTGAATATTACCCCCTTAAGCCCGGTAAATACACAGTCAGCATCACCTGGGGAGGCCAGCCCATTCCACGCAGGTAGGCCCTGTTGATGCCTTTAGCTATGCATTAACAATGCACATTCACATTTACAATAGGTAATATTGTGTATTCTTGTACACTCCAGCCCCTTTGAAGTGGAGGTGGGTCAGGAGGCAGGTTTTCAGAAGGTGAGAGCCTGGGGTCCTGGTCTGAAGACTGGCATGGTGGGAAAATCTGCTGACTTTGTTGTGGAGGCTATCGGCACTGAAGTTGGAACTCTGGGTGAGACAAGTGATGTTAGCTCTCATGAGAGAAAAGTGGAATTTTTTTATTTTCAAATTTGAACTCTGATTAAGGGAATATTTTTCTTTGCTCAGGCTTCTCCATTGAAGGCCCATCACAGGCTAAAATTGAGTGCGATGATAAGGGTGATGGCTCTTGTGATGTGCGCTACTGGCCCACTGAGCCCGGTGACTACGCTGTTCATGTCATTTGTGACGATGAGGACATCAAGGACAGTCCCTTCATGGCGCATATCCTCCCTGCAGTCAATGACGTCTTCCCCGAGAAGGTAATTCCCATGTGCTGAGTTATAGATGTAAGGTCAAACCAGGCTACCATAGTTATATTAGATATAACTACATAGTTAATATATTTTAAAAAGAGATAAAATAACTTTTGTGGTTGCAGGTGAAAGCCTTTGGACCAGGTCTGCAGCCAACTGGTGTCATTGTGAACAAACCAACTGAATTCACCATTGATGCACGTATGGCTGGAAAGGGTCACCTGAAGATCTACGCACAGGTACGAGGAGCAAAAGTTCCAGCCTTCTCTGGTTACTTATAGGAACACATTTATATTGCATGTGGCTGCACAGACCAGAACTGACATGCATTTGTATCCACCAAGGATGCTGAAGGCTGCACCATCAACATCAAGATTACTGACAGGGGAGACGGCACATTTCTATGTGTGTACACTCCTGTCAAGCCCATTAAACACACCATCATCATCACCTGGGGGGACGTCAATGTGCCCAACAGCCCCTTCCGGGTAAGACACATGACTGCACATACACACACACACACACACACACACAGCTAGACTGCATTTAAAACCAAGTCAATTTAATTTAATGATGCTCCACCAAATAAAGACAAAGTAAGAGGAGTGCAGCAGTTCTACTTCAGCCAATTGCTTCTGCCTCAAGTGCACTGTGAATTCATTAGGTGCTGGTTGGAGAGGGTTCTCATCCAGACAGAGTCAAGGTCTATGGGCCTGGAGTGGAGAAGACAGGGCTCAAGGCTAACGAGCCAACGTACTTCACCGTGGACTGCAGTGAAGCCGGTCAAGGTGAGAGTGTGCGTGGAAATGATGTGGGTGGTTTCAAAATCACCCCTGAGTTTAGCTGACACTTAATGAAATGAGAGCTCCACCATGTGAATGTTGAAAAATCAGAGAACAAAAAGAATGAAATAAATATGTGCAGTGGAAGCTGCCGATGTGAGGTTATGTGAAATGTATAAAATGCACTTAAAGCAAGGTGCAAGGCAGTGGATGGGCTGCTTGTATTTATTCAGGTCATCTACTTTTGAATGACCTTTGTGAACTATGCTCAATGCTATGCATCAACAGGGGATATCAGCATTGGAATAAAGTGTGCCCCTGGGGTTGTTGGACCTGCGGAGGCAGACATCGACTTTGACATCATCAAGAATGACAATGACACCTTCACTGTCAAGTACACTCCCCCTGGTCCAGGCCGATATACCATCATGGTGCTGTTTGCTGAACAGGTGAGAGAACAGTTTCCACTGGAAGAGGTACTGATGGGTTGTGCTGCATCACTTGTGAAAAGAAATTTTTATTTTGTATTGTTTACTTATGAATTTTCTTACAATTGGCTTCATCAGGAAATTCCCATCAGTCCGTTCAAAGTCAAAGTGGATCCTTCCCATGATGCTGGCAAGGTGAGAGCAGAGGGCCCTGGACTCAACAAGACAGGTGAGATACTGCATATGCTTTTACGAAGTTACAAAGCACACTATATATATAGGAATTTGCAACAAACACCCACTGCAATACTTTTATGTCACAGAAACCATGTGATTTGATTAGGATTGATAGCACTGTGTGTGTTTCAGGAGTGGAGGTGGGCGCTCCAACCCACTTCACCATCTACACAAAGGGAGCTGGCAAGGCCAAGCCTGAGGTGCATTTTGCAGCATCAGGCCCAGGAGAGGCAGTTCGTGACTTTGAGATCATCGATAACCATGATTACTCCTACACTGTCAAGTATACAGCACTTCAACAGGTACTGCAGGCTTCTCTTCAAAGTTCAGTACCATTAGAACAGGATTATTCACAACAAAACCCCCAAACAATATATTAATTATACAATCAATGTTCATTTTTCTTTTTACAGGGTAATATGGCAATCTCAGTGACCTATGGAGGAGATCCCATTTCCAAGAGTCCCTTCCACATCACAGTGTCACCACCTCTGGATATTGGAAAGGTGAAAGTGGATGGATTGGACACCAGTAAGTTACAAGCAATAAATTGTGTACTCTTACACGCACAAAAATTGATAAAAATAGATAATGGCAGAGGTTAAGCCTTTGGTGTTAATTTTTCTTGCAGAAGTGGAGGTTGGAAAGGACCAAGAGTTCTCGGTTAACACAAAGGGCGCTGGTGGGCAGGGCAATGTAGGTGTGAAGATGACCTCACCCTCTGGCCGTCCAATCCCATGCAAGCTGGAATCTGACAAAGCCAAAGGCACTCACAGTGTGAAGTATATTCCCCCAGAGGAGGGGCAGTACAAGGTTGATGTCAGCTATGATGGCAACCCGGTGATGGGAAGCCCCTTTGGGGTTGAAGCAGTAATGCCCGCAGATCCTTCAAAGGTAAAAGTTTGTGAAAGCTAAATGTTTTTCATTCTGTTCATACTTCTCAAATACAAGTTTGTAATCCCACATCTCAATAACCAATGTCACTGTTGAATCTCAGGTGCGAGCCTTTGGCCCAGGCCTGCAGGGAGGCATTGTGGGTAAACCTGCACCATTCACCATTGATACAAAGGGAGCTGGTGCAGGTGGGCTAGGCCTAACTGTGGAGGGTCCCTGTGAAGCTAAAATTGAGTGTCAAGACAATGGCGATGGCACATGCTCAGTGTCCTACCTGCCCACCGAGCCTGGGGAGTACGCCATCAACATCTTGTTTGCAGAGAAGCACATCCCAGGTTCTCCCTTCAAGGCTGCAGTGCGCCCAGCATTTGATCCCAGTAAGGCGACGGCTAGCGGTCCTGGCCTGGAGAGGGCCAAGGCAGGCGAACCAGCGACCTTCACTGTGGACTGCACCCGAGCAGGCGATGCTGAGCTCACCATCGAGATTGTGTCAGAGACTGGGGTTAAGGCTGAAGTGCACATCCAGAAAACTGCAGAGGGGACCTTCTCTGTGACATACATCCCACCCTTCCATGGCACGCACACCATCACGATCAAGTACGGCGGCCATGTGATCCCCCAGTTTCCCAAGGCCCTGCAGGTTGAACCCTCTGTGGACACCAGCGGGGTGCAAGTCTACGGGCCAGGAGTGGAACCCAGAGGTAACAACAAAAGAAACCTAAGCTTAAAATAAGTTGCCACAATACATATTAAAATATGAATGCACTTACAGTGTGTACTAAAGCTGAAAAGAATATTAAATGGTTGGTTTCTCAATATAAAAGTAATCACCAAAAAATCATTTTTGTTCTCAAACAGTTTGTCAATTACATAGATTTAAAATGTGCAATGTTGGGACTGTGTTCGATGTTACTCTTCAGCAATAAATCACCTGAAGGGTTTCTCTGTTTCCAGGGGTCCTCAGAGACGTCACAACCCACTTCATTGTCGATGCCCGTACCCTCAGCAAGGTTGGAGGAAATCATATGAAGGTTCGCATTATGAACCCCTCCGGCACCAATACAGACAACTACATCACCGACAAGGGAGACGGCACCTACAGAGTGGAGTACACAGCATTCGAGGATGGTAGGAGCATTGGGGAAATAAATATTACAATATGTCTGCAACAGTGTTAGTTCATGCAATTAAAGGAGAAACTGAAAAAAGAATATAAGTAACATCTATATCAGAAAATTGTAACAGACCTATAAACCTCTCATTATCTGCTGTAGATAAGCAGAGGTTTTTACACAGAAAGCTTGTTGGAAGTGTTGCGTACAGACAGGCGGCAAAATCACTAACAGGTGCTCGTGTGGGGCGCCATTTGGGAATAACGCAGGAGAGTGTTAAAAGAAAGAGTGCGAGAGAGACAGAGAGAGGGGTATAAATACAGAATGATGCAGTGAAGCAGAGGTTTGACGGGGCACAGAGCAGGGAGGCAGAGAGGCAGGCAGACAGGCTCTGTTTTATAAATAGTGTGCTCTGGAACAGAAGCTCTTAACCAGGCAGGTATGTGTGCTGAAGGCTGCCTGAACATAGTAATACAGCAGGGGGATGACGGGGGATATTAATAGAGACCTATAACGCAAAGCAAAGAGATCACAGTGCACTTCTCCACCACCAGACATGCTCTAATATCATGGCAGCGTGGCTGGGTATCTGGCATATAGGCCTTCTGAGAGGGCTCTGTCAGAAAGATGTAACAGAATAATGTATCGGGAACAGAAGTAATTCTTTATACGTTCACCAGAGCGTCTGTGCTCCAGATAGCAGATGTTTATCTCTCTAAGAAGGATTGTCTGCCCCATAATTAAAAGCAAGTCGCAGTAACAGAAAATATTTGCGAACATATGATATCGCATATTGATCTTCTCTACTGTATGTGTTTGTGTGTAGGAATGCATTTGATTGAGGTGCTGTATGATGATGCGCCTGTACCCAAGAGTCCCTTCAGGGTGTCTGTGGTGGAGGGTTGTGATCCGACCCGGGTCCGTGCCTATGGACCAGGTCTGGAGGGGGGAATAACCAACAAGTCCAATTGCTTCACTGTGGAGACCAGGTACTGTTGGAACAAATTTAGAGGAAAAGAGAGCGAGGATTTAACTCAATATGTGCAATAAAATAAAAGTGTTGGCTTTCCTCTCAGGGGTGCTGGTACAGGAGGCCTGGGCCTCACCATCGAGGGAGCTTCAGAGGCAAAAATATCCTGCAAAGACAATAAAGATGGCAGCTGCAGCGTGGAGTACGTCCCCTTTACTCCTGGGGATTATGATGTTAACATTAACTACGGAGGTCACCCGATCCCTGGCAGTCCATTCCGTGTGCTAGTCAGGGACCCGGTGGACCCCAGTAAAGTGAAATGCTCAGGTCCAGGTCTGGAAAGCGGAGTGAGGGCCCATGTTCCTCAGACTTTCACAGTAGACTGTACCAAGGCTGGACAGGCCCCATTGGATGTCAAACTCTACGGCCCAACAGGTGAGGACGCACTGGACGACTATGAAAACCCATAAACACTGTTCTCTCTAATTGATGAATATCAGTGACTTTGTGGTATGTGATCATTTCCACGATTTCATATTTGCAGGTACTGTGGAACCAGTTGGTGTGAAGAACAATGGTGATGGCACCCACACAGTTCACTACACCCCAGCTCAGGACGGCCCTTACACTGTAGCTGTCAAATATGCAGATCAGGAAGTCCCACACAGGTACAGTATGAGTTAAAAAAAGCCCACTAAGCCTGGCAGTATGTGCAGATATGTCTTAATTAAAGTCCTGCTCTGTCTGACTGGATTTAACATTGAAAAGTGTAGCTGAGTAAAATTATCTGTTCCCATTTCTGTCTTTTGTAAGACTGGGTTTAGAAATTATACTTCACACTCTGTCCTTCTTCCACAGTCCATTCAAGGTAATGTCTCAACCTGGGCATGATGCCAGTAAGGTACGTGCCAGTGGTCCTGGTCTAGACACCAAAGGTGTGTCTGCAAGCCTGCCTGTCGAGTTTACCATCGACGCCCGTGATGCTGGAGAAGGACTGCTCACTGTGCAGATTCTGGTGGGTTCAGCTAAATTCATTCAAAGACTTCTAGTGTTTGGATCATAAGTTGCCATCTAAAACAACTCAATGTCCTCTGACCACCGACAGGACCCAGAGGGCAAACCAAAGAACGCAACCATCCAGGACAACAGAGATGGCACCTACACTGTGTCATACGTACCCGACTCTACAGGCCCCTACACAATCACCATTAAATATGGAGGTGATGAGATTCCTTACTCACCGTACCGCATCCAGTCCCTGCCCACAGGAGATGCCAGCAAATGTCTCCTCACTGGTAAAACTCCCCACCACTGTGGATTCAGATTGTAGCTGTGTATATTTTTTATATGTGTATTCACTGCTGTGCTCTTTTTATTTCCAGTGTCAATTGGAGGACATGGCGTGTGTGAGTGACGAAGACTGAATTTCTTTGCTACATTGGTAGAAAGTCTTCCAGGAGTCCAGCACTTTTTACACCCTGTTACCATCTTTCCATCTCTGTCCTTTACAGCGAGTCTTCAGAAACTGCAGACCTCTGAGGATACAGTTATCACAGTGGATGCCAAGGCTGCTGGGAAAGGCAAGGTGACCTGCAAAGTGCTGACCCCGCAGGGGATGGAGCTGGACATGGATGTGGTAGAGAATCACGATGGGACCTTTGACATTTACTACACAGCCCCAGAACCTGGGAAATATGTTATTACCATCCGCTTTGGGGGCCAGAACATCCCCAAGAGCCCCTTCCATGTGGTGGTGAGTAAAGGAGTGTTTGAAAAAAAAAGCTGCTGCAGTTTTGCGCTCAGTCTTCTCTTGTTCTCACATTTACTTATGTAGTATTTAGTATGAAACCAAGTAATTCTCCTCTCTCTGTATCGACAGGCCTCAAATGAGCCAGTCGTTCCCCGCGATACTGTGGATCCTCTCTTCCGTCCCATTAACTTCCTCGTCCCCTTTACAGCACAGCAAGGAGAAATCACAGGTAGGAAAAACACCACTCAAAATCCTCCACAGACACACATCCACTTTTTTTGGGGGGGTGACTGACATTTAATCATGCGGCTGTCATTTCTAGGTGAGGTACGGATGCCTTCAGGAAAGACTGCACGCCCACATATCACTGACAACAAGGATGGCACCATCACCATCAAGTACCAACCCACAGAGAGAGGCCTGCACGAGATGGACATCAAATATGAAGGCAACCACATTCCAGGTCAGAAACACGCCACATTCAATAGACAGGAAGTGTCTGTCCTCTTTGAAAACAGCCATTTGCGATCTCATTCTGAAGCAAAATATAATAGATATACACAGTTCTGACTGCTGTTGTCAATGATTGCATTCCCCTAAAGGAAGTCCTCTTCAGTTCTATGTGGATGCTGTGAGCAGTGGAGTGGTGACTGCTTATGGCCCAGGTCTGAGTTACGGCATGGTCAACAAGGCTGCCACATTCACTGTGGTCACCAAGAATGCAGGAGAAGGTAACAGAGCATTTCTTTTCTTGAGATGTACCGCACAGTACATCTATGGTAATACAGACCACTGGCAGCATCTCAGTGCAGAAAAAGGAAGAACCTGTGGCTATTTTCTCCCTCTCAGGTGGTCTGTCACTGGCGGTGGAGGGTCCCTCTAAGGCTGAGATCACCTGTAAGGACAACAAAGATGGTACCTGCACTGTCTCCTACCTGCCCACGGCCCCCGGAGACTACAACATCATCGTCAAGTTTGACAACAAGCACATTCCTGGCAGCCCCTTTACTGCTAAGATCACTGGTGAGGAAATAAATTATTTCTTCCAAGGATTCTTTTTGATGCTGTTGATTGATAGTGGATGCGTTCACTACGAATTAGGTTTTAAGGGTTGACAAGCATCTAAACAACCTTTTCATGTCCAGGGGATGACTCCATA
Source organism: Psettodes erumei (assembly GCA_016785225.1). Lineage (NCBI taxonomy): Eukaryota > Metazoa > Chordata > Actinopteri > Pleuronectiformes > Psettodidae > Psettodes > Psettodes erumei. The sequence continues at coordinate 5,418,091 of JAFBJZ010000831.1, forward strand.
ACCAGGACATCCCAGCTGAATGTCGGAACAGCTGCTGACGTGTCCCTGAAGATCACAGAGACCGATCTGAGCTCTCTGACTGCCAGTATCAGAGCTCCATCAGGCAATGAGGAGCCTTGCCTGCTCAAGAGACTTCCCAACAGACACCTTGGTAAGATATTCACTTGCCAGGGACACAAAATAACAGGAGGAGTAGAACTTAGATAAGACACTGTTGGATTTGTCTAATGCATTTACATTTCATTTTCCTGGTTCTTCGACTTCATGTTTTTCCCCCCTCCCTTGCTTTTTTTTTTGCTCGCAGGCATCTCCTTCACCCCTAAGGAGGTCGGAGAACATGAAGTGAGTGTGAGGAAGAATGGCGTGCATGTAGCCAACAGCCCTTTCAAGATCATGGTTGGACAGTCTGAAATCGGTGAGGCCAGCAGAGTCAAGGCTTTCGGTAAAGGCCTGGTGGAAGCACACACCTTCGAAAATGCTGAGTTCTTTGTGGATACAAGGAATGCAGGTAAGAAATGACAAGGCACCCTTTGTAGCAAACACAGTTGGAAAAAAAATACAGACTTGACCAACACTTTTGCCAATTTCTTTTATGTTTCCCTCTTCCCTTTAGGTTATGGAGGTCTAGCATTGTCAATTGAGGGTCCGAGCAAAGTGGATATCAACTGTGAAGATGTAGAGGATGGGACGTGTAGAGTGACCTATTGCCCAACAGAACCTGGAAGTTACACTGTTAATATCAAGTTTGCTGAAAAACACATCCCAGGTTAGAATCATTTACTTAGAAAATGTAGAAAATAAAAGAAATTTATATTATATATATTTTGAATTATTTACTGTACATGCATTCTTCCCATGCAGGGAGTCCTTTCACAGTGAAGGTGACTGGAGAAGGAAGGATCAAAGAAAGTATTACAAGGAAGAGGCAGGCATCTTCTATTGCCTCAGTGGGCAGCACTTGTGGCCTTAACCTCAAGATCCCAGGTGAATACAGCAGCCAGTCAAAAGTGGTTAGAGGGCAGTGGCCAACCATCTGAAAACGAATGAAACTGCCTCACACTCACATTTGTATTCGCACTGCTTCCTCCTCGCCGTAGGAAACTGGTTCCAGATGGTTTCAGCTCAGGAGAGGCTGACCAGGACATTCAGCCGAAGCAGCCACACCTACACACGCACAGAGCGCACAGAGATCAGCAAAACCCGCGGCGGGGAGACCAAGAGGGAGGTACGGGTGGAGGAGAGCACTCAGGTTGGTGGAGGAGGAAGCCCATTCAGAGATGTTTTTGGAGACTTCCTGGGCAGAGAGAGCCTCAGCAGCTTTGCCGGCATCACTGCCAGACCTGAGGGTGAGAGTCCAAGTTAACTCCACTTTTGAATTGTGAAAGCACTGTGGGTTGAAGTGCCCATATGGTGTTGTATACTGTTTTGCAATATATATATAGTATCAGTATCTTCATATCCTGCAAAAATGTTTTGTTTGTATCTAACTTGCTGTGTTGCTCTGCTTCAGCAGCTGAGACTGGCTCCCAGTCAATGACAGCTCAGGTGACCAGCCCCAGTGGGAAAACGGTGGATGCCGACATCATGGATGGAGGGAGCAGCACCTACAGCGTCCGCTTCATCCCACAGGAAATTGGACCCCACACCGTCAATGTCAAATACAGGGGCCAGCACGTTCCTGGAAGCCCCTTCCAATTCACTGTGGGGCCCATGGGGGAGGGTGGAGCGCACAAGGTCCGTGCAGGTGGACCTGGCCTGGAGAGGGGCGTGGCTGGAGCACCTAGTAAGTTCAATATGTGGACATGGACACCTTGTCTTTGGGAATATTTGAGTTTTCTACAAATGCCATTCTAGAAATATTTTTAATTGTTTTGCAAAAACAGTGACACGTGAACCTTCATCTGACTACACTCTGTTTTTACCTTCAATAGCTGAATTCAGTATCTGGACCAGAGAGGCAGGTGCTGGTGGTCTGTCCATCGCTGTCGAGGGCCCTAGCAAGGCTGAGATCTCCTTTGAGGACAGGAAGGATGGCTCTTGCGGCGTGTCCTACATTGTGAAAGAACCAGGTGGAAATTTTGTCACGCACAAGATTTTGGAAGTTTCCTAATTTGTGTGATTTACCTGAGTGTTGTTTGTCTCCAAACCACTAAACTTTTCAGTAATTCTACTGTACTGCTGGTTCATTTGGTGGTGAGAGTAAACAACCTGTCTGCTTCCCCAGGTGACTATGAGGTGTCAATCAAGTTCAACAACGAGCACATCCCTGACAGCCCATTCATCGTCCCGATCGCTACCCTGTCAGACGAGGCCCGCAGGCTCACTGTCACAAGCCTTCAGGTTAGATCACACACACATATGTACACACACACACACGAGTTTTGTTGCACAAAATAACAACTTGCACTCAGTCACAAAACATGTGAATGATAGTTCGGGTTTATCGTAAAGCAGGAGCGGTTGTAGATATTTCTGTCTAATAGCACTTTGCCCTTGAAGTGTACTTGCATGCTAGTGTTGGAGCAGTATCCACTACTATAATACTGTGATGCTGGCTGGTGATGAAGGGCTGGATTAACTGTCCCTTGCAAATATGGGGCAACACAAGCTGTGCTATGTGTGGGCGGTCGGCTAGCCATGTGCGATTGTGTTTCTGTCTGAGAGGAAGGAAGAAATAGAAGACTGAGCAGAAGAGTCTGTCTCCTCAGTTCACAGATGCTTGTTTTATTTGCGTTTGCGGTTTCCACTACATCTGCCAGCAATGTTAAAAACATATATTTTTATGTCACTTTTTATATTTAATTCCACTTCAGAGCACCTTTTTTACCACTAGAGGTTGGGACATTTGGGACATTTAAAATGTCACACACCACCTCTCATATCTGCTAGGACCACTCATCCGCCTGTAGGGCAAGAACACTAAAAGCCTCGCAGTGAACTCTGACCTTTTCTGCCTCTCACACCCAACCACTCGATCTATTCTCGTTCAGTCACAATGAGTCACAGGCTTTGTGTCCCTTGGGGTGCAAGCACACACACACACACACACACACACACACATACATGCATACTAGTGCACCTACAATATCGAAAAAGTTTTAATGATCATGGCTTAGAAATACTGTATCGCCAATATTTCCTCATCAAAAAAGGATTCACACAACACGGTAAAATTTACAACCTCTGAAAAGTATGTTCATTTACACACTCGGTACTTGGTTGCGGCTCCTTTACCATGAATTACTTCATAGTAATTCTTAAAGAACTGACTATAAATATTGAACTCTTTCGACATGTTATTTTTTTCCCCTGTCACTTGTAGGAGAAGGACTTAAAGGTAAATCAAGAAGCATCCTTCATGGTACAGCGGAATGGGGCTCGAGGTGTGGTAGATGCCAAAGTCCACACCCCTTCTGGCTCTTCTGAGGAATGCTATGTCACTGAGCTTGACAGCGGTATGCACTAAACGTAAAGAGTAATATAGGAATATTGTTTGAAATTACAGGTTTGTGACATCTCCGCTTTCCTTTTTGTGTTGTCAGACAAGAGTGCGATCCGCTTCATTCCACGTGAGAATGGAGTTCACTCCATAGACGTCAAGTTCAACGGATGTCACATTCCTGGAAGCCCCTTTAATGTGAGAGTGGGAGACCTGGGGATGATTGGAGACCCAGGCATGGTGACTGCACATGGCCCTGGACTGCAGGGAGGAACAACAGGTACATATATATGATACTTTACTGTGATATTGCAGTGGTTTCCTCTTGTTTCATGTGCAACAAATAAGCAGTTCTTTACCATCTGTAACCTTTTCTCCATCGCCGTCTGTCCTTCAGGTGTATCCTCAGAATTTGTGGTCAACACCTGTAATGCAGGATCAGGCACTCTGTCCGTCAACATCGATGGGCCATCCAAGGTTAAGATGGACTGTCGGGAGTGTCCTGAAGGCTACAAGATCACCTACACTCCCATGGCACCTGGCAACTATCTCATCACTATCAAATACGGCGGGCCACAGCACATAGTGGGCAGCCCCTTCAAAGCTAAAATCACAGGTCTGTCCCATCTGCACTATGGATCTCAGATGAAAAGTGTCTCACTTACGAGACAAATGTTTGCCTGAAAAAGCTGTGGAAGTCAGAAAAAGTTGAGCCATCTGCATTTATACTGCTCAGTGTGCATCTTAGATAAAAGCTGTGTTTTTCTGGCACTACAGCAATATATTCCAGTCACTGCTTGGTGAATCGAAATTCTTTCTTTTAAATACTTTCAAGATTGAAAAGAATTCCCCTGACTACGAGAAGTTCACTTTATTTGAAAGTGGTATGAAATATTTTCCTGTGAGCTCACACACTCATCCACTTTCCTGCACTTTTCTGTGGAGGGAAACTCGCTCCATGCAGCATCTTCACTTCCCTCATATTTTTGTCAGTACTGAGTGTTATGTAACATCTGGACTGAGTTATGATTACATTAGATAACCTTTATTTCTCTGTGACACCTCCAGGTGCCCGGCTGTCTGGGGGACACAGCCTCCATGAGACCTCCTCTGTCTTGGTCGAAACAGTTACAAAGACTTCCAAAGTGGGCGGCGCCTACAGCGCCTCCTCATCCTCCTCATCCTCAACCACCTCAACCAAGCTGACATCCGACGCCAGCAAGGTGGTCTGTCGTGGAGCAGGGCTGTCCAAGGCTTTGGTGGGACAGAAAAACAACTTTACAGTTGACTGCAGCAAAGCAGGTGAGATAATCTTCTCCACACAAACTCGAAAGACACAGACACGTCTTGTTTTCATATGGCAAAAGCATAAATCAAGTATCTAGTTTCTATAGGCACTACAGATGAAAGCAATAATAAGAGATTTTTTTGGCCATTTGGCATATGATCACCTTATAATGTTGTTATGGTGGTTGCGATAGCAAACAGTTCTAATAGTACACATTCAGCAGACATGGATCAAAATAGCAATCATTTGGAGTCATGTTTCTGACAACCTAACCAATTTAAGCCCAGTGTTCACTCTCTGGCCTGTCACTGGCTAGATGCTCCACTTAGTTCACCAACTAGTTGCTAGCTTTGTCTTTCTGTCATTTGGTGCTGCGTAAATATCTGTCTGCTGACATTGGAAACAAGTTTACTGAGTGAGAGTAACCCGAAAGAAAGTGCTGAAAAGCACTAAAACTCTGACGCAGAGCTGAGCTGAATTGCAGAGTCAGGTGATAGCACACACCTGTGCAACTTCTTTACATGACGATCATTGTAACCCCCCCCCCACTTACTGGTCTGTCCAGGTACCAACATGTTGATGGTGGGTGTGCACGGCCCCCATGCTCCCTGCGAGGAAGTGTATGTCAAGCACATGGGCAACAAGCTCTATAACGTCACCTACACCGTCAAGGACAAGGGCAGCTACACCGTCATTGTCAAATGGGGTGACGACAATGTCCCCGGGAGCCCCTACAAAGTGGCTGTGCCCTAAAATAAACTGCACCAGTGTCCCATCCCTCATCCTCCACTGACCCACCTGCCTTGTCTTGTCATGTGCACGCATCAATCAAACTGCCCAGTACTTTGCTTTTCAGCAGATTACAATGTACTCAACATACACTAAAACCTGCAAGAAAACATTTGCTTACAGTTCAATGACAGAATATCTACTGTGCCATAGTTTTTGTATTAACTCCAGAAATTACATTTACAAGTATGCATCCATCACATTCAGAGTGATGTAAAGGCAATAGTATGGTTTATGAGTCTTTGAGTGATGTTGGTTAATGTTTTGCTCGGTCCATAAAAATTTCTCCTCTCCTTGTTGGGTTGTAAACGAATGGCATAATATATGAATGTTAAGAAATGTTGGAATAATCAGCAGTATTAAAGTGTGATGCATTATGGTTTTGTATGGTCAAAGATTGAGAAATTGACTTTTTTGTTATATTAACCTATTTTTGGTAAGTCTTTGCAGACCTAATAAAGATTTAATTGCATACTTTCCAGACGGATTTATCTGATTTCTCGCAGTGATGGCAGACCCTTTCCTACTTCAGCAGGAGGCATCTCTTACTTTTTAGATTTTCTTAGTTTCATCATGCAGCTATTTTCAGACCACTGCTGGCTCGTCCCTCTGAGCAGTGCCGGGATATTTTCTCTCAGGCTCTCAGCTGAGTGTCTGACCTGTGCTTGTCTGTACTGAATCTCCTTTTGCTGTTCATTTTCCTGTGGCATCATCACTGGTTCGTGTTGCATTAAGAAAATAATCTGGGGTTCTTCCAATCCTCTTATTTACATCTTGTACTTGTCCAGATGTAATCACAAGATGGCAGCATAGTCATGCTCTCTTCTGTATCTGTGTCTCTACCAAATAGACCAGAACAAAATATCCATTGTTCCCAGTGAAGATTAACTACACCATCTTCAACACAAGGGAGCCTGTGGAGCATAGAAACCAGACGCATCGGCTTCCATTGTGTGTGTAATTAATCCTGTTGGATCAGAGATGGAACACAAGTGGTTTCTGTTGTGGCATCCTCATGGGGGGGAGGCAGACCCTGCTGAGGCACATATCAACCAGAAAGAGGTTTCGCCTTTTGCTCGTGCGCCCATGCTTGTGTGTAATCATTTGTGTGGCTTCCCTTGGCCTGTGCGTGTGTTCTCAATGTCCTCTGCGTGGTCTGCAGGCCTGGGTCCCTCTGTGAGTCAACTACCCAGCCTCCACACGCTGACACACACACACACACACACACATGCTACTTGCACCAGTACCATTCTTCACAGAGAGGAGCCTATAATTAGGTGCTAATTTTCTCTGGTTCCACTGTGACATGGTGCTGGGGGCCATGGCGATGCAAGACAGAGCGAGTGGGTGCATTTGATGAACAGTGGCGAGAGCTCGACTCCGGACCATCTGGCCAAGTGGCTGGCGCTGCCCGCCGCTGCGGCCCGTGCTGACGTTGGGACCAGTGCAGGAGCCCACCCACGTCAGTCTGTCCTCCCCATACTGGTCCTCCGGACCAGGACCCAGGCGTCTGTCCACCACAACATGTTTATCTCAAGTGGCTGCCAAGTGAATCACAACCTTGTGGAAGATGCAGCTCCGCACTATGCAGACAGCAGTGATCAAGCAAATACAGAGATGGGGGGTGGGGTACAAAAAGACGGGGAGGGGGAGGAAGAGGGAGAGAGAGAAAGATGGATTAGAGGGGGAGAATGGGATTAAAAGAATCCAGATGGAAGAAAGGGAGACAGACAGGCACACAGACGAAAACACAGAAACAGACAAGCTCAAGTATTTCCGACAACATGAAAACACACACACACACACACACTGCACATGAATCAATCAATGCCACAAATTAATTTAGAATATGCTAATGCACTGTAAAGATTAACCTTCAAAGCAATCGTAAATGTTGGACTTAGTGAAATGGGCGACGAGTTATTAGTTCTGTTCTAAAGGGGATCAATGAGGGGGTGTGGTTGCCACGGAGATGCTCCTCTCTTACATCTTTCTCATCTCTGTCCTCACTCTCTCTATCTCCCACACCCAGACACAAACACGCACACGCCCTCTCAGAAATCTGGATTATGTTAAGAGTAAAACTGTGTAAAGGCATGCCCCCAAAAGCTTTTGAAGTTGGTGCTCTCAGGGCAAAAATCTCATTCTCTGGCTTGCCCCCATCATGCTGACTCCTGCTCTCTCTCTCTCTCTCTCTCTCTCTCTCACACTCACTCTCCATTTACTCTGATCCAGCTTCTCCCTCCCTCTCTCAAATCCTTCCCAAATTTGATTCTTCTTCCTTCTTTCTAAATTACAATCAATCTACACCTCTGCAGAGCCAGTGGTTTATTCCTCATCTCACTTCTTCTGACACCACAAGCCTTGTCCCCAGGCCTGTGTCTTCTACCTTTGTCCAGTGCAGTCAGTCTTTTCAGGTCAGGTAGAAATCCCTATGGACTGTGTCACAGGATGCTGATGAAGAAAATGAACAAACAAACAAACAAACAAAGCTTCCACGACTGATCAAACAGACAAACAAACAGCTAAATGAATGTTTGCAGAAACAAATGGCTGCCTGGCTCAATTAATGAATGGACATGTAGAGAGAGAGAGGGGAGTGAGGGATCCTTGTAGGAATTCTTCTATTCAGTTTCCATCCGAGCCCCAAGGCCCTGGTATGTAATTGCTTCATGCATAGTTGATACACCGCATAATCAACCAAATACACTGGATTTTCTCTGGGCTGCACTTGCATTTGCTGGCCATTGGTGAAGTTTAGATTCCATGGGAGGTGCTAATGGAAAGACTCATTCATATCTGAGTGCTCGAACTCTGAAGAGATACACACGGGTGTACTGGAAAGGTATGTTGTCCTGTGGCTGAATTGGGACAATGTTGTGTTTTATTCATATAGAGCTAAGATGAAATATTCATACCAGAGTGTTGTTGTTATACTTTCTTCTGTGTCTCTTACCTCTCATGTACACAAATCCTGATTAAAAATCAGACGGTCTATGGGCACAAATTGGTTCTCCTCACACAGGAGCGTAAAAACAATGCAAATGGATGGAAGGAGTTCCCACAGGGCATCAGCAGATTGTGTTCATGCAGCATGCAAATGCATGAAGCATGAAGCTGGACCAACCTACCTTAACCCAGTACAGGCAAGCTGAACATGCTGCACTATACAGAGGGATGGATTTCTTTGATGGTAGCCTCAGACAAGAGATGCATGCCAAAGACCAACCCAAGACAGCATTTTCACACAGCCGCCAAAGAGCAAGCAAACAAACACAAGATCGCATGCAATTTCTTGCATTGACATATACATAAAAATAAGCTGGACCAGCCACTCATGCCTACAGGCTCACACACCCAGGCTGCAGCAGCACACATGAAAAGAAACAGCACGATGCGAAATGGTTTGGCATCATAAGGTGAATGAACAGCAACAGCCTGAGGCAGGGGAAACGATGGGAAGGAAGGACTTCCTTTTGTATGAGAAAGGTGTGCTCACGCTTCTTTTGTGGAGCAGCAGGGACATGTCAGGGGCAAAGTCCCCATGTCTCCAGCTCTAATTGGAGCGTATCCCTTTGCCCTGTCCCTATCACACTATGGTAGAGGCAGGATGCTGTGCTAATGGATAGCCCCCCTGTGGAGTGCTTGTCCTTGATGTGCTGGGCTGACAGTAGCCCATGCTGAGGGGAGACTGCAGATTAGAGGCAAATCAGAAAATTTGTTTGTCCTCTCCAAGCAGGGTGGGACATTCAAGGAGAGAGACCAGCCAGGGCTGTGATGGAGTGGGTTGGGCCATTGCGACAGATGTGTGTTAGTGTGACTGATGTGTTCTGGGTGAGCAGGCTGTGCTGGATCACCAACACCTGGAGAATGAACATAAGCCCATCCAAGAAAATGCCTGAGCATAGTGATGCTGTGTTTGTTTCAGTCAGTGTCCAAAAGGCAAACAGCTGAGTCAAAGGTAGCTTTTTTGAGATAACACCTTTGGTGAAGATTTAGGGCGAAGATAACGATGTTGTAATTACCTGTTCTAAATTGGAACTGTGGATGCTCAATGAGCTGTTAACAAGGTTACTCTGGTCCCCTTGGGGTAATTGTTTCAAAAGCCTGCAACAGTCTGGTCCAGTGATGGCGAAATTGGAAGGGGTGGTATCCTGTAATTTCTCAGACCACTGAAGCATGTCCTGTGTGTGGGCTGAAACTCACGCTGAACGCTGATTTGAAATGGAAGCATAACTTTTTGTTCCCTCTTACTGTAAGAATCAAAGTCATTGCTCTCAATCAGCTTTTAACCTAGAGATGATAGGGGCCCTTGGGTCACTGGGCACATACGCGGTAAGTATGCCAATTCCTATTACAGAAAATGTCTTCAGTCACAGCCACAGTGCTTCCATGAAAATCATGTCGTCTTAGAATATGTACACAGGTGGTTAAGTCTATGTTGCACCGGGCAGAAGCAGCTCGTCACAAACAGAAATACATCCTATTTGATGTTCCTTGCAGATGGGCCGTCTGTTTATATTAGCATAATAGAATTCAGAGCACACTCAGAAATTCACTAATTCATCACAGCATCAGGCCAAGCTAAATAATGCTGTGGCCCTTGAGCTTTGAAAGGGTGATGTGTTTCCAAACATTAGAGCAGATTGACTGTTTACAGCCTAAACAAGTGCTGGACTTAATCGCTGAATCTTAATATCATAGGCACGGGCATTGCACAGTTAGATGTCATGTCTGTCCTGCCGGCTTGACCGTAGGAAAGCTGGACGGGTTATCCCTCTGATCTTGCTAGCTCACTCCTCAGCCCACATCACACCATGTAACTGAAATTCCCAGCCTCAGCCTTGCTACTGTGATCACCCCCTGATCTCCAATCCTTCTCTGCATTTTGTCCTTTGTATCTGGCTGAATAGCACGTCTCACTTTAATGCATGCATCTCTGGGAGAACCACCGCCAGTTTTATCAAAGTTTGATTATAACACACTCACCCCCCTTTAAGGATGTACCGACCGAACACTGGGCGGTCGGCAAGATTGAAAGATGAGAGGAATCACAATAAAGTGATTTAAAGTTCTGCGCTGCAGCAAACTGATGTGGGGAATGCCATCTTTGACTGTTGTATGAGAAAATGTAATATAATGCATCATTGCCATGCTCGAAAGTCACGAGGTGTACATAGATTAAAACGCCCCCACAGACGGACACACACATACACACATACATGCACAAACATGCAGAGACACACACACATACACAGGCTGCTTCATCAGGCTTGCTTCAAAATGCATGCGTTGCAGGCACTCTGTCTTCTCGATGTGCTCCCAGCCATGATTAATAATGTGTTGCTTACATTATTTAGAATCTTTAAACTGGTTGCTTCTTTATTAGCATGCATTTTACATTATCATGTAGGTTCAGGTCACATTAGTGTCATCTAGGCCCATCACCTTCCCATGAATTTAATTAAGCATGTTGGCTTTAATGTGTATGGGGGTTACTGAAGGCTGCTCATAAGTACACCATATCCAGGACTGTCATTAATGTTTTACTAACGTTGAACATCTCATGTCACCATCAGATATACCAGATTGTCATTACTCAAGATTGGATAGGTAATAGTAGCAGGATGGAAACAGTGACTTAAAGATTGGAGGACAAATCTGGAGACAGAATTGATCATGACAGTGGGAAATCAATCTATGATTATATAATGAAAGTAAGCGCTGCTCTATATCCAGGATCCTGTGGTTGCTGCAGTAAATATCACACGGTGACATTTACATACAGTGATATGAGATGATTATATTTTAACCATAAGAATAATAGGCATTTTTACATAGCTGATCATAGCTTAAATTAGGGCCCATTTTACTGCTGTGTTTACAGACATTATTGATCTAAACAAACCCTGACCCTTACCCCTAATGCTAAACCCTGACCTTAACCGTTACCCATCAGTAAACACTGACCACATTGATTTAGCTGCTGTGTACATTAGAGGGTCTTTTAATCAATATGGAAGTCTCATGAGATTTCTATTTTGTGTTTTAAATTTTGGTGATTGAACAATTTCTTCACATGCTTGGATCACGGTTTGTGTCTTTAAGCCTGCAATAACAATACTAACAATGGGCCCAAATGACTGCGTGGTAACGTAAAAAGGTATCACTTGCAGTCATGAGGCCACAGAGGAATATCACTCTCTGCACCTCTCCTACGTTATATGGAGCGTTTTAGTGTCTTTCAATTCATTGTTTAGATTTTACAGTCCACATGTGCACTACTAGTACTTGCTACCAGCCCAGTACGAAACAGTTAGCTAGTGAACAATGTAAGTATCAGTATACCATGCCAGAGAAAACATGTTGTCATATTTTGTCCCACAGAATGCTTGTGCCTCCCGTTTATCCTCCCATGGTAGTTGACCTTATAAGACTTTAGAAGACTATAAAATAAAAACATGGATCAAGTCTGGTAGTGTGATGTTCATCAACCTTGAATTTCATTTACAGCATCAGAGGCTTCATTGTCACTTACATATTTACTCCTTCCCAATAACAATATTTAAAGGAATGATTTTTTTCTTCAGTTGATGCAGAAGGGGTTAGGGAGAGCTTACAATTATGTTATTATTCCCAGTGCGTCCTGTTAGGCTAAATACTTCAAATCCGGTAGTGAAGACATGAATTAATCTGGTTCATTTGAAAAGGATAATAAACCCTGTGTAATAAGCATTATATAGAAGTGAGTGGCAGCTTGTCTTTTGGCCTCTAGGTGTGTGTGTTAGCGGGAGAAAGAAAGTGAGACAGAGGGAGAACATATGTGCTTGACTGTTGATGTGTATGCCCATGTGTTGTCTGTTTATGTGTTTATGGATTGGGGGGTAGGGGTGTACAAATTTACTGTTGTGATCCAGTCCCAGCTGTGTCTCATTAACTGCCGTCATTTTAATCCTCTTAGTCAAATCCCATAATTTTGTCCATCAACAAAAACATAAGCAACAGGGCGATGATTAAGCTACCCAGTTTTCAGGCGTTGAAAATGGAGAAGGTCCTCACAGAGTCAGCACTAGTTCAGTCACATCCACTCTGGTGTTTGACTACTTGGCGCAAATACTGTTAATCTGGTTTGGACTCTGCAGAGATCTGGGAGCGAGAGGGACTTGTTGTTTGTCGCCTTGCTCTGTTCATCTGCGAATTCTCTGAGGACAAGCAGCTCCGTTATGTTACGTACACGACTCTGGGCTCCTGTAGTCAAATTCCAGTTTACCCATGTGATTTTTTTGGAAAATGTATGACTGATTCAGTCTCTGCCTCCCTGTGGCCCGACAGTCCTCTCCCCACCATGATGAAAGCTATTTTCTCCTCTCTCCCCACACTGACAGCTGGTGTGTGCTCTTCACCAGCAACACTTCAGCTCAGACCAGCTCTATGTTTAGATCACCATCACAGAAAAAAAGTCTATTTCAGTGACTCTTGCTGCTATGAATATATGTGCAACATTCTGCCATGCTTTATTTCCAAGGCAATTGCCTCTTTCCCTCCAATGAGTCCAATAATGCTGCAATGCGCAAGCTCTTCGGGGTTCATAAAATCCAACTTCTTTCGTGATGAGAAACTTGACATGATTGTCCAAATGTCAAGCTGTCCCTCGAGAGACATTGTAATGTACACAGAGCTTGTGATTGGTTTTAATTGTGACATTTATGAGATGTGGGAGAGCAACATTTGTGCTCCTATTCTCCTGTGCCAAAGCTATCCAGAGGATTCTTTTTTCCATGAGAGAGAATCGTCCATTAATTGTGGGTACAACTGGTGAATCGATCTGTCAGGTAATATTTTCCCGAGCTGCAAATTAGTTTCCCTGGAAGCTGTTAGTCTAACTGGTAGAGGTTTGCAGCATATCTCTGCCCAGTCTATGGTAATACCACATTGTGTTGCCGTAGCTTCCCATGATGCCTATAAAGTTCAAATCAACACATTGCAATTATCATCTATTCCTCAGTGTATGGCTGCCTGTAGTGCTTGCCTCCACCAGGAGAGTTAGGACAAGCATCACTGCTTTATTCTCCCGTATGTCATCCTCGGCTGAAAAACAAGATTAAATTGGTTCGGCTCAACTATTTGCTGTCAGCTAAAAGTAGATGGTTCAGCCTCAGAGAAAAAAGGTATCCTGCGAATCTGTGACCATATGCTCACCCAAACAGACAATAGAGGCATGCGAGCACATGTGCACGTGAATGCAGATGCGCACATGCAACCTCACACTCAAACCGTAGACATTCAAAGGCAGATTCAGAACTGCACAGGAAAAAAAGACACACTTGCACACACTCAAGCACAATCATGAAAGCACACACTGAGTAAACATGCACACAGTAAAACACACAGACCACACAATCCAACATTAGTGGCGTGTCAGAAGTCTGTCATTTCTTGTTTGGAAGATCTGAAGGCGTAGGCCGGATTTGTGACCTTTGTTGTGACTGTGAGGCGTGTTTCTCCCTCTTTCGAGACGATGATTAATTTCTGTTATTTACATTACTGCCCTGAAGGCTTCTCAATAGGCGTCACACATTTGTCATTTCCACTGCACTGTTTTTCAAATGGAAATGAAATAGAATGTACAGCCTCCTGGGTCCGCCTCACCAAGACACTTTTAAGCAGAGAAGGCGCAGGAGGAGAAAAACTGTATTTGCTCATAATAAAACAGCCATGTCAACATGGCACTGCAGCAAGTCACACAGTGCAAAGTCTTTTGGCTCTAGTAAACAACAATATAATCTTCAGGGCTATGAGGTGCTACGCTCTAACCATTCCCAGACTGCTCCTGCTTAATTAGAGCTCTGATTGGATGGGCACAGTCCATAAACCAGCCATAACACTGGTTCAGTCCAGTTGCAGATCTGCACTGCTTTTTTAACACTGGTTTACAGCCTTCAGGAACCATGACATCCCCAGATGTCTGTCTGTGTATTCCCAGACACATGCGGCTAGTGTGCACGCATACACACACACACACACACACATCTTGGTGAAAAACCTCATGAATTTATGTTCACCCTGTTCTCACTTCCTCTCCCTCCTCTCTTCCAACAGTTCAGGGCTTATTTATTTCACCTCCTGGGAGTGTGGCAACGGAGTAAAAGAAAAGTGAGAGAAAGAAAAAAAAAAGGGAGCTAAAGGGAAAGTGAGAAAGACTCGAAGGTGTCCTGAGAGCGATTTCGCTTTATGGAAAATGCTGCAACTAATCCTCTGAGTGTCACTGCACTCTCCGCATCCTAAATAAGAACTTTCTTTGTGCGGTAAGCACAGATGCTTCCCACAACGTGACTATCTCTGTCCCTCCCCCCATCGTTCAGATAGCCCTGGAGAAAAGAAAAAACACTAACAATCAACTGCATGAGCCTTGCTTCTTCATCACTGTCATTAGCTTTCACCAATACAATTAGACCTTTTATGCTGCTACAAGAAAAACAGAAGCACAAAGTCACTGTTTTCATCATTAGGGCCCGCTGGGTTTCACTGAAACAGTCTGATTGGAAAACAGCAGCCACTGATGAGCCATAAATGAGTTATGGTCATTTATGCTAATCGAAGCGACACACTACACACACCTCATTCTATGTTAAACAAACACTTTATTTTCCCAATGAGAAGGCCTGGCATTTGCTCCCTGGGGTTGTATTACTACAGCTGGCCAACAGCTATGATCATAACTTAACGTCTCCATAATGGTCTCGGCCTCTAAGCAAACTGACCTGTTAGGCCGGGGACTGCTTGATGGCAGTAATTACACATGTGGGCCATTTAAATGGGCATGATTAGCCAGTAACAAGCAGAAAGAGTGAAAGGAGGTGATTAGCCAACTGCATGCTGATTCATCCACCAGTGGGGGAAAAAACCCAAACTGCTGCAGGTTAATATTTGTGTTGCTTTATGCAGTAATAGAAGCTCTAATGATGTTTATACTCATGGTGGTGAGCCCAGCCATAATGAGAATCTTAAAATGTGATTTTACAACTCTAATTTAGACAGGAGGAACACCAGGACACGGGAAAGGAAGTGCATTTACGTTGCTGTGTCTGCACAGGCAGATCAGAAAGTCGAATTCTATTTAATATTAGCATTTCAGCGTGGGTCGCTCACCTTGTGTTTATTTCCATCTCTTGTTTAATTTAACTACACACTTGTGTTGTCAGTGTAGCCCCTGAGCTATGCTCAAAGCCCCAGCATTGCCCTCTGGCATTTCTTTTCCCTTTACAGATAAAGAAACCCATGGCTTAGCATATCAAAATACTGCATTTTACTGTGGCAGGTTTATTTATAGAACAAAAGGATTTATCATTATTTTAGGATCAAAAGATATTGCATCATTCTAAAGCTTGTATGTGCTACTTGCCACCATAATATCTGACAAACAACTCCAGGCACTTCTCTATGTAGTGGAGCCTAGACTTCAGTTCTGATAGCGATTTCATTAATGCCCTTTGTCCAAACTTTTTTTTTCCATTTAGATAATCATAAGTATTCACACATACCTTTGCAGTCGCATTTTACAGCCACTGCACTCACTCCTGTGGGTGCACAAATGTTTAATTACCCATGAACCATACATTAAAACTTTAATGAATTAACTTTTAACAGTGTTCCTCTGGTCATTTTAAAAGGGAGCTGAGTACTTTATGGCAGCAGAGCCAAAGAACAAAGAGGTACAGAAAATGCTTTGGGTGACTGATCTGCACATGATGTGCTGAAGACCACTAAGTGCGACTTTATAGTTTTTTGTTGTTGTTGTTGTTTTGTTTTTGCAGGCAACCAGATACAATTACATTTTGCATCAATAAAAGCATGACATGAAATTAGACTCAGTGATTAGTGGCCTTAGTACAGGTCAGAAATAAAACAGGAAACATCTTCAGCAAATGCACATGCCCATGCCCAAACACACATTCCATAATGATCCTTCACTCAACTTGAAAAACTTCTACAGCAGTGGGCCAGTTCCAGCAGCCCTTGCCATTAATAACATATTAACGATGTATGTCTGCTTTCAAATTCTAATATTTTTGCAGGGGCTCAATTTGAAATCCATCATGAGTGTGTGTGTGGGGGTCATTATTAGTATGTAGCTGAGGAATTATTGGAACAAGGCCCTTCGCTGCCAGTCTGTCATTACAACACTGTCAGATGTGCTTTGGCTGGGGGGCCTGCTAAAGGGAGCACGGGGACTTATCTTCTCAGCTGTAAAATGATTTTCTGTCTCTTCAAGTGATACCGCAAGTGTGTGTGTGGGGGTATCACTGATCTGAGAGTAATTAAGATATGGTCTCACATCACACAAGGGCTTTGCACGTGGGAGACGAGCAGATAAAATTGAACGTGAAATAGTTGAGTTTAAAGGGGGACTTTGATTAATTACAAAACTCTCAAAGGATGGTCCACCCCCTCTTAAATTGAACTGCCATCCAATAGCAGCTGCTCTGGAGCTGATGACCTCAACACCTCCCCTTTATCTTTAATAGGCAGGTTATCTCGTTATTCATTGCAGCTCACCCATTCATTTGCTATATTGCTCTTTCTGCAAGACTGAAATACATCATTATCTTTGTATCAAGCTGCCCCATGTAAAGATTTTCTTTAAAGGGCAAGGCAATCTCGTGCTCAATGGAACTTCAATTGAGTTTATGACACATTGCCTATCAGCACTGGTCTTTTCATTTTGAATGTACTCTCTTATTGTCAAAGATGCTGATTACAAAGTTTCCTTGTTAATATCTTACTCTGAAAATAGCTGCGGATAATATTCTGATATCTCAAAAATCTCAAGAGTAGTTTGACATTTTGGAAAATACACTAAATTTGCTTTCTTGCTAAGAATACGATACCATGCCTTAGAATCTCTTTATGCCAACTCCCACTCTTCGTACTTCCGTATTGTGTGGGGGCGGTCGCGAGATAGTTCAGAATGAATGGGGTCCTGTGAATGATTTTGGAGGCTGCAGCCCCTAAATATAACGTTTACGGGATACATTTTTCTTCATTAATTTTTCTATATAAAGGACCGAGAAAACTAATATTCCATTGAATTTGGTTTTTGCAGATTTTGAGTTGTAGTGAAACATCTTTCAGTGTGTATTTGTGTCGTTACATCATAAAAGCCACTTTACGGCATTCGCCACCTTGGTTTCGCGCATCAGTCAGGGACCGTTGCTTTACTGACGCGGATCACAATACAGCTGGACCCTACTGAAACAACACGGCACGTATATTTTGGTGTCTTTTTACCACTTATAAAGATCGTCTTAGTTATGGACGATGGACGTCCTGTTGCAAACGTAAGCACGGTCGTAAACCAATCAGCGCACACACAAACCAAACACCAGCGGTTTATGTGCGGGTCTATTTGAGATACTGGGTGGCCTCAGCAGAGGCATCAGAAATCACTGGTGATTTCTGGGTTATTGTAATAGCACTGAATTGTCATTTCTATGATTTGTTTTTTGTGCAGATTAAATGAGCTGACAAAGTGTTAATTAGTGAACCTTAGAGGTGCTGACAAGTGGTTTGTTGCTCGTGCAGAGTCTGGCCTGCTGTGTCCCTCCGTCTCGAGTCGTTATGCTAAACGAAACCAACCAGCTGCTGGCTGTAGCCTTCTATTAAAACGGACACATATGAGAGTGGTATTGATTTTCTCAGCTTACTCTCTGCCGCATATAGCAAATATGCGTTTTGCTTTTTTTGTTATTAATTTCGACGTATTCCTTTTAACTTTCAGTGGTGGGAAATGCAACCCTGTGCAGTCATTCGGTCAAGTTGGGGATTGCCTGGGCTCATTTCCCACAGAAAATAATGGTTCATTTGAAGTCTGGTGAGTTATACAACAAAAGAAATGGGAAGTGAATTTGGAAATAATGAAGTATGTAGAGAAAAGCAGCTTGCACTAGGCTTTCTTACGGATTGATCACCATGTGCATTCCCTGTCGTCGCCTTCTCTGTCCCTATAATTTCCTTTGACTCTGGTTCGTGTGCTTATTTTGGTGAAGCATAAATTATTTTACAAAAGCGGCTCAAAAGATTAAAGTGCTGATGCTGATCACAGGTTACTGATATGATGTATTTAGAGAAAGCCCTCCTTCATTTCAAAACTCTCAAAAGGCTAAAATTGATTTGCCTCCACCTAGAAGATTAATAGGCCATACTTATGTACGCCCCATGAAGTGTTCAGTTCTCTTTCAACCCTTGTCTCTCCGGGCCTGTGGGCTACTGTATATCACAAGATATCTGGTTCACTGACAAATCTCAGTTCATGGGCTGTTCCACTGAATGCTGTTCACAGATGACTGACGATTCCTTCATATGGGACCAAGGCACGGATGCAAGTGTGTGTGTGTGTGTGTGTGTGTGTGTGTGTGTGTGTGTGTGTGTGTCGGGGGGGGGCACACGAGACTGAGAGCAGTGGAGAAACAAATTTTGCAGTCCAGATAAAGGGGAGGTGGAAGAGCTGTGTGCTGTGCCTTCATGATGATATTTCACCCTGAACAAACAAGCTGAGCCTCACAGAGAGAAGAAAGTATCGATCTACCCGGGTCCAATCATAATACATCCACTTTTCTCCAAGTTTACTTTCTGGCATTCTATCAGGACTTTATAAATTATTTTGGGTGACAAATCGATCTGTTGCTTTGCTCCCCTCTCTCTGCTGAGTGAAGGGAAACTTGATTGTGAAAACTGTGTGTGTCTATGTAAATGTGCGTGTGTGTTTGTGTGTGCACATGCACGAGTGTTTGTGTGTTGTCTGCTTTCAAGGCCTCATCTGCCATCTGGCCTCAAAGCACTGGGGCCACATGGTGGGAAAGCAAATGACACATGGCCAGGCCGACCAATGCCAAGTGTTGACAGATGATGTCAGGAGAAGCCCACTCTTCCACTGAAACGACCCCGCCACCAAGTCCGATCCCCTCCTGACCCTTTGCCACACTCTCACCGGCGTGTAGCAACGGTGATAGTGATCTAAAGCTTGTCCTAGTGTTGCACTTCGGGACCGTCCCTGTCGACAAGAGCTGAATGCTTAAATACAAGAAGAATATATCTTAAGGGATTGGTAAGAATTTTAGAGAGTGTGGAGAAAAACACTGATTGGCCTGAACTTGTAGGTATTTATGTCCTGTCACCCCAGTCAGATGATCTAAAAAGATAACAGAAAGCATATCCCCAAAAAAAAGATTAAATATCCACATCTGAGCCAACTGTATTATAGCCAGTGACATTTAAGTATCAATCATCTTAAATGGCAATGAAATTCTGAACACGAGCTGCTGAAACACTACCTCATATCTGCCAAACAAATATGATTTCAATGCTGAAGTAAATTAGATCGTATTTTTTTTCTATCTTGGATCCAGTCCCCTTTGCACCAACATAACAGTCATACAAATTTATGCACGCCAATGATGAGCAATGAACTCTGAATGTGGTGGTTAATGTCTGATCTGGTCCTGCGCTGAACTCGACAACTAATTTGTGTCTTTTCTTAGTCATTATTTCACTGCGCCGAAGCAGCCGGAACATAAAGGTTTCAACACTTGCCACAGCTGGGAAAAAAAGCTTCATTTCAGTGTGGGGCTGTGGCTGCACAGGCAGTGTGAAACTGTTAAAAGCCTTGTGGTTAGATGTTCACATAGCATCTGCTCAGCACCTCTGCAATGAGGATTGTGTTCAACAGATGAGGCGGGTAAACAGTGCAATGTCCTTGGAAAAGAATTACTATTTCAGCGAGGGTTTGCCAGGCAGGCGTCACGCTGTCTTTGGTTTTTAATTACACACCATGAGATAAACACACATCTGTATTTTTCTGCTGCTCCAAGGCCAAAGTAAACACTGCAAGGTTGAACTGACAAGGCACGGTAAAGGAAAGTATGGTTCAGTTTAGCATCATGGCCTTGCTTTCCACTTTCCAGCTGATGTGCCCTTGTGCAGTGGCAGTTAATCGTGCAGTGATGTGCAGTACTCAAGGAGTTCTCAAAGCCCCAGACATGCTGCAGTGTATGTGCTCTAGCTATAGGCACAAGCACTCCCAGTGACAGACACCTCCCTTTCTGTTCTAATCCCTTCTACACCTCTTCACCAGATGACAAGAGCTACTTTCCCTATAGACACAGTGAGAAGGAGCTGGGTGAAAAACAATTAAAAATGCGCTAGTGGGAGGAACACCTGTCCCCATCGTATTGTTTCCCATCCAAAATGTACTGTATATAAATTATAGAATGATTTAATTAGCAGGACCATATTTAAACAACACATTTATGTGTTTGCCAGCTACAATGGTGTTAGACACCTACACCTTAACATATTTGTTTGTCTGCAGTGGCAGCAGTGAGTGAGGTTGCAAAACTTAATATACTTCATGAGTTAAAAAAATACATGTAGCATTACATGTGCTGTGAACCATACACACCCATATGTCCTATTTGTAGATTTCTGACAACCAGCAGTTGTTAAATTAAGGATTATCCCAGCAATCCTGACAGGGATAAAACTAGTCATACAGTCCTCAAGCACAAACATCAGCCTCCCACTCCCCAGCAACTCCCTTTCCTGCAGTACGCATGCATGCACACACACACACACACACACACACACACACACACACGTATAAATAGCTTCACACATGAATTTGTGCTTGTGTACATAGAGACACACACACGGACACAGAGACGCAGACACAAACACACCAGCTGCCATATGCAATAAAGAACCAAGAAGACCTACTCTATTTTACACATCCACAGGGGGTCAATAACTCATTAGAGCCAGGGAAAGGCAGAAGCAGCTCAGGGAGATGACGTGGTGGGCGATGGGCTGTGTGGCTGTGGGCAGCTCACCTGAGGATATCAGCATGTCGTTGTGCCCAGAGGTCATGAGGACGATTCACGACTTCATTAGCAGCATGTCATAAAACATGCCAGGGTGTTTCTGGACTTGAAATAGGGCACTATGTGTAATTTGTGTGTTTTATTCCTTCCCTAACCCTTTTTCTCCCTTTCTGGGATTTTTACTGCTCGTCCTATTGGCTTTTTATTTATTATCCTTTTATGGCATGTCATGAACTTTGCATCTCGTTGAAATGCTCCATAAAAAAATAAAGTTTATTATGAGGTTAAACTAGACCTCTGTGCCACTATCAACCCAATGCAGAACATTGGCCTATATGATCGTCTTTAAAGGCGTTGTAGTCACTGAGGCAAATATTTGTACTGTAGATGATTCATCCTGCTCACTTGTTATTTCTGGCTCAAACTTACAAAAATCGCTTGAATAGTTTCAGATATTTTGAGTATCCCTATTGATGACCCAAACTGAATGGCGGGCTGCCCCTGTGTCTTCCTTAACAAGCCCTGGCATGTCTCCAGTGAAGGGGACTCATCTGTTTAATCATCTCAATCACTGAGCTGGACCTGGCTAAATATAGAATACAGAAAACACACAGCAGTGTGGGCTGCATCAGTGTACTACAGTGGACAGGCTGTTACTGTCAGTGGATCAAATGAAGAAAAGATGGCTGTATGTGTGTGTGTGTGTGTGAGAGAGCCTTCGTGAATGTCTGAGGTTTATCAGGCAAACAGACAGACTGTGTGTGTGTCTTGGTTTTGGGTCTGTGCCTTTGCGTTACAACACTGAGCACATTTCAGGACCTGTTGACCAGATCTAGCCTGTTGCACAACCTAATCCCTGCAGCTTCACTTCAGCAGTACAAGTTCAAAATGTCAGCGGGCACTATCCGGTTGGATGGGACAAAAGCCTGATTATGGATTATTATTCCTGGAAGCCACTAAGAACCGTAATGATTTTGGAGATTTGTGTATTTATTTTACATCAAAATCAGTGATTTTTATCTTTGAGCTGATGTCCAGGCAAAAATACCAAGGATGATTTGTTCAACCTTGTTAAGGACATGTGCTAATTACTCGATCCAAAGAGTAAATCCATAAACACACAGACGATGTAATTAAATCATCTGCACAGCTCTGTGTCAACACCAATCATCTGAAATGACCTTGGAACCTCCTGAAATAGACTGTGTTCATGAAGTGTGTCAGCACCTTTGGATGACGTCATTTTGACACAGACACACACCGCAGGACAATACCATGAAAAATGTCCAAAAATGGTCCTTTTGAAAACCGGAACTGTATTCAGAGAAAATACATCCAAAGGGAAATTGTTATATGAGGAATGAAAGATAAAGAACTTTATTTACACTCTGTCACATACCCACACTCATTTTACAAAGCAAATATGTTTTGTTAGAAAAACCAGAAATTCAGAACATTTTACCAAATTGCTTTGCTTGAATAGCAGGATATGTAATGCTAAATAACCACTTTCACTGTGTCTTAAATTAAAATACTGTGGCTATCTGTGCTCTGACAAGCTTGCAGCTAGTCTGGCATCCAGCTCAGCTGGGATGTGTTTGGTGCCATTTGGCAACCGCCGGAATACTTAAATGCCCTGATGAATACCTAGCCCCTGGGCCTGACTACTCAAACTGAACACTGAGTGTGCTCTGACATGCTCAGCATACACTAATGGGACTTCTGACAGTCCTGTGCATTCATCCTACAAAAAACATGGCATTGCGCCAGAGGGGACCAGAGACTGGGTGTGAATGTAACACACTGGCTGAAGATCTGGGAGCTAAAAGGCCATAGGTCTGACTGGTGCAACATCTGTGTCCATCAGCAGCCACTTATACTGTCAAACTGTCCTTGAGCAAGACACCAAGCCCCTTCCTGCTCACTTGTTGCAAATTACAGTACTTTGGATAAGAGCAACAGCTGCAGTAAATTTTCTAAAGGGAATGAATGTGCACCTCATCTCGGCTGCGGCTGGGAGTCTGGGTTAATGGTCAGACTCGATCCATTTTCTGGAAGCTCAGCAGCTGTGTGTACTTAAGCATGACTCCAAACCCCCGTGTGCTTAGCTGAAGCAGGAGAAGAACTACGGCTGAGTGAATATCCAGCGTACAGCATGTCAGGAAGCTGTAACCTGCGCGCTCACAGAGGCGCGGGAAACCGATGTCTGCAGAGCTGCAGAAAGCTCGGGTGCTGTCCACGGTGCTGAAAAAAACAACAACCCCAAACGATAAAATCAGAACAAGACTCCGCGGGAACGTGCCTCTCGTGTTCTAATACGTGGATCAGAAGCCAAACATGGACCCCCGCCGCAACACATGCTTCACCGTGGACGCAGCTGTCTCGAATTCCCCTCGGAGATGCCAGTGTTGTGTGTTGTGGAACACGCGAGACGTTTAATTGATTATGGTTATTTTGGAAAATGTCAGTAGAGCAGCGTAGCCCAATGATGTTGACCTTTTACGCCGTGTAACTCCGTTGAACGCCGTCACAGAGGAATGCAATTCAGAAAGCAATATCGATCACGATTTGTTGCAGATCTGAAATCTGCCAGCTATATTTATTTCTCTCCAGAAAAAAACAACAACGAACTAAGAGGCTTAAATATTGCAGTCAATATATTTCGCCAAGAAACCATGCGCGTGGTATCCTGTAAGAGTTTTAACACAAAACAACGACATTCCTCTTAACTCCCCAGACTGAGTGCGATCACACTTGATATATTTCGTCTTTTTCGTGGAATACTAAAGGGACTACAGGGAAACTTCAAAGGACTTCGTGCGTCAACGTTGGTTTCTACAGCGAAAACCAAATACATTACGACCTCCACAGAAAACACAGCCACCCTACTGAGGACTCTCCGTCATATTCGCGACGTGGCGTAATATAACAGTTCGGGTAAGTGGGATTTGTGAGGATTCATTGTGTGCAGCGACAGGGAACACACAAACACACACGTTAACTTGAGGCTCTGTGGAGATGCCGCCTACTTACACTAGCCCCACCATTACGCATTGATTAGTTCCCCCCCATAGCGAAGCAGCAGAGGAATTTCTGGGTAGGACCACCTCTCTCTCTCTCTCTCTCTCTCTCTCCCTCTCTCCCTGCATCTGATTTTCTCCCCTCTCTCCACAGTCAGGGCTTGGCGGTGAAAAGCGAGAGGAGGGGGGGGTGGTGGTGTTCTTGCAGTCGACGAGAGGAATACGAGTTTATTGAGAGGAAGCTGCAACGAGAGGTGGGGGGAAAAAACGCATGCAGCCGAGCGCCGCCGCTGCCTTGCGGATTGGTGAGGAGAGAGAAAAAAGAAAAGGGATCGCGCCTGGACGAATGCTCGCCCTCTGCTGAGAAACTGCCGCTTGAATTGTTTAACTTGTTGATGCGACGTTTATCGTATCGTTTCCCTCTCGTCGTCAGACTGCAGTGACAGATAGATGGTTGGCGGAATCGTAACTGTTCGAGGATAGGTCTTTTTTAAATTAAACTCCCAGTGGATGCAGTTTTAAGAGCAGCCTTCACTAAGGTGGGTTTTGTTTTACTTAGATTTTCATTGAAAACAACAACAACAACAACACATCCCTGCTTATTGACGGATGACGTTTTCGAAAACAAATTCATATTCTGCCGCAAAGTAGGCTCCCATAACTGAACAGTTACACTGTGGATAAGGCGTGAGAGTGATAGGCTACTCAACAGTGCTATGCGCAGTATCAGTAGTAAATGGGTCTGTGTGTTTTCTTATCACATTCTGTGAAGCCCGGGCTCTTCACAAGCCTCACAATCAGTGTCTTTATCTGCTGCTCTTCCTGCAGATGCAATTCATCTCCGAGCCGTAGCACTGTGATAACCGGAGCGGGGTCGTTTTAATACACTACAGGTCAGCATGGCAGCAGGTGTAGCGGCATGGCTCCCCTTCGCCCGAGCGGCAGCCATCGGGTGGATGCCCGTGGCGAGCACCCCGATGCCCATCCCTCCCCAAGACAAGAGGAAAGCCCAGGACGGACTCATCATCCTCAACGTGAGCGGGACCAAGTTTCAGACGTGGCGGAACACTTTGGAGAGGTACCCGGACACTTTGCTCGGGAGCACAGAAAGAGACTTCTTTTTCCACGAGGAGACAAACGAGTACTTTTTCGACCGCGACCCTGACATCTTTAGACACATACTCAATTTTTACCGCACGGGGAAACTACACTATCCGCGCCAAGAATGCATATCTGCGTACGACGAGGAGCTCGCTTTCTTTGGTATTATCCCTGAGATCATCGGGGACTGCTGTTACGAGGAGTACAAAGACCGGAGGCGCGAAAATGCGGAGAGGCTTCAGGACGACGAGGAGATAGACATGAACAATGACGTCACACCGGTGAACCTGACGTTCCGGGAGTACCTGTGGCGGGCTTTTGAAAACCCACACACCAGCACCTTGGCTCTGGTCTTCTACTATGTCACAGGCTTCTTCATTGCCATATCGGTCATGGCGAATGTGGTGGAGACGGTTCCGTGTGGAACTCTGCCCAACAGGTCAAAGGAGATTTCCTGTGGAGACCGTTACGCACTGGCCTTCTTTTGTTTGGACACTGCGTGCGTCATGATATTCACGGTCGAGTATCTCCTCCGATTGATCGCAGCCCCCAGCCGGTACAAGTTCATGAAGAGCGTGATGAGCGTCATTGACGTGGTCGCCATCATGCCTTACTACATCGGCCTGGTCATGACCGACAACGACCAGGTGAGCGGCGCTTTCGTCACGCTGCGAGTCTTCCGGGTCTTTCGGATTTTCAAGTTCTCCCGGCACTCCGCGGGGCTGCGGATCCTGGGCTACACCCTGAAGAGCTGCGCCTCTGAGCTGGGCTTCCTACTATTCTCCCTCACCATGGCCATCATTATCTTCGCGACGGTCATGTTTTATGCAGAAAAAGGCTCCACAGCCAGCAAGTTCACCAGTATCCCTGCAGCGTTTTGGTACACCATTGTCACCATGACAACACTGGGGTGAGTCCGTAAATCCCTATAAGCTTTTCATCACATCATAAATCACTATTTATGAGGCGCCTATATTGGCTTATTACCTCAGTGAAACACCCACGTTTTTGCAAAACACGACACAAGCCAAGTTGTTTAATTACAATAACAACGTGTAGTAATTAACAAATTTTCCCCGTTTTTCTAATTAAATTAGCTCCCTGAGTGACACGGAGCTTGATTAGCACAAATTTTCGACCATTGTTTGAACTGATTGCGGAGCTGCCACAGGTGTGCATTCACTGGGTGTATGCGCTGCCTCGAGCGCTGCTCAGCCAATCAGAGGGTAGGAACGATCTGCAGCCCTCCTCCGAAGGTCTAGGCCTCCCTGCTTGTTTCTAAGGCTCTAATGGATGGAAGGGTCACAATAATGGACCCAGACACTGTGGACAATCAACTAATGGTGGAGGGGTCTCTCCCCCCCACCCTTTTTTATAAGAAAATCCACATTACAGTAGAGCTCTTGAGACTGAAGACAGAAAGAAAGAAAGGCTCCCAACTGGCCAAGATTCTGCACAGACCGCATTTACAGGCCAAACTGAGGCACGAGTGCAGTTGTTAAATAAGAGTCACTGAAGTAGTTAACAAATTGTATAGGATACACACACACACACACACACACACACACACACCATCGCTCTCACCGCCCCCCTCTGTTTCTCATTCATTCTCTCCTGCAGCTCCTCTCTCTCTCCCCTCCAACGAGGTACAGTAAATATTTGAACGCTAATTTCATGCTCATGAACAACGTTAGCTGCACTATGTGCTGATTTAGCATAAAATAATTAAACTCGGTTAAGACGATTACATCAGATTAATTTATATTGATGGGTGCGCTCTACTGCTCAGCTCCTGGGCGTGAGGTTTTTATTACTATTGTTATTATTACCATTTTTCAGTCCGACTCGGCATTCTGGGGTGGTGCGCTTTCCAAGGTGCTGAAAAGTTGTGTTAGTGAGAGCGACTGGCTGCCATTTGTTTCCCCCCGCCCCCTGTTCATATGGATAAATGAGCGCGGCCTGAAGCGTGATTACAAGTGATACAGTTGGAAATAACAATTAGACCGTTCCTAATTTGTGTGTAAAAATATCCCTGTTGCTGCTTTACTCACTGCTGCATGTATGAGGCTGAGATAGGCTGCTCAGCCAGAGGTGGTCCTCTTGTCCTCCTCCTCACTGGAGACGCAGAAACGAGGTTCTGTTGCAATAATTGTTGTCTTGCAATTTCAGTGGAGTAATGTCAAAGATCAAACAATGCAAAACAAAGTGCCCCTGGCTGTGTGTGCTGCCTGCGCGTATGTGGCAATATGTGTCTAAGTATAAGCTTGAGATGTGTCAGGCATAATAGTGTGAATATAAAGTGTAAATGTGCACTTTTCTTTATTATTTATGGGTTAACTTGCATGGGAATGATCATGATGCATAATGCACAAACAAGCTGAATTGCGTGCTTCACTTTTCATCTATCGATCCTGCTTGTTTTTGTCTGGCCTTGAATCTGCATCAATGCAGCCGTTCTGCACCTGCTGCAACATATGTTATTATTATTATTATTGTTATTATTGTTTTTTTATAATCTAAAGCATCTGTCACCACGCCATTCTCTATCTGTTCTCATGTTGTGGTGACACTGAGTTAGTGGATTTTCTGTCTCCTTAATGGGATATGCAGAGCTTCCCCCCTGCACTCACTCAATATCACGTCGAACTACCGCTCACCCTCGAAATGACCAATGAGAGCATAATTAGTGATATGCACAACCCGATGATTGAAGCTGCCACCTCAGACTGAATGCTGCATTGGCCACGCTTTCCATTCGGATTTAAAGCGCAGATGAAAGACGAGTTGTGTAAGAGGGTGCATTATTTATCTTCGGGGAGCAACAAAGATAATGCTGCATTCAGCGAGGAATCCCCTTTGTGTTGCTCGAGATAGATTTGAAAAAGATGTTCTGCCACAGGAGAACAAAGCTGAAATGTCCTTGGTAATGGGGACGTTTCTGTCACTCCATTGTGAACCATGGCAGCCTGGCTGACAGATTTGCAACCTGAAGTGAAGCCTTGCAGTGGTGCAGAATGCTGCATAGTGGACCACCGGTGGAGAGGCTGAATACCCATCACTGAAAGACAAAGTCGGCTCCTTCTCATGATCCATCATTGTCTTAAGGTGTGCTTTTAAGAAAAAAACACACGTATCATGCAACCCCTGTAGAATCAAATTGAACTGTGGCTGTACCCTGCAGTGAGGAAGATATCTTTTGTTGTACCCTCCTCTAGTAGCCTTCAGATGCTTATCTGATCAGGGGGAAATGAGGTATTGTGATGGTTTGTTTAAGAGCTCAGCATGCAGAAAAATTGATCCATGTCTAGCAGATAGTTATTTATATAAATGGGGTAGTCTTTTCATTTGGCAGCAAATACGCTCTTTAAAGAGTGGCGTGGCGCTCCTGGCAGGCCCCCCTCGTTTGAAGCCGTTGAAAACGTTTCATTTCATTCTGATAGCCAATGATGCTTTATGCCTGCATGGTATCATGATGCCTTTCCACTACATATATTTTCAATTTCCCTGACTCACACCCAGTGGAAGTAAAGACAGTGGTGTGTGTTCTCTGCACTGCTGATGGCCCATTGATTGTGCTTAAGCAGACGTGCAGATATTGGGAGAGCAGGGGCTCCTGTTCAGAGGCACTTGGCAGGCAGCCTGAATGAAAGGGAAGGGTGCCTGGAGACCAGTGGAGAATCAATAGCACTGTGCAGCTGTGTGTCACGCCTCTGTGTGTCTACTGCTCTGTGGCACCAAACACAGGACAAGACCCACTTATCCCTCCTTATTTATTGAGCCTAATCTCTGTGGCTGCTTTCGGACACCCTACAAAGTGGAATCCACCTCTGCGAGAATGCCTGTGCCAAAATCCCCCAGAAATGGTAGACTTTGTGTAAAATATGAGATTCCTATCTGTGCTTTTGTGTTTTCCAATATTTTCGAAAACTGCACCAAGGTTCTAGCATGTAATTTTGTTACATGATTTAATATTGTCCATTTAAGGCAGCTGTAGATTCCAAAATAAAGGTAGCTTTGCCCTTTATTCGACTGGAGTCGGATGTTGCCGTGTTTGCTTGCTCTTGTTTTCTCTAGATGATCCACACAGTCAGGGTGAATTAGCTGCTGAGGGAGTTTTTGGTGCTTCAGATCTTTTAAGTGATTTAAGGTGTAATGGAGTGCACTGTTGAGAGCAGCTGTGAAAACAGTGGAAGTCAAGCGCAACCCACAAGGGAAGTGGAGACGGGAGGACAGGGTTTAGTCTGGCACAGAGGCACACGCGTTCCTCTGGACACAGACACTACCTTTGATAGACATAACAGGCCTTAGCTTCTGACACAAACATGTTCTTTTCAAGCACTTAACTCCCAATCCTCATATCAATGTCCTTTTTTCAGCTACTGCCTGTGGATAAGGCTGAGAGGAGTGATCCTTCCTAATTACTGATTTGTTGTGGCATTTATTATGTGCATTGTCCTACAGTGCGGCAAACATGGCTGTTCATTGTAGTCGCTCAACAGATGCAGAATTTATCACCATGTGCTACAGCTCCACCCACCAAATGCAACTGGAATGGCTTGACAAGCGAGCCCTATAAACCTCTCATGATAGGATTTATGAGGGAGAGGAGGCAAGGTTAACAGACACAAGGGTCACCGTAGGGCCCATAAACCACCAGAAGTATAAGCATTATCATGCTTGCCAGTTTTGACACTTCAGCCCCATGGCAATCAAAGCCTACAATGCAAGGCATTAACTTCACGGTTCAATGTGGTTGCAGAGCAAAGCATTTTGAAGTCCAAACCCTTCACTGCATGTCAAATGTAATTGAAATGTACAGACACAATCTGGACCTTTCACTGTATCTGTAGCCAAGTGATAACAAATGCATTCTTAATGATACAGTATTCATGTGTTTGGATCAGGTACCATGCAAAGGATTTTCACTCTTTTTTTTCAACTGAGCACGGCATTCAGCGTGAACATTTGTTGTCTTTGATTATTTCCTGCAATGGGTGTAATTTTTGTGTTCAGTAGAACACATTACACTGCTTGGCATTGTGTGCACATTATGAAAATCAACAATCCATTACGATCAATGTGATGTATTACTGTGTAAACCAGAAGATGTGATGTGTTCGCTGCCATTAGCCTATGGACTCACAGTGCCCCTCCAGGTGCTTTACTGAGGAGGAGAGGTGATGCTAATATGAGGCTGGTATAATGGTCCTGAAGTGACGGGTTACTTAATGAGGGGAGCCTGGCACTGAAATGTGTTCTGTGCGAGCGCCTTTCTGCCCATGCAAATGAGTGCGAAATGGAGGAGTGAGAGCGAGGGGTGGGAACAGGCAGCTTTCTTCTGGGAAGATTAAGATCATTGTGAATGACACAATCTGTGGAAAAAAAAATCCAAAGATCCTTTTTTTTTTTCCTGCTAAATTGAAAATGTGCAAGCCCTTACATTTTCTTTTTTCTCTTTGTTTTCATTACTGAAACAATTTCCCACTGGCAGTTAGAGATTTAAAGGGGTGTTGTGGAGGTGTGAGCTGAATGAAATTCTTTATAGTGATTCACATATTACAGATTTATTACCTCATATTTATGTACTTTAATACTGTAGAAACTTCAAATGCTTGGTGTATATACTGTAAATATACAGCGGGGTCCCAAAATCTAAGACCGTTTTCCTATTCAATGTATTTGTGGCCAGTCAACCCTGAACTGAAAAACAGATTATGGCCAGCTGGCAGGTTGATGTGAGGATACTGTGTGTGTGAACTGACTCTAAAAGCAGGCATGCGTCACTGCGGATGGTCAGATTGATAAATAATCTATATGGCAAGGACAAAATGGCTGTCCTTCCATTTGATTCGATTTCTTTGACAACCCGTCTTCGAGGCAGCACCAATAACACTCATTCCACGCGGGGCGGGGGTTTCATTAATTCACTTTGAATGTGCTGCATTAAGCAGGGAAATAGACTCGCGTGTTCTGCACTCGGGGCCTGGGTAACGTAGTGTGAGGACATAAAATATGGCACCCGGGTTTTTTTTCCCCCACTGCTCAGCAATTTCATCTTCTTCTTTGTGTTACAAAGCAACATCAAAAGATTAATGTAACTTTCCAGAACAAGATTAAAGTTACTCAGAATAAATGCAGCATCACTGCATTAGGAAATAAGGTGATATGTGAGAAAACACATCGCCGCAATTTCATTGTTGTTAGAAACCATTTGCTCTGCCCGGCTCCACTTCCATCCAATCTAACAGCCCAGAAACCCCAGCCTGGCTGAATGAATGAAATGAGGAAATTTCGCCCGTTATGTGACTGCGCCCTATCTGGAGAGCTGATATGTCGTAAAAGATATGGGATGTAAAGTGTATGTCGTGAGATCAGTGGATCAAATGTTGTAGTGTGCAAATGATAAACCCAAGCCCAACAGTTATCTCCTCGTCTTGTGCCGCATGGCTTATTTACATAGTCAGCATTAACATACAGATGAAAATGGCTCGTCTTGTCGTAGAGATTGGTATGCAGACACGCATAATGCCTCCTCATCACTTCGTTGAAATGTACAACAGCATCCTGAGTGGATTCTCTTTTGTTTAGTCTTCTGGTTTACATAGTGCTTAGTGGTAGATCCATGCAATTATCATGCCAGGATAACAATAAATGAGTTCTACAAAGAAATATGTGAGATTTTCAGATCGTCAGCCTATATGTAGAGCTTATTAAGATAAACGTCGATGCCTATTATCACTCTTTCTCTGCCTCTATTTGCAAAGGCGTGCAGTGCTTTAATCGTTTACACAGGCTATGCCGGAGGTGGACGACGCCGCAGAAATTTGGCAAGTCGGAATCACCAATATCATTCTGACACCTTTTACTATTGCAGGCGGGAATGTAATATCATGTGGGGGAGGACCATGTGTCATGATTTATGAGGTGAATATTATTCTTATTAGAATACAGTCCAACCGTCCACAGTGTGTAAATGCAAAACAGTACAACAGCAGAGAAGCAGAGAGTCTACCGATACAAGACCTCATGTCAGGAGTATCAGTGCTGTAGGGACCACTTTGACAGTACATACAGTACAAAGATATACTGACAAAAATACTCAAGTGATTTGCTGAAGTCGACCACTGGACAGTGATGTTTGAAAATGAATTATTCTAAGCCTATCTTAGTTTAAACATGATATCCTATATCAGATATCCAGTATTATATTTGCTGTACATCCACTGCAGTGTTCACTGCTCGCTCTTCAGATTTGAGATTCTCCGGGTGATTTGATTGTTTTGTGTTTTTTCTTTGTCACTTCAGTGACATCAATCTGCTGAATGTGTTTCTTCATTTTAATGAGTTCTAATTGTTTTGCAGCAAAAAAATAATGCTCCTGTTTTGCCAAATGTAGTCCTTTTTGGGGTAGTTTTTTTAACATTTAACATTAAATTTTTGTATGGTATGGATTGATAAACTAATTTAAAAACTTTGTTTTTTTTAAGCACGATCACAAGTGTTTCTTAATAAATTAATCCTACTAACCCAAATCACACTGTTTCAACCTAACCAGTCACTTGTGTGCATAAACCTAAACTAAAAGTGTTTCATTTTTCATCATTGATTTGTACAACTTTTATAGGCAATGATGCCCTGCTCATTTGGTGTTTTGGAATCCATGGACATCCAGTGTATTGTATCATTTAATTTGTAATTCTGTAACTCTTGACAAGTGTGTATTTCCTAAAATCTTGAATTAGCTTTTCCGCCGAAGCGCCTTCAATACTCAACACTATACTCCCCTTTAATTCTGAGAGGATCTTAACTACGTTATGAAGGGTTTTTACTGGGATCTCACATTCAGTTTTTCACACGTTGCACAAAAAACACTTTTTATAAGCTCAAGAACAGCCACCAAAAGCGTCCTTGGAGAGGAATTCATGACCCCTCGTTTCGGCTTTCACGGTCAGGCCTTCACTGTAAGGGCAAAGAAAAACAATTATCAACTCAACATAGTGTGAAACAACAGAGTGGAATGGATGAATATGTGTAATTCCCACACGGCAACATTAGCATTGTGAAAAAGTCATTATACTAACTTGTGGTGTTTAACATATGCACTGGCCTTGCACTTGTTACTTATGTGTAACTTTTGAACTAATCTCCACACAAAGAACAAGCTGTGGTTTGTTTTCCTGGAGAGCTGTAACACTTTTAATTTCTGCTGCGCCTGTCTGAACAGTCCACTACTCTCCGCGTTGGCATGTAATGAGCACTGGTTTCAGGAGAAACATTTGCTCTTTTATTTTTAGATGCCACTGTTACTATGGTAAATATCGAACTAGTATTCATTAGATTCTGTTTCCCAGACCCAAACTGGCATTTGGCCGCTCCCGACCTTGAAACCCAACTATGCAGCAGAGATGGAGGACCAAAAAGTTGTGAGGAAGGTGATGAAGGTCCCACCCAGCACCGCGAAGACTTTGGCAGGAGCCTATTGCTCTTTGTACCAATTATTTCTATCTGGCGCATGGGGCAGCATAGCAAACACAATATCCTGAAACGATGCCAGCTTTTGTAATGCCAGTGTGCGTATCTACCCCCCCCCCATTTGTCTCTTTATCAAAAACGCCCCTCAGCCAACAAGCCAACATCTGTGATCAGCAGAGCTTCAGAGATTATAGCTAACAGCAGTCATCAGTCTGCTTTGAGAATAAAACAGAAAAGAACTCAAAGGGTGATGTAACTTCTGCCTCTCTGACACCTCATCCGAAAAGTGATAGGAGATCACTGTAGACAAGGTTTTAAAAAAGAAAGTTATGCTGTTTTTAAAGCCTCTCAGCAAAACATTAACTGAGGTAAAATGAAAGAAATCCATTACCTTGACAGTTATCCTAGTTTTTTAAGGTACCTATACACTTAAATGCTACAGAGCATACATTCATTTCATGGTGACACACTCTGTGTTTAACATCAGTTACTGTCTTGTATTCTGTGAGAGCGTGGAAATCAATACCGACTTTCATTTGCCAGAGACAAACAAGAGGCACTGCTTGTCATCAGTTTCAGAGAGAGCTGTAAAACTTTGATGCGTACACATTGATTGAAACTTGGTTCGCAGCCCATTCATAATACCTGAACGTGAGCAGCTTCATGGCAAAGTCATGAATATTGATTCATCCTGTTTGCCAGCTTAAAGCTCTGCCTCACTGTTCACAAACCATCTCATTTTTGCCAGGGTGGAGAAATCTTGTGCCAGTTTACAGCGCTGGGATGCAATAAAAGCGCCTCATGATCAATACTGATCCCACTTGAATGAAATACACTGTGTTGGCTGTAAAGATGGAATACAGATCTCTGTAAAGCGCACAAGTGTGGCCTTGAATCGAGCCGCCCATACTAGCCACTGTTAACCCAGTTTCATTGTTGAGCCTTTGCCACAGGCTCCGCAGATTATTAGTTTCTGTATGCAGTATGAATGATAAGAGGCTATGTCCCATTTCAGTTTATGTATAAAGCGCTTCCTCCTGTCTGCCCGGCAGGGAGGTCCTGCTGAGATGAGGGATGTCAGCCTGTCACCCTGACGCATGGCAGCTGTTTCCTGCCTGCCCCAGCTACTATAAATAGCTAAATATATCACCTAATGTAGGCCATTTGGTCAAACAGAAACTAAACAGGGCATGTGCTCTGGGGCGATATTTTTCACTTTCACCTTAAACTAATTTCTCATGTACAGGTGTATCCGTGTTTGCGCCACAGTCTTGATATTCGCTTCGTTTTGAACCACCTCCATGTGTCCTCAGATGGATTGATGACACATTAAGTTGCCATCATATAGTGCCATTATTTTATTCCGAGTCCAGACATTCACGCTTAAGCTTATCTGTCGGACATCAGTTCTATTTTTTTGCGTGCTTCAGAAAGGTATTTAAATGGTGGTCAGAATTTCCGTCACACTCAACAATACGATGCAGTTGAATGACCGCAAAAAAACGACCACTGTGAGAAATGGTGATGATGTTTTTATTGTACCCACCCACTGTAAATTCAGAGAAGTCACATGACAGATGGGATGCAGCACATGGCAGTGTCTGTCTATTGTCTGTGATTCAGAATAATTTATTATCCCACAGAGATTTCAGTATAATTTACTGTCCCACTGAGAAAAACCACAGTATTTTTCCAGGTTTCTGCATAAACAGCTGGCAGCATTTTTTTTTTGCCACTTTAGAGGCATAGCTCTGTGGATGGAAATGCTAGTTTCAGTCAGTCCACAACTTTGGTCCAGGCTGAAATCTCTGAGCAGCTGTTGAATAGATATTTTTACTGATATTTATGGTCCCTGGAGGAAGAACCTTACAGACATAGGTAGTTATTTGACTTTTCCTCCAGCACCGACATTACAGTTGACACAGTTAATTGAATCTCTGCAACTGTCAGATGGATTTCCATGAAATCTGGTACATCTATTAGGATTTTGTAGTGGAGAGTAACTATGAACACTTACACAAGTATTGCACTGAAGCACAGATTCAAGGTAATTCACTTGAATTTTTGCTACCTCTATACCTCACTTGAGGTCAGATGGAAATTATGTGACAGGTACAGTGTCGCTAGTAGGACTCTCACTTTTTATTTGAAATGAAATGAAACACTCAGTAAATCATGGGGAAACAATTAATATTTGAAATGTAAAGACTGGTTCAAATTCAGAATTTACCATCCGTAAACACAACAGGCCGTGGTCTTACCTGTACATCCATGGTTTTACCCTTTCTGTGGACTTAGCTGCAAGCTAGCAGCGGAGTCTTGCATCCACAGGTTCTGCAGACGACATCATGCGAGTGACATCATGAGTGAAACCTCGTCAGACCGCCTGCTCATCGGCACACTCGCCTTCACCTAGCCCCTTGCCAGAAGCTGGTAAAAAAAAATTGCCGGTAAGATCGCAAGATTTGTATGGATTTGTATGTGGTGCACGTGCCAGTTAGAATTAATTAGATTGAATTGCGCCATTGTTATTAATGCCACCATGTTGGTAACTTTTAAGTTTTTGGCTCCCTCTTTTTGTTTGTTTGTTTTCCACCCCCTAATGAGGTTATGTTTTTGGTTCGCTCTTCTTGTTTATTACGTCTGCCAAGGAAGTCATGTATTTGGTTTGCTCCATTTGTTTATTAACTCTGCCATGAGGCAATGGTTTTGATGCGCTCTGTTTGTTAGCAGGATTACGTTGAAAGGTACGATAACTTTGGATAACTTCGAAACCGTGAGCTTCTCAGTAACAATAAATGATTTCAGGTATACCTCCATAAATGCTAAGTAAATGCAAATGGTCACTTTTACTCAAGTAAGGGATCTGAGAACTCTGTCAGTACTGTCTGCACCCTCCATCACTTGAGGTATTGTTAAAGGCTACTTGCAGTTAGTGAACACACTCCAGGTGGTAAGTTAGGCCCACCACGACAAGGTCACACCAGGTAAGCGCATTAAAGTTGAAAGTGAAAAAAATACAAAATGACAAACCGTAATCCTCTCCTGTCAATGCCTCCTGACGCTGTTCTGGTTGGATTTCATTGACTTAAACAGCAACACTTTATAGGCTTTATTTCGAATGGCATAGGTGATAGCGACTGTAGATTGATATGTTTGTCTAAGCATTATTGAAGTGCCGGTTCAGCTCCCACCTAGGGGATTTCTTGCCTGTGTGTCTCTCTGCAGGCGTCCTACACGTCTCACCTGCTTAAGGATTTTATTTCCATGTGGGGATTTTCACTTCTTTTTTTAAAAAAGGTATTAGGGGGAAAACCGTAAACAGTTGATTATTATTTGTATTTTTTCCCCCTTAACCAATTGTCCATAATCCCTGTGGAGGAGCTTAAGAGTTGAATTTTCTGGCATGCGTGGCCCGATCTTTACATAACGGCCACGGACAAATGAAGTGCGTCTCGTGACTGAGCCACGCATTTAGGCCAGAAGGCGAAGACAAGCAAGCTATTTGGGAAGAGAAGAAAGCCACCCAGACCGTTAGCATTAATAAAGACGGACAATGCAATCAATTTCTGATGCAGCTCAGTCTCATTCACTTGCACAAACAGACTCACTGTCACATGCAAGGAAACACACATGACACAACAACATTTACATCCCTAAAGTATCTGCTGGTCGCAGATGTGGGGATGCTGGACGCCAGGGTCCTCGCTGTCCTCTGGAAGTCACAGGGGAATCATGCCTGTGCATCCTGCGAGACAGATCCAGCAAACAGCCTCGCTAATGTGACATTCCATTACCTTCATTGGTGAAGTCTCATTTGGATCCAAAAATCTATTTAGCATGGACTTTGCTGCAGTTTACTCGTCCGAGTTGTTCCCCCCTCCGACTTTGTGTACACATGTTGGCGACAGAAAACAAGCCGCGCTGCCGTTGTTCCAACTCCCGTCGCCTTTTCCATGAAACGGCATCCATCAAAGTTAATGGGCTGTAATCATCACCACAAATACAGTGTCACACATCCCACTGCTCCATCCCGAGTATTCAACTCCCGGTCAATGGGATGTAAAGGCTGACAAGCGTGGGGAGCACAATTTCCCATATCATTAGCAACTTCAAGTGGGAGCTGGAAGAGAATCCCGAAACTTTGCCATTTTTCAAAATTTCAAAAAAACTCGTCCGTTTGCTCGACACCTCCGGGGACTGCCGGGGGAGAAACATTTATTAGATGTGCATGTGACATACAGTCAATACCGCTGACACTGTGTTTCAGGCACCCATCAACGTTGTCATCTTGTGAAATAATTCTTATTAAAGTATGTCACTTGCCGCTGACAGATCTGCTGTGTGGTGGATAGATTAATTTTCCAAGTAGCCATTGCTGCCAGCTTTATATCACAGTTCAGCATACACTGTATATCTACTTATCTCCAGGCTGTATGCTGCTGGACTTCTCATTATACATCACACAGTCTCTCTCTCTCTCTCTCACACACACACACACACACACACACACACACACACACACAGAGTACTCTTTCAGTGCCTGTTATGGCCGCATTCCAAAAAGGCTGTCCCTGATGTATTTGTGTGTTTGATAGGATGTTTTAGTTGTGGCATCCCCAGAAGACAATTTGTAGACCTCAACAGATGGAGAAGTCCAATTAGAAAGCGAGTGAATAAATGGGAGAAATGGGAGACATTCGTTCCATCTCTCTCTCTTTCTCCCCCAGGACAGACAGCTAATCTTGGAGTGGAGGTACAAAACCAACATCGCTTTGGTTTTGGAGGGGGAACGTAAAAAAAATAAATAAATAAAAAGAGAGAAATAAAAGCTAAAAAGTAGGCAGAACAAAAAAGCCACTGGTTTGATTTGTTAATACTACACAGTCAAAGAGGAAGGTGCTGAATTTGATACAGCCCGCTCTCACTCCACATCTACAGTATGTATAAATATCTCCTTCTGTTGTCTGATTCTTCAAGGGCAGGCGTCCCACAAAGCGATTGCTTTGCCATCAGCCAAGACCGAAAAAGGGAGAAGAAATGAAAAAGTGCTTAAATATAGCAACCCCCTGGGAGAGTGGGAGGGAGGGTGCGATGTAGTGTGATTAAAATGAATAACCTTCGCTCAGTCACGATTGTTAGCAGTGCGCTCGCATGTGCCGCGTGCTGCCTTCAGCGTGTTAACATCATTATTCATCAGGAGCCTTGTCCTCTGCAGTGACAAAGATGCTGAATTTCTAAATAATGGGAGTTGTGTCGTTAAGTACGCACACCTTCTCTCACTGGCCCAGGGTCAGTTCACCTCAGGGCTTCAGCCGTGGGAGCAGACATGGCAATAAACCCGATGAGGACTGATAGATTGCGCGGTTGCAAGGCCAATTTTCATTGGCAAAATGACCTTTTGGTTGTGTTGTTGTTGTTGCGCCCATGGCCCTTAGTTATTATTTTTCGTGTAATTTTGTGATTTGACAGGAGAAATCTCACGGAGTGAAATGGAAAAGTAATGATGTCCCCATGCACAGGAAGCAGCGGTGGTGCGGGTGGGGAGATGGTGCCAGCAGCCCCGCTCTGCCCCCGGGGGGGCCGGTCAGCAGCAGCCGCCGTCGGAAGCGTCGCAGCTCTTCCCGATGCTTCCCCACAGGTTCTCACCGTTTGCGGGACTCGCTGTTATCTGTGCTCACTGCTGTCGCCAGCCTGGCTGCTGTCCACACTTTCTGAGTGCGCGCTCAGTGCATTTTTACGCTTCGCCACTCTTTTCTGTCTCATCCCAACCTTCGTTTTTCCCCCTAGTTTCACTGTGAGATTTTCAAGTGTCCCTTTGAACTTGTAGCTTTTTTTTAACAGCTGGAATTTGTACCTTGACGTTTGCTTCAGAGATGCTCTCTGAGGAATCTTAAATGCTTTTTTTCCTGTAGTACGACAAACAGTCTGAGGGCATCCACGTACCGAGCTCTGTCTACTTACAGTATGCCACACAAAGCTTGAACTATCCTGAATGTGTGTGCAGCTTGGTGTGTACAAAGAGCAAACCTGGGAAGGAAGGGCTGCAGCTGTTTGCTGTTAAAAGCTGATCTGGACAATTTAAAGTTGCAGCTCAAACAAGAATCTAGAAGCGCCTGGTGTCGAGCATGAGGAAAATCGATCCTCTCTCCCCAACATGTGTAAGCATTACTTTATTGGCTTGCCCCGCTATTTTTTTACCTTTTGATGTAACAGACCAGAGACTGCAGATTGATGTCAGTTAGTCACTTAATCATGAACATTTGTTCGTGACCTTGGAAACAGCAGTGTGACAGAAGAGTCTCGCTATGAGGCCCACTTACTAGCCCCTTCGGAGCTTCGAGTCCTCTCACGCAATCTTCGGCAGCAGACAGAGTTTGCTCAGTTGTCTTGAAGATGAATCTGTTGATGTGCGAGCTCAGCGGCCTTGATGTCAAAACATTTGCCAATTCCAGCTTGTGCTGCGTTTCTTTGTCTTTAATGATTGGAAATTCAATAACCTTTGGGTTTTGGTCAAGACATACACCTTCCTTTCAGCTCTGGACACAGTGATGGGCATTTTTAATTAAATTTTGACAATTGAAAAGTTTAAACAGTTGACCATTTAAAGGGGCACGCCAGTGATTTTACATTGAATTGTCATATTTTGTACCACTGATTTTACAAGCTGAGTAGCACTGATCCCCAACTTATCTTCGTGTGTAATGTTGGTGGAGTTCCCTTTAAATCGAAAAGGCAATTATATGTAAATACAGGCCTTTATGGCTAATGCATAAAACTGACTTATTTAAATTAAAAGTATTTAAATGAGGCTTTACGCTGCATGCAGTGCTAGCAAGACCACAAATTCATTGAGGTCAAAAATCCAGTGGCACTGCTCTCTGCCATTAAAAAGCAGATTTTTAGATACTGTAGCTCATGATTGCACACACTGCAAACTCAGAGTTAAGGGGCCATTTGTTGGAGGGAGCTGATATCCAGCGGCTGCTCAGTGTGGAATCGCACATCAAAGTTAATCTTGCACCGTCTGCTCTGGCGCCGCGGAGCACTAATCTGCTGTCAGTGCGAGGAGGCTCCTGGACCAGTTCCCCTTTCCAACACTGAGGCACTAAATCTGCAAGACCTTTCACGTCTTTCCCCTCTTCTCCATCGCCTGACCGCACAGCAAAGGTCACAGGGGTCAGTTTGAAACCACGTCGGGTCGCAGGTCCACCGTTAATATAGGTTTTACAGTAGGTTTCAGTCGGAGGCCATTTTTTTTCTTTGTGAGCATCATCCCTATCGTGTTTTTTTTCCAATGCATTTTTCCTACTTCAGAGACATGAATTTCACATTGTTAAATTTAATAAAGAAGCAATAAAATTTCAACTACTAACATCGGAATTTCTAATACTACTACAGCTATTAATAAGCTCATTTCTCTCATTTTTTTTCTTAATTGGTTTTCACCTTTAACCTCACCTCAGGCCATCGCGGGGCCAGAGGGGAGGAAACTCTCGGGCCGAGCGTTTGGTGTTCAAGAAAATGCCAACACTCTCACCCGCATGCCAATTAACCTATGATGAATACGGAATGAGTTCATTAGCATAATCGCTTGAGTGCCTGATGATTTCATTTCTTTATCACGTTCCCTCATAATCCATAGCGCTGGCGCCCCTTCATGCTTCCAGCCCCTCTTTCATGTTCCCTTGCCCTCCCCATTCAAACACGAAGCAGTGTAATTGCATTATCAAAGCATTATACCAACGATGAGGGAATATATTTTTAGCCTCTGGCTTTCTGAAGTGATGTAAGGAGGCCAGGCAGAAATATAAACACGGATTGACAAATGAGACTTGGCAGTGTTCGAGTCCTTTTGATGCTGGTTTCATCATGTCCTAACTGATCGAAGACTTGCGCCACCCGGACCTGCCTATGACACGCGCAATCCTTATTCTCATGTTCGCATGTTTGCATGCTACTTCATGGATCGGCGTGGATAATTGGCCCTTGCGAATCTCCCATTAATAAAGACGAGGCATTCATCCAGTGATAAAAAAAAATTGCCACGAGGAATCGGTCGTATTCATGACGCCGCCGCACAGAAGCGGAGGTGACTTGGCATATAGTAGCAGTGAGACGGGGCTACTTTTTTGCATAGGACAGCAGTTGTTTCTCAAGTGTCAGCAGGTGTAGACGGAGAGACTGGAGAAGAGCAGTAGAAAAGAAAAATGTCAAGCAGGGCTGCGCTAGCGCGGCATGATAATGGAAAAGGAGGAGGAAGAAAAGAAAGAGAATGAGGCGTTTCATCTCCAGCTCGCAGTTAGAGGCAGGCAGGTCCAGGCAGAGGAAGGGTGAGTCAAAGTCAGGAATGGAAGAGCGGCAGAGAGGAAAGCTTTTTATCATCCCTGACTCTTAAGAAGATCTCCCAAATGAGAGAGGGCGTGCATGCTAATGTCAAAGCCGTGGTGATAACTAGCCGCCTGGTTTCGTGGGGTGAGGGTTAAGCTGGGATTTGGAGGGCTGAGGGAATACATGTTTGATATGTGAGAGAGAGAGAGAGATGAGGTGCCTTTGCCAGCGCTATACGATGGGGGATTATTCTATATGGTTTATCTGTGTCTGCATAGCTAAATGAGAGGAATTGCACTGGCCTGTATTGCCTGCGTGCAGTCCCTGAGATTCCTGGGTGAGCGTTTCAGCTGGTGGATCAAAGTTGATGCTGCAGCACCCCCAAAGTCTTCATTTACACGGCGTTAACACTGACGGGCATGTAGCCGTGCAGTTTCCTTGAGCTTCACGTGCTAACCTTCAGCTCTGCCCGTTCCCTTTC
Organism: Psettodes erumei; assembly: GCA_016785225.1. Classification (NCBI taxonomy): domain Eukaryota; kingdom Metazoa; phylum Chordata; class Actinopteri; order Pleuronectiformes; family Psettodidae; genus Psettodes; species Psettodes erumei. The sequence goes on from JAFBJZ010000831.1 coordinate 5,460,887, forward strand.
ACAAATCTGCAGAGACTCAGGTGGACTGGAGGGGGGGCGGGGGAGACCAGATCTCTCACATCTGCTCCACGCTGCGTTTTACCGCATTTCGGCATCCAGTCGGAAGAATGATGTAGTCTGTGCAGTTCTGCCCCGGCGTCGGCGACGTTCACCTATCTCAAAGTTGTCCTTCCCTGTAGCTATTGTTCGCAGTTACTCATACTCCAGCGCTCTGTTTTTCCTACCACACGCATTACACCAGGCAGTGCGGTCCGCTGGCTCCCTCCTATCACTGCTTCCCCATCTCCCCATTATGTTGTGCAGTTCTGCCAGCCTCCCCATGTCTCCCTTATCACCTGCAGAGAAAATCTAGCGGGCTAATCCCGGCACCTGTGGGATCCCCCCCCCCCTCTATAATGATGTATATCTGAGGGATAGCATCAGAGCAGAGTCCTATCAGCCCACACACTCTTAATCCCATCAGTCTTTGGTGTCCAAACCCAAGAGAGGCAGCGTTTTGGATGTTGCACTCCCGGCCTGTAGCCAGAGGAGCAGTGCGAAGCGTCGGGAATGATACGTGTTGTTTAGGGATTGTGTCGGAGATCATGTTCATTCATTGTGCCTCGGATCCTGGAGCCCCGTGGTAGATCTCCCGGAGGATTGCATTGCAGTGGTACAGAGCTGTAGCTGCGCCACTGCATTGGAAAATTCTTGCAGGGCGTCAGCTGCTGGTGACGCTCCCAGTTTCTCCAGCCTCACAAAAAACTGCATTTCCTCTACTCTTGTCTGTCCCAGGTGGACGTAGAAAAACGCACTTAATATTTCAACGTACTGACCAAAACACAAAACAGTATTACATTTGAGTCATCAATAATAGAATTATATGCTACACCAGAAATGTTTTCCTTTATTCAGCTGGCTTTGTTTACCCTTGTTTATCTGTAAATGCAGTCAATCTCTGTTCGCTGCATTCCTCTCTTCGTTCTCGGGCGGTCGGATCCACAAAGCCTGTTGGCACAGAAAGGAACGATCATATAGCCTTCTTGTTTTTATGAACTAAATTTTTTATTAGGGCTCTTAATATGACATAACTACCCTCAAGACCTCTCCTGCAGGGCTCTGTAAATCTGGCGGTCCTTACAAATACACCCCAGAAAAGTTATATCTTCTTGTCACTCACGTTAGCATGCCTCTATGACATGCAGGCAGCATAATCCATTTTCCTGAGATTCTGAATTCATAGTTGTGCGAGCATGATGGAGTTCAGGAGGAAAATTACATTTTTGTGGTACATCTATTATTTAACTGTCAGCAAGGATGAATATTGTGTTCTCTCAGCCTTGTGGAGAAGGTACAGAGAACCATATTGTCGGGGAGCATTGCTCCATTTGCTCCTTGTCACGGCTTGTAAAAAATGGAGCCTTTTTCTCGGTTGGTCAGCGTAAGGCTTGATCGCTTCTGTGTCAGGTCCTTAGATAAGATTTTGATGTTGTGTCCACTGTGACACTCCTCTGCCGTGGCTTTACATTTCACATCACGCCCCCCTCCGACGCATTACCACTTTTCATACAGTATCTGACACTTCCCGTCTCCGCACAGTTTTAACGCCTCTCTCGCTCTGCACGTGCGATTATCAACTTCTGATTTGTACAGTCGGTGACAGTATCCGAACCTCGGGATAATTGACAGGTTTTGGTCTCGGGCTTGGGGAGGGGGCTGGTCTGTGATGTGGAAGCTGCTGAACTGTGAAAGTGAAGGAGTGAATTACCCCAGGAAGTGCTGATAGTGAGCTTGGCGTGCGATGGGGTGTTCGGTGAAGGTCAAACGGAAGAAGGAAAAAAAAACAAATAATGCATTCACAGGGATTTTGAGAGACAAGCTGAGGATGCTTGATGCACAGAGCATGTTTAGAATTTAACAATCTCTTCCTTTTGAAATGATAAGAAAATGCAAATGCTGTGTCAGAATAAAAATTGGTTGACCTTGACTTTTTTTCCCAAATGACTGTCTTGTTGTAGCATCTCAAAGAGCATCTCACAGTAAAGTCACTGTGACTCAACAGATGCCGTTAGTGTTAGTCCAGTGGACGTGCCTCAGGACCATTTCCACCTGCTCTCAGATAATAAGAAACAAATGCTGAGTGGGAGGTGACGTTAAAACAGTCCGGTGGAAGGAGGTGAGATTGAAATTAATTTGAGATTCAGATTATCAGATTGTATAACCCCCTCGGTAATTACTGCCACAAAACAACGTGGCTAGATAAGACGGTGTGCTTAATTCATCTGGATTCTAATCAGCCGATGAGTCAAAATGCTTAATGTATTAATCAAATTAGTTTCATCCCATTGCTTCTCACTGGAACTATCACAGAGGAGTAGATCAAAGTGCAGTTTGATGAAATAGAGATGTAATGTCTAATGTTACCATGATGGATTTAACAGGATGACACCTTGCAGTCTTTGGTATCTTCATCACAGGATTTCTTTTTCTCTTCTTCTTCATTGGAACGCCGTGACCTCTAACACCCGCGTCAGTGGAGTTGAATACTCCAGTGGAGTTGAATACTAAGTCTTTTTATTAAAGCACTTTACCACAGTCGATTCTGCAGCTAGTTTCACGGTAAGGACCCAGGAAGGGGAGAACGCTGGAGGAACCATGACAGAGGTGCCAGCGGATGATTGGATTTGAACTCTGTTGACAAAGCCCTCTCAGCTGAAAGATCTGCCACAATCCCTCTCGGATCCTAATTGTCAGCACGGCTAAGCTGTGGGCGGTGATCTCAGGCAGTGTGCGAGCCTGAGGGAAGGCAGGTCTTACTTTCGACCTCTATGATTTCATCAGAAACCTTGAGCCTGTGCTCACTTAAGGGAGTTTTGTACGCAACTATTGCCTTTCTCCTGCCAGCCCCCGAAAAACACTGAAATAAGTTATTTGTGTGCGGTTAGACGCAGCAGCTCAATTGACCAGAAAAGGTCAAATTCTTTACAATTTAGGTTTTTTCAGGTTTTTACCTGAAAAGATTTCATTTTCTTTGATTTTAGAGGGGGGAAAACAGGCTTGCCCTTTCTCTGTGAAGAGAAATAAACAAATGACGCGTTTGTAAAGTCATCCAGATATGTTTTTTTTGTTTTTTTTCTCGCTTCCCACTAACCAGATGGCAGTCAGATTTCAGACACAGGGTTCTGGAAGACAATCAAGGAACAAGATTGCTTTTTTCGGAAGGGGGATTGATTTAAGTAGATGTCAAATTAAAGGCCCTGCCACACACACACACACACACAACCGAGTACTTTGTGCGTCCACGTTGTTGGGTGTCGGCGTTCACTGCGCGGCGATGAGGTCATGTACAGAAATCTGTCTCTGAGCACCCCCTGATGGAATACCGCGCAGCCCTTAAGGTCAGCAATACAAACTCTGCAGCGCAGGTTGATACGGGGACTCATGAATGTTTGATTGGTCTATTATCCAAGCCGGGCGGGGGCATTGAGTCCCGCGGTTGTGGAATTCAAATATTCCTTTTAGTCTGACATTTCTACTACAATGTACGAGGCAAACCCTCCCCCACCCCCTCCCTTGAATTCACTCTCTCTCTTTCTCGACGCGCTGGGCTTCATCTGCAGTGCTGTCATCTCACCGCAGGACAATTCCGCGGGATGCGCCGTTTTTAAGAGCGGCGCAAGTGCGAGCGCAGCACGGTTTCAGGTGGGTGGAACCGGGGGGAATTGATACTCAGTCATTCCGACACCCCTCTTCCTCCTCTGCGGGGTGGATAAGGATCTGGCCATCCATCTTGGTGTCTCACCCGTGTCAGCTCGGGGTAGCGAACGTGGGTACCTGGTAGTCGGAGACAACAAGAACAAAGCAGGAACATTACTTTAATCTCTCGCTGCTGTTAATTCCTACCCCTGCCATCATCCAGGAGGCAGAGCTTTGTGTATCTCAGCTTCCCCCTTATGAACAATCCATCACTGTTAGTGCTTCTCTCCAGAGTGCGCTTGCTCCTTTCTTTTTTTTTTTTTTTCCCCCCTACCTGCTCACTACTATGCTTTGCTTTCTGAGGACGAGGCTGGCCGAAACAACTGCAATATGCCACGTTCCACTGCTGAGTGTTCAGACTCATTTTCTCCTCCTCCCGTTGGTATAAAACAGTCACATTTAAGTGAAGCAACGCTGTCCTGCTTATTTTTTATGTGCATCTTTTAATGGGCTTTCAACGGTACATCCGGAATCTATAATTGACACCTGCTGTCTGCTTTTGTCGGTGATTACATAGGAAAATGACTTGACCTGTAATGAACTGTAAAACTAATGACGTCTGCGTGAGATTACTCAACTTGAAAGCAAACTGTTGTACATGAGGGTCTCATCAAGCGTGATATTAAAATGTCCACTTTTACATCTTTCCGCCCGAGTTCTGCGAAAAGCCCAGGCTGCTGGGTCCCCGACGTGATGGAAACCTGAGGCTAATGACTCAAGCAGACGGCCGTGGGCATTAGACAACTTCATTTATGAAATAGTCAACCTCCCGTGTAGCGATACATTCACATTACCCTGCCTGAGTTGAGAGACGCGCCGCTGTCACAGCCACTGAGCAATGCTGATGTCCTTTCCTACCTGCATTCATCTTACTCTCAGGAGGGTAATGGTCTTCTCAGGTCATTTGCGCATTAGGGTCCCGATCATTCATCTCACCCACCTGCGATCCGGTGCATCGCTGGTCCTCTGCAGCACGCACAGGGATGTTTAGAAGACAAGCAAAACACACGCGCGCTCTGAATCATTCATTTGCAATGATTTTTTTTTCCCTTTTTTCTTTTTCTTTTTAATCCCAGTGCAGCCTGTAGCCTAACAAGCAAAAGGACGTTCATGAACGCGCAGGCTGTGTTCCAATAATCTGTGTGTATGATTTGCAGGCTCCTGCTTATTAATTGCCTCGATGAAATCGGGACTTGTTTCCATATGTTTATTTTGATGTTGGTGAATGATAATTACCTCTCTGTGTGACAACAAAATATCACTGTTTGCAGCTAAATGCTTGGCCCGCCGGTCTTGGTTGTAATGCCTGGCGAGCGGCGCCGGCGTCCGCTGACGTAAAGGAAGTGAGATGAAGACGACAGTTTGATTTGAGCTTTACCTTGAGCGCAGACGGGCCTGACTGTCTGAGACAAGACAGGCGCATCAATCTGGTTAATGGGACTGATTCAGTCCCATCTGACACATATAATCATTAATCTGTTCATTCTCAGTGCAGCCCAGCTCAACATTTGTATGATGTTGAAAAATTACACGCTCGTGCATGGATACACCACAGGAACATCGCATGCACAGTTTCTTAAGAGCTTTTTTTTTTCTTTTCATCTTGAGCGCAAATTTTTCTAATGTGGTTTCACTATGTATCTACATTTAATATTCAAGGTCCATTAAAATGAGGAACAGAACACACAAGTGGCTGCTGCCGATGCCCCGCAAACTTAAGTGATCTCTCCAGGGTTCGACGTCTCGTTGCTCCTTTCCCCCTTTTGCTTTTGCTCGGTGCGATGCCTCTCCCCGTATCTTTCACAAGCTGTTTGACTTACGGAGGTCATGGGGGATGTGTCGCAGGTTTGGTCACGATGTGAAAGCGTCAGCCCGTGCCAGCAGGTGTGTAATTATATATGAAACAGGGTTTTAAAAAGAGGAGCATCGTGGTGGCGTGTAGAAAGTAGGCCAGGAAGCAGAGACTTCAAGAAAAGTCCTATTTATTCCGCGCCCACTTCAAATGTGTGACTTCTAATTTGAATTTGTGAAACGGTCGCAGGTCACTGTGTCTATTTTAAGACTATTAAAAATAACATTAAACGCACGACAACTTTAACTCGATGAAATAAGCCGAGAGAGTGGAGACGTTTTTCTTTTTTTCCCCCTCCTACCCTGTTTTTCCGCCCAGCGTGCTCACTGCTGTCTGCTTTCTGTGTTGCAGGTACGGTGACATGGTGCCAAAAACCATCGTGGGGAAGGTGTTTGGGTCCATATGCTCTCTGAGTGGGGTGCTGGTCATTGCCTTGCCTGTCCCTGTCATCGTGTCAAACTTCAGCCGTATCTACCACCAAAGCCAGCGGGCGGAGAAGCGACGAGCCCAGAGGGTACTGACTCTCCCCCTCCCTCTGCCTCCCCCTTCCTCTCTCTCCCTTTCTCTCTCTCTCTCTTCTATCTGCCTCTTCCCTGTGTCCCTGTCTTATCCACACGTAACAGAATGACAGGGCAAACGCTATCTTCCGGAATATTAATCTTTTATTGTGCTTCTGTGTATGTGTGTATTGGGTTGGCTAAATCCACTTGAGTATATTTCAGTGGTGGGGGGGTGGGGGAGAAATGAGCGAGGGAATGACAATGACTGAACAAATGATCTTCAGAGTTTTGTGTCAGCAGCTTTTCAGTAGCAATATGTGCATTTCTTTCAAAAAGTGTTTGTTAAGGCAGAATTTCCTAATCGTAGATTTAAGCATAGCCTCTCCCTACTAAGTACTGTGGCTGCCGGAGGGAGACAGAGCCAATTAGTGTGACAGTCAAAGCGTCAGAGGCTAAAACAGAGGTCTGTTTGTTCAAACAGAAAACTCGGCTTGCTAGAATCCGTGCTGCGAAGATTCGAGGCACTAATGCCTATATGCGCTACAAACAAAATGGGCTCCTGATCGACTCGCTGGAGGAGGTAACGGGGCCACGCGGCGGTTCGGGGGCCGACTGACCGGGGCCTCGCTGACGCCTGCATGCCGCTCTGCTCGGGGGGCCATGCCACCACATTGGGGCGGGGGCGGGGGCGGGGGTGCGGGGATGCGGGGGCTTCTCATGCTGTAACACAGGGGGCTGCTGTCATTCCAGTGCTTCAGTGTGATCGTCGTCTCTCTTACATCACTCCTCTCAGCCGCAGCATTGACATGCTTCGTCAACACTCTCTCTCTCTCTCTCTCTCCCTCTCTCTCTCTCTCTCTCTCTCTCACTCTCTCACTCTCTCTATCTCTCTCTCTCTCTCTCTCCCTCTCTCCCTCTCCCCATACAGCAGGGGGGCCAGGCAGGCACACTTGCCTTCTGGTGGAGCACAGCCATTACAGTCACACTGACTCATGACCAAGCTCTGCATGTCTGTCCAACAGGGTTTGGAGGGGAAGGAGGGAACCAAAGGCTTCCTGGACAGTAGGTCGCCTCTGGAGGCTGTCTGCTCGGCCTGCATCTCCTCTAAACTCTGTTTTTGATCTGCCGCGCGTCCTGCGCGTTATTTCTAGAGCATCCAGGGTGTAGCGCAGACTAACACAACATACCTTCCATCCCAGAGCCGCGCAGAGCTTCATCAAAATCTGTCGTGTGGTTGTGGTCCAGATTCTGTGCTGTGTTTGGTGCAGTCCGTTCGATCTGTGTCTAGGTGTGCCACTGCTGTTGCACTGAAATGAGTTCAGTTCTAATTTGACTTCTGTGGTCCTTCTCACCAAATCAGCGAAAGAATGGCAAAACCAAGTCCTATCAGTGAAACATGTTGTAATCAGCTACTGTCTCCGTGCATCTATAAAACATAACCCATCTCACTTGGTTCTCAGTAGACTGGCTGCCGTGCTACAGATCAGCATTTCAACCCTCAGTGCTTTGCGTACTCTCGACTACATCACCGAGCTACTAGCTGTTGCCTGAGACTGTTTCTATGCAGAGTCGGAGCCTGCTCATCTACACTGTTTTTTTCTACTTTGTGTGTTCCAAGGCCTCCAAGGAGGCAGGACAAGCCCTTGTGGGGAAGGCTGCCAGCCCTCCTTTTGAGAGCCAGCATCATCACCTGCTCCACTGCCTGGAGAAAACCACGGTAAAATCCCCCCTTTTTTTCCCCCACCCTAAAACTTAAAAGCTGCATCCACTGGAAAACACACAATCACTTTGCCATCTTTCATTTTTACTACCTCAGTAACAGACTCAACACAGTTTAAAATGGCTCGCTTTTAAAAAAAAAAGGAAAAAAAAGAAGTGCCTTTTATGTAAAATTGCATCACTCCTGCAGTCTGTGCCGCATCATCAGTGGTGCCAGCCTGTTACAGCGTGTTGCAAACAGAGACAAAGTAAGTTTTTTCATCCGTGCACAAACTGTCGAATCTGTTTCATATGCAGCGAGTTAAAAATAGCGGTAAATGGGGCTGGGAAATGTTGCGTCCCCTCGCCAGCAACATGCTAAAGATAACATGACTCTGCCAGCCGGTAACATCGTTCCCTCCAAACAAACCAGCGTACTTCATTTTGCACTATCTATAATTTAGAGATGTAAGAGCCTCCTTAATGCTTGGCTGTGACATGAGTTTTACACTTGCAGCTCTAAACCATGTACGGAGACATGGGCAGGCAGTAGTAAATCAGTGTTCCTCCTCACAGATGACCCCCACCCCCAGTAAAAGCTTCTCATGTCGTCCGGGAAAAGCTCCATGAAGGCCTCATGCCGTTCAGATGCCAGTGCTCATGTATACATCAGCGGGCCTCCCGCGGTGTGCATTATGGATGGCAGAGATTAGAGCAGAAGTGACAGAGGGACGGTATAAAATAGGAGGCGCGATCCAGGGCATGGCAGCGGATTCTTCGCAGTGTCACTCCGCCACCTGCTGGCAGAGTCTGGCTCGTACGTCGGAGGCTGACCTTCAAGTCACGCTCGTTTGTCAGAGGGATAACAGTTGTGAATGTTTCCACAGATGGCACTTAATATGGACATCTGGGCCAATATATTTCTATTCCCCTGATGATTCATTTTCCAATTATTAAACAATTTTGCTGTAAATTCTGTTCGGTCTGTTTAGTCTTTACTGTGAAACATCTTCACTCATTATTTAGCGGAGCCGGTAATTGATGTTATAACGCGATTCACGAGCAAACACTGAATCCACGCTCCCGCCGTCCTCCCGCGCAGAATCACGAGTTTGTGGACGAGCAGACGTTTCAGGCCAACTGCATGGAGATCTCTACGATGAACAAGACGGGCTCCCGCGCCTCCTCGCTGTCCTCGTCCCCGCACGGCCTCGGTTCGTGCTGCTCTCGGCGCCATAGGAAGAAGAGCAGCTTCAGCCTGCCCAGCACAAACAACCAGGAGCTCAGCACTATACAGATAAGAGAGAGGCCAGTGGTCAACAGGTAGTTTTGCTCATTTGTTTCTCTCTCTCTCTCTCCTCATCTCTGTGTTTCTCGCACCAAACACACACACATGCATACAAACTGCTGATCCTGTATTATAACAAGAGATATTGATTCCATGCAGGGATTAAATGGAAAAAAACCCGAAACACAACTTTTTTTAAAAAACAACAAACCTGGCTTTAGCTGTAATAGTTGTGGAAATCATATTTTTTTCACATACCACTGCAGGTACAGCTGCTGCTGTATCTGATATTGTTTTAGTTTCATTTACCCTCGTTTCTGTTTCTGTCCCCGAGATTTTTGTGTCCACTCAATTCCATGGAAGTTAATTGAATTTTCTTGGTGGCGCTAAGAGTAAAAGTGGAAAAACAATAACACGTCCTTCTGGACACAGTGTTCCCATTATTCAAGACAATCCACAGAAGTGTGAATAATTTTCAGTGAAAGTGCTTACGACCAAAGAAATAGTCTCTAATCTCTGTGCAAACTGTTGACAGCTTGTTCTGCAGATTATCTGGAGCAACGGGCACACTGTATCTGCAAAGAGGGGTTGCTCTTTGAATGTAATTATCAATGTTCTAAGCTGTACAAATGAAAATTCTTTTTCATGAGCTTCCTTGGCATTTATGAAATAATAATTTTCCCAGGGAAACCTGATTTCATATGCGGAACACACTGATACACACAATGATTTGTTCATAATGGAGTACATATCAAAGAGACTTACATGCGAGACGCACTGTACACACACAATTAGTCTGGACCGTTTCATTTTCAGTCTTTATGGTTCTCTATAGACTGACAAAAGCAGCAGACTTGAACATTGAAAACAGTGATATACCTTAATGAGAAATATGAGCCAGGGTTCCTTTTATAAATTTCCTCTGCACAAAGAATGTGGATATTTCTTAATAGTGGCTTTCATAGAGTGTAAGGATGTATGAAAAGTCCCTGTGTAATACATTTACAAGGTCAGGCCTCTCACCCTCTTTCATCCTGATTTTTTTTTTTTTTTTTTTTTTACAGCCGCTCCAGCCTGAATGCCAAACTCGATGAGACTGTGCCCTTGAAATGTGACGAACCTTACATCACTCCCTCCATGGTCAGCCTATCTGCCCCGGTGGTGACCTCATCAGACGGGGACGGCTCCGCCGCCACCACTGCATACTCTCAGAGCAACATTGTGCGAGTATCTGCCTTGTAGATGTCATGCCTATCTTATCAGCTAACTGGTCTCAAGAAGCACCAGATGCTGAGGAGAGGGACCACCGAGCATCAACCTGCCATAATCTAGAGGGATTATAAGATTAGCAGAGGTCGGGGTTTTTTGAAGTAGTGATCTCATCTGATGTCAAACTCTGCATGGTATTAAAATGATGTGGACGGCTGCCTTGGAGTAAAAGCGACCAGCAGATCTTGATGCATTAAGCACAGTAGAGCAAGGAAATGTTGGGGTTGCGTGGTTATCGTTGTTGCCTAAACATACTGAGAAAAATTTTTTATTTTTGAATATGTAATGTAGGTGTATTTGTTGTCTTCTGATTCCGAGGAGGTGAGGCTGCTGTTTAAAGGTCACCCTTGATGGCCTCTGATGATAAAGCACATGTATTCATTACCCAAAGGCCATATTTGTGAATATTAAAGCAGTCTACATCCACATTAGAGACATTAATTTCACTCAGCACCCACTTAAAGAGGTTGTTTAAAAGAAAAACAGTTAACCGGTTTCTGATAGTCCCCTTCACCGTTGTAAATTCAGTAAACATTCATCCACAGGAATGAACAAATGTTGTGAATATTCATTAACTGACTCATTAACTGGTTGATGTCATCGCTTGATGAGTAAAATATACTACGCATCCTGACATGTTTGTGAAATGTGCAAGTGAAAGTTGAAATGAGAAAAATCTGTGTTAGCTTACATATTTGACATTCCGAAATGGATCAGTGTGAAAGCCACTGTCATCACGTAACAGCTGATATCAAGAAATATACAGGGTACATATTAGTTAGGGTACAAGGTAGAATCAGTGAATGTTCTTTGCAACACTTAACTAATACTAACCCTAATGTGGAAACATAGTCTTGACCTGGAAACCACAGGAAACGGTTGAACCTCGATTCCATTGAGTTCCTCTTAAATTCTAATATTCAAATGCGAGACTTGGTAGATTTCACTGTGTTAAAGGGCCATTTTGTACATTTTTCATATTGTAAATATCTCCGTTAGAACTTTATCAACTGCGTTTGAAGTTGGCTCCTCTTATTTCTAGATTTAGTTGACAGTTGTTGGCATACTCTTTCTGTCTGTTAACTGGTTGAATTAAGGATTTGCATGCTGTCATTGCAGAATTCTTGTTTTATTGAAGTATGTCTCTGCTTCTTGTTTGAGGTTTGTCAGTAAAAAGGAGATTGCCAGAAGGAAACACGACGAGGCTGGTATGTTATGTAAATTCTGCAACACTTTGCTTTTAATGAAAAATACAAATCTTGTCATGGAGTACATATATAAAGGGTAAGGAAACGGGGAAAAATAATCACACATTGTGCATTTGGTGCAGTGGATAGAATAAATACTGTAGCTCTACTGAAACATCCATTAAATGACCCATGTCTTTCTTTTTTTTATGAAAGTTAAAACAATTTCAGTGGGTTTCGGATTTCTCAAAGAGCATCACTAATCACAGGAACTGAATAGTAATTAGGTGCTGCTGGAGGACATGTGAGGACCTGACCGGCCCAGTGGTGGGTCCCGGCTGCGAGGCCTCTGGAGACAGAACAGGCAGGCCTCACCGATCGTTTGACACAGGACTCGGCAGGGGGTGCTGAGCTGATTGCGTCGGCTTCTCGCAGCGTGCAGCGCCTCTGCTCCGCAGTGTTTAGTAACTGCTGTGAAGTCACCCTGCATAAAATCTACGTTAGCGCAGCGGCGGATAAAATAATAGGAAGCCAGTACCCAAATAAAAATTCACACTTCAGCTCCTGGGGTTTAATATAGTTAATATTTGAACATTGAAGAGACAAATATTAACAGTTTCAATATAGTGTTATACAGTGAATATTGAACAGGGTCATTTGGCCTAGTGCCACTCAGATCTGGACAGAGGTGGAACTTCTCTCATTTCTTACTGAATGTGGATTTAACCTTATTTTTGAGCCTGTAAAACTCTGTCCGAAATTGAGGGTTGACTGCAGCATATATTATGGGGTCACTCAGTGAAGTGATGCAGGCAATAGACACTGACAGGATCTCCACATGCTGAATTATCTTTAACTGGAAAAAAAACAAAATAGAGATAATTTTAATTGCTGGCATTGTGATGTTTTTGGGATTTGTGAAGTCACAGGTCAGAAACTGATTAAATATTCAACTAGTACAAACAAAATCTGTCTTACAGTTTGACTTCCAAAATGCCTGTGAAAGTTGCAAACACCTACCTGTGTGTTCCTGTTTTTGTGCACGGCAAAATTTGTCAGGATAGTTGTGATCAACGGCAGCCAGAATAAGAGGAAGGTTATAATTATGTAGCCAGCACGCTTAGCCATTTTACTTTCCTTCTTTTTGTTTGCTCTCTCTTTGCTTGCTTTTGAAGGCATCATGCAAACAGCGCCATCTACCTCCATGTTTTGCTTCGGAGCTTCTGTTTCTGGAGCGCTGCCTGAAGCTGGAGGCAATGAAGACACTCGGTCTACTGTCGTCGAGGCCAGGGGTTCTCCTCCGATGCTTTTCTTTGCTTGTTTTGGTTCAATTAGTAAAACAGCAGTTGATTCAGGATCTTCTGACTGTGCCAAGGAGAGAGCATGGGGGTTGGTTTCCTTCATTTCAATGGGTGCTTTGTCAATTCTCACATTGTCCTTGGACTGGAGTTCTATGTTGAAATGGCTCTGCACCTTCTGTTGGTCTGTCGTGGAGCTGCCAACAGCACCTCTGTTTGATGGTTTTGCTTCAACCCTTTCGGCACAGGGGTTGGACTGCTCTATTCGAAATGGTTTCCCTTCAGCCTGCGCTGTGACCTGCATCGCAGGAGGACGAGGTTGTTCTGCTTCCAAGTCGGTCATCTCTAATGTATTTTTTAATTCTTTCTTACTGTCTGAACTGGAGGCACTTTGTGCAGCCTTTGTTGAAGTCAGAAGAACAGTTGAAGATTCTTTCTTTGATGAACATGGTTCAGCTTGTGGCACCAGCTCCACCTGCGGAACACTTTTGCTTTGGGTCTGGTTTTGCTCAGACTTTCCATTTTCCACTTCTGCGGTTTCTGCTTTCTTATTTGCATCTTCTGTATCGTGTTTTTTTGAAAGGGGAAGAGTCCCTTTGTCAAATATTTTGCGATTATGGGATCTCACAAGGGTGAATATACGAGCATAGAATCCAGTGATGACACCAAAGCAAGCTGCCCACAGTGGGAATAGCATGTAAAGACCGAAGGTGTCATAAGAGGATGATGAATCTGTCTGTGATCCTTTGCATTTTATATGCACGGGAGAGTCCTTCACAAGTAGGAGACAAAAAATAGCCACCAGAATAGCCACTGTCCACGTGAGAGGAATCAGCACCATAATCCGTTTTCTTCGTTGACCAGTTTTGAAGGGCTGTGCAATGGCCTGGTATCTCTCCGCACTTATGCACGCCAGCGTTAACAGCTGGATGCAGCAGCTGAAAGAGAAAGAGGCCACTTGTGCATCACAGATCAACTTGTCCCCATGTCCGTTTTTATGCACAACCATGACAATGGTTAAGAGAAGGGGGCAGTCGATTACACACCGCAAAAAGTCTATAATTGCAAGATTAACCACTAGTGCATTATTCGAGGTTTGCAGTGATTTTTGGTGATAAACTGCCAGCATCACAAAAATATTTGCTGCTATTCCCACAACAGATGTTGACAGCAAGATCAAGCTGTTTGCGGCCACAAAGGTGATGCCGATGTACTCCTCCCAAATGGTGAGGTTCCCAGAGTCCCATGCAGGTGCAGGCTCGCCTCTCATATCCAGGTTCAAAGAGTCAACATGTCTAGATCTGCATCTTCACTCTTGACGCACTTGCGGAGTGTACATCACATCAAGGCAAGCGATTCTCCACTAAATGGATAATGGGATGAACCCGTAGCTTGGAAAAGTTATGCCAAAGTGTCCGCCCTTTTCATTATCACTCCACTGCACCAGCAGGTCACCTGGGAGTACTCGCTGTTCACATTCATTAAGGACCGCACTGTGTATTCACAGCAGCGACAGCTGGGGAAAAGAGGGATGGTTGTTAATTGAAAGCCGGTTACATCACTATGGCTTGAATCCTGATATCTACCTTTTTGATAGCAATAATGGTGATGGTATGACATGGCGGTGTGTGTTTGTGTGTGAACTGAACAACTATCCATTTAATTTAATACAGCCCTCACAAAGGTTAAAAGCTTTGATTTAAGCATGCCAGATGGATGACTTGGGAGTTCTTGAATTGGCTCAGGAAATAAAGGGAGCCATGCTGCCGGATTATAGCATAACTCTGTGTAATCCTGTTTGGAGATCAAGTGTGAAATGCTCTTTGCCTCAGAAGCACAAGTTTATGGACTATGCAAAGTCTGGGATTAGATCAACACAATACATTTTCCTCTTGACCATCCTATATATTATACTGATCCAATGTCTAAAAATATTGATTAAAAGCTGGCAGTTTGGGGAAAAGGAAACTGTGAACCGTGAAATCGTCAGACTTGTTGGTGCCAACAAGTAACTGCAAATATTTTAGGAAAATGAGACAACATAATACGCAACATTGTTAAAATATGATGAAATGATGAAATAAAGGAAGTAGCTGCCAATGAATAAAACTTTCCTTGGCAACTGCTAACAAAACTGTTGCTCTACAGAGAGCAGCAGTTAAAAAAAAATCAGAGGAGAAGAGAATGAAGTCTCTTGATACTGATTGTGTTGTCTTTGTATTAAGGCGTTGATGCTATGGATGTGATGATTGTTTCTGACTGATCTGTTTTTGCAGGGGGAAAGACCAGCTGATCAGAATGCAGAGTGAGAAAGTAAGAACAGATTGTGAGATTCACTAACATTATTGAAAATGTTTATTGAGTACAGTAACATCATTGTACCCCAAAGCAAGATAATTAAAATTAAGGAAATAAATACATAATACATAGTAAAAAAACAAACAAAAGACATAATCCCTAGTTACTAGCACTAACTAAACAGTTAACATTCTCTTAAATTGTATCCTTCCACATAATCTTCATTCATCGATGCATAGTAATCTTGGTTCAGGTGATGCTGTGTGGGCTCAGGCGTGTGCCATGTGAGACATGATGTCCTGGGTTTGAATCAGGCTCACAGACTATGTCATTATGTCATCTTTCTCTGAACCTCCTAATCCCGCTCTGAATTGTTGATAAAGATTAAAAAACAGCAAATGATACAAATGCAGAATTGCCAGACAACAGAACATGCAAGCAAAGTGGGATTCACCAGTATGAAAAAAGATGTTCAAGGTGAGGGATGCAGGAGGAGGTTGCTTAAGTGAAATTACACCTATATATGCTGCAGCAATGCAACATTGTATTTTGTGCAGTCTGGCAAGTATGAGTGTTGGCAAAAGGCAGGATTTATTGCAGAATCCACAATAAGTAAAATTATTTGGTCTATCTCTCAGTGTTGATTGGATGAATTTGAATATTGGATTATTTGAATGATAATACATGGTAAGTGCTCTTGTGCAGTATGTCTTACATAAAATCAAAGGAATTGTTCCCAGAAAAAGTCATTGCACGGTTTACTTGGGGAATGAATCAATATTTAATTTCCCAACTCCCTGAAAATGTTAAACACAAAGGGACTTTCAGAAAGTAGGAAGTTTCTTCTCACGCTACACAAAAACAGGGCCAGTGCATTTTATTTATGAACAAAAATTCAAGGTCAAGTTTGGACTTCCTCAAGTCTCTCTTTGCAGTGTGGGCGTATTCGATTCGTCCAGTCTTACAAAGTCGAGTTGAAAATACATGTTAAATGGGAAAATGTGAAACACCAATGAAAACATTAATTTCAGTCAGTTTTATGTTCTTTCAAGATCTCCTTCCTTTTTTTGGCTAGTCTCCCCACATGCACACACTCTTGAAATGTTTATTATCAAAACAATAAATATATTTATTGATCAAAACAATTCACAGAAATAATACCATCTTAAGGATCATTCTTATTGTTCTAAAGGATGGATGATAATTACAGGCATACCCTGCAGAACAATGCAGTTAAATAAAATGCCCAAAAAAGTAGTCAAAACAAAAGCTGAACATAATATTTATCCATCTAAAAGCATTTATGCATTACTGCATACACTAGGTTCCTTGTTAGTTTGTCCATTTGCTGAATATGAGCTGTAAGTCTCTGAGCTGATTCTGTTCTCATCTAGCTAAAGTGAAGAACTCTGTGAAAGACAGGAGCCAGTCGATTTGCAAGGCCTCAGTCCTTGATGAGGCACCAATAAATACTGACGGCCACCGCGACTTGTTTCGTTCTTTTGCTGGGGAAAGTCACAGAGGCAACACCTTGCTGTGCATGTTGACGCTTCTACTTAAGGAAGTCAGTCTGCTTCT
Organism: Psettodes erumei; assembly: GCA_016785225.1. Lineage (NCBI taxonomy): Eukaryota > Metazoa > Chordata > Actinopteri > Pleuronectiformes > Psettodidae > Psettodes > Psettodes erumei. Next base: position 5,477,590 of record JAFBJZ010000831.1, read on the forward strand.
CCTGTTGAAGGAATGCATGTTGATGCTGACACTGGTGGGGCCGTGGGGAATGTAGCGGCCGCATGACAACAGCTCCAGAGCCGAGTCCCGGAACTGTTGGACATGAAAATGCATAAGTAAGTAACCTGTCGGGAAATGCACGGGCATTCATTTCAGACATCTAGACATGCAAATGTATATTTTCTGGTGCTTCTTAAACCTTGTTCACAACCAACCCTTGTATCTCAATTGCCACAGCAGATACACCCTTGAGCTGCCTACCTGTTTGTTGGAAAGGAAGTAGATGATCGGATTATAGACAGGGCTGGTCTTGGCAAAGTACATGGGCATGGTCGCGACAAGTGGAGGAATATAGCGCTCTGGATCCAGAACTACCACAACTGACAACACCGTGTAAGGTAGCCAGCAAACAAAAAAAGCTATAATCATGGCCAGGACCATACTGGTGGCACGATCATTCTCCTCCTGGCTGGAACGTCCACCCTGGAGCTCCACACTCCTGTTCAGCTATGAGCGGAAACAAAACAAATTTGACCTCCATTATGAGCTAATAACTTGTTTTAATCAGTAGGTGGTAGATTGCAAACAGAAGAGGAAGGAGGCATGAGTTTTTTTAAAATCTTGTTTTGTTGGTGTAAAAATATGATAAATATGCAGAAGCTTCACTGAACCCACCTTATTCATAGACGAGAGCACTTTGGAGTAGCAGTAAATGATGACTACAACAGGGAAAATGAAGCAGAGGAGTGTGTAGAGGATGAGGTAGCTGTAGTTGCTCCATGATCTCTCCTCCCAGCCCAGAGAGCAGGAGGTCTGGACCCCCTCGGGTCCATAGGAGCTCCAGCCGAATAGCGGAGCCACAGCCCAAAACAAGCAGAACACCCAGACAAATAGGAGCCCTATGACGCTTCTCCGCATGCTCAGTTTAAAACCAGCTCTTGGCTTACACACCACGTTGTACCGCTCGTAAGCAAGCAGGGTCAGAGTGCAGAGAGACACCAAACCTAGAAAAGCAAAAACAAATTAAAAATAAAATTAAATAAATAAACCATAGCTCACAGTGCACTTACTATCCGTTTTTAATTTTTAACTGCATCTGAGCAAACATCTCAGACCATGAGATATTTTTGAAAAGAAAAACTGACCTTCGATTACAATTTGTTTTCAAGGGAAAGACTGAATTCTCAGACAAAAAAATGATTTTTTCAAGAAAGTAAGGCAAAGAAAAAGACTTAAACTTTCAAGAAGACAACAAGAAAAATAAAGTGGCTTTTCATCCTTAAAATTTTAGTGTATTATGGATGACAATATCAGACCTCCAAGCACAAAGAAAGTAGTGATGCCTCAAAGGTCAATATAAAGCCAACTCACATCTTTACTTACCAAAATAATTGACTGAAAATCCTTGAAACACACAGGCTGTGTGGCCAATGAAGAAAGAGCCTTGGTAGTTAGTGATGGTGACGATTAAGGAGCCGCACAGGCCTATCATCAGGTCAGACACAGCGAGGCTGAGGATAAAAACGTTCATGGGCTGGAGGAGAGACGGATTCCTCAGCATCACGGTTATGACAAGACCGTTGTTAAAAACCGAAAACACCGTGTTGATGAACATGACGAAAGAAAGAATACTGTAGCCCACCCGAGGGAAGATGGTGGGCTCCACGGTCGGCATCTCTGTGTGGACGGATGGAGGAAGAGAGCCTGAGCTCCACGGTGTGCTGTTGCTGTCCATGATGCCTGAATGAAGTCCCAGAGGAACGACTGTGAGGCCAGAGACTGAACACACGGACTCTCTGCTCAGGTCAGATCTTATCATTACTGATCCTCCTTCAACCACTTTCTTATTTCCATCTCAGATCTCAGATTATGCACCTGTCTGACAGAGAAAGCCCCAAATGCAATATGGGAAATTGGTCCGTAACACGATTTGGAGAGATTAATCTCTGCTATAATGGTAATTGGAAAGCTGAAGAGTTATTAACATGGGATCAATTAGTACTCAAAATTAATTTTCACTTTATGAAATATTTATCTGGCTTTGTTTTTCATAAGCATGATAGCAAATTAAAAAAAACACAGTACACAAGTGGAATACACATTCCTTCAAATTAAATCTAATCAACGGAATTTTTCAATTACATCAAGTTGCTTGACATTAATGACATAAGCATTCAGATTGTTTAGCCATTTCTATTTTAATAAATAGTGAAATAAAAATACAATTCATCCAGACATATTTAAAACTACAGAAACAAATAAATAAAATAAAACATGAGGTCTCAGTCGTGGCCACTGGTATTTACGAATTCCCCCTTTTCCCCCCATTAAAGACTCTCAGTTTCCAGTTCATACATGAGATATCTTCCTCTACATTCCAGCATGTGAAAACATTTCACACATTTGCTGCAAAAAAAAAAACAGGAGTGACAAAGCCACAAAACCTAATGCTGCAGCTATGCTAAATATAGCAACAATGCTCTATATTTTCCTGAAAGATATTAACATTTCTCATCTGCTTAAGTGAATTATACAGGCTGTGTTGTGCGAAAATCAAAACAACAGATCTCTGAAAATCAATGTGCAGTGGGCATCACAATATGCAGCTCAAAATGACATTAACTGAAATGCTTGCTGGCAAAATTTTAAATCCACAATTACCAAAAATAAGGCTATTACAAAAATATATATACACATTTCAGTAATGTGAAATATAGATTAAGGCAACAGAGTATGTTATGTAAATGCAACATCAGAGTGTTTCACCACCACTCTCTCGTACAGTTTTACATGTGAAAAGGATAACACGAGGGTGTACAATTCTTAACACAGAGATCCACCATGATGCACCTGTTTAAAATGTGTAAATATGTCCTCTTCAAATGCACTCCAACCCCTGTCTCTATAACCATGCAAACAAAGACACACAAATGCAAAAACCAAAACCCCAAACCCAAAATCAGTGCCTTCAGTTTACATGAAAGTGTCAAGTGTCGTACTCATTCTTTCATGTTGTTTGGTTTAAAAAATACTAACACTGTTGAATTCTTTGAAAGGATATACACACCTAACTAACTAGTTTAAAGCTTAATAAACATCAGCAGTTGACATGATTGCTACCACTTATACATAACTTTAAATGTGGTGTGCATCTTTTAAAATGCCAAATGCCAGATTGCTATCTCAAAACTTAACAAAAAAGAAGTAAAGTTTAAATTAGCATTGGAAATCATTCTCTCCTCGTCTTTATCTTTTAACGTCTTCCTCTCTTTCTCCCTCATCGGACTCAGCTTTGGTCCTGTGGAGCTGTGACGAAGGCACTCCGCCCAGCGGGGCTGTGTTCAGGCCAGAAGGAAGACTCGTGCTGCAGGGGAGTGCGGCGGGGAAAGAAGGTGTGCTGGAAGTCGTAGTTGAGCAGGCAGCTGATGGAGGCCATGTAAATGTCCGCAAAGCGTGACAGACGGCGTGAGAAGTAAGTGGGGTTCTGGTACGTGCGGAAAAGACTCCCAAACTGAGTGTTGAAGAAGTCCTTGGTCTGTGGCCTGTCATTAAATGCAATTATGCCAATACGCATATGGTAAGGAGCTGAGTAAATTATCAGAACTGCTCATGAATGCCAAAGTAATTATCTCCATTACCTCATGGCTTCTCTTTCTTTGATCCACTCCTTAACAACAGCTTGAGATGCTGGATCCCTGTGCACCTGTTTGGGAGCAGAGCAAAGATGCCAATCGTCAAAAGTCGAGGTTAGAGGCAAAAAAAAAGGGGGAAAAATGCTTTGTGGAACATTGGCACCTTACCTGCATCTTCTCAATAAGTCCAGTCAGTGCCTGCAACCAGGTCATCATGTGCACATACTCCCCCATGTTCATAATCTTGATCTCCTTCCTCAGCTCAGGGATGATGGCACCTGTTCTCCAGCCATGTTTCAAAGTTAAATCCTGCAGGACAAAGGAACAGATGATCAGTTGTGAGCATGTATGCTGTACGCTGTACAGAGCATAATTAGTGATTTAGAGAATTACTTGTTTGGCTGGAGGTCTGAATCATGTGTCCATATACATGATATAATTAAGCAACATAAAACACAAAGGACCACTATAAATGGAGTTTTGGGCTTGTGGTACATACATACATACAGTCACAGATGCATAGATGAAAGAAAAGAGTCTTCAAGGCCCTAATCCCACTGGCTGCAATTATGCCCAAAGCCACAGCTAGGGAAGGTTTGTTATGTGGCCAATGCAAACAGAACCAATTAAAACCAGAGTTTATTTGTTCAGTCAGATAAAGATGGGACTAAAACAACAAGATGGATGAGAATAATGAGGACATCTTTTCCGATTCGTTGCATTTATGTTCTTTTATCAAACTCCATCCCTGCATCCCTCTTTGACGCCTTAGTAACCCAGAGATGCTTCTGCTCTGTGTCCACTTACAATAATGATCCCATCCTGCAGCTATGGAGGCTGGCTGATAGCTGCAGTTAGAGTGAACCACATGCGCCATGTTCCATCTCTCTAAATAAGCAGGATGATGTGTTTGACAGCTGGCCACCTGCCACCAGCGAGGCATTACGCCAAAGATGTAAACTCTTTCATTATCATCATTTACAGCTGATCAGACACATTCAAATATCCAAGTTGTTATAATTCATTGAGACGCAATAAAATAAAAATACGCTGTTTAGTTTGTTTAATGCAGATGTGGGGCAGCTCTCGGCAAGTTGCACTAACCCTCATTAAAATGTCTGTCAGCCAGGGCAGAGCTACAGTGGCTGTGATTTAACGCACAAAGAGTAACATTCTAAACCCGGCTATTTTATTGTTATTCTATTTCCAGCATTCGCTACGTATCTCGCCATGTACACTTTGTAAGAGACCTGGAAGTGTAAAGATGAACCTAGTCTTAAATAAGCTCTTAAATGGAGCACGGTCAAAGCAGGGCTCCCCCTCTGTGCTCAGAATATGATCATGTTTGGTATCACAGTGTTTTCCATAGTTATAATAAGCTCTTTGGTGTATATGTGTGGAATGCAGCTTACTGCCAAGTCGCTGTAGATGTGATCACCAAAGTAGAGAACTTTGGATCCTCGCCAGCCAGTCAGTCTCAGGAACTCATAAAGGTTTCCCTACAGTGATCAAACACAAAAATAATCAGCCATGTGTTTCATCAAGGTGTGGGTGCTGGAGCAGTTTGTCAGGAATATTTAAGTGGCAAGACATTGTGATTTCCTGGTTCACCTGTTTGTAGATCTGCCCTTTTTCCAACCTGTGAATCCTGTCCCACAGCAACGCACCTCTGTCTGTCACTCGCCTGAAAGGCCTAGGAAATACACAAAGACAAATCTTTGCATATTCTGTTTGCAAATAGTGTACAAGGTCTACTGGACCTGTGGTCCAGTGAGACCCCTAGTGGGACATAAGAGGCATAACATGGACATGATATGAGCAGCAGACACAAACACACTTACTTTCTCCTGTCATTGAAGAACCCCGGTTTGTCAGCCTGAACGATAACAACATCAAACAGGTCCCTCCAGTCCTTCCCTACGATGTAGCTCATTCCTCGGTCCCTGAAGATGACAACAATTAAAGATATCACTTTTTCAGCAGCATCTTAAAGCTCTTCACAAGGGTACAACACTTGCTGCTGTTGGCAGGCAAAGAGGGATAATGATGCAAACGGACGTAATGACCGTCTTTCACTATGGTACTGTGACTTTGAGCAAAACTCAACGAAACTGCTATGTTATTTGAAATATGGATATTGCTTGTTTTGCTGCTCTGGTGACTGAATGTATTATAACAGGGGGACAGCCTTTTAAGGTTGAACAGACATGCAGTCATGCAGACATACAATCAACTCTGTCTTCAAAAAGAGGCTCACAGTCAATGTGATGTGTGTGGGTTTTAATGTGCATCCATAAAAGTTTGCGATCATTATGCAGGGCCGACGATTAAATACTTGAACACCTATACATGGCATTTTTAATTAACCATGCCAACAAACACTTGCACTCCGTTTGCTCCCACTTACACAAAGTCAAGAGGGCTATTGGTAATGAGGAACATCTTTTTTCCATGCTCTGACAGCTTCTTCAGCACAGCGTGGCTTTGCTCGCCATAGCAAATGTATTTCTCTGGAAAATGAGAAAATGGAGAAGGGCAGAGATAAAGGGGGGAATGGGAAGGGGTGAGGTGGGTCGTATTGATGTAATTTGTGCAAACAAAACTCCAGTTTTTTTGTTTGTATTTCACAGCTTCGTAATTTCCAAATCAATGTTTTATGCCCTGGCAACAACTCAGAAGTGGCCGTGTAATTTCTTATACATTAGTTCAAAATAATACAAATCTAAGAGCATTACCAATATCTGCCTCCACAGCTCGGTACAGGATGCCCTTGACGTGAACATCTCTAATGGCTTCCTGTGAAGAGGAAAAAGTAAACAGCCCTCAGACGGGAAATCTTGACTTCAGCGACACAATGTTAGCATTCAGCTCTAGTAGCAACACTTTCCCGTGTATATACACAGTTGACTTGGAGGCACAGAGAAAGTGCATCTCTGAATACAAATTACACCTGAAGAAAGCAGACCCTGGAGTTTAGCTACTTTGGTGACACAGTGAGGAACTTTACACCCCATTTTCATCTGATTATCTTGTGTGTATCTTTAACTTAGTGAATGAGTGAGTCAAGTTGGACATTTAAGGGGAACCTCAAAGGAAACTTATCATAGAGAAAGCGTGTTTGAGGTATATAAAAGCAAAAGATATGTAAAGTTAAAAAAAATGAAATGGTTGACACTGAATAATAAATCTTCTTGGCAAGAAGAAAAAAAGATTAAGGAGGGTGTCCTTGAAAAGATATGAGAGGCACTCGTGGAACAGAGAGTGTCTGTGAAGGCTTCTAATGACAGCGATCTGTCAAATACACTACGGTGTGGCACAAATAGACGGGACCAGCATGACAGCTGCCCTCAAAGGGAGAAGGAAGTGCCGATTTCTCACCCATCTCCCTCTGAAGCAGCAGAGCCTCCAGAGAACAGACACAGATGGCTGGGGGCGGTCTTGTGCGACTAAAATTAGACACCGGTTTTCAGGGCTAAAATTAAGACGGCCAGAGTATCGTGGCAAACTGAAACACGTGAACACACTAGCACTCATGTACATGTGGTTAGATTTCATGCATTTACACAAACTGGCCTCTGGGAGATTCAGTCATGGGAAAAAAAGTCCTTTGATCACAATTTCCCAAAACACAGATGGTCGAAGGCAGAATAGTATCACGAGAGATTCACCTTTACGTCTTTGTAGAGGTGGACGGGCTCGTAGTCGATGTTGTGCCTCATGAAGAAGTCGTTGACGCAGGACAGGAGGGTCATCTCAGGCAGGGAGAATATGTCCATGAACTGTTTCATGGTGTGGCCATGGGAACTCTGCAAGACAGCGATTACCATAATTATATTGTGTCGTCTTTTACATCTGTGTACTTTTGTTGACACAGACAGGAATCAAAGTGCTCGTCACCTTGCCATAGAAGTCGCTCATGATCTCTAGAGGAACGTGACAACCTTCGTACATGGCAATTACTTCTTCATCAGGAACTGGATGGAGACCCCTGTAGGTGAAATATGAAATATTACAAACCCTTAGACAACAATAGGATACACTGTTCTTTACTTGTAGCGTGTGCAGCCTCCTAAAAGTGAAAGAAAACCACAAACACTGGAAGATCTGCAGCCTGAAATGTTGTGTGACTGCATTTGTTTCCTGTTGTGAAAAACCATGTAATACTCACACTGTGTTCTATGATTTTTACATTTGACCCACTACCCTGGTGTAATGCCTCGCACACATACCTGTATACAGTCCCCAACTGGATGTAGTGAAAAGCATCTATCTTCATCAGCAGCGCCTGTGGCAAATGATTGATTTCCTCGTAAAAATGATCCTCACTCTGAGCTTACAGCTCAACGTATGGAAAATGTTTCTTGATTAGACACAATAAAGGACTTTCAAACCTTTTGAACATCATAGTGAAGTCCTCTTATAGCGAAATCGGGAATATACTCATATTTTCTTAAACCCTCTGGATACTAATAGGCAAAAAAATAAATAAATCAGATTTAAGCATTTCAACAACATGACAGGTAAAAGAATGCATGCAGTTATACATATATATATATATATATATATATATACTTTCCTTCTGTCTGTATATGAAACAAAACATTTTTAAAGTGACAGGTTTAAGAGAGTCAGGTGCTACACACACACACCCTGTGGTTGTTGATGAGAATGTCCCGGGCTACGTTGAAGATCAGGGTGTGGAGGTGGCTGGAGTAAAATGCAATGGTGTAGTCATAGTCGAAGCCATAGATCTCTATATCTTGCAGACTCATCTCGTTGTTGGCAAAGATGGTGTCGGGGTTGACCGAGGTGGTGGATATGACTGGGATCAGTTCTGAGAAGAGAGCCACTGGTGGTTGGTTTGCACTTTCATTCCATTCGGGAATATAACATGTTGCTATGACAGAAAGTCAGGTCTCAGGACCTAAGTACATCTGATAACCACGTTTCTCGAGGGTTGTGGATACGTTGCTTTTGAATTGATGCATACAGTATATGCTTATGTGGCAACACTGCATGTTAGATTTCTGTTCACAACAGTTACTTACTCAGTACCACCACTAATTAAAAAGCAATAGGTAAAATAAGCTTGTTCCCTCAAGAGGAGGCAAAAACGTGGAGCTCTGTGTGATGAGATCTAAAACGAGATCTAGTTGCTGGATACAAATTTCTCCTTGCACCTCCAAAAATCCTCTGTCCATTGATGCCTGTACATACCCAAACAAATGTTGGAGGCACATTTTTGTCCTCATGTGAATTAATATTATATTAGAATTAAGCATTACTAAATTGGTCATTTCTACTATGAAATTTGAAGTTATCGTGCATGACTGGTGCCCCAAAATGTTTGTGTTACATAAGCTGCACCTTGATTCCAGATCAAGCACACAATAACTGGAACGCCTCAGCATACAATTAAATGCACGACAAAAAGTTCATTCATCGATTACTCTGACACATGCTCAGTAAGTACCGGACATCGTAAGCTGCAGCGTTATTGCACTACATTTAACATATAATGCACAGCGCAGATTGATATTCGGGCACGACCAAGTTTGTTTAATGTTTAACTGTTTATTATTTCCACGCCGTCTGCGGGCTGGGTTTGCTGTTTGATAGGCTGCTTATATGAGGCTGTGGTAATAGCTGGTGCATTAGTCAGCGTGGAAACATTAGTAACGACAGGGTAATAAGACAACAACAGTGTTTGAAATTGTGTCTCTACCAGCGTCCATACCTTCCGTCTGCCTTTTGGTCTCATTGTAAACAGACCACAGCCTCTCAGTCAAGTCCTGACCCCCTGACGCGCTGCTACAAACTGATGCTACGTGGTTTTTGGCTCTGGGCTGCTGTGACAGGAGTTGACCGACTCCTCCGCGGCGCACCGCACCGAAATCCCGTTTCCACAAGCAGGACCTGAACGGCCGGCAGTGTAAACCCTGTGGAGCGTTGAGGAAAACGTTCGCCTTCTGCAAACACATCGTGTATTTAAGGAGAGACGACAGGCGCGCCATGGCTCTGTTCTCTTCGTGGCAGCCCGGGTGTCGGTCGCTGTGGAGTAGTGGTGGGCGGATCGATCCAAATATCGATAGTATCGATACCAAGTCGGTATCGGTATCGGATCGATACTAGCCCGGTGAGATCGAGTCCTTTACTTTAAGTTCCGCTCTTGTTTGCAATGCTGCGTTTTGGGCAAAGAGGAAACAGCCAGGTCGCCGGACTCGCCGCTCCTGTGTCAACGCAGAGCAGGCATACATTGCTCCCCTCCCCCTCTTGTGCTTGTCACATGAGTCACGTGACGTGACTTAGACGCGCAAAAAAGATTTTTCTTAAAACATTTCATAATAAAGCATTTTCTACTTAATTATAAACTTTGTCCTGATTCTGTCCTGGGTTTTAACTATTTAATAATAGAAAAGGGAACATCACAAAAACACTTAAGGTCATGAAAATCAATTGAGATTTAGCAATTCAGTGACGCATCCACCTTATTTATTGATAAGTATCGAAATCGGTATCTACATCGGCGATACTGGCCCGTATTTACTTGGTATCGCATCGATACCAAAATATGCAGTATCGCACACCACTACTGTGGAGAGCACTCCCGGGACGAGTGCATGCGCCTCACGGGCTCTGTAAATACCGAGAGTGTCCCTTGGCTTGACGGTCGCGTTGTACGTCACATCCGTGTCTGACAAGGTCTCAGCCAAGCGCCAATCAGACACAAGCGCGAATCTCTTCCTACTATCTGCTGAACAGCTGAGACTGTTACCAGATACGTGTATTTAGATGTACATAACCTATAAAATGATCAATTATTATTATCATTAATATTATGATTATTATTATCGCCCGATACTGGCACAAAAATGGTCAGATAATTAAATGATAATGATAATGAAGATAATTGTTGCTTCCGAACAGTTTTCCTGTAACACTGTTTTTTTCCTCTGTTAGTCACTCCACAAACAGAAAAAGTGGAAACATTTTCCAAAAGAACTCAATGTAAACTAAAACAGTAGAGATCATAGAAAATTTTGGTGTTGTACTTCACAACTGTAACTACAACTGCCATTTGACACTTGTCACCTGATCCTACACAACCAGGTTTACACCCACCAGACAGGTTGAGCAAACTGTACAATAATGTGAACCCTTGTATGATAATGTTATACACTGTTTGTGCATCCACTGGTGACTCCAGTGTGTCACAAGCTCAGACTGATCGCATTGTGTATTGGGGGATAACTGGTTTGTCATCATTTGCATTTTCATCTGACTGACTGACTGAACAGTGCCACCCTATGGAAAATGATCAGAGGTGTAGATGACATGCTCCTTCAGTGTGTACTTCCACGGCATGATATATTGTAACTACAGTGAATCCGGGAAAGACAGTGCAGTTAACCTAAATACTATACATACAGACAGACAGAGGCATGATGCTGCAGTTTGTGACAACATAACCAAAAATCGTGGCTTCATCTGTACTGTCATCGAGCTTGAACGTGTCTCTTGGCTGTGACACTACACAGAAAAAAACAAAGTATAACTGGCATGCTGACAGATTGAGGTTTTTTTGTTTGTTCTGTGTTTTATTTTTACAATAAAAAGTACATTTTCGGAAATGATGTGCCGATCATTCATTCTTGGCCAATGGGGTCCAGCCACGATTTGCGGGCAATGACATATGTTTAAGAATCTGATTGGACAACACGCGCCAGGGTCTCTGCCACGATTGGTCTAAGGTTGTGCGTGGTGCGCAGCCATTGGCCGCCTGTCACGGGGTTTAACAGAGTGGGCTCTTTTGGTGGGAGAGGCAGGTTGTCGGCGTCTCTTGTAAAGGGAGTGCTTCACGCGCTGGTCCCCGGCTTTTGTCTTAGCAGCTGAAGGCTCACGTCGTCATTCATTTCAAAATGAAACGTGTTTGGCTAATAGGTCTTCTTGTCGCACTCTTAACCTTTGGTGAGTAGCGGAATGATTTTTGCAATCCCGTGTCCCTTCTTTTATAATCACCTGCATTTTAGTTAACAGGGTTAGCAAGCAAGCTAACTAGAACTTGCCTTTGTGCCTCTTTGCTCATCCATGACTACAGCTTTCATGAACTTATAGTTGCCAAGGCTATTTTAGCATATTTGTTGACGATAGACTGCATGGTTTATGTGGATCGTACACATTTGGCAAAGCAGCAGTATCTGTTATTCCTTATTGCCTTTCCAGAAGTTTCTACTACAAACACCATGTATGTTAAAGCTGCCTGAAGCTGGTTATCATCCCTATGAAAGACGAGCTATTCCATAGATGCACACCCTTCTTCTAGAGTATTAAAGCCAACCGACACCTTACTTATTTGATGATTTTTGTCATGTCTTTGCAGAGCGCCATTCTTGCTGAGAAAATCTTAAATGCTGAGTCTTTCTCCAGCTGTACCTGCAGCAATTAGATTAGTAAGATTTGTTAATATAACTACTGTTTGTCCCTTGGCAGCTGCTGTGAAGGCAGAAGATGAAGTTGATGTCGATGGAACGGTAGAGGACGACCTGGGTAAAAGCAGGGATGGCTCCAGAACAGATGATGAAGTGGTACAAAGGTAGGTATCATGTCAAATATCTTTTCAGGTTATGCCTGTTGAGTGACCTGTTGGCTTTTCCATCTGAGAAGGTCAGCCAAACCTTTACTTAACAGCACAAGGTCAGTGTGACCAAGCTTGTGCACACACATGCTCATATCACTGCAACCCTGGAATTGTTACTGGGGGCAAACCTTAGCAGGATTTACTGCTCGTCCTTTATTAAGACTAGGGACACTTGTGTGTCTCACCTTGAACTAGGATGCTGATCTCGAGAGGGGAGAAATCATTTGCATTTTGTTTTTTAACAGTTATAATTTCTTCTTGCGTGTTCCCCCAATCTCATCTGCATGTGTCTCTCTGTCTGTCCTCAGAGAGGAGGAGGCGATCCAGCTGGATGGGTTAAATGCTGCTCAGATTAAGGAACTAAGAGAAAAATCAGAAAAGCATGCCTTTCAGGCTGAAGTCAACCGTATGATGAAGCTGATCATCAACTCCCTCTACAAAAACAAGGAGGTGAGCAGGAATAAATTATATCAACAGGATTGCGAGATTACTTCTTTACTTGTATGGTACAGTTTACAGACCTCATCAGGAATGGCAAAACTAATGCTTAAATGATTCATGTTTATCTGTTGCAGATCTTCCTCAGGGAGCTGATTTCCAATGCCTCAGATGCTCTGGATAAGATCCGCTTGTTGTCCCTAACCAATGATGATGCAATGGCCTCCAATGAAGAGCTGACCATCAAAATAAAAGTATGCATATGAAACGGGGGAGTGTTTACATTGTCGTACGTTGAAGTCTACATTAGTAATGTTAACTTGCTCCGTTGGTAACTTAACTGTGTTCTTCCCATCCTCAGTCCGATAAGGAGAAGAACATGCTCCACATCACTGACACTGGTATTGGAATGACCAAAGAGGAGCTGGTGAAGAACTTGGGCACCATTGCCAAGTCTGGCACCAGCGAGTTCCTCAACAAGATGACCGAGATGCAGACTGAGGGGCAGTCTACCTCAGAGCTGATTGGCCAGTTTGGCGTGGGTTTCTACTCGGCTTTCCTCGTCGCCGACAAAGTCATTGTGACATCAAAGCACAACAATGACACCCAGCACATCTGGGAGTCCGACTCCAATCAGTTCTCTGTCATTGAGGATCCCCGTGGGAACACACTGGGCAGAGGAACCACCATCACGTGGGTTCTTATTTAATTTTTCTACTGCTTGTTCATATTGTTAAAGCTACTCGCATCACCCCCTTCTATCCACAAACACAGTTATAGTTACAGAAGAAGTGTTCATAAAATCCAGTCTAACAGTAATTCAGAGATTGTTAAACCATGACACCTACTCAGCTGGACTTTGAATGCTGTTCTGTTGTTACTACGCTAGTCTCAAGTGTTAGAATAGAATAATATTAGAATAGTATTGACTTTGAAATTAAATCTTCCCCATCTTTTTCTAACCCCAGGCTGGTGCTGAAAGAGGAGGCCTCAGATTATCTTGAGTTGGAGACCATCAAGAACCTCGTCAGGAAATACTCTCAGTTCATCAACTTCCCCATCTACGTTTGGGCCAGCAAGGTGATTTAGATTAGACACTTCCCAACACACGTTGACTCAGACTTGATCCCAGTACAGTTTTCTTACGAAACCAAAAAATATGGAAATGAGCAAATGGCAGTTGCATAATTTCTTCCTTTCGACACGCCAGACTGAGACAGTTGAGGAGCCCATCGAAGAAGATGCTGAGGCAGCAGAGGAACCAGAGAAAGAGGCCGCCGAAGACGAGGCTGAGGTAGAGGAAGAGGAGGAGGACAAAGACAAGCCAAAGACAAAGAAGGTGGGAAGTTCATTTAGGAATAAATGGTTATAGACAAAATTCATATGATGAGCTGTATCTTTATAGAATTTGATACATTTATTTTATTATCCCAGATAGTACATTTAATTGAGTCAAATAGTTTTTTTTTCTCCCCCAGATGAAGTTGGTGTGTAAATCATGACATGAAACTTAAGAATTTTATTGGTAATTTCAGTTAAAAAAAATAGGAAAACATTGTTCTTTTGTTTTGGAAATACTTATTTTTTTTCTTTTTTAAAATAAATTCATCATGTTTGTAGGTTGAGAAGACTGTGTGGGACTGGGAACTGATGAATGATATCAAGCCCATCTGGCAGAGACCAGCTAAGGAGGTTGAGGAGGATGAGTACAAGGCTTTCTACAAGACGTTCTCCAAGGTATGAACCTGAACAGTAACACAAGCAGCAAGCAACGGCTCACCAAGTTTTAATGATTGGAATTCAAACTTATGTCCTATTCTCCAACAGGACAGCGACGACCCCCTGTCCCACATCCACTTCACAGCTGAGGGTGAGGTTACCTTCAAGTCCATCCTTTTTGTGCCCACCTCAGCTCCCCGCGGCCTGTTTGACGAGTACGGCTCCAAGAAGAATGACTACATCAAGGTATGTGGATCAGACAATAATCAGTTTACATTTTACGGGATTGAATATGCTTGTAAAATCATGATCAGTGGTCTCTTCAGCTCGGTTTCTAAAAAAAGGTCTTCTTTCACAGCTGTTTGTCAGGAGAGTTTTCATCACTGACGATTTCAACGACATGATGCCGAAGTACCTGAACTTCATCAAGGGAGTGGTGAGTGATTTCTAACTCTAGTTATGATGGAGCCATGTGCTGTTACGGACTGTTCAGTCTTAAACGGCAGCAACATTGTGATTTAAAACAAAAATCTTTTTGCTAGGTTGACTCTGACGACCTACCCCTGAATGTGTCCAGAGAGACTCTGCAGCAGCACAAACTGCTCAAGGTGAGCATCACAGCCCTCATAAATACACCAGTTACTTTTCTTATTTAGAATTTGCTTTTGTAGTTTACCATTTAGTCCATAATGTGTCTGGTCTTTACCAACTCATCATTTTTAAGAGTCCTTTTTAACTGGATACAAAAAGATTAATGATAAACAAGTGGGGAAAATAACCCTTTTATGTAGCAAATTTAAAATCACAAGTCGGAAAGAAGACAAAGGGGGAACAAAGTAAAAGTTATAAAAGCAACAAAAGCGTTTCACAATATTAATCTTAATATAAGTGGAAATCATTTCTTATTTTGTCCCTGTTCAGGTCATCCGTAAGAAGCTGGTGCGTAAGACTTTGGACATGATTAAGAAGATTGCAGAGGAGCAGTACAACGACAAATTCTGGAAGGAGTTTGGAACCAACATCAAGCTGGGCGTCATCGAGGATCACTCCAACAGGACTCGCCTGGCCAAGCTGCTGCGCTTCCAGACCTCCCACAGTGAAACAGACGTGGCCAGCCTGGAGCAGTACGTGGAGCGCATGAAGGAGAAGCAGGACAAGATCTACTTCATGGCTGGTACCAGCAGGAAGGAGGTGAGTGGATAGTTGGAATTGTCCAATCAATTTAATACTGAAAACTGTTTTGTTATGTAGAACTTTCACAATAAAGCCAAAGAAGGATTCATAATGCTGATCATCTGTAAAATCTTTCCTCTGCAGGCTGAGTCTTCTCCCTTTGTTGAGAGGCTGCTGAAGAAAGGCTATGAGGTGATCTACCTGACGGAGCCCGTGGATGAGTACTGCATCCAGGCACTCCCTGAGTTTGATGGGAAACGCTTCCAGAATGTGGCAAAGGAAGGTGTCAAATTTGATGAGAGTGACAAGGCCAAGGAGAAGAGGGAGGCCCTGGAGAAAGAGTATGAACCTCTCACCACTTGGCTGAAGGACAAGGCCCTGAAGGACAAGGTAAAGAGCGGCTTATTTTGTGATATTGACGGCGGGGGGGGGCTATCAGTGATAAAAGTTGCTGCTTAGTTATGTCTGTTTGAGTCACTTTCGTATGATGCTCTCTTTTCTGCAGATTGAGAAGGCTGTCCTCTCTCAGAGACTAACCAATTCACCCTGCGCTCTGGTAGCCAGTCAGTATGGCTGGTCAGGAAACATGGAGAGGATCATGAAGGCACAGGCTTACCAGACAGGAAAAGACATTTCCACAAAGTAATGATGACCCTGTGCTCTCCACTGTTTGTCATAGTCATAAAATGCAAATGTACAACATGCCTGACTGTTTGCTGAGCTTATGGCGATTTCTCTCTCTCTCTCTTCAGTTATTACGCCAGTCAGAAGAAAACATTAGAACTCAACCCTAAACATCCTCTCATCAAGCAGATGCTTAACAGAGTCAATGTAAGTCTGACAACTCTATTTGTGTCATTTTTATGGTGCCATATGTGATTTATAAAATATTTAGTTGCTTTTATATCAAAAAATAAGCAAAATAACGTCATTTCTCTTTTGACAATTCTGAACCACAGTGCACATTGAATTTGGCTGAACATGGTAGCTACATTAGTGATTTATTAATTTTAACATGATCATCTTGCCTAATTAGGTGTTAACTGGTTCCAGTGCTTAATTTTTGAACATAATAGAGACCAGTCAATGCAGTGATCTGAACATTTTCTTTTCCTTATGTTCTTCAGGATGACGCCGAGGACCAGACCGCATCAGATCTGGCCGTGGTTCTGTTTGAGACGGCCACGCTGCGCTCGGGCTACCAGCTGTCCGACACAAAGTCTTATGGAGACAGGATAGAGCGCATGCTCCGGCTCAGCATGAATGTACCTCTGGATGAACAGGCAAGTCAATGCCAGCTGCCACATACTGTACTCTTTTACTGCACGTATGCATTTGCAGAGTAAATGTTTCCAGGTTCATTGTGCAAGTGCCAAGTCCCATCTCCTCCAAAGCCAGTGAACACATTCTTATTTCTGACTTGTTCATTTTTCATGGGAAATGGATCCAAGTTTCTTTTTTGCAGCACTTTTTTTTTCAGTTGTAAACAGTTTTAAGCATCCAACCTCCATCCTACTGCCCAGTTTGGTCATTTTGGGTGTGTCCACTATTACAAGTATTTGACTGTTCCACAGATTGAAGAAGAGCCAGAGGAGCCAGCAGAGGAGCCAGCAGATGATGAGTCTGATGACAAAGATGAAATTGTGGATGAGGAAGACGACGACGAAACGGTGAGAACGCTTAACAAGCTGTGGCAGCTTAATGATTTAAAGAATTCAGATGCTTGTGCATTTATTTCTGGTCGTCTTTTCTTCATAACTTCGATATTGTTCCCCCTGCAGACAAAAACAGACAAAGATGAACTGTGAAGCACTGAACCGAAGAGCATTTAACAACGGAGCTGGACACAGGATTTGAGGCTTGTTCTAGTGCCACCGTGGTTGACATTATCTTGGGTGGGGTCCCTGGGTTGGGTTTTTTAAGGCGAGCGTTGTTTGTTTTTGTTTCGGTTTTTTTTTTTTATCACATTCCTCATGACTGTAAATTTGTTAATATTTAACTGACTTGTTTATGGAAAGATGCGATCCTGTCTCTTGATCGAATAAATGTTTCCTGGAAAAAGGACATACAGTGTTTTGTTTTTAATTGAAAGACACAGGCGTGCAGATGAAATGTGTTCTGTAAGGCGCAGAGAGAAACATCCTACAAAAAACTGTCATTTGGTACTCTGAATTTCTAAAAGAAACATAAGGTAACCAAATCATTGTGTTGATATTGCAAAAAAAAGACAAAATAGTGTAAGTAGTGAGGAAGTGTTTTATTACCTTTTCCAAGGAAATTGTGTCTTTGCAGCATTATGCAAAAATTACTGAATAAATTTTCTTGAAACTTGTAGAGGGGTGGGGCATAGGCTAAGGAAGAACCAAATAACTTTTTACTTTTTTAAAATTTAAGTAATATTTACTACATTCCAGTAGGATATGCCGTGTTCAGCATTGGTGGAGGTCTGTCCTCTGCAGTTCTTTCTGTTATACGGACTCTGAGCCTTCAATCTTTGAAAGCATACCTCTGAATTATAATTTTTTTTTTTCAATTTCCTATACATCTTGAACATTTCTTTGACAATATAAAAACTTAAATCAACATGCCATTGAAATTCTTGTCATCCAAACATCCTAAACCAAGGATGCTTCATCAAACTGAGAGCCTGTGGCTTCTTTATAGATCCTACTGGTAAGACCTGAGATAGAAGTTACATTTTCTAAGTTTTCATTGAAAGAAATTGTTTCAGTTTACTGATGCATTTTATTTCATTTACAGGAAGGAACAAAAAAAAGTCCTGGATCCAGTGGAGAGGCAGTTTGTCCAGGTAAGAGTCAATCACAAAAGGAATTAATGAATACAACTCGGAAGTCTGGAGCCAAATGCTGAGAGGCAGCATCATCAGCAGCATCTGTGTGTGGTTTGGTAACAACAAACTGTATTGGCCTAATCAGGAACAACTGTACATTTCTTGTATAATGCATCATACACAAGAGGGAAAAAAGTTAACACTCCTTGGCATTTTGTGACGAGCGATGATGATGACCTTTCTTGCCTGCACTGATCTGATTTATTGCCTGTCTCAGCTTCCAGAATGTCCTCACAGTGTCTCTTGCAGAACATAGTGTGTTCTCCCCAGCACACCCGGCACACAGAATTAGTTTGAGGAAATTCATCAGGAAGATGTTTAATTATATATAAATAATCCTGGTGTTTAGTCAGCTCCCCGGTTAACCAGTACTGATCATGTAAAGACAAAATATCATTAATGTAAAGTGCAACCATATGTCCACTAGGTGGCAGAGTCAGCCACGTCTTGAAAATATGAACGACACTACGACACACTGGTTGTTGTTAAGAAAGACTGCATATGATCACTTTTAAATATCTGCAGTTAAACACTTCAGTGACACAGATGTTACTAAAACAGATGTATGAGTGTCTCAGTTGTAACATTAGGCAATATACAATTTTACAGATTCTGACCACTGTTTTCAGAGTGGCTATAATATTCGGCTATAATATTCAGCCATATGTCTTCACTGTGGCTCAAAACCAGCAATATTATCTCAGTCACATCTTGATGAAAACAATTCTTGTCTTCCAGTGGGACTGTAGTTAAGAACTTATCATTTGTATCATGCAGTTAGCTCACAGCTGTAATGGTATTATCTCAATTTATCTTCAATTCAATATCTTTTTCTTGTATATAATGAGTGAGCAGGTTTTACCCACAATTTAATATTTGGGCATAAAAATTGTGAATTAGATTATTCCCCGTAGGTAAATAAAACAACCTCTGATTGTATTTGGTATTAAGTCTTGAGAAAGGAAGGAAACCAAGTTACACAGTCAGCACATTTCCTTTGGATGTGGAAGATATGGGCCAAGCTGTGGCCCACATAGTGAGATGAATGAATTCCCACTCCTGGTCTCCGTTTAAATACCTAAAGCTGAACAACAGACGTCAGCTTAGTGCACTGGAAATGGTTGATCCTGTGTCCTTATTTTATTTCTTCTTTTTTTAAAATGATAGGTGTCTGAGTATCCCTTTGGACAGTCCTGACAGTGTTAAGGTTTTGTGGCAATGTGAGAGGGCCTTTAACATGGAGCAAACTATCTTCAAAAACCTGCTCTTGTAGTTTAATTTGAATTGTAGCTTGATTCCACACTGTTTGCCTTCAACCGCATGTACTGATCATTCATGAAGATTATAATGTGCAGCTTTTGTTGAACCTTTGTTGTACTACTGTTGAACTGTATTGTCTTATACTGCAGGTGGTTTTACAGTTTTGTTCATCTTATAGACATCAAAAAGACATTTTTGCAGGACTGTTATATTAGATTATTTTAGTTTTAGCTTGGTGTACTGAATAAAGTGTCAACAATATGTCTATTAAATACAGTAGATTGAGTCCCTCCTTATGTACTGTGTCAATAAACCTTATTCCATATCTCAGCAGAGGGCAGTACTTGCTTGTCCATACAGTTTACCACATCTGTAACTATCTATTCTTTCCTAATTGCATTGCCCAAATAACAACCCAAATTCTTTGCATTTTGAAGTGTATAAATTCCACAGCTGCAAGCTCCACTGGTCTGTTGAGAAGCATAAAGCAGAAACAATCTTCAGGATCTACGGTTCAGAGAGCATGGCTGATGCGCAATGTTTGTTCATTAACAACTGTCTCTATTGCTTCTTCCATAGATACCAGGTTGGGATTGTAGTGCACATGTCCAAATAAAATCCCTTTGCTTGACAGCTAACAGTGGAAACCTGCAGCTTTGAATGATGAGTCTGTGAACTGGCAGCTAAGATGCAGCATTGCATTACAGGTCACTCTATGGGCATGCCATGTGTTTGCTTCATGTGAAAATGTTGTGCCTTCTTAATAAAGGGTGACAGATATGGGCCACAGCAGGGGGAGGGGGCTTGTAGTTGAGCCTCAGAGGCACATACAGTAGGACCGATAACCATGGCAGATAATAGCTGTGCTCTTTTTGGAATATTATTTTCTTCCTTGAGTGATTCCCTGCTGTTAACCTGTAGAAACCTCCCTCTGTGCCCTCTGTTCACCAACTTAGGGTGATCAACCCTACATTAAAGAACATACAAAATAGAGCTGTTGCACATTTGGCAGCTTCAGGTATTTTCAGACAATAACAGTTGCATCAAATGTGTCCTTATGAAAACACTGACCATAGACCCTCTTGTCTCTATCCTTAAGTTCAGAACTGAATGCTTTGCTGATGTAGCTTTTTGCACAACTGTGGATTTCTGGGTTTCTTTTTCCTCCTGCCATATGGTTTTTTTTTCATTTAAAATCACTTTTGCATGCTCGCTTTTAAATGTGGTCCACCTGACCTACTCCTATGTTTCTCCTGAAGCTAAATTTGGTTGCTATCTCACTGTAGGTGTTGTTTTTTCTGTGTTTAGTTTAATTATCCACTACTGTCTTTTCTTCTATTTTTCCTTGTGCTGTAAAGCAATTTGAGAATTGTACTGTTT
Source organism: Psettodes erumei (assembly GCA_016785225.1). Lineage (NCBI taxonomy): Eukaryota > Metazoa > Chordata > Actinopteri > Pleuronectiformes > Psettodidae > Psettodes > Psettodes erumei. Next base: position 5,498,681 of record JAFBJZ010000831.1, read on the forward strand.
AAAGTGTGATATACTCTATATACAGTTACGTTGATTAACTACGAAGTTAAAGCTGAACATAGTCACATGGTTTTACAGGATTAATTTATAAATCCCAGAAATTACTTTTTGTGTTATTGTTTGAAAGTCCAGAGAAAGGTCCAGATTCTAAGACATACTATTTATCCATTTTGGAAGCATAATTAAAATTCACTGATCAATTAATTCAAAAACCAAAATAAATGCATAACTTGTTACCTTGAGTACAATGGGCTCACCATAGATTATAAGTGTGTTGAGTAGTTTCAGGTCAAGAATAGTTTTGTCACAATAGTTTCTCTTTGTAATGAAACTTTCTGGAAGCATACAGAGTCTTTCTTGGAGTCACAATGTTCAGATTTATTATTATTTCTCTCTCTCTCTCTGAAATGGTATATGAAATGGTTCAATTACTTTGAATGAATTTTACGTGTTTGATCCCATTATAAATGGCAGTAAATGTCAGGTTATGTTATTATTATTAATCAGCAATAATATAATCTAGACTAGCACACCTCTATTTTAAGTAAGGATATTATTGACTGCTTAGTTGTTGTTGTTTTTTTTTTTTTAAAAAATTCATACCGCCATTTGATGTTATATATATTATATTTTGAATAGCTGTGAAGTGGTCTTGTGAGACATTTCCTGTAGTGCTTAAAAACAGTAGATTAAAAAAAGAGTATGGCCACAAAACAAGAAATGTTTAATTAACTACTGGACAACAGACATGATATGGACACCCGATATCTCTTCTCATCTCTGTAAGTGAAAATCAATCTCTGATTGAACAAGCCGAGGGTTTCTCTTTCCCATTATTTGTATTTTGCGACTGACTGCGGTTTCTGCTGCTGCTGCTGCTCATACGCAATCCCTGGATAGGTGGTTGCCATGGATTCCTGGGTCACATGCGTGGGTTTCCTGTAGCCAGAAGCAGCAGAAGATGCTTGAATCAAAAATCCAGAGCCATTTTCATTGAAGGAAAAGAGAGGATCCGCTGTGGATGGCTCGTTGACTGGATGCCCTGACTACACCCGTCTGCACATTTTGGCTTTTTTAAAACCTGTTCGTGTGCTTTTGATTATTTCAAATTCGCAGCAAAACCGGTTTAGTCCACCTTCATAGACTGATAACAGGAATGAGTATAGAAATTCCTGAAGGACTGACGGAGCTGTTACAGAGCTTTACCGTGGAAGTTTTGAGGAATCAGCCCAGGGATTTGCTCGAGTTTGCGCTACAGTACTTCACCCAGCTGAAGGACAGTGAGACCAAAGAGGCCTCATTTGGCAATGACCAAAATTCGGCCCCGAGATCTGGAAAAGCGGTCAATTTCATTGACGAGGCCATGCAGATCGATTCAGAAAACGGAGAGGAAGAGGACGACGATGACGAGGAATTCATAGGTAGGCTGATAGATTTACAATATGTCACGAAGATGCGCGAATGTGAATGTGGATGACCTTAATTTGATTTTAGCTGTGAGCGTGCATCGCTGTTCTGTGGGAGAGGACAAGAAACACATTGAGCAGGGATGCTCCAGCGCTCGCCACCTTGCATCCACCACGGCGCTGTCATTTGCCATATATGGTCACGGAGGCTGAATGATGGCTAATGAACATGTTCTTGCGTTTCATCAAAGCAGACGCAGCTTTCATATTAAGGGCAGTGTTAAAAAAGCTGCAGAATCGAGGGACTGAGTATTTATTTAAAGAAAGACTGCACGTTTTGGTACTGTGAATATTCTCAGTTGAAGGCAGGGGCCTGATGGGCCTACCCTTATTATGTATCAAAAATATAACAAAGCTCATAAAGAGAAAACTAAAGCTCTGCTGTGATGCAAGCAATAGAAAATGTGACTTTGACAGGCTGCGATTCATTTGTGCCTCCTGAGCTGTGGTCATAAGACAATGGCTGTTTCAGTATTGCCATAAGGTGCAGCAAGTAGCATAGCAACCCAGAGCCCTGACACAGCATCCCAATAAGTCTTGGGGTCTACGAGGCTGGCTGCAATGGTTATATAAGGACTTCATACTCAGCCATTAAACTTACTCTTAGTATTTTTGGGTCATGACTGTGCACCATCACACCTCGAGTGCTTTCCCTTAATGATATTTCACTGAGTCCCCCTTGGACAATGCTGCCTGGTGGGCTATTAATGGATGAGACCTCCTATCTAATGTATATTTCATACTGAGCTATTGTGTTGGAGCATAGCAGGTTTTTTTTTGTTATTTTGGTGTGTGTGTTTTACATTTAAATATTTTTTCTCATTTAAATTTTAATCAAAGAGGCAAACAGCACTTCAAAGCAGCTGCCCTTATTCAGATTTTACTCAAATAAATATTGGATCCTTAATGGGCACAGGCCTTGTAGGCTACTCTGCTACAAATGTGTCAGTGTAGATGTAGAAAACTAGCCCAGAACCCATATACTTTCCAGTAATAATTGAGTTACCATAAGAGATATTTAATTTGTGACATGCAGCATTTTAATATCTTTTTTTCATTGCTTTTGCAGCCCCGGTGATAAATAGATTCATCAGAAGAGCATCAGGTGAGTTGTCATTTGCTGTTAAAAGCATGTCCTGTCAAGAGGAAAACTCTGGACAGTGTCAGTGCTGGAAACATATAAAACTTGTTTGACACATTAACACTGAGGCTGCATAAGATTCATTCCAGTACAAGCAGTACTGAAGTATTTTTCCATCTGTATTATCTCACTCTATTTACTATTGTAAAAGTGTCTGTGAAACCACATTTTCCTGAGTTGGGTTAATAATGTCACAGAGTGACGTGGGTGGGGAGATCTGGACAAGTACTACTAATAATAATCTGCTGCTTGTGGTCAGAGTAAGGTTGTAGATTCACAAAATAGCAAAAATAATTTGGACATATGGTTGCATGTTTGACAGTTTTAATGAAAATTATGAGCAAGTGAAAATATCCAGTTGAGCTTCATTGATTTCTTACCTTTTATCACTTCAGATGGGAACTCAGCAACAGTGGAAGTAGACTAAAAACTAAGCCAAAGAAAGTATACTTGTATATAAAGAATAAAAATGGATTTAACTGAGTAATGATAATGCGGTATGGATATTCTCTCATAATGTTCACATAATGTTGAGGAATTAACATAAATATAATCAAATTTGTGAATGGAAACAAAGCATAGTTCAGCTTGTTCCTACATGATGCTGGATTTGCTGAAATAATGCACTGTTATTTCTTATCTTGCCATTAAAACAGGAAGGAAATGTGGTACAAGTGCCCCCCGGTGCCCCCACTGCCTTAATATGGTGGTGGTTGTTGTTGATGAAAAACAGGCAGGAAATGTGAGGATGTGTGTGTGAGAGAGAAGCATGGCATGATCAAGGGTTTGCAGTTATGTGGTATGCGCCTTAGGCTACTCGGGCTCCCTTGTATAGTGTACTTTGTTCCCAAAGGTTTGGTCAGCAAAAAGTTTATTGAAAAAGCAAACAATACAACAATAAACATAGACCGTAGACAGGCATTCAACTTGCAATATTAACATCATCTCATATTTGAGCAACAGGTTGCAACAACCAATCAACAGTTCAAATTAAACCTACACCTACCTTACAAGTTCAAAAACACCAATACAAAATTACACTGATAAAATACACCCATAAAATAAGACAACCCACCCACAAATCCACACACATCCAGAATATAATGAAACCTTAGACATAAAGAACAACTTAAAACTAATCCTGTATTCATCAACAAGAGAAATTCAGATGTGGGAGAGGGACAAAATTGGAAGTTTTAGTTAAATCTATGAGTCTGGCAGTGACTAAACATTTCATTAATTCGTTAAACTATGTCTTGCAGTGTGTGCTGAAGCATTCAATCCTGATGAAGATGAGGAGGATAAAGAGCCAAGGGTAAGTTGTGTCCCATGCCTCAATTATCTAGTTTCCATTTTCCACTTATTGTGGCAGCATTATGAAGAGGAACTCTGGATGTGAACATTATGACTTTTTCCATGTTTGCTGCCTCAGGGCCACATCATAGGTGTGTGTTTTATTTTGCAGGTCACCTACCCCAAAACTGATGAGCAGAGACAAAGACTACAGGAAGCTTGTAGGGACATTCTTCTGTTCAAGAATTTGGATCCAGTGAGTTGATCCTCTCGTTTGTGCTCTGCCATCGCTTAAATAACACAAAGGAGAACATGGCCTGAGGCCAGCAGCTTTTGCAACAGCTCAGTGACTATGTGTGATTTTTAAGGTTGTTATTGTTATTATTATTATTTTTGGGACACTGCTATTCTTTAACATACAGGAAGAGATGTCTGAGGTGCTGGATGCCATGTTTGAGAAGTTCTGCACAGAAGGGGAGCACATCATTGATCAAGATGATGATGGGGATAATTTTTATGTAATTGAAAGGTAAATTTTCACAATCACACATTTTTCCTGGATCAAATAATTGACTGTTTAAACAAGTTTTATACATGTATTTCTGAAATCAGTGTTTCTTGCTGACTAGATTTCAGATTTGGGAAGACACCAGTATGGCTGCCATCTGTCTATGTTTTCTCCAATTTGATATTTTTCTTTTGTATTTTCAATCAGTGGGACATTTAATATTTTCGTGAAGATTGATAGCACAGAGAAGCTGGTGGGCTGCTATGACAACAGAGGCAGCTTTGGAGAACTTGCGCTGATGTACAACACCCCCAGGGCAGCCACAATAATCGCCATCTCGCCCGGAGCCCTTTGGTGCCTAGTGAGTAAACCATTAAATCATCACACAAGAGCACATGTGGCTCTGTAGCATTTTATAAGACTGTGAACTGAATATGACAAAATATCTATGAATATTTATACAGACCTTTTAAAAAAATATTTTTTGGCCTATTCAGAGAGTTCAGCTATCTGATCAACTCAGGTAAATAAGACAGAACTTGTTTCTTTTAGCAGGTATGCAAATGGCCTTAGGTCACTGCCTTATGGTGTTACAAATGATCAAATAGTGAAATGTGGGGCCGCTACCATGGATCATGGTTAGGATTTTCAAAATTTACATTTAATAATATTTTACGCAAACATTAACCTACTATTTTATGAATCATGGACAGCACGGCTGTTTTGAATATTCATGTTGCTACTTGGTCTCTTTCTGTGAAGCAGCTTGTTTATTAGTGAGTCAGTGAGGGTCGTGACAACTGTGGGTATCAGCTCTGCACAGCCAGGTCAAGTTGCAGCTGTATCCCCTGTTGACCTGGGCACGTGTACTGTGTGTTTGAGTCTGTTCAACCAGCAATCTCCTCAGGTCAAGGAGGGACAGTGCTGCTGAGGGGCTTCAGTATATCTAGTCCTCTGCTATGTTGCTGGTCATTATTTGTCTCTAAACTTCATGCAACCCTGATGCAAAGACTACAATTGTGAGAGTTATAAAGGTTTACCACTGAGAGAAGCAGGATGGCACATGGTTGAATTATCCTGAGTGGTGTGTTATGGTTAGCTGGAGGTGCTCAGCTTACTTAAAATCTGGTTCACAGCGACCCCTACTGCAAAAACAGTGCTGCATGTCAGTTATTGTTTGGTGCCACGACAGTCTGAAACCGTAAAATGTAATTGAATATCACCACCTGGTAATCCTGAATTGTAGAGTGTGCATGCAAAACAAGCATAACATTAAAAAGTATGACAGTGCCAGACTTTGTGAGCACCCTGGATTCTTTTGTATAATCAATGTCATCATTATTGTGTTACATATGTGCCCTTGGTTCAAAATGAGTCATCAAAAATAGAGAGGGCTTCTGTTTTAAAAATACTCTTTTAACTTTTTTTCCACATACATATAATACATAAATAACACAGGATTAGAACTTGTAAAATGTTTGTTAATCCTCACTGTATCTTTAAACAGAAACCTGAATTTTTTTTTCTTTTCTTTAAATTCCTGTCTTAGGATCGTCTAACATTCCGGAGGATCATAGTGAAGAATAATGCCAAGAAGAGGAAGCTTTATGAGGCATTCATTGAAACGCTACCACTGCTTACATCCTTAGAAGTGAGAAGATTAGCCTGGTCCTCCAGTGTTAAGAAACTGCAGTATGCATTTAAAGTAAAAATTACCAACCAAATATCTTTTTTATTTTTTACCCACAGCTCTCAGAGAGAATGAAGGTTGTAGATGTGCTATCCACCAGGGTGTACAATGATTCACAGCAGATTATTGCTCAGGTGATGAATCTTTTTGCATGGTCTTTGATTGGTCTTTTTTAATTTTATTTCTCAAACAACACGGTCCCTTATTTTTTGGTGGTCATTTACTATTTTATTAATGCTTTGTGTTACAGGGTGATTTAGCCGATTGCTTCTACATTGTTGAGTCTGGCCAAGTAAGAATCACCATGAGAAGAAGCAGGGTATGTTTTTAATTTTTTAAGTGTATATTCTGACTAAAAAAACTGTAGTCATTGCTGGTATGTTATTGTGTGCATTTTTTTCTTGCTAGACGAAAAAAGACCAGGAGGAAGAGGAGGTGGATATCGCCACATGCTCTAGGGGCCAGTATTTTGGGGAGCTGGCGCTTGTAACAAACAAGCCAAGAGCTGCGTCGGCGTATGCTGTGGGGAGTGTCAAATGCTTGGGTACATTTTGTGCAATTTTTATGATTATTCATATTTGAGTCCTGCATGTAAATCTCCCCATAAACCACCTGCTATTTTATATAACCATTCATTATTCTACTTAAACCATGTCTAACTCTTCTGTTCTTTTTGATTGTGCTGTGTTTTGTTTTGTTTTTCCAGTCATGGATGTTAAAGCCTTTGAGAGATTGCTGGGCCCATGCATGGACATCATGAAGAGAAACATTGCTAACTATGAGGAGCAACTGGTCACCCTGTTTGGGAGTAGCCCTGAGATTGAGCAACAAAGTGCAAGAGACGGCTCCAATGGACCATGAATCAGTGGAAGGAAAAAAAAACAAAAAAATAAAAACAGGCTTGTATGGATGTCTTTCCCTATAACCACTTTAACGGCTTTTCTTACAAGAAATGTGAATACCCACTACAGTATTTGTGTATCAGAAATATAAAACAGACTATTCCCATTTGAGAAAAGGTTCATTTTTGCAAACAGTGCCACAGTGTTTTGATGAAAGTAAGCCAAAGCAGAGTTGCTTAAAGCTTGTTTAAATTAGATTTCTTTAACTCCCACTTTAAAATTGTGTGTGTGAATTTTACTTGTTGTGTCAGATGCATTATTTGTTTAACACTGAACACTTTTGTTACCTCTCCCATGATCTCCACTGTGTTATAGTTACACCTACTGTATAATATTTTTTGAAAATTTCTAAACATTATTTGTTAAAACCAGATGCCAAAGCTAATTTGTCACTGAGAACAGTGTGAGCAAATATGTCACACTCTCTTGCCATTTTTTTTTTGGCAAGAGCACAAACACTCACAGCATAAAGGTGCACTGGTTCAAGTACCCCAACAAGAGCAAGGTTAAACAATTTGTAAAGGAAGTCAATTTGATTCTGTTTGAATAACATCTTTCACATTTTGATCACAAAGAGAATGTAGACATGACAGTACTTTTTACATTTTTTTTGGTTTTTCATAAGACTAAATCCCTTGAATACGTGTTCATAAACTGTATATCACTGTTGGTAAGTGTTTGTGGCTTATAGCCAAATCAGTGCTTTTGCAAAAAACAAGAAAAAAATCGAACTTCAGAGAGATAGCTGATAGTTTTGTAAGAATATACAACACATTGCTGTACAATTTGAAAATGAGTATTTGCTGTTATTATATAGGCCCACATTTAATTTAATAAGCTGCCCCACTAGACTGTAGACATTATAGGCAACGTCTTGAGACAGTTGATTTTCCTGTGTTTTAATGTCAAATTTAAGTCATGCTGTTTTTTTGTGTCAGTGAAACATATATTAGGATTATGACATTCATGATTGCTGTCTACCTCTGCCAACAAGTTATACTGTTTGGAAACACCTATTCTCATGTCCCCTCTTAACAAGAATCTAAAGTGGGTCTTCTCTGACTCTCTTTTTCTTGCTCTTTTTGAATTTAATAACTGAAGTTTTCTGTATTTCATCTGTGTTTCACTGCAGCTTAAACTGCTGAAAGCTGGTTTTGCCCCACCCCCACCCCCTTGTGCAGGTAGTAGGCCTACTGGTAATTTCTGAAGGCAAACCCATAATACTGGCTGAAAGTACTGTATGTTTCACTTTTCATGTCAATAAAGAACATTTTTTAGATCTTTTGTGTCATAGTAGTACAGGTTCAAAACTTTATTTTCACTATTCTGACTCTCTTTCTTTCACCAATCCATTCATTCTCTAGTCCAAGTCATTCATTTCTCCACACGCTAGACCTTGTTGTTTAAAGGTTAAAGCTGACTGATAACAACAAAAAGGAAAACAAAATAATCTAGCAAGCAATGTGTGCAAGTAGTTTTCGTTGTAGTTACAACACTGAAGATAAAAAATAACCATGTATTGTTCCTGTTATTGCCAATCAGCTGTTACTGGGTAGTAACAGGCGTGTACTTTCATCCAATGATATGATGATCAACAAGCTTGGCCCCACCCTTTGTATTTTTCACAGCAGTGAAGACCAATAGAATACCGTTATTTTTGTTATTGGCGTTCCTATTGTCCAATGAGAGGCTTCCTCTGGAAGCGTTCGTTTCCACCCCTCGAGTGAATGCCAGAGAGTTTCTTTATGGCGACAGGTCTGGTAAGTGGGAAGTTGTCCACTTTTTTTCCGAAGAAATAAACAAGTCTTAGTCATTTTAACTTGAACGTCGTGCGATCCGTGCCTTAGCACTCCTATCGCGGTGTTTTAGGAGGGCTGTCATGCGCTTTATAACGTCGAATCACAGGTTATGCTCGACAGTGTTTTTTTTTTCATCCACAGCTCTGACGGTTGTTGTTTTGGTGATAACAAACACATCCGACATCAGTTGTTTTAACCAAAACCATGTCATTCAGACGGTAAAATCTGCGTCGTTTTGTGAGGAAGTGTCGTTTAAGGACTTCTGGAGGGTTTCGTGTCATTCATTTTCAACGGGGCAGAGAGGTTGCGTCATGCCTCAACTTGTTGACATTCTTTTGTTTACAGTGATAGACCCGACAGCCTCTGGGTGGTTTGAACCGAGGACACCACTGCTGCTTTTGAGGAGTCAGGAAAACAGCAGGCCTCGGCTTCAGATTGTCTGGTTTTGACATGATAATACTTTAGAAAGGTTTTATTAACGCTACGTAACTAGTACATTCGCGTGTACGCAGTCGCAGCGACGGTTTGTCCGACCGTGCAACGTCCGTCGATCGGCGGTTAGAACACAAATAACCGTTATTTCGTCTTCCTTTTAAACTGATGCATTGGATACTCACGACTTAACACAATTTTTTAACCTTGCACGTCTTCAACGACCAAATAATTTTCCAAATAGAGTGATGTGTTTTACTCTATCATTGATATACACGCACATTGTGTTTTCAACTTCGTATTTTCGAACCTTTACACGCCACTTTCCGAAATGAATTTCTGTTATTTGTCACTTTTGCTGCGCAGTTATGAATGAATGAGCTCTGGTGCGCATGCGTTAAATCCTTTTAAGTTTATAAACAAGGCCTCCACGCAGCGGGTCACATGACACACAGTCACAGAGGGGTACTGTGTCGATTCAAGAGACAAAGGATTCCCTAAAGACTGCCTTCTTTTTCTGTTATATTCACCCAATACGTGACATTTCCTTTAATGATTGCATGTATTGTGGAATGTTTTTGTTTGTTATTGTCAGAAATCTTTGGCAGATAATGTCGATTATTTTAATGTTTTTTTTATTCCGAGGATCCTTTCGTCGTGGTCCAATTAAACCATAAAATTACAAATCAAAACTCCCGTACTATCATTCAGACTCGTGTAATCAATTGCAAAGACTCAACTTTCATTAACTGTGGGTGTGTATTATATAAGTCTCAGTGAAACAGAGTTTTGCTGCAGTTTCACTTTGTTTGTGAAAGCTCTAATTTTGTCTCTTGGTTTTGCCTAAAACCAGCTGACGTGGCAGAATATGATGATGGATGCTGAGTAAACTGACCCATACTCAGTTTAAACAAAAAGAAAACTACAAAAGAGGAAACATTGTGGGAATGGACAAGTCCTTTGATCCACTCAAGTGTAACGAAGACCTGCCTTCTTCACCTGGGTGCCACATGGATTATGGTAAATGCTACCCCAGCAAAAAGTCAGGTTCTACATTTAAGGACATTGAGCGTTTTTCTCATATTTACCATGGAAATTACCACTGACTTCTCTTTAGATGACATGCCAGAGCTGCAGGCGGTGGAGGAGGACCAGAGGTCTCCAGGATTATTTCAGGTTGGAGCAGGAGTTTCTCACCAGGAGCTCAGCTGCTCCCCCAGCACCAATTGGCTTGCGGAACTAGCCAACATTGCCACCAGCCCTCAGAGCCCCTTGCTGAAGGATGCCCCACATAAGAGGTTAGTACAAATATGAAGAGGAATGGAAATCACTCAAATGCTGAATCAAGGTCCAATAAATGCATACCTGTAATATAAACAAAAAAGAGAATTTGACAGCACATGTAAGCCACACCTGGGGGTATTCCACAAAGCAGGACTCACCACATAACTTAGAAAGTGTCTTCGAAACTGTAATATCCCCTAAAATTTTAGAAGGGCTCATTATGTTTACATAATATCATAAAATAATTTTATAGTAAACTTGACAACTAAGCTTTTTACAGGAAAACATATAATGAAATAATGCTCATGAATCACCCACTGCATCAATTTTTTGGGGAGGAAATCTGTAAGTGTGTAAATGTGCACGTGTTAGTAAATAGCTATATATATATTTATACCATTGTCATTTTTTCAGATCATCTCCAGTCCACATCTTTGGCAACAGTAATAGTTTACATTCCTATGCAAGGCCCCCATTAGCCAGTAGCGCACCCAACCCATCCAGAGGCCACCTCAGGGAGCGCAGGCGTGTCAGGGTAACGTTTCACTTCCAGCATCTGAAAATCTAACGCACTCAGGCCTATAGAACCAGTTTTAAGTAAATTCTCAGTGACATGCAAACTGAAAGAGTTTTTTATGCTGATGTCATCTTAAGATGTTTTCTATTAACTGCAATAGGCCAGCAGTGAATCGGAGTCTGGAGTTTTCTCAATGTCCTCATCCTTTTCTGATGACGAAGACATGGCCTGGTCTCACTCTTGGCCCTCCACAGCCTGGCATTGCTTCCTTAAAGGTACATACGTACATACATACATACATACATACATAGTACATACACAAATATGTAGTATACAGCATCCAGTGCACAGGCACACACTTAAACCTTATCTTGTCCGCACATATTGAAGTTACTGTTAGCTTTTCTAAGAATTTTTAAAAAGAATAAAAAAAGTCTAGACAATTCTACCTAAAAGGAAACAATGAATTCATTCATTGTTTTCATAAATGTGTTAATGGTATATCATTAATGTTTAAAAACAAATAAAAACAAATAAAAAACACATTTATTATCAGTAGAGAAATGCACAATTTTATTTTTTATCTACAAGTCAAACTCATCCATTATATTTCTCCTGTATTATACCTGCAGGGTTCAAAAAAGTACTGCTTGAACCTTTAACTGTAAAGGTGTGCATTATAAAAATAGGGCTCTGGCCTCTGCTGATGACAACCAGACATGCAACTGAGAGTATATTGGAGTGACTCTAATCTTTAGTTTACACATTTCTGACAAGATCCTCCCTCCTCCTACCAGAAAGAGCAAGACTTACCAACATTTGTAAAGAAATACTGACCCCTAGTGTTCAAACTGCAACAATTCACCATTTTCAGCATTCCCTGATCAGAATAAACACACGCCTGCTTTTTCATCACGTTGCATTCTTGTGTTGATATTCAGGAACTCGCCTGCGTTTCCATAGAGGTCCTAATGTAGAGTGGCAGGAAGCGGATGAACTCCGGGATTCAGATGATGATTCCGATGATGAAACCATGATGCCGTCCCCCTTTTCTCTCAAGGTCAGACAATAAATGGTGAACTTAGTGTGTCTTAAAAAAAATTGAGACCAATTTAATATTCTCAGGAAAACCTTCCAGCATGTACACCCTGTGTTAAATATTGCTGCACTTTTGACTGCAAGGCTGTTGAGTGTCATCCAGCTGTCTGTATACTATACACTACACTGGCTTGGAATGGCTACAAGGTGTCAGACAGGTTAACAGTGCAAGTAAAGTGAGTGAGCACATGAATGAGTCTTCAAACACATTTTTTCTGATTTTTAGTTTGGGGAACTTTTCAGATGATCACCCAAATTTAAGTTTTTCCAACTCTTCTCCAATGTTGCATTCAGTCATCTTGACTTACAGGTGAGTGAAGACCCTTACTGGTCTTTTGCTTTATTTCCAGAGATTTGGTTCAGAGGGGCTGAAGTTGGTGAGCCATGAGGAGACACTATCTTTTGGCCAGGCAGTTCTTAAACTGACCTTTGACCCTGGCTCACCCGATGATGGTCTTTTAACAGCCGAATGCCGACTAGATCACCCATTTTTTGTCAAAAATAAAGGTAAAGTAAATTTTTATTTCCTTTTTAGCCTATGCTTTCTTGTATTGTGAGAGAGAGGGCATAAAATGAATGTCAGTTTTGTTGGCAGATGTCAGAAACAGATTTTCGAGTGATATCTGAAATGAGTCTTTGACAACAGAAGCCTCCACTGACTAGACTGTGTTTGCCAAAGGCAAACAGCTTTAGGATCAAATTAATCTTTATTTTCCCATCTGTCTTTTTCAGGGTGGTCTTCCTTTTATCCAAGCCTTACTGTGGTGCACCATGGGATCCCTTGCTATGAGGTGCAGCTTGGCGATGTGTGCCTGCCACCAAACCACCCAGATGCCATTAACTGTGACGACTCAGTCGTCTTTGACACTTTCAGAAGGTACGCTCTTCCCAATAATGTGAGAGAAAAGAGAGGTTTTCATGTGCCTGTTTGAAGAACCATTTGGCATTTGGCTGATCCTTAGCTTGCATGTTTTTCGTACACTTCACTAAAGGCACATTTTTTTCATCTCATAATCTCTTATAAAGTATAAATTCAGTGAGTGGAGACTATTTTCAGTTTGCAGAACAAATACACTGGAGAAAAGTAAATCTTTCTTTTATATAACTCAAAGTAAATAAAACAAAAGTTAGAAACATTTATCTAAAAATAGAATAATTGGTTTATAAATGTGTTACTGCATTTATTCATTATGCAGCATATCTGCAATGGTTTATGTGTACAAGGAAGTTTTGAGACTTTTTTATAGCAAGACAAATTATATAATGAAAAAGTGTTGAATTTCAAAGTGACAAAGTGATATTTTTTGGTACCTTTGGGAGCAAACAGCACATGCACACCCACTAGAAAAAACTAAAAAACAGATAAAATGCTTGAGATCAGAGAAGCATTATATTAATTTATGTTTAAATTTTTCATCCTGTCCTGCAGTTATGACTTCACCCCACTAGATTCCTCAGCAGTGTATGTTCTTAGCAGCATGGCTCGTCAGCGCAGGACCTCCCTGTCCAGCGGTGGTGCTGTCAGTCCAGACTGTGATAAACTTGAGCGCTCTAGCTCTCCACAATCCTCAAATAGCAAATCAAACAGGAGCCACACCTCAGGGACAGCCAGCGGTGCCACACCTACAAAATGCAAGCGGCCAATGAATGCCTTCATGCTTTTTGCCAAGAAGTACAGAGTGGAGTACACACAGATGTATCCTGGGAAGGACAACAGGTAGGCAAAGTCAACAGGATCCAGTGCCACTTATTCACACTGTCATGTGTATGGTGGCCTCTGATTTTAGAGAGTAGAATTTAGTCCGTTTCCGTCACTGTGTTATGTTAATGTTAATCGCTAACATTAGCCATTTGTTGCCCTAAACTGAAGGCGAGGTCACATCACATTTTCAGAATACAAATATTTCCACCTCTATTGAAGACAGGATGGTGGATAAATTCAAGCACACCTTTTGCTAGCGCTGGCAGATTCACAAGTCTGACAGGGTGTGCTCGGTGTTCCACCAGAGACACTGCTGCAATGTTTGTAAATGGAAAAAAATATTATTCGAGCTTGTTTCTTCATAATTGAGTACATTAGAACATTAGTAGATGGCATTTAGTATAACTCTTATATACTCCTGCTGTGCTTTATATACAATATATTTATTACCAGCACAAGAATCATGGTCTTTTGTCCTTTTTTCAAGCCAGAGTGCTGGGATATTTCATTGAACAGAAACTTGATGTGAACGTACCTATAGCTCTTACAGGATGAACAGAACTGTAAACAGATCATAAGAGTGATTTTGGAGGTTGTTGTCCACATGAAATTACCAGTGTCACAATGTACACTACAATATTGATTTCTTGGTTGCCAAACACAGTGGCTCTTTCTCTGACCAAAGGGGACCGCTGAACTGTAAGTTCACTAGAGCTCACTGGGGACTGTAACAAAACCTCTCATTGTGTGACTTTGACAACTACACCCCAGCTTCATAAGCTGGACAATGAGATTGGAGTTTGTACAGTGTGTACCAGTTGTGATAGTGTAAAAACCAGGAGGCACTCTGTTGAAAGTTAATGACTGGTTGTTGAGGGCTGGAGCTGCCAAGCCCAGAGGTTCAGATTAACAGTCCATGGTGTTATATGTGAAGCTTTGTAGTTTAGCACAAAGAGAATGCCTCACAAACCTCTCAGCAGGACTCTTTGGGTCATGCTTTCAGTTCTGCAGTTATTTGAGTAGAGTATTGGTTAGCTAAGAGATCCTCTAATGCTTGGATCATATGTGATTGATTGGTGGCAAACCAGGGGGTAATGCTCATTGCTCTTTTAGAAGCACCATTTCACAGCCCATGAGCAATAAACCTATCCCCAAACCAAAGATGAACCAATTTATTAAGACATTCACCTATTAGCATATGAGATATAGTAGTATGTTTTTCTGTCAAGATAAAAATCGGGAAAAAAGAGTGAGTGTTTCAACTTTCCTCTCTACCCTACCAGAGCCATTAGTGTCATCCTGGGTGACAAGTGGAAGAAGATGAAGAGTGAGGAGAGGAGGATGTACACCATGGAGGCCAAAGCTCTGGCTGAAGAGCAGAAAAGACTCAATCCAGACTGCTGGAAACGTAAAAGAACCAACTCGGTAAGAACACGGACTATTAACATGAAGTGACATACAGATTGTCCACTGCCATTTACTGAGAGCATGGTAAATTATACTTTGTCATTTTTTGTGTGAATCATGTCCATCTGGCTGTATATCCACTGTTCACATTGTTCTTCAACAGGGTTCCCAGCAGACCTAGATAATCCCCCCAGAACCCCCAGCTGCTGGTGTTTTTGCATGGAGAGGTGCTGGACAGAGTCTAATGGACTGCTTGATGCCTCTTTGCTCTCCTGTATTCTTGACACTCAACTGTGATGCTGAATTCACTTCCTTTTTATAACCTTGAAATATTATTGAGACAAACCAGAATTAAGAACTATAAACAAAACATGTAATCTAGTCACTAACAGTGCATATATTTTCTTATATCTTTAATGTCAAAGACGTCTTATTCCCCCTGAAATAAGAATGAATCCTCTCATTTATTTCAGGTATTTCATATTCAAGGTTGGAAGAAATGAGAGCCTGTGGTGCTATGCTTTAGTGTAGAAGGAGCAGTAAACAACATGTCTATTTATAATTGTAAAAAGGGGAATTTTAGGTAACTTTTCTCACCTGTTCATATTGATTATATTTGTAAGATTCAATATATTGCACAGATTGGGTAACCCTTTCATACATTTTTAATACAGTATATATTCTGCAGCTGAACTATGGCCAACAGTTTGTGATACTGCCCTGCCAAGTCTTCAGATTGTTTTTTGCTCAACCACCTGGCCGTATAATAAGAAGGCTTTCAGCATGTGGTGGTGGGTTTACACTCAGTCACAAAGCACTTCAGGCCTACACTGTAAGTGTTTATTTCTTTTGCACTTTATATAAATATGTAATCTAATCCTATACAGCCATTTGTATAAAACAGCTAGTATCTTGATAGTTAGCCATTTGACAAAATCATGGCTTACGAGCCATGTTCTGCTTTCAGGTTGCTCATGGATTTTAAGTGCTTTGTTCATAATGTACAGGTTTCACAGCCCAAACAACCTCTTGCACAAAATATCCTTGTATCATATTATAAATAATTTTTTAAAACTTGCATCTCATCCAAGTGTTTGGTTCTTTTTCATAAACTGTAAACTGTATTCACAACCTGTGGGGGATGCTTGGCTCCATGTTTGAACATGTTAATGCTTTTGCATTCCTTTTATTTTGAACAAGTGCATGCCCTTAAGAGACGCACTGAATCCAAGCCAAATTCCGTCTGAAGCTTTAAGAGCTCTCAAAATCCACTGATCTAAATGTCCACCCAGTAAAGCTTGGATCTTTCCTGGTAACAACACAGTTAGTGGGCTTTATTCTTCTGTTTCACTTCTGGTCTGCCACCATCATACACAGATACTGACAAAGCCTCCCAAAGTAGCAACTGCACAATGCAGGAGGATTATTCACTCGGGCTGAATGAAGACCATGTAAAAGTTTTAACTCAATCTTGGACTTGCTGGAATTCTTCTCTCTTCCCCTGGAGATGAAGAAGTATCTGAGAAAAAATGAAAGAGTCCATTATTATAAGCTTTTAACTGGGGACTGTTTCCAAGGGAGACTTGTATTTTCATGAAATATTTGGTAATGTAGTCATATGTGACAGATTTGCTTAATTTGTCTTGCCGCGTGATCCTTGTACAGTTATAAAGAAATTCTACAAGCAGCTGCTTATCGCATGTGATATTAACAGCTTTAAGACTTATTAGACTTTTAAATAATTTAAGACTTTAAGATTTATAATGACTTGTGGGATATAAAACTTCTGGATGATGACATGAACACCAACCATCTCAAGCCCCTTCTGTAGAAGATAAAATGCTTATAAAATCAACATAAAGAAATATGTGTACACTGTGTATAGTATTGATACAATATATATAATGTAGAAATACTGTATCTATTGTTTTAGAAAAAATGCAACATGTTGCATTTGCATTACAGGAAATCATTTGCTTTTTCCATATTGTAAGTTTAAAAAAAGTAACTCAAATTATTTATGGAGACTGGGAAGTTATTATTTTCATGCTTATAAATATCTTAAGGGCCTTGTCTGCTAGTACAAACTGGTTAGTCTAACTGATGAGATTTGTAGCGCTGCATGACAAATGAAATTATAATGATCAACTCCCTGCGAGCCTTTCAAGGGCAGGAATCTAATTATAGCAAATCCTTAACAGGGCTATGCTTTTTGGTCCTTACTAACTACCCTGTGTGTACACTACATATATAGACTTCTTTACAGAACATACAATAGCAGATGGTAGAAATGGTGTCAGGACATACTCTGCCCAGTAGAGCGTGCTCCAACTCCATTGTTTACACACTCAGAATTGGTTCTCAATATATAAGTATAGAATAGTAAATATTATTAATCATAGTAATTATAATAATAAGGGTAATAATAAGTAAGAAGGGTATTTAATAAAAAACAGCCCTCTGAATTCCTTTTCATAGTTATAGTGCAAAATCGATGGAATGTCTTTTTTTCATTCAGATCATATTGGTAGATAGGTACATAGATTATATCAGCTGCCATATCAGTAATCAGGGAATTTTTCCCCTCTAAAATCAGTTTCAGCCTCAGTAACAAAAGTCTTATATCGGTACCGTACCTATTCGACACCCACTGCAGGAGTGTAGGGTGCAGTGGTCTTGCCAGTCACTGCTGCAAGAGGGTGATACTGAGCAACAATCAGATAGAAATCTATGCTCACTGACATTAACCTCCACTCAGGAGAGAGCTGTTGACACATTCATCCTGCCACTGAACACCTGTCATGGTGAAGTGTGGATCACACAGAAGAAGCTGCAGTAAAGATTGTGATGCAATGAGGAAAACACGCATACACACACACACAAATTCAGATACATGCAGTGTATGCATTGTTGCTGAAAGTCTGTTTTTCCTTTCCTTTCAAACAGCTAATTTTGAGTCTTGTTTGAAACTTGAGCTATGGCTAATCCGTATGTTATAGAACATATACAGTACATTATCGTGCAGTATATCTATGCAGCTGAACTACTTTAAAATTCCAGTCTGTTAAAAAGTTGGCAAGAGGCCCTTGGATCTGAGAGTTGAAATTGTGGAAATAAAGTTTGCTGTGCTCTCTTGTGGATAAATTATGCAACAAGGACACTGTTTCTATAAACATATCTTCAGCATTTGTAAGGGTATAGTTACTTTGCCAACCTAGATATCATATCTGCAAAATGTTAGTATTGGTGTAACTATGGAGACATATAATTTTCAATAATTATCTGCACAATAAGTACAAACACCTTTAAATTTAATTGAGTAAAACAGTGATCTTGAACGTTAAATTCACAATGTATGATGGTTTTCATTTCCACTATGTTCCACAGCGCTTTTGTCCATCTCCAGCTCCTTTACTGCCCACATCTCTGTCTGCCTATTGCATTCTCCCTTGTGTTTCAGAGCCCTAATTGGATGGTGTGTGAACAATTTGAAAGAGGGGGTGGGGTGGGGGGAGTCATTTCATTTTCTTGGTCCACAGGTTGCAGGCAACAGAGAACTGAATTGAATAAACCCCTGCTGATAGATTTTGCACTTTGGTGTGACAGTTGAATACCAGAAGTGTCCAAGAGGACAGAAATCACATAAGAGTCAAACAAAGCTCCAGAGAAGCCAGGGACACAACTGCTACATGGCATACTAATCCATACTAATGCTCATACTGCTCTGCTGCCCTGGATTACAGAATTGGTACTATAGACACAAACACACAAACCCAGCCAAATCTGGACTGCTTTGCCTTGAGAAATGCTTTGTCACAACTGTGTGACATAACTGTTCTGTACCATGTTAAATATCAAAAGGATTGATTAATAAACATTTCATCAAACACTTAATCAACAGAAAATGTATCAGCAACAATTTTATTCAGTTACATATCGGCAGTATAAACATGATGGTGTTGAGTACCTACAATGATTACCACAGTCACTGTCTTAGGTTAGAATAAAGCAAACTACTGGAAAAAGTTTAATTGTTGACCTGATGATGGTACTGCTGAGAAGTATGGGGTTTAAAGGGATCAAGAAAAAAAAATCATGACAGTCCAACAACCAGTTCTTGAGAGATTTGTCATTTACCGACCTCATAGTGACCTGAGAAGAAAAGTCAGGGGATCACTGTAGTCGTTGAGATACAACGTTTCGAAAGCATGAATATGTGTACAAAAGTTTCAAAACATATCAATCTGCTAGTGGTGCTAAAGAAAAGGTTGTAATCAGCCAGAAGTCATCAGTATACTTGCAATATAATAAAAATTTACCAAAGCCTAAAAAGAATGATGGTGTAACCCTAACCCTAACCCTAATCCTAACCCTAGCCTCATTTATAATTAAGAAGAGGTTAAAATTATTATTATAGCATTACAGACACATGTTAATATAAATAGAAATCATTCGAATCCATTTCATACTTTTAGGACATATTTTTAGACGGTGTATTGTTATCAGTAAAAAAAATGGAAAAGTTACATTGATGCATCCTTCGAATCCTATATGGGCATAGATTAAATGATTATTCAAATAAATAATTATCACATTAGTCAATAAAGATGGGTTTGTAGCTGCCCTAAAGTAATGGGAATATAGAAGAGAAAGTTAGAAAGGAAAGAAGCTTTCCTTCAGTGAAAATGGTCATAAGATGATGCAATGGACTTCTATTACATTAATTGATTAATATTTTCTGAGAAATTATAATCAGGGTTCAGACAGTGGCTCAGGCCAGTGCACTGATGAAAACAGTAAACATAATCAACCTCAGATCCTCATTTCCTGTTTACTATATTGAAAGATTCAAGTCAAGCTTTGATAATGCAATTATTGTCTCCCAGAGATCAATAACACGAGAGCACACAGCTAATAAGACATCAAGACATGGCAGAGGGAGACAGAGACAGAGAGACAACGGACACCTGACTCACATCATGCTTCAATGATATACTGAATGGGACTTAGTAAATATATATTTTTATGGGGTGTCATAAAATGCTGCTTTTAAAGATCACAATAGTACATTATTTATTGATTGCTGGCATGTTTTAGGCTGAATGAAAAGATAAGCTTGTGTAATTAACTCACCATTACATGCTCATTTAATGCTATTGCCTTCTTATTTAGTCAAGAGCCTTCATGAATAGTCTCAGTCTGTTTGCCCGACGTGAGCTGCAGTGATATCAAGAGAACAATAAAGATGTGTGAAATTATACAGCCGACTAATTCATCAAAACAGAGAAGCCAGCAAGTCTAATGTTACATCCACTGCAGCACAATACCGAGTGGGGGTATGACATGCTGTTGTGATCATTACATGGTGTGGGTGTAGTTTTATTTGAGAGTCACGACAAACTATGGAGATGATAATGGATCATAGACAACTTAACAAGCCTCCGTAGAGAAGCAAGTTATAATATGGCTTTGACTGTGCAGGGGGAAATTATTTTCATCCCCAGAGAAGGGCTTATGTGTACAACAGTGTCAAATGACTAAAACAAAAGACCAGGAAAACTCAAAAAAATAATGCAGGTTAACAATGCTGTTGCTTTGACCCACCCACAAATCAATGGCAACAAAAAATCTTCCCTCCCCTCCCTCCTCCATTTCTCAGCATTTTCCATTTCATTTAATTATCTTAAAGCAGATTTAATAAGGGATAGCGATTTACATATGAATAAAAAAGAGAGAGCCAGTGGGTAGGACTTTGTATATACTACAGTGGCTGCTGCCATGTGTTGATAGGACATTTAATGGCTGTGTTCTTTTAAAAATCTGCAGTGTAAGGACAAAATCCCATTTTGAAGTATATACTTATATATCAGTTGTTTCTGGAAATTCAATTAAAAATAACTGTTAAGAAATAAACAGAGATGAAAGGTGCTTGTCTAATTCTGCGAATTAAATACAAATAAAGACACATTATCAGGCAGAATTCCTGTGACAATGAAAATGCTAACATGCTTATGTTTAGCAGGTATAATATTTATCATTTTTCCATGTTCATTTGTTGTGTAAAAAAACAAAGAAGGAGATTACCAAAGGCTCATGAATGTTTGCACAGAAATTTAAAGCAATTAATTTAAAAGGACTTTTTCTTATCAGGCATTTTGACTTGTCACAGTAGGAAAGGTCCAAGTGGTCCTAATAATTTGTGCTTTTCCTACCGTGACATGCCAAAAGCCTACAGTTGTCGGACTATGACATAAAGAACACAGTGTTGAACTGACCAATGATGTCATTCATAGAGCCATACCACTAAATAAACCCATGACAAACACAACCAATGATCACAATAGTATGGTAAAAACCTCTGAAAACTGATAAACTTGTATAGCCTTGCAGAATATATTGTCCTATCACCAAGTCATAGAACATAGTGCTGTATGAATTGTAACCTGTCTGTCAACTTGTGCTTTACACTGTAAAAATGCTGCCTTGAGTGGAATTTTCCTGCGCCAAGGACAGCACTGCTTTGGATGTGGGGCTTTATCTCTTATTGAATCTTTGGAGACATCAATGAAAACCTAATAGGCTGCTGCTCTAGGCCTGCATGTGGTACGGGCAAATCCCTGATATCTGGTCTGCCCATCGTGTGTGCATATTACATCCAACACTGGTCCTCCAAAACACTGACTTCAGTCTGTCCTCATTTAAATTGTTTTTTTCATTTGCTGTAATGTTGGGGTGAGATTCTCATGGACATTGTGCATTTTTCAGTGTTTGTTTTGGCAAAGTGTACAGAGCAGTATACAAACATAGAACAGGTTGCAATGATTATAAACTAGTTTTTTAAATGCTTTCAAGCTGGAGGGATGTTTAATGACTGAGTTATACTGAAAACCTGCACTTCAACTAATGATTATTTGCATTATAATCTGCAGATGTGTTTGTTGTTTGTTGTATAGAATGTAAGAATTTATCATGAAATTTCCCAATGATGAGAATGATCAATCAGGGTGATGTCTTCAAGTTGCTTCAAGTCCAAAAGATCAGTTTTGGCCATTCAACTAATAACTTTAGTAGCTCTACTGGAAACTACAGAAACGATGTTAACAGTTTGTTTGATGGGAGGATTGATGTTTAAATTTAGAGGGGCCTATTTCAATAAAAACATCCTTGAAACATGACGACCACTATGATCACCTCAGAGACACCTTGTAACCTTGTATGGTGCTGTCTGTCTAATTGTCCCTCACCATGATGACAGCACAGGCTGAGGTCCTGCGCAGCCATGATTTATATGCTGATGGACTTGTATTCAATCAACATGCACTTGTTTAGCGCAATATGATGGACACATGGAAACCTGTCTTAGCAACTACTGCAAGATGAAATGCTGATGACCCATTCAGGTATTCTAAACTGCTTAAACATTTGCCCTGCAGTCATCGAAATGAGCCCTGTAAGAGGCAGAGGCATGACTGATTTACAGTAGCATGTTACTGTTGGCATGTCTGGTCTTCATCTCCTCTATCCTCCATCGCCAGTGTGAAAAAAGACACAGAGAAGAGATTTCGCAGACCTCAGATATCATTACTCAAATGTCATTTCCCTCTTAAACTAATGCTGATCTTCTGATGATATCGCACTTCTATTTTCAAACATTAATATTTACTATCCCGGTTTCTTAATATTTCACCGCGAGCAGTCATTTTATTTTATTACTCCATTTATCAGGCAGTGGTGGCAGCAGTGTGGGGAGGGGAATCATCATTTTAATATGACAAATTGTACTTGTTACATAGAGGGAATAGACACATTGTATGATGATGTAATTGTTACACATGCAACTGTTTCTCCAGACGAGAGCTTCATTGTTTGACTGACAGAAATTGAATGAAAAACTATTATTCTCATTATCTGTCAGTTATTTCAGTTAGAAATGTACAAAAAGATTTTAAAAAATCCATTGCAGTTTCAAAGAGCTTAAGGTGACATCTTCAAAAATGCTTGTATTATCTGACCAACAGTCCAAAACCCAAAGATGTTCAGTGTAAAACAGGAAAATGCTTTAAATAGTCAGAATAAACCAGTTGGAATCAGAGAATGTTTCACTTTATGTGCGGAATACTTAGAAATGATGATTATCAACAAAAATGCTGAATAACTCTCTGGAGATGAACTAATCAATTCATTCATTTATTGTTTCAATTATTTTCAATACTCAGAAAGACACTCCCTTGACCTAAAGGTAAAAGTGAAAAAAACAACAACCAAGAACTACAACAAAGCAACTGGTTTGAGACTGTTACTGTGGCAAAAACATAAAGTAGGGGATAAACATATTTTTAAAAATGCTGACACTGACAAGACTGTAATTCAGCCACAGATGGTGATATCACTGTCAGTTAAGTTCCAAATTAGTTTTTATTTGCAGGCTTGGAGAATAAAACAACAACACAAGTCACTCTTTGTGCAGCACTGTCATGTAAACAGCAGAAGGCTGAAGTGGAGTTGTCACACTCACACCCGGTAGATAGATGACAGCTAGACACTGTTGTAGCCAGCGTTACCTACAGGCCACAACCCACTGAGCAGAGCCTGTGACCTGATCCTGACCATGATGAATGGCCCTGTCAGCCTGTCAAGACCACCACGAACTCCTGAACACACACACACACACACACACACACACACGAAATAAAATGAAAATGAAAAGGTGATGAGAGGATTCTCTGTCAAATGTATTGATGCAACATGAGACACTACAAACTGATAAATTTAAAAAAGACAACAGAAAGAGAGAAAATGTAGTAACACAGATAGAGGACAAAGGAACAGAAAGACACACTGGAGGTATGTGACAGTAATTGTGAAGATAAAGGTGAGGAAAAAAGAGACACAGAGAGAGCTGTCATGGCAACGTTCTAAAAAAGGCAAAGCAACAGTTAATTACCACCTACACCCACAGGTATGATGCATATATAATGGGGAAGGTGACAGGACACCTGCTACAAAACCTCAGCTAGTTATCACCTGCGATATTTCTGGAGCGCCATGTGCCGGGAGACTAGCCCAGTTTTTTTTGTTTTTCTCACAGATTCAGCACATAAGGAAAATGTGAAAAGTGTGAGGGGAAATACCAAGAGATCTGCTGCTCTAACTGTCAAAGATACAGCTTGACACACGGTCTCTGCAGGATTTTGCCAGAGACCATTCAGAGCTGCTGTTTGTACTATCATCACTTTCTGGGTGGTTACATCCTGTATGCGAGATGCTGGAGGGTTCCCCAAAGACCTTTACAGCCTAATAAAGTGATAAAGATGGCATCCCAGTTAATTTAATATGGTAGCACTATTTAAAACTACATGTGTGTCATTATCACTCTGCTGTTACTATGCTGTTACAACCCAGGTGTGCCATATACTGAGACTATTTAAATTAGCCTATTTATCCTTGTTACCCGTCAGTACCATATCTTCGACTCAAAACATTCACTATGCAGTGAAACTAAAAGTTTATCAAAGATGGTTGAGAGCTCATGCATCAGTACAAGTAACGGGATAAAAAGGGGAATTCATTAATTAATCTGCCTCCTTGAAGTGACCAAAAACTATGCAGACAAAGCAACTCTCAACTTGTCAAGGTGGGAAGAAATAGATACTACATGAATGGCCACGGAACAACAAAAGCTATAAAAACGTTTTCATACACTTTTTGTTTTACGGCAGAAAAAATAAACAGAGGCCACCTGCTAAGCAATAAACTGTTATTACATTCATTCACTTTAACTGGTGTTCATAAAATGTCTATACAAAGCTATATGCTGATGGTGAATGTTTCAAAAGGTCCTGAAAATAACTGGGAAAATAACAAAATATGCAGTTTTAAGGGGTTTTAGAGGACAGGTCTCACACCCGGCACATTCATGTATGTGGGTTGCTAACATCTGTTTTTTAACTTATTTCTACACACTAAGCATGAATGCAGTGTTCCCGTTCATTTTTTCCAGGGCCCAGAATAACAAAGTGAACTGTGAAGTACACATTTACTGTTATTCACAGATGTCCATGGAGAACACACAATTTATACTCACTTAACATAGAGGCAGAGGTCAAATCTAATTACCTCCTCTGTTCCCACTATTTGTCTTAAAGGTTGTCCGGTTTAGAGCTGAAAGAGAACTGAAAGATGAAACAGCAGTGTAGCCTGCACTCGAGAAAAGAAGATCTTCTCAGCTCAGAAACTCAACCTGGACCACAGACGACAGTTATGCTCTGGGGATGAGAAAGACGGGGAAAGTTAGAGGGTTCAGAGACAGACAAGAAGACTGTATTGGCGCCCTCTCTTGTTATCTGATTCTTACCACTGTTATTATCACTATCAAATAAATGGGGCACTGTTATTTGTAGAGCTAGTGGTGCTGCTTTTTTTGGAATGATGATATGACTGCTGTTTTTGCAGAAATAGTAAGCTGGCCTCTCCTCACCTCACGTGGCCACATAAATTCCTACAACGAAACAGGTTATCTGTGAACATATGGCTTTTTAGCCAACATAAGCAGTGATATTAACTTCAACTAAAGCTAATAATCACCATTCCCTCCCAACTGAGCAACGTGTCTGGGCTCTCACACCTACAATAGGTGACGATCAGTAAAATCAGTATAAAGTGGCACTTCAAAAGCTCTCCACTTTAAGGCCGTCAAGTGTTTGCAGCGTACGGGCAGAGTCAAGAGAGAACGGCTTCTCATTAGAATTGCTGAGGAAGTCTCCCCAGATGTCTGTGCTTCAGAAGTTAATCTGTAAAACTGATGCCGTATCCACAGTGTTTAATAGTTTAAAGCTTGAGGTAAAAGGAGGGCAAAAAGTATATATATATCTCCTAAGTTTAAATCCACATTCTTTAAATCTCCATGCAAAAAAACGACACATTTGTCACAATGTGTAGTTGAAAGTTTCTGTGGTACATGGATTTACTATTTATTAGAGCCAAATTGTCAATAATAGAATATTTTTCTACTCATTTACAGTACTTGGAAAATGTGATGGCATACAGCCAGACCAATGAAAACGTTATCAAAATTTTAATGCTTTCTGACTGCAGTGAGTACAATATTACTGGATTTATGTATTATGACACCACAGTCTAGGTTTATTGTCTAGTCTCTGCATCTTAGCAATGGCTTACCTCAGCTGTTTAGATCTAGTTATGATTGAAGTTATGATATGAAAAATATCATAATTATATCAAAAGCAACATCAAAGAACATCGTAGTGTATGTGTCACCAACAATTAGGAAAATCAGCTCAGCCACTGCATGACATTAATCACACTGCAAATAATAATAATAAAAACTGCATATCTAGTATGTACAGTTCTGTAGCTGCAGCAGTCTAAAAATATAAGAACTTGACAGCAGACACTGTGACATTACCTATGATCTGGCCTGTGCTAGTGAAACATGAGCAAAATAGTTATGATTTTTAGTTTTGATTTATTGGTCATGTGGCCATTGAATCAGTCTATTATTCTTACAGTTGCATCAAAGCACAGGGTAGCGAGGACACCGAGAGACACAAGCAAATGTCAAGAGTTCATGTATTACAAATGTATTTATCATGATAAATAATATAGTAAGAAAAATTACTAAAATGCATTACATTAAAATAGGGGATTTTATGTACATAGCAGGTAAACATTGTGATTTATGTTGGAGATCATTTTAAAGATTTTATTAAACCACATTTTTCACAGAATATGCACCAATATGTCACGCAGATGTGCTGCAATGACCCAGACATTGACTTATTTTATTAAATGGGCTCGTCCGTGCGGTGGAAACAGAACAAAACATTTACCCACACATAAAAAAGTCAAATGAAAATAATTCCAACTCTGTATTCATCAGCTGTGCTCCATTCTTTTTTATGCTGCACAGTAAAAATGATACACTCAGCAACTACCCATGGAGGACTCAGATCCTTTTCCAGTTATTGAATAGTAGCAAACCCTTTCCCAGCAGCATTAGCAGAAAAAAGCTGCTGTAAGATGGCTGTTGCTTTATCTCAGCTGTTGGATTATCACAATGATTATCACATACAGGTGGTCTAATGCTCCCCACCATTGTTGTGTCATCAACAGCATCGCTGATGTGCTTGTGTGAACCAGCAAATGTAGGCGTCTGCTGTGGCCCACTTTCCATGTCTCTTTCCCCTAACCAAGCTAGCTGGTTTATGCAGCAGGAGTTATTAATGAGAACTGTAGAGCAATGCATCACCACAGACCTAAGATGGAGGTGTGGGTTTGCATTGGGTCCTAGCAACACTACGCTGCACCTAGAATTAATGATGACAACAACCTCAAACCTGGGGCGCAGTAGCAGGACCATAACACACTGTTTGTCCCATGAAAAATAAGGCATGGAGCACCTGCCTCTGAGTAGATGTGGGTCCTACAGGATATAACACACTGTGCGTCGGAGAAGTGAAATCTCACTGGGAAAATTGGGGACTGTAATGTATTTACATTACTATGGATGGCAGTTTTATGACTCTGAGCCCAAAGAAATATAGATATCATTAAGTATCCCCATGGCCCTGATTAGGTGAACAGAGTTCAGACAGCGTTCACAGAGGTGCAGAAATGGTTGAGGTTAATAAGATAAACAGGAAGTGACTGAAGGTAGGACACTACTAATTTTCAACAGAAGAAAAAGTACATGATTGAGCTTTGCATAAACATCCCAGTAGAAAACCCAAACACATCTTATAGACTATTTATATCTACAGTATACTTGAGGCTGCAGTGAAGCACTGGATCTGTGCACACATTCAGGTGTGATGGATGGTGCACTATCAACATCATTTTATGTGCTCTGTCCTTATCCACAGTGACAATGAATCTTTTGCAACATACAATCTTTTTATACTTTGACAGGAGAGAAAATCATTTCGAGTCCAAGACAGAGCGGCAAAGAATGATAACCCAAGCATGGCTTTCACCGTGGCCGACAACAACTGAACTCAGTGCTATTTTGAAAATACAGTGCACATAAAATCCAGTCTGAGTACATTAAGTCTGTAAATTTCGATATGAGGAATCATTATGTCATCGTCAGCAGACTGCATTCTATTTAAACTAAAACATTGTATGTATGTACTGTGTTTGAATATGTGGATCATCATGTAGATCTGTAAACAATTTTGATTTCTGGGGTGAGTAAAGGTATTCAATGGAAAAATTAGAAAAGACATGTCAAACCAAATTGGTATTTAAGCATAAGTATCTATCATGTCACTCTAGTGGGTGACTGGATAGGACACTAATAATAAGTCATACAAACATAATAGCTTACGGACTCACTGCTGATTCTGAGAACCTTGAATGCTACCAACCTTGCTGATATATCTCTATCAACTTTTATTTAACTCCCAAATATTGTTATCTGTATCTGTTATCCAGTATCCATCTGGGACTATCTGTTACTGAACATGATGAGATAAAATGACTCCATTTTGGAGAGTCAGTAGGTTTGAGCTCATTGCCCTTTTGATTAATGCATATGCCTTTTTAAAGATTAATCATCATTCCAGCTTTCACGCCAGCTTAATTACAACAAATACTCCAAAGCCAGGAAAAAAACTGCAGAGAATTTCACCTTTCAGTGCAGCAAAATACAACTGAATAAATAAAGGACCACAGGTGTGCAGAGAAAGTAATAATCCTGTGGCTGAAGGTGAAAGGGATGAAGTCATCCAACTATTACTATAAGCCTGGTAGGGAGGGAATCAAATGGCAGTGTTATCTAAAGACACAAGCAACATGTCATGCATCAAAGACAGGTTGAGGACTTGGCTTCTATACCACAGCTAACGTAATTAAAGCTGCATCAAACACAAAAGAATCAAATTCCTGCATCAAACACAAACCCCACTTTGGGGCCCAGGTGCTGGAAAATGCTGAGAGACATG
Organism: Psettodes erumei; assembly: GCA_016785225.1. Taxonomy (NCBI): domain Eukaryota; kingdom Metazoa; phylum Chordata; class Actinopteri; order Pleuronectiformes; family Psettodidae; genus Psettodes; species Psettodes erumei. The sequence continues at coordinate 5,527,881 of JAFBJZ010000831.1, forward strand.
GCTGTCACAGGAAGGACCAATAACAGGTCCTGCTCCCTGAGAATCTCATTCACTAATGGCTGACCCCTGTAACCCTCTATTGCTGGTATTTTTAACTCAACTCCAAGACATCCTTACATTCACTCCCAAAGCAACGTAATACTACATGAAACACCTTTACCTGAGTGGGATCCCATGACAAAAGCAAAGAAATTTCATTTTTTGCCAATTTCTATTCTACAGGTGCAATAAATAAATAAAGCAAAGGACAATGAGCATTGCACTCAAAGAGTGTCAACTCTGCAAAAAGATATTTAAAGCACCAGAGCGAAAAACAGAAAACTTCTCTCGAGTCTGTGGTGCATAACTCCACAGCACTGTTTATATAGACATTGTCATCCATTTCCACCGCGCACTGAAGCAGAGGGCAACAAAAATACCTGGTCTGTGTGCAAAAGAGGCCAATACAAAGGCTGTTCACACAGGCCGTCTGACACATGAATAGGCAGAAGCTGACGACTTTCCTTTTTATGAAAAGTAATACTTTTGGAGGCACTTCTACTTTCCATCAGACACATTTGACTTGTACTAAACTTGTACATTGTTCTAACTGCAGACTGAACAATGTGACTAATGGTCAGTTAAACACTTCTTCTTAATGGCTGATCATTGTCTTGACTGAATGAACAGTAAATGGTATGTTTTCAGCAAATAACTATCTGCATATCTGGAATATTTTTTCCCTGTAAATGTCCAAATATTGCTGTAAATGAATTCAAATTACTATGGTGCAGCAAGTCAGATAAAAATAACTTAACTGGAAATGATCTCACTTGAGATATGGTTAGGTCTCAGGCGAGCTGACACATTGTTTTGTTTTGGATATAACTAATGTTTATAAATCCCCACAATGCAGACACAAGACCCTCTGTGGTATTATGCAGATATAAAATACGCTGGATAAATATGGATGATTGGATCAAACATATGAGATGTAAACAGATGAATGTGGGTTGATAACCAAATGCAGAAACTGATCTACATGTGGCTGAACGCAAGATTCCTGTATAACAAACTAATTATATTGAATCGCTATACATGGAATGCATGATACTTGAGGTCGGTAGCAGGCAGGGCAAGCTAATGTTACTATTACAAATATAAAATCTTTACTGCCTTGAAGTGCCTTATTTGACCTAATTTTAGTTTAATGGATTTGAATATACATATAAAGCTTTGTAATGGAAATATTATTCAAAGTGTGTAAGATACCTATGTATGTGTAAGAACCTGTACCTGTCTGTGAGGGAAAAGAGTTTTAAAGATGAAATCTACATATTTTCTGCTTGTTGTCACCCTCTGCAGAGGCAACAAATCTAACAGTTGATGATCAGATGATCAGAGGCGTTATGTGACTAATCTAAACTATATAAAACTATATATGTAAACTATATTATATTGATTAATTCTCTTTTATGAATTATAGTTATTTTAAAGTGTCAAAACACCCTGTAGCACAAAAGTAAGCCAAAGACAATCAGCAGCACCTGTCTGAAACACAGCAGAAAAAGTTATTACTACCAGGATCAGCTCGATATGTGACCTGAGGCAGGAGCAGAAATAACAAACCGAACGATCTGTGTGCAAACATTTCCTTAGCCCAGTGAAGGAGGAACGGGAGGAGGACGAAAACCGGAGGACAACTGCAGGAATCAATTGATACAGTGGCAGCTGCGATCATCTCAGCATTATGGATCAAAAAGGAATGCTTAAGCAGCAGCGCCATGACTAGCACACACAGCATCACTTCTTTTGACACAAATGACACTCATGGGAAGATACTCACACTGAACTACCACTGGGCCACTGTAAGCCACTATAACATGAGACAGAAAATCCATTTTCAAACCTACCTGTCCTGTCAGCCTCTCATTAAGTGAATGTTAGTCACTCTTGTTGATGATTCTTTTAAAGCCAGAGTGTCACTCAATTCTACAAAAAATCTCTCAGGGTATGAATTAGCTTTCAGTGTCATTTATTAAAATTACTTTATTCATTCAGAGATAAGAACTTTGTGCATATTGTTTTTTTAATTCCAATTTAATACAAGGTGCTTCCAAATTCATAATCTCCATTTCTGCTTTGGTTCTTTTGGGTTTGACAGTGCCACAACTTATGAGTGGTATGCTAATCAGCAGCTTGTTCTCTTTTCTTAGGTTAGAGATGTTGCTTCTTAGCAGCAGATGTATTTACTTACTTATGGTAAGTAAGTAACAGGCACTAGTATAAAAGTGTGATTATAAATCAAATTTGCATAGCTGAAGTAGATCAATTAACAAAATCTCCCCTAATTTAAAGTGGAAAAAATACGTCTCTCAGGATTTTGCTGCACATATTCAGAACTGTTTCACATGTTTGTGTGGGGAGGGTTATGTAAATTGGGACACCTTCATCTGCAGGATGAACATGGTGCTGCGACTCAGCACACAGTAAAAGTTAAGTTTGTGATGGAGTTTGCTGTTGGTTTGGCTGTGCTCTTATTTTAAATTATAATGCAGCACAGTACCAGAAATGTCAAAAGTTGCGTCGTCAGACCAGTAGCTCTTCTATGCACTGGAGTACCTTGCTCTGCATACAAGTAACGCACAGTGCCTGCTGTCATTACTCCAAATAAAATGCCAAAGAGATCTGGCAGCAAAGCACAGTGTAAAGGATTTAAAAACGTGATGAGTTTTGAAATCAGCTCAAATGCAGGCAGTTGGAGTTGTTTTACTTCCAGTGTGACGTTAAAACTAACACTCCAAACAAGATATGGATGATATGAATTAAAAATTGAAGCAGCAGGCACAATTGTTTATGTATTCACTGGCAGTTTTGGAATGACAGCTATGATGAGATGACAGAGCTGAGGCCAGATAAACAGACACACCATAACACACTATATTAATGCATAAAGTGGATCCACAAGTATGTTGTGGACTTACACCGGTTTCGTAAAACATCTGGTTGGTTTGCTCCCAGACTGAAGTGTCTGTGAAGTGTCTATTCAGTGATCTCAAAGGCAGTGGAGCATCTGTACGGGGGGCAGAGCAGACTCCTCTAGGAGCACAGGCTGAATGCTAATGCTGTTAGGCTCACCTCCATCCTCCCTCCTCTCTGAAACATACAAGGGCAATGCTGCATTAATCATGGATTCACATCCCTCCTCCTTCTCTCTCACCTCCAAACACACACACACACACACAGCCATGTCTCAGCCTTCCGGTCACACACACACACACACACACCATCCCTTCCATCATGTGCAACATCATTAAAAGAGACTTGTTTTACACCAGCTGTAAAATTTAAACATCACTTAACTTGAAAAGCGTGAGATTTTCAAATCAAAGTAATTAGGTAGTACATTACTAATAAAGAAACCAGATGTCTCTGAACTGTACCTGAAAATACTGCATAATTCACATGCACATAATCTCACATATCTCTAAAACACCCACTCTAAACATGCACGAGCGCATACACCCACACACACAGAGACAATACAACGCAGTGCACTCCCATTTTCTGCTCCACCGCTCTGAGCAAAATGAGTGGGAAAGAGATACAGAAATGCACAGCTATATCTGTGAATTCCATTTCAAAAACTACTTCAAGAGAAACAAAAAACACATAATGGTCAAAGGCCTGTGAAGGAAATGTTATGCCTTTTAGACACTTAAAGCATTTTCTGCATAGACAGGTGCAGGTTCTGCATATCAGTTTCACGCAATGTAACAAAAAGGTGCCATCAGCCCTTAAGGCAGCCAGGTGTGAAAAGGAGGCACAATGTGAGCAATGACACCATGAGATCTTATTTTATTTATAATTAATAGATGTTACAGTGAGAGAGAGCGAGCAATTAGCTGTGTTAACCCTGACGTGAAGTGACACCATGAGGACACTGCGTACAACATGCAAGCAAAAACTCAAGACAGGAATGTAATTGAGCCTTGGTAATTGTACTTTGTCCTAGCAATGTGTACAGAATAATTTCTAGTAATAAAGGCTATGAGGAGCAGCATGAGGACCAATATGCATCATAAATTATTAGACATCCCAAGCCAATCCTGAGAAATGGTAACGTGGCCGATCTTGGCTTTATAGGATCTGAATAAAGCAGATGAAATCCTTTCTTCACTGTAATCAACTGTGCTTTGTCCACCTCAGCCTGTTCCTGCTGCTGCCCTGTCTCTAAGTAACGATATTTCAGCCCACATAATCTTTCAGTCATATGGTATCATTCATTTAAACTTATTATTAATTATGAACCAAGATCTGTGGCATTTGGATGAAGTACAGTAGCCCAACGTTACTTTATTTCCATCCCGTATGAAGAATGCAAAAAGAGGAGGTGCTCTAGGAACTACACGGTGCCAGACCCCCCCGGCCTGTTCGATGGCCATGTCTGGCCCATGTATTTGAAACACAAGAACATGTTATTTCAGTGTTCCAGGTACTTCTGTAATCAGCACTGTATGTCTTCTGCTGTTACTTAAAATCCAAGTATTCAATTGATCCTGTATTTCAGCTCATCCTCTCCTCAGAAAGGTCAGAGGACAGGATGAGGAGCACAACAGCATTCCTGCGCCAGGGACACTTTAGCAGAGCTATGCTTTTTGGCATTGTGGCTTGGCTGAATGAGGCTACATCACTTTGCTACCCATTGGAATTAATTTGTCAAGAAAATATTTAATTTATTATCCAATTTTAGAATGATAAGCAATGCAGTGCACCTACATGAGCTGTTAAAGGTGTTATTGAAACAGTGCATCACCTTATACTGTGCAGCAACAAGCTACATGTACACATACAAAATAGGCAGTTGTCAGATGAGCAGGGTGATCAATAGACCTTTATTGCTTTACCAGGCTGAGAGCGAGAGTCCATGTTTAGGCACTAATGCACTCCCTACTCTGATCGATACAGAGAGCTGCTGATTTGGATACAGAAGAGAGAGGAGAAGAGAGACGGGATGAAGACATGAAAGTTTTATTTTAAGTCTTCTGCAGTGGTAAGATTTAGCCTTAAGTGAACACAGTTGGATCACCACTTATTTCCACACAAATGATTTGGCTAAGAATGATTAGGCAACAAAAATGATTTAATACAGTAGGTGATATTTTATTTGATGTCCTTCAGTGTGGTCAGGAAAAAGAAACGCTTTTAAAAGGGCACGTATAGATGGACACCAAAAAGAGAGCACTGTGAGGGAATGATAATGGAAAGTGGAAAATGGACCTTAGGAAGGGATAATGGAAAGAAGATTGAAGCTGGGTAAAAGGAAAGGGAAAATGCAGGGTGTAGAGGAATGGGAGGCTTTAAGAATAATGAATGGAGGACGTATGATGGTGCAATAGCAAAAGGGAGTTCTGATGCACTGACGCAGTTCGGTTACATAAAATGCACCCACCTACCTCAAAAGTGAAAAATCCCTTTTTCTCACTGTCAAGCCTTTCAGAAAGTGGCATATGTGAATCAAAACTGCAGGGTTCAGTGAATCATTTCTACAGTATGTGCGTTGTCAGTGAAAAGGGTGTAGCATCAAACCTGGGTGGAAATTGGGTGTACATTTGGTGTAAATGAAGAATTTTCTGTGCTTTTTGTGGACAAATGGAGTCAAATACATGTCTGAGCCTAACAGCATGATATGACAGCATGCTGGATGAGGAGCAGTGGAGTGAAAACCAGAGACAAAAGGATAACAGTCATAGACTGAGGACATTTCTTCCTGCTGTTCACTGTGAGATGTCAAAAGGGAGAAAAAAAACAACAACAGCATGTTGGGGATCTTTGTGCTGTCCACATTGTTTCTGTTTAACCTCCACAAGCAGGTACTCTACCTGTGGAGACTCAATTATAAACCCATTAGCCACCGACAGTCCGAGGGCTAATTGCTGCCTCTGGGGTGATCAGAAATGGGAGGATTCAATGTACAAGGACAAGAACACACTATGAAATCCATCAAAAAGCAACATTCTTTACGAGGACCCACTGTAGTCATGGTAGCTGTCCACCCTGGCATTACATGGCGTTCAGACACACACCAATTACAGAACTTGCAACCAGTCCCATTGTCTTTTTTAAATTTCTTATAGACATAAAACCCATTTGGGTCATTTTCGCACATCAGCGTCAGCACACATGTTCACAAAATAAAGCACTAAAGTGAAAGCATCTGCTCCATGCAGCAGTAGAGCAGAGTCACATCACAGATGAGCAGAAGTTTTATCCCATGATGAGAGGAGAGCTGACAGACGAGACTGTGGTGGAGGATTTGGTGTCAAAACGAAAAGCAAAAGTGATTCAAGCAACAGTTTTACACAAAGAAACAATCACACTGGGAGGCAGGAATACAATTCATTCTTTCAATGCAATTCATTTTTTTCTCTACCATTGTGAATTACGGTCACTATCTGCACTGATGGTATAGGTGTGTACATCCCTACAGAGGGAGAATTGCTTGCCAGTTTTACCAGTCACTATATTATGCAGTTTGGAGGACTCTCTTTCTAAACCAAGGCAGCATTTGCCCCAGTTTATAAATCACACAACAATGTTTTGGAAAACCAGCAGCAAATTTACCTGTTGGGAGCAACAATAATTACAACAAAATTGTGAGATCCTGTAGAGACTGAATAGTCGGTTTTCTTATTAAATTAACCATAAAAGGGAGGTTATTAAATTAGGCATGTAAACAAAGGTAATCTCCACATTGTAATAAAAATAAAACAACCTGGTTAATGGCTTTTGAGTATGACTTGGGAAAAAGTCTAGTACACTAAATTACTGGGAAGATGAAACAAATGTTCAGCTGATATTTCAACAACCTGTTTACAGTGTTTGAGTAGCCCCCTAATTGTTGCATCCCTATACACACAACATGAAACTGCCCGTACATGCAACAATTATTCATCACGGATTCTTCAAGATAATTGCACCTAAGATTTCTGAAAACACGAACAACATCAGAGTCCATTGAAATCTTTACATTTAATATTCTACTGAGGTTGAGGAGCCTTTAGACTTCAAACAGCATGTTCCCAACACCCTGCACTCTACAGAGGGTTCCTAAAATTTTAACAGACATCTTTCCCTTCATGTTGAAGATGTCAGGCCTCCAGCGTTTTAGACAGTGACGTCAGCAAACGCAAGTAATCTCCTAAAACTAGGTCATATTCAAATCTGTCTGTGAGACTGGAAACAACTGCTGGATTAAAAGTAATTATTGTCTGGGCTTTTGATGCAGTGGTCAATCTGTTTTAGCTAAATACTAGGTTTATACACTGTCTATTGAGGTACTGTGAAGGATTTCTGATAGTGTGCTCTAAGTGCGGGAGCAAAACACAGTATTATGAAACTCAGACTTTTTCCTTAAAGCTTACTACCCAGATAAAGTTTTCACAAACAAATGCAATTCAGATCGGCTGAAACAAAATTTCCCGATTTATCCCAAAACAGCAGTCCCCACAAAAAACCTCCAGCCTGAATGACCAGATGATTTGTTTGACCATATGATTAACACTTAAATGTATTACTCATTGTATGTGCATTAGTGCAACTTGATGCCCCAGTTTGTGTATTCTTGTTCTTGTTCATTTTAACAAAATCAACTAACCACTGGTTGCTGCAACATCTAGGAATTACTCTAGCATTGCAGTCAAATGCAGATACCATCAAACTCTTCAAAAAGGTACATCTCTCATCCCTATCTCTATCATCTTTCTTCATAAGGTACAATAAAGAAAGTTACTCTGAGTCGCTGTTGTTGGCTTGCCACCAGGCACAATAAACCACATGATGCCATGTGTGAGTGGGTGGGCTGTAGAAAATGTTATTTATGCTATTTATGCACGTTTCACTCACCATGATCATCATGGTTGCTGATGTCACTGATATTTAGATTCTCATCCATCCAGGCATTCCATGTCTGCTCTGCGGCAGGACCACCACCCTAATCATACAGCCGAAGACACAAAGAACTATCTTCAGAGACAAGAACAAGGATCCCTGCAACAGATTATTATCCTACCATCCTGATGTACCTAGAGCCCTTGGAACTGTGTAAAGTAGTAAAAACTTAAAATAATAAACAGTGATAAGCTTTGAGGGTTGACCATGCTTTCCCTCTCACACAAAAATATATTCCCCTTTGACAAAAGGAACCTGACACAGAACAGAATTCAAAACTGAACTGTTAATTTTTTTTTTTTTACATATTAAGCCTCTCTGTACATCCCCCTGGCCTCTTTCCCTCCCTTCAGACAGGAACATACTGTATATACAGAGTGCTGCAGATTCTGACAAGGCTAAAAAAAAAGCTTTCTGTGTTGACCATGTAGCTGTTAGTTCCATCAAAAATATTTGTGAAAAAAAGTATTTACTTGATGAAGACAGAAAACATTGCAGTTTAAGCTAAAGTCACTTCCAAGTAAAGGAATAATGTCACTTGTAAGTGTTCATGAGATACAAAATAATGTTGTCACAATTCACTTTTACATGTAATATTTTGTTATTAGTTTTACCCAACACATGTTAAAACTGCCATTTTAGTTAATCACTAGACATCTTATGAAAATGCATATTTATTTTAATATTCAGTTTATTGAGATTACTAGTCACGCATCTGAATTAATCTTAATTATGAAGAACACTCAAACAAGACAAATCATAAGGGTAAGCTGTCTCTCCTTATTGTTCATTCTATTGCCCTCTCATCCACCTCATCTGAAATCACCTTGCATTTAGCATCAGAAAGAATCTCTTTGATGGCACTGGAGAGAACAATAATATTCAATAATAACCATATTGTCTCATGGAGTGTAACAGGAGGAAGCAAGCTGTATTCCTGTTTTTCTCGTCTGTATGAGGCCAATACAGTTTTACTGCAGCATGATCAAGCACCTTCCAAAAAAAGAGCCACTGAGCTACTGATACAAATTCAATATGTTGGCCTTAGACCCTTAGCCATGGATGGCTCCTTGCCAAGGTTATTAAATAAGATATTTTTCTACAGTATCTATGATCCCCTTTCTAGACTACTGCTCAATCCAAGGCAATATTGAGTTCTGGTCCAAGAATTAATACTTGAGTGTAGCAGGTGTTGTGCGATTCAGTTTCCGCTCTGGCAGAGCAAATGGTTAAGTAATGGCTTTGGCCTACAATTTGTAAATCCTGAACGCAATACGAAGACCTTCAAAGCATAAGTGAGACCTTTAATTAGATTAGCCTGTGAGAGGACTTCACCCTCTGGAGGTTTTATTTTTTAAATTTCAAAGTCTGAAAGAGAATTTTTAAATAAAAAAAGATCAGTCTCCTCATATGAATACAGCTAAGTTAATGAAAGTCAGAGATTGTGGTGATTTTATTGCACTTGCTCTGCTGGACAGGTTAAGTGAGACTGTGTCATCAAGTCTAATTTCATGTTCATTGCCCATCTATGGAGCATCTCTTTCACTCTCTGTCCATCTGTCACTCTCTCGATCTATCCACCGCTTTCACTCCTTGCATTGTGCTTGCAAGATGGCCTGATACAGACATGCATTATTCATCTCTGTGTCCTTTCTGTCATTGCAGAACCGAGCTCTGAGCAGAGGGGTGCAAATTGGAACTACAATCAATCAACCAGGGTCTGACACTCACCACAATGGGATACCTTGATTGGATGTCACAGGATATCCATGCAAATAGAAAAGTGTTGCGGGCCATTCTGTACACACCGAAATTGTCTGGACACTTTTTTTTTATGCCAGCAACAGTTGGAGCTTAATGGTTCACCTGTTTGAGAAAAGACTTGACTGCTCTCCACAATTATGACATGAATTTTGTCAAAATACTGTGACTATTTGAGGCACTCAAGCACATGTAGAGGTCTCTGCACTTTCAAAAGAAAGTGAGTTTTTTCAGACAGTATGTTGATACAAATGTAAATCAGTCGCAGTCAATGGGTTGTCATTCTAAACATCCATTTCTTCTTTGTGGGATGTTTTCTCACATTCTAAGCGGGATTCACCAAACTCTTTTAATTGTCATAACTTGCTCTAAGTTGCTCCTTTCAGCTTAATGAATGGCATGAGTAGGTCATTTACATAATAAACAATAATAATTATTATTATTATTATAGGTTGCAACTCTGCAGTCTCTTAAATGGTTCTTGATTCTTGCATGAGGCTGATTGTTATTACTTGTCTCACTTTTAAGTATACTCCCTGAGTAAGTCATGCATTGGAAGTGCTACAGGAAGCCAAACGGAAAATACCAATCAGCAGGAAGACAAATCAGGTTCATCCTCAAGCAATAATTAACGAGACATTTTCACTATGAGGTCTTAAAGTTTTTATTCTGTGTCATCACAACAAGTGATTACGATACAGTTTCAGGAAGCAGGGAAGTTTGTGTTTGCCGTCTGTGTCATTTGGGCATTCCATTATTTACACAGTTTGGACCATAAACATTGGCTGTAGTGTGGGATTAATGATTTCACCCAGAAAAGTGGTGCAATTTATATTCTGCAGCACACTTAATAGAATAAGGTAAAGAGAAAAGTGGAGAGCACGTGTACAAATCCAGTTGTTAAAAGAAAGTGCTGAAATGTAATTATGAATTTCCAACAAAAGAGGTGAAATACTGAATTGGTCTCCCTAAACTCTCATCTGTTCTCTGTTTATCAGAAAAGTCAATTTCATGGCTAATAGGTTCATTACTGTGGTCATGCTTGAAGGACCTTCTCTGATAAAACTCACTCAGGAGTTGAGAGCTAAGCTGCTGAAGCACAGGTCTTAATAAGGTTCTGCCGCGCTCTCTTTGCTTCTTTTTCTCCTGGCAATATTACATTGAAGTTAAACTTTGGCCCTTTTTTTATACAACTTGTATTTTGGGCCATTGTGACGGTGGTGTATGGAACAGATCCAGTGACACGGGAGAAATCTCCTTGTGTGGAAAAGGGCACAGATTTACCTCAGCTGCTCTATTCACCGCAGACAATTTATCTGCTGTTCTGGGGGGGAAGAGTTTCTGCAAAGGTCCAGCAAGACGAGACGGGTCTGCACTGCATACTAATGACAGCCGCCTGTTTCCACCACACAGCCTTGTCATCCTGCATTCCAGCCATGCTCTCATGCTGTCACACTGCGGTGGAGATGAAGCTTCATGAGGCGGTGCAGCACGGTCTGCTTTGCTACAGCATGTGAAGACCTGCGTCTTGCATTTGAAATCAAATTCTTTGAAAAAATATGCTCAGATCCAAGATAATTCATGCTGTCCTTTTTTTGCACAGCAACTTCAACATAACCCACCCCAATATCCTGATTCAGCAGAAACAGTGACCTGAAAGCGGCTGATGATTGTGAAAGCCTTCCGCCACTGCCTGCACTTACACCTGCTTAATCTCACATGCATGTACAAGCAGCCTTAATGCCAGGTGCTGTCCAAAAAAAATCTAATTTTATCTCATGCTTTTGTCCCAAGTGCATATTATGATGAAGCCTGCATCTTCCAAATAAAGTGCAGTCAAATCTACAGTCTGTTAAAGTGTGTCTTAGTGGAGCTAGTCTTCTTCCCATCTTATCTGTTCTAATCTAACTCTCTCACAAGGCTCTGAGCTCATCTTAATGAACCATGAGGGCTAAATAATCCACTCTTTTGTTCCCAATCTGCTTACTTTCTCATCCCCCCTGCTTGGATTTCATGCACTCTCTTTGTGTCATTCACACTTTCAACCTTCAAGGGCACGGGCTCAAGATTTAACAGTGCAGGCTGAGCACTACAGGTACCTCCCAACACACACACGTGTGCACAGATAAAACTAATGGAGCTTGTAATGTTGTGGTCAGGATGAACAAATGAACAGTGGCTCGTGCATTTACAGGCTATTTGTCTGAGCAGGATCAGTGCTCCTGTCTAATCCAGTAAAACTGACCGGCCTCACCGGTCCATATTGATTTTCAACTTAAGTGGAAGATAAATCTTCAGAAGAGAGATGGAGTTAATATCTCTGGCTGCCAGTGAAAGAGAATTAAACATATTTAAGTGTTGGCTTCTAAACTGTTCGAGAGACTTCAGCTGGAAGAGGTGAGATGACTGAAATTGAATCAATGCCTTAACACATCTATCTCCGTTTACCATTCTGGCAAGCACAAGACCAGTGTTTAAGGGCAAACAAAATCAACTGAGGTCAATTGCTTTGTGAGGAGCTCCATGAAAACGCAACCTTTTGTGAGGCTTTCATTTGGGAAACAAGGAAAGGGGAAGAAATAAAGCTGTAAGAGTTTGTGCTCCCTGGCAAAAAAGCAATCAGCTCTATAAATAGCTACCACAGACGGTACTGGCCAATTATTTATGAATAATAATGGAATGACTTGCATGGAGACATGTCACAATTCAAAACAACACCATCCATCTCTCCTTCCATCTCAGCTCTCATTGCCCAAGGGGAGGTGGTGGGAGTGGGGGTGAAAGGAAAGGCGGGGGCAGGAAAAGGAGGGTGTTAAAGGTATAAAAGAGAGACAGCCAGTGAGTGTGAGAGAGAGAGAGAGAGGGATGCATAATATGTCATGTTGAGCAATGTGTCAGGTGGATGCCTGCCTGATGCTTAACACATCACATCAACAGGAAGGAGAGGCTCCAGAAATAGTGGGAAATCAAATGTCTTCATCAAACAGTGTTTCAGGGTCAAACTAAATTCTAGGATGAAATTATTTCTGGATCAAAGATATAACTCTGTTTCCTGCCTCATGCTGTGAAACTGAAAATATCACTAACTGCACCTCAGAATAAAAGGTTTCATTTCTTCCTCATCACTGAACAGCTGTCATACTGAAACACCCACACAGTTAAACTTTCAAATGCAGATGTATTTAAAGTCGGTCCATGACAGCATGAGCAGTAGGCCTTTGGTTTGAATCAACAAAGCTACACAGTGGTGATTGCTAACAACTAAATAACATTTTCCTTGAAGAAAACAACTGGTGGTGACAACTCCATGTGATGGTAATGCAATGTCTGGCTTTAACGGGTTATTACAGAACTCTTATCATTAAAAGTGCTTTCTAAAGGATGCTGGCTGAATATAATGACCTGAGCCACTGGAGCGTATCACATTTTGGGAATTGGACAAGTCTGGCCCATCATCAAACATTACTCAGCATCAGTGTTCAGTTTAGTGTAAATATCTACCACAGGGGTACAACAGAAAAGCCTCTGCCATCCTTCTAGCACTGCCTCATTTGCATTTATACAACACTGAAGTATTATTATGACAGCTGTGATGTTGATGAAGTTAGCTGTAGCAAGTATATATGTATATTAAAAACCAAAACTGTGTTAAATCAAATTCTAATTACTCTGTCCACAGTAGTACACTCTGCTCTGGGTGGATGGTACAGCCTCTGTGATCAGTAATTGGAAAGCATGAAGCTCATGCAATAGAACATACTTCATACCTCTGGCAGCTTAGGTGTATTCCAGTATTTGAGCTGCAGGATGGCACATGGTGGCATTATCCTGTGTGACACAGACCCCGCCTTTACTTTAAAAGGCTAGAGGGGGCTCTTCACATACTGCATGGCTCAGAGTACTGACAGTACCACTGAATAATGTGCAACAGTCTTAGGTTTTAACTTTGTAATACTTCTGTTAAGTGTTTAGCCAATCAGGGACCCATGAAAGCAGAGCTTGGAGACTACAAAATCCCACCTTAATCTTAATTGCGGAAACCAATGGTTGGCTGAATAATATCCATAATTTACATAATATCTCCGACTCTGCAGTTGTTGGGTGAATGCAAGGATCATCTCCATGCAGTTTTCCTCCTCCTCATTTTCCTCCTCCTTCATCCTTGCATCAGTCCTGCATGTGGAATACACTTAAATCAGGGCAATGCCCCCCTGAGTTCTCTTTGACTTTTCTGGGTCATGATGATAAGAGCTAACACTGAGCCTGTGTTTCTTATCTTAGCTAGTTGAAATGTCTTGCATGACATTCTGGCTTCTTTTGACTGCAACTCGTGAAAAAGGTACACTTATACTGTACATGTCATGTGTCGGCCTGTCCTCCATCAAAAGAAATTCTTAAGTTAAAAAGAATGTAATTTTACATTGGCACAAAATCATACAGCTCTATCGGCAGACACTACTATTCAGTGATAAAACACACAATGATTCGTAAAGATGGGTCTATATGCTCCTCAGCCATTGACGTTATCACTAACAAAAAAGGCCTCCTGCTGACTAACAACAAGACAAAGGGTAGTTAAGGTAACTGGATGACTATAAGCTCAGACAATTGATTCTTGAGGAAAACTGCTTGCAAGTGTCTGCACACTGAAGCATATGCCTGGTTGGAATCCATCACATTTTGATTAAATTCTAATACTTGCTCTCCCAATTCAGTGCAGAATTCATTGATGATAAATAAATAAATAAATGAATCGATAAATAAACAAACAGAATACGTACAGGATAAGGACACCCTATTTACCGTAGGCTACCTGTTTGGTAGTAAGAGGGAATAAAAAAGCAGATTGCTGAGCTGTGTTGTCACTAATGTTATGTCTCCAGCAGTGGAGAACAAAACAACACATATTATGGACCATATAATTTACTCTGCCTGATTGGAACTGGCTGAAGTTCTACAAAGTGTTGTGGTGTGTATTTGCTGGTTAGATCATTTGCTAGAGCTAAAGTACTATCTTCTTTGCTAATGTTGAATGTTAGTTTCTGGGTGGTGTACACAGTATAATTCCCCTTCACCTTCAACAATTGGTTACTGGATCAAACCAATTGTGAATCTAGGAAGATATGAACTGCGGTTATAGTGTGAATCAGTTTGTTCCCCCCACCGGTACTTTATATTCTAAGTAAACATCATGCCAGAATAAAATGCATCCCTACAACATGAATGTCCCTGCTGCCACAAAGTGGTTTAGCTCGGCTGTGTTCGAAACACGAATAGATGACAGCACCTCCTCTCTGCTGCCTACACATAGTGTTTTCTGGTAAATGGAAAATATGCACCACCTGCTACAGTGGAGCAAGCCAGCAGCCTCGAAGCCAGGCCCAGACACACACACATCTCCTGGTCTTCTGAGTGTGTAGGCGGACAAACTCCTTTCCACTTGGTAACAGCCAGAATGTCTCCCTATATGTGTGTGAACTTCACTGCCTCCTTTTTCAGACAGCTTCCTTCCTATGTGCAGTGGGTAAAAGAAAAAATCCCCCCTTTTGAAACAGTCATATTTTGTGCTTCGCAGCCTGAAATGAAAACACACACACACACACACACACACACACACATCTTCAAGCTTTGCGTACTCAGCACAACTTACAACATCAAAGGGAAAGAAAAATAGCAACAGTTCAGATGCTAATACCAATATTGCACACCTAGAAGGAGCAATGCCGGTATTTGCCCACGCTTCCTTACAGAACTGCTCAAGCTCAGTCAATTTGGATGGGGACCACCAGTGGACTGCAATCTGCAAGTCTTTCCAAAGATTCTCAGTTTTTAGTCTGGGCACTGACTAGGCCAGGCGAGCACGGTCAACAATCTTCAGCCACTGTGTGCTTAGTGTCACTGTCATGCATGCAAAACCTTCCTCCCATCTTCAACAGCAGATTTTCCACAAGAATTTGACAGTAATTTTGCCCCATCCATTTTCCCTTCTAACCTGAGAAGTGACCCAGCTCCTGCTGAAGAGAAACAGACCCACAGCAGGAGGCTACCACCACCATGCATTACATTAATATGGTATGGTGTTCTTTGGATAATGAGCTGTGTTGGTTTTTAACCAGAAGTACTGATTTCAGTCTCATCTTTTCCCACTTGGCCTGTGAATATTCAAAGTGCTTTTTCACAAAGCACGAACGAGACTTATCCTGGTCTTTCTTAAGTAGCAGTTTTCTTTCTTCCTCTCCCAGACAAGCCAGACTTTTGATGCACTTGTGAAATCATTGTCACATGTTTAACTGTTCTCCTAAGGATAGATAACACTTTTGAAATCTTTTGCAACCATCTACTGAGATGTGCTTTTCCACAACTTTATCTCTGAACTCTTTTGAAAGTGCATTGCCACCCACAGTAAATTGTTTGCTTGCAGTTGCACTAACAAGCACAGGAATGCTCCAGGAATAGCTGCTCTTATTGTGAACTGATCACAGTCATTTCAGCTGATCACAGTTCTCTTAGTGTGTGATACTGAAAGTGATTAGTTACACCTGATTGAGGTTATAAGTGCTGTTCTACCAGGGGACACTGTAATGTTGCATTGCATAAATAAAACTGGAAAAAAATGTTCTTTTATCATTTTCAGCTCCGGCTGGGAGGAAACAAATTGTGACTCTTTTTATAGGGGTTGAGTCTTTTCTATACCCATTGCACATCTCAATCTTTTGATGGGAGGGGAATATATCAGCATCACGCCTGGCCTCCCACCATGAACCACAATCCAACCTGATGCAATGCGAGATCACAGGTGCAGAGGGAGCCAGACAGAGAGGGGGGATAAAAGAAAAGCCGAGACCCAAAGGAAGGCCACTGAAAAAGTGGCAACAAAGAGACTGTGAGAGAACATCAGTGCAGTATCCTTAAACGTATAAATACCACTATGCAGTATGCTCAGAGGAATCAGTACCACTATGCAGTGTCCTTAAAGTATCAGAAGTACTATGAAGTATCCTTCAAGGAATTGAGAAATGTTAAAACAAACATTATTGCGCAACTGCCATTGTGGGATTTGGTTGCATAAAAAGTCAAAGACAGAGGAGGCAAAAGCACAGTTGTTATGAGCTATCAGACCAGATCTGAGTTAAGAGTGGGAGTGAGTTTTCCTCCTTCGTCTAAATGACACCTTGTTGTAATGCAGACAGATGGCCTGATATCATCTATCCTATCCTTTCTTTTTTTCCACCTTTCATCCAAATGCACAGTCCTTCATTGGACTGACAAGGCCCTGTTGTTTGCCATCTGTTTGCCATGTTTAGCACCAGAGCACGTATTTCCTTTTTGAGATCTGTCCTTTTGGGTACACCATTGATTACTCACTCACTGACACTCCTGTCATAAAGAAAGCTTATCACTCTATCACTCCAATCAGTTTAACATGGTATTCACATCTCTTTTAGTTAGATTTTCTTACTTCTAGTGTAAATCAGCGTTGACATTTCAAATTGCAAAGGAAAACAACTTTGTTACTCAACCGTTTCATTTGGGAGTTCCCCACAAAATTGTTTTATTTCATGCAGAAGTGATCCCCGGCCTCTAGGTAATGCAAAAAGAGCATTTGAATTGAGACTGAGCAGTTGTTGGATGTTTGTTTTGCTAATGCTTCCTTGTGAATTTCTTACAGACCCAGCAGAAATCCAATCTCTACCGATCATCCAGCCAGCAAAAGAAATTACAATCAATTTGTCAAGTAGAACCAAAATCTAATCTGTTTGTTTAATGATATGAGGGTCCCTTCTACAGGGCCCACTAAACAGCCTGTTTATAAGTCCCTGTGCCTTCATGGCTTATCACATCCAACATTTAAATACCCCCAAGAATATATCTATCAGTTTCAGAGCTGCCATTAAAATCATCTCAGTATATCAGTTATAGCCTCAGTGTATATTATATACATATTACAGCCACAAAAAATATAATTCATTTATTAAAGGTGTCCCATATAATTTCACATTAGGAGAGAGACGATGTTACAACACACTGTGAGACGATCTAAATTTGTCAACCATCATTGATTTTTCTTTTTTTGAAGATTACTTTTTGGCCATTTTATGCCTTGATTTGATAGTGATAGTGGAGAGAGACAGCAAATGTAGGGAAAGAGAGTAGGACAAACAGTCGAGCGAGCCAGGAATCGAACCAGGGCCCTGGGCATTAGCAGCCATATCACTCGCCTGTTGGGTCACGCCATCATTGATCTCTTTATGCCATTTATATATTGTGTTAATTTTCCTTTAGACATTTAGGACTAAAATGTAGTTTGTTACAATTGAGTTGAACAAAACCTACATAGCCTGGTCCTAAACTATGTTGTAGAATTAACTTTGCCCTGTTCACAGGCAATACCTTTGCTGATACATTTGATTTTCACAAGGGAAGACGGTTTGGCATCATGATTATCTACTCAGCCCAGCCCGCTAGTCTCCTTCATTAAGTATTCACAAGGAGAACAATAATAGCTGAGATACAGACAGAGCAACAGCTATGGTTTAGAGTAACAGGCCACGTAGAACAGATGGCCTGTTGTGATTGTACATTGCAAATTTTGAATTGTGATAAAAAATAACATTTTTCCATTTTTTCCTTGTTCAAACAGTACATTTAATTCTGAATAAAAAGAGACAGCTGTTTGACCCAGCACAAGTTTACACTGCCCTTCCTCTCTGAATTTAATTTCCAAGTCACCCTGCCTGGATTTCTGCCTGGGTAAAGTAAAATCAATTCACATTCTGTAGAGATGAGCAAGAGCCTGAGGAGTATCAGCATCCTCCATGCTGATAGAGTAATTCACAGCAGAGGCAAACATCTCTTAAAGGAAAATGATCACTAAATAATCAGACACCACAGAGAGATCTGAAAAATATTCTGGGTTCTTCCTGCTTTAGAATAAACTAGTGTATGATTTCTTGTGACACCACTGGATGGAAGTGCCTGATAATAAGACACACCTAAGCACACAAAACAGGATGTACATGTGCAGTGTATGAGTCAGCCACTGTGTCATCAGCAAGCTTACATTGATTATATAGAAATAGTTTGGCAATCTACTTTAGTATGACTCATAGTGATGCACAGAATGGTACAAACAGCATCAGTGTTCTAATAGTATCATCCAGTGTACATGCATCTACAAAGACATACAAACAATTTGAACACCAGTGGTCTTACAGTGTATGCCCTGACAGTGACCAGCACTGTGTTACCGTGAACCTGTGCCAGACAATCAAGGGCAACAGCCTGGTTCACCCACAGATGGGGCCAACACCCTACTGCTGCCACCCACACAGACTGTCACACTCCTGAGCAACAGTCTTCCCATAGACGTGTTTGACTCAAATGCACTGCGCCTGATTCTCTGAAAGGCCAAATAATTACAGTTACAGTTACAACTACAGTTATTTAAGGACATAATACTGATTCTGAAAATGAAATGGTAGGATAAATTCCCCAGCTGCCAAAAGTTGAGTTATGTGAGACTATGTATACATGATGGTTTCAGCATCCAGAACAAGAATGAGCAGTTTAGTGCTGCATTTAAGTATGTATAATTGATTAATCTATTTCCTTTCAATCACATTCACATTGGAGAACAAAGAGGAAAATATATATTGTCTTCACATAGCATCCAGCTCCAACCATCATGTGCATGAATGTTGTGGGTATCAGGACGTGGACACTGACCTGGGTGGGAGGGGAGAGCTGAGGTGTTTTGGAGCTCCCCAGCTGGTGTGACAGACACAGAGACAAAGGTGCTGAGCTTTGTGCCATAGTAGCTGGAGGCAGGCCTTAATGAAGAGGTAGCAGCTGAGGAAGATAGCCTCATCCTGGCTGTCAGAGCCAAGGCAGTGGCCCATTAGTGGTGGACCGCCAACAGGAGAGGCCTGGCTGACAAGGTGTGACTAGGGACAGGCACAAGATGACAGCTAGCACCGGCTAATTATCACTAGATGCTAGCAAGAAAAGCGAGAAGCAAGGGAATTCGGCAAAGGCATAAGACGGGGGTTGGGGGGCAAAATGGGCAATTTCAGAGGGAGGGAACAACAGCAAAAGGCTTGTTTCATGGTGCCTATGTCTACAAGTTTTAATATTGAAACCCTTTCCTGTACATTTCATTTAAAACAGTTGTCAAGAGCCAAATAAATCACTGTACAGGGAAGCTGCTCTCATGTAAAAATAAGATTTTTCTTTGAGTTGAGCTCTGTTAAAAAGTGTAGATTAAAGTATGTTTTATAAAGGATACGTTGACAAAATGTACTGGCACAAATTTACAATGTACTTTCACTTTTGTAAGTTTGTTTGTGTGTGGGCATGTGTGAGAATTCGTGCGTACGTGTACAAGGAAGAGTAACTCTGCTTATTAGTGGGCCTCCCGTTGGTGTTCACAGGCCCATCTATTTGAGGTTAATCCCTCCATCCCCCAAAGACTACAACTCAAAAGAGATACAAAAGAGAAAAAACAAGCTCTGTCTGGTGCCTGCAACCACAGGGCCACAGTGTTCCAACCGCAAAGCCTTTACATTAGTGTGAGGATGGATCAGCACATGCAATGTACTTAATGTACATGTCGTTAGCATTTTCTCCCTACACGGTAAACTGCACACAATAATGTTAAGATTGTTTGAACTTCAAAGACACTTAAAAAACCAAACAAACAGATGATGTAATACAATCAATATTAAAATAAGAGATGTGTTGATCCGAGACACCTTTCTAATAGTGGAGTAACCTAATATGAGCAAATTACTTGGAAATGCCAACTACAACTCCATAATGACATACTACTCTGTGACAATAGCATAAAATGGCAGCAAATGTCATTGCACTTCATTAAGAGGTCCTTGGTCTGTGTTGCTGTGGTCTTCAGAGCCTAATGGTCTTTGTAGTCTTTGGCAGGTCATTTCTCTCAAGATGGGAATTTTCTTTCTGTTGGGTCTCTGGTGACTATTGAACAAGGGATAAGGCATTGTATTAGCAGACAGTCAGTCAGGAAAGCCAATGGGTCTGACAGGATTAGGCCACAGACAGCAAGGCAGTCTCAGCTCTGACACAAACACACATGCACACACACAAATATACAGCCTCAGGGGTGGATATGGCCTTTGCACAATGCATGCATGAAAAATAATTACATTTGTTAATATGCATTTAAGACATGGGTAATTCAAAATCCACTGAAGCAATTATAAAGTTAAGTCATGAAAACAACTAACAACTAACTTCCACTGAAGTCCTTAAACCAGTGGTTGAAGGAAAGTGGCTGTTAGAGAAAACAGCACATTTCCAGTAACATGAACTCCCAGGGGTAGCAGCGTGAAGGGATGAAATAAGATGACAAAACACTGAGTGCTCTGATGGCCGAGTGCCTGCAGGGAGGAGCGTGAATGTGTGCATCTGTGTTTATCTGCAGAGCGTGTGTGGCTGTCCTCTACGTGCTCCCCCAAGATTTAGCCTTCCATTGCATCCGCACACCCCCTGTGGGTGAGTGTGGGGTCCCCCCTTGCACTCCCTTGCGTTTCCCACGCCTTGGCCGACGCTCTTTGACATGGCTAACGTAAACAGATGTTGCACCGTGACAGGAAATGGCCGACTTCTTAGGGGCTGATGGAAAAGAAGCTGTTCATCTCCGTGACAGAGAACAGTGAGGAGGTCACAGTACAGCAGGAAACGGCATCGAATTTGTCCGAGCCGAGCTTGTGCACAGG
Source organism: Psettodes erumei (assembly GCA_016785225.1). Lineage (NCBI taxonomy): Eukaryota > Metazoa > Chordata > Actinopteri > Pleuronectiformes > Psettodidae > Psettodes > Psettodes erumei. Next base: position 5,549,318 of record JAFBJZ010000831.1, read on the forward strand.
GAGTGTTGGGGATTGAAGAAACAGCACAGGCAATCTCTAACCCCATGGTCAGGGTTAAACAGCTGACTTCACCTTGTTCGGCTTTATGGCTCTAACCTTACTGACCTGCAATACCACCCGGGCTGTAAATCACTGGCAGAGTAGAGTGCTCATATCTAAGCAAAGCAGAAGGAAGGACAAGTCGCTGAGAGAGACAAATTTCACAACTGAGGCACCTAATATAATCCTAATATCAAATCAGTAACCCTAAAAAAACATTAATGAGAGCAACAAATAATTTAGACAATTTAAAAGAAAGTTCACTTCATTTGAGTTGTCCATTTCTCACCATGACACAAGCCAAATAAAAAAATCAGCAATATTATTTATTATTTAAGTGTTAATTCACAGCTCTGGCCTCTATGGGTTGACAGGTTTGAGTCTGTTGCATCTCTAAGCACACCCAGCCACAAATAATGCTGGGCAGAATAGGGAAGAATAAAGTCTCATTTTCTTCCAGCTCTTCTTTACACAGTGCGATTCAAAAACTGACTCAGATATTTGTTAAAATGTAGGCTTTTGTTTTCTTTCTTCTTGTTTTCAGGAGGAAACTGAGAAAAGAAATCCTAAATATGAAATTATACTTGTGTACTCCCTGATCTTTGTTGAAGTATGAGTATTTAAAATTTTACATGCTTTTTTCATGCAATATTTGTTCTTAACAAATTTACACATTTATTCTTATATTGTCCTGTTTTGTTCCCTTTTTAATGACACTGTACCTTATAATCCAAAAAATATTATAAAATAATTTCCCAATAATTTCAGGCATAATCAAATAAATTCTGTGGGTTTTTTCCACAGTGTTTTACCAATGGCCACAGAACACTTTAACAATACACCTCACTGAATGTCATGCACCACTTCAGTGCTACTGGACCTGCACGGAGATGAGAGTGGATATATTAATATTTCCTCTACGACTGAGGTTGCTCATCAGTCTCAAGGAGTGTTTAATGTAGGAGGAGGTGAAGAAAGAATTCGTTTCTTCCCCACACTCTCTTCTTTTTTGATCCAGGCACTTTCATCTGTCACCAACTGAACATGAATCCAGAGCGACACTGGGACTGAGGCCAAAGCAGATCTGCCCTGTGGTCAAACCCCAGGCAAAAACCAGAGGACCATGGAATGTGGTCCTCCCTTTTCGCTCCAGTTTCTTCTCAGTCTCCTTCATCCAACATCATTTATGTGCTTTATGGATAATTTAAGAAGTGGATGGAATACCTAGATGTAGGAAGAAAAATGTATTTCTTAAAAAAATCAGAACAAAATAAACAAACAAAGTGGGGAACTAAAACAGGAGCAGCTCAGTAAACATCATTTGTCTTTCTTGACTCCTGTATGACTCCTGTATGAAGTCCATGGGAGTTTGGACCAGGAGCTCCTCAGGGTTTTGCAAAAAGGGCAATTTAAATAGATCAGACGACAACAGACCTCCACAACATTTGAAACCAGCTACTCCATTAGTGCTGGCTAGCTCTGTTTTGGAGCAATCTGGAGCAAATCACAGTGGCATCAAATGCAAAAGCAGGATGCCTGCTGCAGGAAGGAGATAAAAGTCTGTGTGCTGAGTCCTCTGGGTCCACTGGCTTCCACCCCACTATGGCACGATCACCTGCTGATTTATGGGATGCAAAGCTTGGACCTGAAATAAGACAGCCACGAACACCACATCTGCATCTCCTTTATCGTATGAGCTCAGGCCACTGAGTGTACTACGCATATGAGTACAGCATATTCATGGACATCTACTGGCACTCAGAGCAAGAGAGGGGAAAAACTGTAGTGAATATCAGACAGTGGAGTCTGGGGATAGAGAGAAAAAGCTGGATTAAATATTAATGGGAATTAAATATTAACGTCATTCTTCTATTGAACTACAAAGTTTTGGGAATGCAGTGTTTTTGCAGCAGCATCTTTACTATTTAAACTGGGAGGATTCCTTAAGAGCCATGAGAAGACTGTCAAGTTGTACAGATGGATCCCATGTAGGAAGTACTACTGTACCTGGGGGTGGGAGATGGGGGTACTTGGGTGCATACATCATGTTACACAAACATGCACTTCCAAGGATGCATATACAGCTGACCTTACAGACAAGTAGATATGCACACACATAAGACCTTCACAAACTGTACTACTCAACAACTGCATTCCAACAACCATGGATAATTAAAGCTCCTTCTTCCCCTCCATCTTCAAACTTCACATCTCTCCTCCACCCACCCACACACACACACACGCACACACAACTCCACTCAACACACGTGCCAAGCTTCATATCATGCAATGTGAAGATCCAGTGAGACTTGATTTGAGTTGATGACAGGCTTAAAAATGTGCAAGTATTTTCACTTGTTAATCTTCCAGTAAGTGGTGGTATCAGAGTGTCAAGTGGAAGGGAAATACGTATCTCAGTATGATCACTGATAGCCAGTGCCCTCAGTAATACCAGATCATAATTACGGTTTTCCCCTTGACCTCAAATGTGTTCTATATTAAAAGCTTGCCCGCTTTCTATCCTTCTCCCTCTATGCCTCCTTTCCCATCTCTGACAACAGGGCTAATTTTCTTTTGCAAGGTGGAGTTTCCAACGTTTCTCCATTTGTTCCATCCTATACCATTTCCACAACCTGTGGACAACTATCAATAGCTACTGGGGAAAACAAAAGCGCTATCCTCTTCCTGTTTTGGCTGTGCAATGGCAGATGCACTTCCTTGGTGCCATAAATCAAGGCTTAATTCCTCCACAAAATTCCATGCCTGATGGCAGACAGAATTGTGAAATTGAGGATTATAGAGATGTAAACACAGATGGTGTCATTATTCTATCCTCCTGCAACCCTGTGTCCTCATATGACAGCATTACATTTAGGGTTGCTACACCATATACTTCATTCTGCTAAGCTTAGACCTCTTTTCACCATTAGTAGATACTTTTTCATGCAATCTAGTCTTAAGAAAGGCTCAAAGAAAGAAGACTCTTGTCTGACCAATTGGCTCAACTGGTTACAGCGCTGCTTTCAAGTTCTGAGGATGTGGGTTCAGTTCTTACAAAGACCAATAAACATTTTAAGGATGAATCCCATTGCAACACTCAAGGGTTCTAAGAAATGGTAGTTATGCATCTCAGCTTAAACAGCTCAAGCAGTTAGATGACTACTTGGATGCTCTGTAAATGAGTTCAACCCTGATGAGGCATGCAAAATTTTGGTGTTAAACACCTAAAAGCTTAAGAAAACACATCTGGTAAAGATGTGTGATTAGTTATCCAGTCAATTTGCTTTAAATATTTGCAGGCTTCAGCCAGTGCTGCTATGACAGCTTAAGCAGCAAGAGTGGATCAAAAAGCGAAAACTGCAGCTAATGAAGAGAGATGTAGTAGAAGAAGAGGAGGAGGAGGGGGAGGAGGAGGAGGAGGAGAAGAGCCAGCTCGGGCAGAAGCAACAGGTGAGACTGACAGCTAACAAGTAAAAAGCTGTATATATTGTTCAGTTATTTATTTGTCACAAAGCCCTTGGTAGTTGAATTAATTGCAGCCCATCATAATTTCTCACTGCCCAAAATGTCATCATCACATTGCTTGTTTTCTCTAAACAACTGTCATCAGCCAACTTTACCACAATATCAAATTAAGAAAGGCAGCAAACCCTCATAACTTGTGTGTGTGGCTACCAAAGGCACAACTTTGAATCCCTTCTAGACCTTTGATCGGTGTTCCAAAGCACAGCAAGTTAGCTTTAAATGCCTCGAAAATAAGTGAAAGCTGTGTCTGACGAAGTGCAATAACGACACCTGATGTATTTTCTGTGGACTCTAATTGTCAGTTTATCAGGTAACCATGCCAGAGCGACAGATGCCCCCATCATCTTTACTCGAGGCTGTCAGGTACCAGGATGCCCTCTGGCAATAATTGCACCTGACAAATGAGCCTTGACAAAGGAATGGGGGGTGTTAAAACTCTTACTGATCTGACAGAGCAACTTAATTGAAACTATCAATCAGACCCACTATCTTTTCTTTTCGGACTTTCATTCTTCCCTGCATAATCCATTTCTGCTGCTCACAGCTGCAAGAATTTATCTCCTCTCTGTCAGTCTCCCTGCCTCTCATGCTCACTTGCACACGCATATTAAGACCAATGCATGCGCACAAAATCAATACAAAAAATATTGCTTCTCTCTGCTGGCTCTCCATCCTCATCATTCCCCCCATGGCGCACAAACCCATTACTTGATCATTACATGGTGACGGAGCTAATTAATACATCATCCCAGCATTTTTTGCTGGTTTTCCCTCAACAGCCTAGCCTGCCAGTCCAACTCTGCAGCCGGTTGTGATTTTGAGCAGTGGCATCTAATGTCCCTGTGCAGAAGCGTAGTAGACACTTTTTCTTCAAATCACTACAGCCCCACACGGGATGTCACAGTCACTGGCAGGGAAGAGAGGACAGAGTCAGAACAAAAGGAAATACCTCCCCTTGCTGGAGAGGAAAGGGTTAAGTCTATTACCGAAGACCAATCAGGACTGGGGGAGCACTGCAAACCTCCGCAGTGAGAGAGAGAGAGAGAGGGAGAGAGAGGGAACGAGGGAGAGAGAGGAGATGAGAGCGAAACGGGAGATAGAGAGATAGCAGGAGTGTAATGGTTTGCCTTCCTATCCAGACAGTTAGACAGGGAGGGAGCACAGCATAGAGTTGGTGAGATGAGGAGAATTCACACACCAGTCCACATGGATGAATAAGAGAAAAACCCGAGACAAAGGAAGGAAAAAATGAATCCAACCAGCATCCCTTTCAGAACTAATCTCTTTGGACTTGGTTTTTTCTGTCTGGGACTCAGGAAGACGAGAACATCTGTCAGTTGTGTGACCCCTGTACGTTCATAAATATTTAATCCTAATTCATGGATTACTGCTGAAAGGAGCAGGAAGAAAATCCAGCAATCTGTATCAGCCGACCCAGATTGTTGCAGAGGTGGAAAGAGAAGGGACAGTGTGGTGTTTGGACCAGCCCTGGAGCATCTGTGTTTACCCTGCATGGTGAGCTTTGCTGTGTTTCTATGGGGCACTCTACTTACTGGTTTGACTTACAACATTAAGATGAGAAGAGTGTATGTGACAGCAAAGAAAACTCAATGCCAGATGTCTCTGTCAAAACCAAAGAAATTATTACAAACCAACAACATCACTTCCTGAATAACTTCAGTTACGATATATTGTTGAAACATAGGGATATGGTTAAATTGAAACATATCAGCAACTGATTAAAATATGTTGAGTGGTAAACTTGCTGCTACTTTACAAATAATCTTTAAAGGCTTTTGCGAAACTCTCTGTGCATTAGGATGGCTGTACACACACAAATATTCCAAACAGTCAGGCTCTTATGATAGGAGAAACTTGATATGCAATTGTGCAGTTTCAAACAGTGCACCTTTATAACATGCGTGATCCTCTCTTCTTGTCTGGTACTCACTGCTCATGTCTGCTGTCATTGTGGCACAGTTAAGCACGGCATCCCTCACTGAGACAACCTTGAACAATGACCGACATGTTCCTCTGAGGAGATTACATGGATCACATGCAGTGACATACGAGGAGGCATCTGTGTCTTTATGACAAGTTCCCCAGGGAATCACACTGCGCTAAAGCTTTGAGTGTGTCTCTCCTATCATGAAAATTGTATGACTGGTTCAGCACCACTGTGGCTGTACAAATAATTTACAATATTCACACTAAGGTTTTCCCTGAATTAATTTTCAATAAAAACATAGATAATAGCGAAATACTTCTGTAGTTATTGTTCCATCTGAAAATAGGAGGTTGAGATGTACCAGTTGCTTTTGTACAAGCTGTGTATTAGTGCTCCTGTTAATGCAATAGCAGAGACGTGCATCAAGCGATGCACAAGAACATGATAAGACACGAGAGGCTTGTTGCTATGCTAATAAGAGTTTCTTTGCTGCCTCTACACTGAGGATATGTTTATTTTCACTAACGCATCTCCCACACTTCCCTCTCCTACTCCTCCTACTCTCTCTCCTTATCTCACGCTCTCTATCATCCATTACCCTATTCTTTCGCTATCTTCAGGTCACTGTAAAAGAAAGATGTGGGAATGAAGGGCAGGCAGACGATGCCGCATGCAGCTCCCACTTTCTCAACTCCTATTATTGAGACTGGGATCTTTTTGCAAACCTACAAGGTGGACTCTCTATCTGATGAACTCACCAACAGTACCTCATGAGGACGACCTTCTCCCAAACTGCCGAATCAACCCATTCCCCTGAGTGCATGTAATTACCGGTGATCACAAATGTCACAGTGATCACACGTGTCACGGTGATCGGACACACATGCGCTCTGATAATCTGCTCCTTTCCAGCCGTCTCCAGTGATTGAGGGTTCAGCATGTCAAGGGGCAAAACTGGAGACCTGTGCTCGATTTACAAGTCAATGGTGGCTGGAGCCAGGCGTACAGAGACTGATGAGAAAGGTGGAGAGTGAAGGCCTGTTCCATTAACGATCCCTGGGGAGACATGGGCCTGGACACTGCCCGGATGCACTGACCTCTTCTGGACAGATTCTAGACATTACTATGCTATACACTGGGGGACCTACATGGCTGACTGACAAACTCTTGGAGTACAAGCTAATGGATATAACTATTTTTTTATATTTACAGATCTGACTACTATATTCTCACTGGGGACAAAAAAGTAAGAATTTGGATCCTTGCCCTGTACAGGGAGAAGAGTAGGTTTCTTTGTTTTCGTGGTTGGCTGTGTTTCTCCTGCCTAGGAATATCATGAGATTATAAACAGGAGGTGGCTCTGACATCTTATCCCTTGTTCCACTCATCCATCAGTGCTCCCACCATCACCAAAGCAAACGGACCAGAGATCTGAGAAAAAGTCCACAGAGGACATTAGCCTATATTCTCCATCATCCACTTGGTGTGGGTGGCTGATTCCTTACCTTTCCAGTCAGGAGGAAAGAGGTGACAGCCTATAGACAGTCTTTGGCGAGACAGACAGGTGCTTTTCTGGCTGTCAGCCTCTTTGGGAGGGGCAAGCACTGAAAGGAAAAGTCTCGCTGGGGGGCTCTGCTGGAGCGGAAACCCTTTTCCACTGGCTATGTTTGGATGTGATGCTTGTCTCTGTGGATCTAACATGGACTCTATGGCCTGATTACATAGCCCTGGTATTCAGATAGTGCTGGAGGGAAGGGTAAATATTACTACAAAACAAATGTTTTTCTCCATGTCATCTAGTATACCATTCAGATTGGATTTATTATTCTCAGGAGGGTTGGGCAATTTTCATATTGCATTTGCTAATTATTATTTTAGTTAACTCTTCAGTGAATTTGATTTTTCTCTCTTTAACCCAACATTAATTACAATCCCAAATACCAACAGTGCTTTTGGTGAATTTGTCTAATTATTTAAGCCCTGTCTGCTCTCTCCTGTTAAGCTCCTGTCTGAGCAAACCTCTTGTATTTTAAGGTGTCTTTGAGGGTTGGAAGTAGTTGATGAGGTGAACTTGATTTTCTGGCAGAATATTCAATATTCATTTATGAACAACCTTCAGTGGGCCTCATTTGGCAATAATGAAAATGCAGTCGGAAATTAGGGCCATAGAAAGAATTTTATCACCTACCTCCCCACTGCAATATCAATCCCATCTGAATGGGGGTAAAAATGTGCTTCCTTCATCACTCCCTTCACTTTCCTCTTTTCATGACCTCTGTCTATGTTCATTATGCATGGGTAAAGGCTGACACATTAAAACTCTGTCAGCTCAAAAGTACACTTAGCCACAACTAAGCTGCTACAAAGACAAAGCATACCAGGCTGGTATGTGGTTGCAGAATTTATTTTGTTCCAAAGGGTTTCTGCAACTGCCTGATGCAGGATGGTGATGAGAAAAGTAGAGGATGAATGAGGTGAAATAGGCACCATTTAGTCATGCCATACACATAGTGAGAAAATCCAAACTGCAGGGTATGGCAGGAAAAGTTCCAGCACTTTTAAAGGGTCTACTCTCAGCACTTTAACTCAAAAGGCTTCTTTATCATTTCATAATTGGCAGTATTACATCTATCGAAGCAAAGTTTCTCAGATGTCTGCTAATTACAACTTTCCAAGATGCGCGCACACGCATGCATGCAGAAATAGACAGAAAGACATCTTCTTTCCTTTTTCCTCTTCTTAAATTCTCTTCTCTCTTCTCTCTATGCAGGATAATGCATATCCTTCCCTACCTGGAACAAGAAGCCACCATGAGCAACATCACGGTCACTGACAACACTGAACCTATCAGCCGTACCATGAGTCCGGCCACCCCCAGCCCGTATCCCTACCCTGTTAGTTTTCAGGTCTCGCTGACTGGCTTCCTCATGTTGGAAATCCTCCTGGGCCTGAGCTCAAACCTCACTGTGCTTGCCCTCTACTGTATGAAGTCGAACCTCATTAGTTCTGTCAGTAACATCGTCACTATGAACCTCCATGTGTTGGACGTGCTGGTTTGTGTGTGCTGCATCCCCCTCACCATTGTGGTGGTGCTGCTCTCCCTGGAGGGAGACACTGCCCTCGTCTGCTGCTTCCATGAAGCTTGTGTCTCTTTCGCTAGTGTCGCCACTGCTGCTAATGTGCTCGCCATCACTCTCGATCGCTACGACATCTCCGTCAAACCGGCCAACCGGGTGCTGACCATGGGCCGTGCCCTGGCCCTGCTGGCTGCCATTTGGGTGCTATCTTTTGTTAGTTTCCTCATTCCCTTTATTGAGGTGGGCTTCTTCGCCCAGGGCCACGCTGAGCTGAACCAGACAGTGGTGGAGAATGTGGTCCACACTAACCAGTACTATACAGAACTCGGCCTCTATTACCATTTACTTGCTCAGATTCCTATTTTCTTCTTTACTGCTGTTGTCATGCTCATCACCTACTCAAAAATCCTGCAAGCACTCAATATTCGCATTGGCACACGTTTCCACGCTTCACAGAAGAAGAAGGCTCGCAGGAAAAAGCGTCCATCAATGACAGCCATGACAACACAGCAAGAGGCCACAGATGGATCCCAGAGCAGCGGCAGCCGCAACCCCACACTGGGCATGCGTACCTCTGTCTCTGTAATCATCGCCTTGCGCAGGGCTGTTAAACGCCACAGAGAAAGGCGAGAGCGCCAAAAAAGAGTTTTCAGGATGTCCCTCCTGATTGTGTCTACCTTCCTTCTGTGCTGGACACCCATCACAGTACTTAACACAGTCATTCTGAGTGTGGGCCCCAGTGACCTAATGGTCAAGTTGAGACTGGGCTTCCTGGTCATGGCTTATGGGACCACTATCTTTCACCCTCTACTGTACGCCTTCACTAGGCAGAAGTTCCAGAAAGTCTTGAAAAGCAAGATGAAGAAGAGAGTGGTGTCTATTATTGAGGCAGACCCTACACCTAATAATGCCATCATTCACAACTCCTGGATTGACCCAAAGAGGAACAAAAAGGTGACATTTGAGGACAAAGATGCTGGACAGAAATGTCTGTCTTCTGAGGATGTGGAGTGAAGGAACTCATCATCTATAGGGTAAACAGTCAATAAAAGCAGCTAAAACTGACATCAGGTCATGATGAAAAAGGGAAAATATTAATCCAAAGCAGTAATGTAAATAATATGTGTAATAGAATGTACAAAAACAAGAGGTGGATAATTTATTACTATTTATTGAGAACAAAAGTAGGTTTCATAGATATACCATATACTGTACTGTAGATATTGCATGGCTTTTTGTAACAGTAGCAGCATACAGTACATTGTGTACATACATAATATATGTACAGCATAGGGTAAACAAGGTATATAAATAGAAAGAGAGAAGTAGGAATTGTTATGTATATGTATATTTATAATAAATTTCGTGTTCATTCACCTAATGCAGCCAGAGGCTGCCTGTTCTCCTCCAAGTGAAGTGTTTGTGATTCTGTAACAGCTGTGAGATTACTCCCATTCATCATGACCATGCCACTTGGTCAGACAACAGACCCTGCAGTCCTCAGTGACCACTGACCTTATTGCCTGGGACCCCACGAAGGGAAGGCCCTCAAACTGAAATAAGGCTTTTGGTATGGGGATGCAACAGACAGGTCCAAGAGAGAGAAAAGGAAAGGAAGTAGTGAAGGAGGGTACATTATGTTCCTATAGCAGAAAATCTACGGGGTTACTGTTCACAATCGCCTCTTTTAGAGCTGCAGAAGAACACTCGCATTCCTAAAACACAACAGAACACCATGGTTCTCATCATCTCGTTTGACATAAACCAGATGTAATCAAAACCCAGTCTGTTTCATTTTAACTGCCACCTCTTTGAGCCAAGTGGAAAATCTACAGTTGCCTTATTTTGGTATGATGAATTGAACATGACTTTATGGTGGCTCTGTGACAGGGAGAGCACATACTGAACACAATTAAAGAATAATAATAATAAATATTACTGAGGGAAAATGTTGAAAATGATTGTACTATCAAGATGTTTGTTTTTAATAAAACCAGACAACAATGCTCTCCAAATAAGCAAATCCATAACTGCAATAAAAGCCAACTGCAAAAATGTTAAGGTGTACTAAAATATTCTGTTTACAATACACAATAACATATAATGAAGCTCTTCTTCTCTGCCTGTCTACCAGTGGTGCGTGTCTTCCTTTGTTTGTCAAGGAATAAGACAGTGAAATTGTGTTTCCCCAAGTGGCTGCTGCTGGTACATTATTATGCAGCCAACCTTGTTTTTTTGGCTCAATGTCTCCAAGTTTGCCCTTAATAGATGGGAATAGTTTATTCGTACAGCTGCAGAAGAATTTTGGTTGTAATAACTATCTATCTAATCAGCAAAAAAACAAAAGAAAACAATCATCACAAACCCAACACCAGATCGAGATCCAGAGTTGTCAGCATATAAAGCCTTACTCAGATAGCCCGACAGCTCAGTTCATTACAATCCCCAGACCAAAGATTAAATCCTGAGATAGATATGTACCGTTGCACACATGCATCCACACAAATGCATGCATACCACACTCCACAGCATATCGCAGTAATGAGCTTATTATGCCTTTGCTGTCTCAGGTACAGTAGAAATCTGAAGAGCCCTTTACAAGCTGAGAACACAGGGCTGTTGGCTACCAGAGCGATTACACAACCTCGAACGGAAGCGTCTCTCTCTGGCTGTCAGTGTGTGGTTTGTCGCACAACAGAGTGCTGATATGAGCGTATTGATGCAGGCAAGGTTCTTTATGACCCTGCTGTAAACAGGCAGCGTGGCTGTCACGGTGCCTTGAGGGCACGTCTGTGATTGAGAGTGGAGATGGGATCACAGCCAGCAAGAGATTAGCCGACAGGGGAGAGAAAATGACCTATCAGGTGATACACCCAGCAAGAGGATACATTTTAAGGCACAAATGTACATGGGCCCAAATTTTAGAAGGCAACCTTCAAAGGTGGGGCATCAATAAACTTACAAAGCTGTTTCTGTTACCACTATAACAATGATACACAACTACCAGCTATCTTCCGTTCCTGGTAAAAACATAATGTCAGGTAGCCTACTATTCCAAACTTCATTAGCTTCAGCTACTGAAAAAAAAATCATTTGTATTGATTACCTTCTAAAATTACCTCTCAAAAGCCAATACTATTTACACCAACTAGACTTTGAGGTCACAATTTGTTTTCCATCCTTAGGTACAGCTTCAATCACTGAGCCAAAAAAAGCCTAATGTTCTGGTTCCATTATTCAGCCTGAAATTCAGTTGTTTTTTCATAGTCATTAACACTTTTTTCTTTTCTTTTCTTTTTTATTTGGGGGGGCACTCTCATTAATCACTATGATCTATGTGTTCCCTTGATGTAATTTTCAGCGGACAAGGAAGATGTGAGTACTTGGTAGGAGCTCCATCATGATGTAAAATTTTTTGCCAATGTCAAGTGATGTTCATTTAACTATTTACCATTTCATTGTCACCATGTACACAAACCTATGCTACGCAAACAAAATAATTCCATTACAGAAAATGGCAACTATGCCTTTTTTTAAAGCAATGCCTTCAATGCATGGTGTTGTTATGGCTCAAGAACTATTTTTGCTCACCTTTATTTTGCAGGCTCAACCTTTTCTATCAACACTTGTTGCTATATTTGTTTGGATTCTGGCTCTGGCACAGTTAGATCAAATTCCTAACCTTGATCCCCATCTATAAAAGGTACCAAGTAGCCGAGTAGTTTCTCCAACTGGGGGAAAAGTCACACACAGGAACAACAACAAAGCTCTTAAAGGCTCAAAAATGTTTTAAATTTGAGCAGGAATTCAGATGCCTGGAGCCAGACTGCAACTCACTTGAGCCAAAATATAATCTAGAGCTTTGGTGTATATTATAAAATGGTTTTTTTGGGCATTAGACAGTGACCTGTGACTCTAATTTTGGCCTAATCTTTTCATTATGATGAAATATAATTTGATTTTAAACTGCATTAAGCAATTTTCAACCGCCCAAGGCAAGGAAAATGCAACAGGGCCTATCCTTAGCCTTATCCAACTAAGTGAATAAATGTTATAAAATAAAATAAAAATATTGATTAATGAATCTTAAAAAAATCAAAATCAATGTGACATACATGATATGCTCTGTTTAGTTAAATTACTGTTAAATTACACTAAAGCTCTACAATTTACCTGAGGTGACCTGCAGTGAAAAAAAATACAGTCAATACACTACCATAGTCAATAGTGGAGGTTCAATGATGCTTCACTGCCAGCCTTATTAGAATCACTTGACCCTGATGTGTCCTTTTCCTTCTCCCCTATACACCACATCAAGGCTGCTGTCCCTATCACATACATTATGTCCTTCCCCCTCTCGCTCAATGGCTGCCCCTCTTAGGCAGCCATCCCCCAATTCAGATGCCATCTCTTTAGAGCCCCTCTCTATACAGCCACAGACACCGAATAAGAGCCTGGGAAATCACATTACTCCGTCCGTATGGAGCCTCTATTGCATTAGGTCAGCGAACACTCAACTGTAATTCTGCTATCGTAGAGAAGAAGAAAGTTAATTGAGCACACCAGCCAGCACGGCTTGACAAATTGTTGCTTGTGGTCATTTTCCGAATGTTACTCTCACCATGCCGCATTCAGAGAGATGGAAGGACACTTTATAGAGTTGGAAGATATATGATTCTGATATACACCCTCTAATCTCTGCACGAGTAAATCTACAGCTGAGACAGAAACCAGGAATCAAAGGCAGGCAGATATAATGGAGCATGACCTCTACCTGCTATGACCTTAATGGTACCATTGTGTGTTATTGGAGAAAATAACAGACCGGTCTGCCTTTAAATCAGTGCTGTGTAGATTACTGTTTCTCTGTTATCAGCAGAGAGCAGACAGCTCATGACACATCAAGTGCCCTCCTTTGTTATCTACTCCACATTGAAGAGCAAATGATTCTGGGGGTAAAAAGGGATAAGCAACTTTATAACCAGGCCAATCTAAAGATAACAATATAGAATAATGTTGTATTTTGCTTTAAAATATATGTAATCAGGGATTTTACATGAAATTGGCCATAGCACAAGAAATGTTGTGTTGTCAAGCACTGGTTATACAGACTTTTTAGTGTGTAAGAATTGTACATTTGATAAAATTTGCCAAATGCATTGTGAAATCTTAACCATTGTTTGAGAATTGTGGTTTAGACAAAGGGACAACTGGCATTTTCTTATTGCACTAAACCAAAATTGTGAAGGACAAAAATAAATTAGAAGTTTGATGCTGACATGGCCGCATGCCCAGTCCCTGCATGTGTGTCTGAACAGTCAGTGTGTGTATGTGTGCATTTGCCATGCATCTGTTCAGCGCTGCGTGCCCTGTATTTGTGTGTGTACACTCCTCCAGCATGTGCAGCTACTGTATGTGCACACAGCCGTGTGTCCATCCAATTGTTTTATCAGGCAGTGACAGAGTGTCAGCCACTGTGTGTGAGCGGGCAGACAGCGGAAAGACGACTGCTGCCCTCCAGCTCCCTTCACAGTGATGACTACTGCCTGCTGATTAGACCGCCACTCTTCACCTCCATGTGAAAAGATATGAATGGGACCACCACAGCAGAGCTCGCTAACACAGCCTGGCAGCTCGAGCCTGATGCTACACAGTGAGCATTTGAATTGACTCAAAAAAATACAGGCTCTCACATCTTAAACAGAATCCATTCTCATCCCAGTGTCCTTGTATAAGTTATTTTTACTGTCCAGGGCTCTTGAGGTAAAGGTTACATTCATTTTCTCCATAGAAAAATCTGGGCTTCAAACTCATTATAGTTGGATCATCAATATAAGGGATGAGCAATAGCTGGCTCTTTAAAACTTTGGAGGGGAGAGACTTGGAAGAATGACTGCTGATCTGAATCTCAGTGATGCTTCATTATTTTACTTCTGAGAGCACTTTTCCTGCAACCTGGTAAAAGTAAAACCACTAAAAAAATAAATTTTCTCAGTATTTAGCCCAGGTAGCAGTATGCAAGTTGGCAACAAAATCTACAGTTGCAGATACGAGAGCTCTTAGTGTAGAGGTGTAAGTGCACGGACAAGATGTCTCAGAAGGGAAGGCTAGGTATAGCTGAGGCATTTTTCAGTAAGGATAAGGAAATATTGGGTCTGGCTGGTGATATCAGGAAATGTATGCAGAAAGTGCACTCTTAAGGAACATTTGAACCCAAGTGATATGTCCTAGGGCAAGGGAAGAGGAGTTGGAGGAGTCAGTGCCCTGGATTTTGTCAGGTTGCTGTGGCTCTTTAATACCGCCCTGATCTCAAGGGCAGTGCGTACATACCAGCAGACAGGTGGTCGTCTTGAAGCTTATGCAATGCAATGAGGAGCATTGAACTTAGGGAGATCAGTACCTCCAAGCTGACACCATGTTTAACCCATATGGTGACCAATCATAGACCAATCTTTGGAAGAAACACCCCAAGTAAGTGAAAAGTGCAAGACATTATTGTAGTGCCTGAGGGTGATTGCTCATATTGGCCCACATGGCACCATTAGTGGTTTACATGGGCAGACACATATGGGACCTATGCAGAGTGCATGATGATGCTAACCCTAACCCCAAGCTAAGTTATTAACAAATGAGGGTAACAGGTGAATAGATACAGAAAATTGCATAAAGGTGTTGGATGCTGGGAAATTGTAATAAAGAAAAAAAAAGCAATAGGGCCTGGAGGCAAGTCATTTCATGTTCCAAGCATTTAACTATGGCCAGGAGCTTGGCGAGGGATTGAAATGATGAGAACATGGACAGCCTACAATATCTATGCTACTCCTTAGGGATGAGGTGAGAAACCCACATTTATGTGGAGATGTTCTGGGCACAAGCAGCTTGTTGTAGACCCCGTATTGCACCCATAATGCTCAATATAACCTGCTGCACCTGACATGACTGAAATGTGTACAGACAGACAATAAATAAAATGGATGGAGCTCTCAGGTTACAACACTCCACCAAGCACCCTATCACCGTGGCCCAACCATCTGCTTATTGCAGGCATTTTAACATAATGACTGTTCAGTCTCCTGAGTTGCGACCTCTGAGATGGCGAGCAGAGGAGAGCAATCAAAGCACATTCAGTTCTGCTGCAGTCATTTGCCCACTCTCAAAAAGCTATCACAGGGTGCAGCTGTAAACATTCTGCTCCTCAGTGCTCCTGAGACATGCAGTCAGAGAGGATAGCAGCTATCAGTCTCCTTCACAGAGGAAGCCTGTGAAAAATACACTGTGTGAGCTGACTACAGCGGCGAGGGCAAAACACACAGAATAGCCCAGGGAGCTGAATTAGGTCAAAAAAACTCATTATTCAAAAGGAAGAGTGCACTGAATGCTATGCTCAAGAATTCCCTTGGTCTCTGTTGTTGATGTGCAAAACCCATGCAATTTGTGTTTGTGAGCAGGCCAACAGCTGTTTGTGCCCTTTCCTTTTCAAAAAGGCACACAAAAACAGGAAAAGGAGCCATGCTTTTGAATCTTTTTGTTAGAAATAAGCTTTTGGAATGAGCCTATATCTGCTGTTTCAGTGGCAACTGTAAACTGAGCCCTTTACTCACACATCTGGTCCTCTGTTTATCAGCTCAGCACATAAAAAATATTTGGACTGAATCGACTGCCATAATAATGCAAAACATACAGGATCCATACAGGACTTCCTGCACTGTGCAAAAGCTACTGTATGTTATAGCATTAGATAACATCGCCCCCTTGTGGACACCCATTTGGTTTGTTTTGCGCAGGAAATGCCTTGTCAGAAAAGTCACTATATCCAGAGAGACAGTGGGGAGTCGCTCCTCACATTACTATTTTTCTACCGTGAAATGAAATGTGAGAAGGCACCACAGGAGAAAAAAAACAAAACATTGAAACCAAATGTTCAAAAGATAAATCTTGTAGTGATTCAGTAGAAATGGAAAATAAGGCATTTGGTAAGTTTGACTGTTGTGGCCTTTAAAAAAAACCGAAGGGGCTGACCGATGAGGTCAACCAACCAGCAGAGTTTTATTTAGGACAGCAGGCCCTCTGATGCCCCCCGCCCCCAGCAGCTGTTGTGAATATGTGTGAGTGAACGTATGTGCATGTCTGAACTTTCCCATTCCTCTGATCATTCAACTTTGTCTGGTAAGCCAACAACTCTATTTATTGCTTGGAACAGACTGACTACTTCCTGCTCTTAAACAAAACAACAGCCGGTGATTCTTGTGCTTAAGAGTTAGAATAGATTTAGAGGTAAACGTCTAATAATAGCAAATAGCAAAAGGCTATGAATGATTGCTGCAGATTTCCTGTTGTATGAAATAGGCCTACAAAAATAACCATGTGTCTAAGCTCAAAAGGTTTTTCGACAATGTAAAAGAGTAGTGTACAGTAAAGTGGTATATACAGTACATGATTTAAAGGGCAGAGAGTAAATAAGATTATAATTAGATTTTTGCATTTTCATTGACTTAAATTGCTAATTATTTGGGGTATTTTAATGTAATTATTATAGATGTATGATAAGGGTAGGATTTGTTTGGGCATGTAAAGTTTTACATCATTTCAGTTCTGGTTTGTTTGCCAGTCATGCCACACATAGAGATAACAAAATCTGTGATCCTCCTCATGAAAATTGCAGTCACAATGACTCTCCAGTGGACGGCTGTGGCTTTCTTCCTCTACGGAGAGATAGCAGTCAACCTCATCTTGTGTATACCCTTCATATCAGCAAAGAGGTAATGCAATTTAATACACAAACCCAAAACACACTCTTAAGTCCCTGCAGCAACTCATGCTCAGCAACCTGTGCAGCAGAGCGTTTTCAGAATCAATGAAAAAATGTCCCATGGTTGTAAATAAGAAAACTGACAGGGAGAGGCAGTTCACACAAATCACCAGCAGAGTGCATCCACATCCCTTCTCCAGGGAGTCAATCCAGGGAGTAAATCTACAGTTTGTTATCACAGCTACACTCACAGTGTTCTTTTGACCTACTTTGTAGATGGCGTTTGGTTTTCAGCTGGAGAATATGGAGCTGGTTATCACCATACTGGAACAAATGCTTCTTTACCATGATCATGGTGCTTATTGTTCTTTTCCTTGGTAAGCACAACACCATGAGTCAGGGACAACCTGTTGTGAGAATCAGAACTGAATGGCACTTAGATGGACAGACTGTCTTGTGTCCTGTTTCACCCTCAGATGCTATCAGAGAGGTGCAGAAGTACTCAGGCCCTGAGCCCATGCAAGATGCCAAGGCCAACCCCAACTTGTACGACCACGTTCACATGAAGCTGTTCAGAGCCCAGAGGAACCTCTACATATCTGGCTTCTCTCTTTTCCTCTGGCTGTTAGTGTTATCTCTCCATATTCATTCATAATGACAGAAGAAAATGTGTTTGGGACCTTACTCGAGAGTTAACATCATAACATACTTGCATATTCACCGTTTCAAGCTCACCTCCTGAGGTCCTGTTCTGTCTTGCCCTGATTTTATTTTTCTTCCGGTTCTTGTCTTGTCCTGTCCTGTGAATTCATCGCAGTGTCATGCGTCGGGTTGTCACCTTGCTAAACCAGGTCGCTGTCACGCTGGAGAACAGTGCAGGCTTTCAGGCGCAGATGGATAGCGCCCTCAAAGCAGCCAAGCAGCACCAAGAGGACAACCTGATGCTCAAACAAGTGGGAAATAGAGTTAATAGTTACTAGTTAGCCTAGTTAAGCCAGATAATTCCTGTTATATTGCACCAGTAGTATAATATTTTGCACTTTAGAAGTTTTTTTGGGTCATGTCCACCTACTCAATATGCTGTAAATCATTAACTCGTACTGTAGTTCTCAGCGAGAATTGTTTCTATGGTTTCTATTTTGTGTGTAGGCTGTTGTCAGCTGTTAAAATAAACCATTTAAGATTGGTAATTAGAGATAATCCCTTGTGCTCAGGCCCTCCTGGATGATGAAAAATCCATGTCAGCAAAAAACCAGCAACTGAAGCTGGAGGCTGAGAAGCTGGAAGGTCAACTGAAGGCCGCAGAGGAGGGTGAGTAACAATCACTGCCTTCAGACAGGATGATCTGCAGTCATACATTTCAAAGGAAAATAAGTGTTCATACACTCAAAGCCACTGTGGTATTGAAAGAGGCTAATTTTAAGGGGCACTGAAGGTATATTGAGCAATTACAACTGTTTGTGTGTGTAGCTGTGCGCAAGTCTCACGCTGAAGTGGAAGCCATGAGGAGGCAGGCGAAAGGTCTGGCACAGGAATATGACAGGCTATTGAGGGAACACCATCAACTCCAGGTAATAAAAACACACACAGGAAAAAAAACATGTGTGTGTATTGATCATACTAACAGTAATTGTGTTGTTTTTCTAATCCTTTACTTTATCCACAGAATCTCCAGAGTGCTGGAGATAAAAAGGATCAGTAAACACAGGGATACAGTGATAGTTGTTTTTCAGATGGTGCTTTTCCTCTTTCTGTGGAAGCCTTCTTCTGACACTGGAACTGTGTGCCACATGCAGAAGACTACTAGAGTTTTAGAGCCATGTTTGCATTACCTTTTACAAACTTAATTTAAAAAATCTTACTAAATTGTATTGTGTGCATACATCTCATCTTCTTGTAAATTGTTCTATTACCTAGTCAGTCTACAAACAAATAGGAGCAAAAGCTAAGTTAGTATTAGCTTATTGCTAATACTAACATTTAATAACAAGAATAACCTCAGACCATCGCAAGGGTATCCTCCTGTCCGCATTTCATAATGATTAATGTATGCGTTAAGTTATTGCCAGTTGTTAATGTAGTCATGAATGTTAAGTCACTGCTTTGACAAACACATTGACAGGATATTGTCACACAGGTGTCTCATTTGCTTGGATCTAGTACAATCCAAACTGTTTTTTTTAAGTTCAGCTAGAGGGGTGCACTTGACTTATCTTTTTTTGACTGGCATCTGCTTATTGATTTTCCTCCAGTTCTATAGGAATGAATGGTATTGAACAGTAGATCTTTTGAGTTGTTGTTTCATATTTTGTTGACACTTTGGTTGGTATAAGATATAAACAATAAAAAAAGAAAGCCCTCGATAGCGCGCTCCTCGCTGTCCAGTGGAGACTAATCAGAGTCATTGAAAAGGCTGACACCAACGCGACATAGGATCCCATTTTGAAAACATCATTAGATCATAATAAACTTCATAATGATGAAGCACACTGGTGACTCCAGATATTACACGCTGTATAATCAGGTACGGCAGATGTAGTAGAGTTTGTCATTTGTAGGTTGAAATACTTACTTTGCCCCAGTGTAGCAGTTCCTCCTGCAGGTGTGTCACAGAAACAGTCAACAGATGTTCATGTATGTACAGTAACTTCTCTGAAATGGAAGCAAAGCCATGTAAACAAGACTGAGATGATGCAGTTCAACCGTCTTATTCAGGCACCTTAAAAATGATTTTATCAAGTTTAATCATAAAAACAAAGACCAACATAGAAAATACAGCACAATTACATTCTTTTTCTTCTACAAATGTCTTCAATTCATGAAAAAAACATACATGTAAATTTATACATTCCTGAAATAGCATGTTTATAAAATGACTCTTCATCAGGTATCGTATATCTACACGAATCCTGTACAAATATATACTCAGTGTGCTATGAAAAGTGTCCACAGTGTGTGTTCCTCTATACATCTGAGGTGCTCAGTGGAGCCGAGTCAGAAGAGACAAGGTTGTGCTGAGGCTCACAGGCGAGTTTCTCTGTCAGGACTGCAGTCCACGGCCAGGATAAATTGTTCACAGTGTATGGAGCTGTTCTCCTCTTTCCTTAGTGACTCCAGTTCAGCGCTCCCATTGGTCAGAGCATTTTTCTCCTCTTTCTTAATATGTCTTTTGAGCAGAGCAAAACCCAAAATACAAAAGAAGAAGGAGACTGTCCTCAAGCCCAGGGTCAGAGACAGGTACACTATCCTGCAAAAAATAAAAAAAAATGTAAATGAACATGACAGCCTCACAGTTGCTATACAGTAGATTTTTTTCTGAACTTGGGACTTCAGAGTTTTATTTACCTATAAGCTGAGGTGTTATATATTCTGCACGCTCCTCTTCCTCCACATGTCTTGTATCCCCATTTGAGGCAGGTTGTATCGATTATGGCTCCAAAGTAGATCGGGGCAGGTATTCCAGCTGTTGTCCAATAAAAAATAACTTACTTACTTACGTGCTCAATGATGAGCTTCAAGCAAAGATTTGTTTACACATATACAAACATTATTCCAGTATTTCTTCCCACTTCAACATACATTATACTGAATGTCAGTTCTTAGGAGATTTCCATGTGCCCTACTTTCCAACTAATGTAAT
Organism: Psettodes erumei; assembly: GCA_016785225.1. Lineage (NCBI taxonomy): Eukaryota > Metazoa > Chordata > Actinopteri > Pleuronectiformes > Psettodidae > Psettodes > Psettodes erumei. The sequence continues at coordinate 5,570,296 of JAFBJZ010000831.1, forward strand.
GTACAGTAATGTGTAGAATCCAAACATGACTCTCACCCAGTGTGCGAGTGGCCAGTGTGTGGAGTCCGAGTGCAAGAGATTTCAACTCAGGTTTAATACACCTATAAAAAAGCAATTTGGGTGTTAAATAAGACTCAGCTGCTTCATCCTCACAACACTTAAAAAAGGACAACTGTTTATTTTATCTTTACTGGAGGACTTCTTTCTTCTTCTTTGATGAGCATTATATTGATAAGATTCTTTAAGGTACACAAGAAGAAGAAAACATTGAATGCACACTTGACAGCTTTACTTATTAAAATATCTCCATCAATGAAGCTATATCGCACAGAAGTTCTAATTTTTTTGTTAGTAGCAAGAATTGTAATCTGTCCAAGAATGACAAGATGATGCACAGGTTAAAAAAATTGGCTGCATGCCAAAATAATCTAGCGATTTCTTTATCACAAGAGCCCTCGAGGGGGTTGTTGACACACCTGATGAGCAGCACAAAGCCAGGCGTTCCCCCAAGAGAAATAATGAATGAACTTAGGACAGACAGAGCCAGGAAGTATGGAAAGATTTTGTCACAGCTGTCCCTGCGTGGACACTGGCCCAGAGAGACCGTCAGGTTGCCTGGTTGGGTATCAGCCAGCGCCACACACCTGCAATTGTAAAAGACCTAACAGAGAAGAAAACTGATGATGTCAGTGATAGAGCAGGAAATAATTGTCCTTTATATAAATGTGCTATTCTTAAGGCATCAGCAAATGCTGAGCAGCGGCAAAAACTATTGTGTGATATGAATGAAAAAGCAGTTCAACCAAAACAACCCACTGTACCTATTGTGATTGTTAGTCATTAATCTGAGAAATATACTGTAGATGTGCGACAAAGACAATGATGCAAGTCTGACCGTGTTTCTCCCGGAGCCAGAGGAGGAGGTGCATCCTGCCAGGCACGGGGACATGTAGGTGATCCCATTCTCTCCACACACTGGGTCCCACTCTCTTCCTGAGCACAAGCAGCCCGAATTACAGTCGGAGAAGAGAGACCGTTCCTGATAAGACAAGCCTTCCACTCTGCATGTGACAACAGTGAAGAAAATGCATTTATTATTGAGTGCTCACATTAAAAACAGATCAAATAACAGTGACTACTGTGCATGGAATAGGAAAACAGCGACACAGAAAGGCAACACAACGGAAAAGGAGCCCTGGGAAGTGGGAAAGCTGTAATGATTAGTTGTAGAATTGACAGAAATGTAAACAGACATCATCACATACCCGGTATATGAAACGGTGATGCCTGCGACCTTGGAATTCTCACAGCCCATGGCTAAGAAAAAGAGTGACAGCAAGTAGCCCAGCAAGGAGGTCCCAAAGGCAAATTTAGCTGCTCCCATGATTCCCAGCTTGTACTTCTTCATGATAACTCCTCCAGAGAACATCCCAAGGGCCACAGCCGGGATGTTGATTATGCCTAACCAAACAGCACAATACAATGTATTCTAAAGGATCAGGAAACATCAAGTACAAGCAACATCAGTCCCCAACATCGCTCCCCGAAAAGGATCAAAGTCAGAGCACTCATTCATATCAAAGTAGTGGCATTCATATTTAATGTAAAGTGAACTGAATTCATGTCATGGGAGATGAAAATGACTTGATGGTTCAGATATAGAATGCATTTCTCACTCAGTTGTGTGGATGAAAGGATGCTACCGTACATTATTGCAAGGTTTTCACTTCCATCACATTGACCTAATAATTGCTCTCATCAATCCGTGCACTTTTTAAATCAACATCTGAACGTCATTTCAGAATATCCAACAACTGCAATTAACCTGGTTGTCTGTATCTTGAATCCGTAGTGTTTACTTAAGAGAGATGAGGGAGATGGATTGTAAAAAATTCATCAAAAGCTAGCTCATGAAACACTTATGATGACCATCGAGCTCACATCACTTTGCATCCCTAAACACTTTCCTTTCAACAAAGCCACACAGGTTTCGAACAAGCTGATAACAAAATTTGCAAAAACTAAATGACCATACAGAAACCCCCCCCGAAACATTATATTTTCTCCAAAAAATATCCTTACCCATGAGAAAGTTGGCTTTTGATACTGACTGGCCATAGTGTTGCTCGATGTATTTGGGTTTGTAGGTGACCATCCCGATGAGAGAATTGAACTGAATGATGGTTACACATAAATAGATGATGTACACAGGACTTCCAAGGAGATTCTTCAACGTAGGCACAAATTCTGTGTAGGGAAGTTGGAGTGAATGAATGAATACCACTTCTTCAAACACATATGAGCATTTTGGGTAAATTTCATGCTTATATTACAGATACTGGAGAGACGACAAGAAATGAGAGAGATAAACCACAAGCCCCAGATTGGACTGAAACCAAAACCTTGCAATTGATTATCGAAATCTTAACCCATATGTTTACTGGGGAGCCCAATTTGGGCATTTTTAAATGTTCTCATAGTTTATAGATTACAGCTGCATGTCAGTATTAAAAACTAGATGTGCAAACATGTTTAAAATATCAGAACCTATGTACAGTATAGTGGGACTGCCTGCAGAGAAAGTTGTTCTTAGATTTGAAGGAAGTTTAAATTCATGAGAGGAAATTAAGTTCTTTAAAAGAAAATCATCTTAGAAATGTGAGAATACTGTGGGTCTCTTGAGGAATTAGTAACAAAAGAAAGTCAGTTGGAAAAGGTTAAAAAGTTAAAGGCAAAATTATTACATCTCTAAAAAGTCAATAACTGCGTGCAGATTATGATGCCAATACTCTACTCCATATTCAGCACGAGCATTAATGTTTCTCGTACCCCTGGCCATCTGGTGTATGTTAGCCGGCTCCTCAGGTCTGAACTTGTGCTCCATGGCAGGGGAATCTTTGATGAACCTGGTTTGCTCTGGAGAGCAGCTGGTGTCGTGTTTATCCACAGGCATCGGCAGTGATTTGGGCAGGAACCAGAAAGGAACAGCAGACATGAGAGTGATGGTACCGGCGATGAGGTAGCCCAGCCACCATGCCCCCACCCAGCGGGCATCACCAGGGGTAATAGTCACAGTCTCTGCAAAGAGATGAAAACCCTCTCAGCACAGTATGTGGAGTCATTTCTGTGTTATTTGCGTCTCAGTCTTATATTTGTACTGTTAAACAGAGAGGTTTAACACAGCTTCCAAACAGCATTTGCTTCCCTGCCAGATTATACTGTATCACAGGATTTACCCTGTCCTTATTCAGAGTATCCTGGCTGATGTGCTGTGTCTTGCACGGCTTTAACATTGTCATGTACAACAACCAATTTCCAAATCCAGCACTACACAGTGGAGTGTTGGTGATTTATGTTGCTGTGAACAAATGAAAGTCCACAATAAATCCACACCAACCTAAATATAGTTAACCTATGACTGTCAATCATACTTTATTAGACTGCAGTTGCCTGAGATCACTCACCCATGTCCACAAAGCCAATGTCAACGTAGAGTTTTGCACAAAGCGACCCCAACAGATACCCGAAGACAGGACCAATGATTGATATTGTTTGGACACAACCTGTAATACACAACAGAGAGGCATATATACTTAGCTACTAATACCCACAGTGTTTGGCAAAATATTCTGCAACAATTTATGACTGTAAAACATCACTTACGTGATACAGTCAACTTAAATACATCTATCTTTCAGCAAAAGCCTGAATGTATTGAACATGTAAGACATGTAGGTATCTCTACATGGTAAAATACTTTCATTCTGATAAACGACTAAAGAAAATCCTCTTTTAAAATCAATTACTTTAAAACCAACTGACTTTAATCAATCATAAACAATGAGTAGGGTCCATTACCAATATAGAGAGCAGCATTCTCAGACTGTGCATAATCGTCAATGTAGGAAATTCCCAAAGGCTGTACTGGAGTCTCTCCAATCCCACGCAGGACATTTCCCAGAAACACGTAGATCCACATTGATGCACCGGACTCTCGCTCACAACCTACAGTTCAAAATGAAACAGTACATATGCTCTGAGGATTTATAATACAAAGTACTATAAAAAATACTTCCTCTTTTTCTGGATTCATCCTGACAGAAACGTCATGATGCATCCAGACAAATCTCTTGACAAAACACAGTAAAAATTCTACTACTTATCTCACCTCTAGAGGGCAGTATGGAGGGTCTGTCACCTGCCCTGATGGACTCAGGTGAGCTTACTGGACATGGAGAGAGGTTATTGGTTGAATTCACTGAAGCTCTAACTGATGTTTCGATCTTATAGCTGTGTACAAAATACCAATGTGACTGTTAAACAAGAAAGCATCAGGTATCATTAGATACTCTGTGAAGCACAAGGACAAACATCAGAGACTGCATTTTCAAAGTCCAAAAAATCCCGTCACTGCATTGTGTTTGCAGTGCTTGAAGCCTTAAATCAAAGAAACACATGGGCGGAATTTTCTGACTCTGCCTACCGGCCAATGATGAAATGCGGCATGGCGATCAAGAAGGTCCCAAATGACATCAAGATGCATCCGACCGCTATGATCTTGGGTCGGTGGAGTTTGGCACCAAAATAGCTCACAAAGGCAATCACCAACAAATTCCCTACAGGGTTGACATGATCAGAGGAAGAGATGTGGAGATGAGTCAAAGGCATTAAATATGAGACCTACTTTGGAGAAAACCTCAATTACAGTATTCTGAAAAGGCTGGGTGAAGTTTTTATATGTGTGAAAAATTCTTCAGAAAGCTGAGCGCCTAACAACAGGAAACTAATTCTTTTAAATTAAAATCAGTAATCTAAATGACCTCCTGTAAACCCAGATTCTGATTTACTGTATATTTTACCAGCAAATGTAAAAATGCTCTGTTTGATCATTCTAAAAGAATACCTTGCATGGACTAAGAGTGTGGATTTCTTAGTATTTCTTTGCCATATGTGTCTGCATGTAACACATGGTATTTTGGTTACTGTGAACTGGGTGCTCTAAAGATGTAAGGGACCATTTTGCCTCAGTCCATTCAGAGTGTTTTATACAGCATGTTTAGATAGCAGGATGCATATTCATATTTATCTGCACACATGCAATATTACATATTCTTCATTATGTGTTCGTGCTCTGTTCTGTACCTACACTAATCATTAAAGAAAATCCCTCTACTCCAAGCCTACAACTGTAGCTTCAAAGGATTTTGCGCTCATTAAGAGTCAATTAGGAACGTGACCAGTGACTATTCAGAGCTGAAGGGGGTCTCATGTACGCTACAGCATCAAACCAGCTCACATGCAGCGGACATATTCTTGGCTCACTTACATTAACATCTAAATGCTGCAAAACGTGCACATGAATAGCCAGAGTAAATAGAGAGACAGGCAGACAAAAATGGAGAATCTCACCTACTTCAAAGCTCCCATCTATAATGCCAATCAGATAACTGGAGATGTCAAATCGCCTCTCTAGTTGTGTAATTGTGCTCTTCATGTAGCTGCCAGATAAAGCCTTGGAAAAGTAGGCAAAGGACAAGGCTGCAAGGAACATCTGCAGAGATACAGAAAAAAGAGACACCGTGTCAAACAAAATGGTCCTGAAGTGCTTTTAAATTCGAGAATATATCAACCTACACATTATTATTATTATTATTATTATTATTATAACCATTTCCAAGCTCAGAGTGAACTATGCTCAGTAAATAGAATAGCACAGTGGAAAGGAAACATGACAATTCAGAAAATAAATTTCTGAAAAACGACAAAAAACAATGAAGTGCACAAAAGGTGTGAATGTGCAGTGCAGATACACCTCTGTAAAAGAAAAGCTGGCAATGTGCTGTTAAGGCGCGGGCCGGAGGGTCTGTAGCACTCCCCCCTCCTTTTGCTCTGCCACCTGTGGACAGTGACAGTCACTAACAAAGGGAGGATTAGAGAAGCCAATCCCACTGGGATACAGACACATCCAGAGCACCGTGAGCTGACAGACCGACTGACACGCAGCATAATTGGAAACAGGTGAGAGGTAACCATAGCCTGCAACTCTTAGTGATGAAAATAGCCAAAGCTCGAAGACACACACGCGCCACCGACCAACACACCCATGCAAAGTCTTGTTTTTCAAAAATTTTTCAGTCAACGGAATTTATTCTAATGTCTTTTACTGCTTCAAAACCACAAAACTCAAGTGATAATTCAGGATTTTTTTTAGCAAACTGGTACAAATGAAGTTACTTTAAAAGATTGGTGATATGTAGTCTTATTACAGCATAACATTATTTTAAATCATTGTTCTAATGTACCCTGAATAAATTGACAAATAGACATTTAGCATTCTCTGGCAAGGGACTATATATATAACAGTAAGACAGCAGCGGATAGTTTGGTATCAATCAATAGTAATTAAAATCTATGTTAGGATCATATTATGGCTCCAAGCCAGCCAGCATACAGCAAAAATTTTAAAAAAACATGGTGAAGTATTAGTCCTTTAGGCATAACACGTCATACTGTATTTGCTCTCAGATACTGGTACCCAAAGAAACCTGACCAGAAGTAGCCTGGCCTCAAAAATCTACCTATGGGAATTCCATTGATGACAAATCTTGCAGCAGTGCTACGGCACACACACAGCTCGGCATTGCACTTGGATTTTAAATCATGTGAACGATAACCCCCGTTTGTCAGTGACCTTTCAAAACTCGTCCAATCAGAATACAGCTGAAAAAGAGGCTCAAAGACAGAGAGGGCTCTGAGTTTCCATAAGTGTATAATGACCATCCCAATGGCATTCTTTTAATATTTCTTGTTTATAGATTATGTAAATGAGGATGCACCGATGTAGAGCTGAGCTCTCCACACTATGTGCCAACCCAGAGGCAAGTACATCTTAGACTGTCTCACTCCCTCTGCAGCTGTGGTCTCCATTAGCATGGTTTTGCTGAACGAGAGAGGCAAGAAATGATACAGACCAGAGTGGAGATAGACATTGCTACAACCTTTGTCAATCATAAAAAATAAATGAGAAACTTGTGTGGAGCTAAGAGGGAACAGTGGAGCTACGGTGACCGCCAGGGTGGTCTGCACTTCCCTTTATAACTTCAGGCTTTTCTCTAAAGTCAAGTGTATAATTACATTCATACCACAACTGGATGTAATGCTTCTGCAGAGATGCTGAAGCACTCTGGTTCTCACATGACTGCAGTAATAATGTTGATTTAGTGTCAATATTTTGCCATAATTAAAAGGAACATTCACTAGTTTTTGAAACATAAAATCTATTCATTATTTTTTTTTCCCTCAAATCTTACTGTTACCATTGTTTGATATCATTCTTGCTTCATTGTTACTGTAAAATTCCCTCTGCTATGGCTAAAACACAACTTGAGAAATTAAACACCTTTCAACAAGAATTTAAATTAGTATGTGACTTTGCAGCAACAACAATCTAAACAGTGACCTTTATCTCACAACAATATCTGCACGTGAGGTAAAACACATGCCTTAAGTAGAATAATCCAAATCTGGGCTGAGCAAACATACAGCAGTGGCAGACAAAAACCCCTTTCTTTAGATAAATAAGTGAATGTTGTATCAAAGGCACCACTCTGAGAGGTTCACTGAAGGCTTACTAAAGAGGAGAAGAAAAAAAAACATACTCACACACACACACATGCACAAGACAGCATGACTGAAATACGTCATTATTGCTGCATGTAGCTGAAGCATTTCACTAAGCAGCTTTTTAATTATTGTCCAGTATGCTTCTTAATCCAATAAAGGGGCACAGACACCTCCCTTCTGACCTCTTTTACTGAGGCACACACTCTGTCCAAGGAATTTTTCACAGCAGCTTAATAATCAGTCCAAAGGGCACAAAGAGTTGTTGCACTCAACACCTTGCATGGTCATCAACTGGGCCTGCCAGAAACATGCAGCACGCTCAGCTCCAACTTTCAGCGGGCGCTCACGCATTCAAGGATTTAGATCAGCACACTCAGACGACGCCTTAAGTACTTCTATTCAGCTAGTCATCCGTAGAAAATCTGCTTTTTAAACAACCTGGTTTAAGAAATTATGGCACAGTAGAGATGCCTACAGTTACACACGGCCTTTACGTAGTCTCCACATATTTGACATGAAACACACACACAGACAAGAGGATGCATTTGCTAACACATTCACTCTGCGTCTCATGTGATGACAGTCCTATTTATTTGCCCCTCGAGGCCAGTCAGATGACTTGAAAATGACAGACATGTGGGCCCTCTGCCCATTCAGGCCCGGAACACATCATACATGTTCTTATGACCGTTCTCTGTCCCCACTGTCCTGTGTAATTGCATTTCTGTGTTTTTGTCCCCTCCCTGCCATATAAAACTGGATGTTTGCATGACCAAAAGCGTTACCAAGTTTGATATACAAAACATGTTTTCTTAAATGGTGGAAATCTGTACCATCTTTATAGAGGATCGTGAAATCCAAGGAGTTTGTGGTAAATTTTTTTTCATCAAACCACCATGAAAAATGTTTACAGCAAACACCAAGCTCATGACGCTGCATGAACGTCCAGTTGACACGCAGGAACTGTCAGACTTGATTTTACATGGTTTGATCAGAGAGCTTGTCAATGATGTTCGACTGAAGTTTTACTAAAGTACAATACCTTTAGATTGGGGTGGCAGGAGGTCTTCACTGCAGAGGAGATAGGGTTGTTGTCTAGAGTCCAGCTGCCTGTGGCCGTGTTGTCCATTTTCTTCATGGCAGCCTCCTGCTGTGTGTTGCCTGTGCTGTGGCCTGTCTTCAGATGATTTACTGTGGTTGCTCTCACTCACACCTGTTGGAATGAATTCAGATTTAAAGATTAGCAGAGATCTGTGAACTCATTTGCTGCTCAACAACAGTTATTGCTCTCATCTAAGACAGCAAGCCAGTACAGGTCAACTGTATGTATAAATAACATTAAACAACAAAGAAGGAAGGTCATTTTTATCTCTGTGCACTTTGAGATACATCAAAGATGTGTGCAGCCTACATTCAAACACCAGAAAATGCGATAAATGGCTTTACAAGCTCCATCAACTCATATATGCACACTATATCTTGACTATTTTGCACACTGTAGTTACTGTTTACTGTTGGTGTATTACAGTTGGGTGCACTGTCCAAAAGAATCCAGGAAGTCTTGTATTGAAGTTGCTGGCTTTATATAATGTCAAATGCTAGTACCTAGTATGATGGCTATTTAATATGTACATGAAGACAATTTCACAAGTGATGAAGGGCATGCATTCCTGTTTTTGGCTAAAAGCTAAAGTAAACCATTAAATGTATGTGTTTATTGTTTTCTTAGCTGTGGTCATAAGCTTCGTTTACTGTAAGCATGACAACTGAAATTCCTTGAATTGTAGTGTACAAATTTTCCCTGGATAAAAATATGCTTTTGATCCTTTTAATAAGTGCGTAAAGACAATGAAGGAATGAAACACATTGCAAACATAACAGAACCAATAAAATTGACAACTGGTAGTCTTCAGAATAGAATGCAAATGTCATCTCTTGCAGGACCAGCAAAACATTTTCTTAAACATCAGTGACATGATTGCAGGTTCCATGATGTGTAAAATGTGCAGTGATCTAGAGGTTAGGTAGCTGCCATGACATATATTTTCTGATCGTTGTATGTATTCACACAACACACACAACATAACATTTAACATATAGGTCAAATATAACCACCTTAACAAAACTCAGTACAGGCAGAACCTGTTGGGGAAATACACACAAGACTTAAGCAGATTAAACAAGTCAATGGGTAGCTCAGTAAATACATGAGCCGCTTCACACTGGAGAGGAAGCTGATTACAAGGAATATAAGTGAGAGAAAGAAAGAAAGAAAGAAAGAAAGAAAGAAAGAAAGAGAGAAAGAGAGAAAGAAAGAAAGAAAGAAAGAAAGAAAGAAAGAAAGCAGGTCAGTGTTTCAAGTGGACTGCAGTAAAAACATGACGGTGGAAAAAGTGGATTTGGTCAGAAAGAGAAAATCTCAGTTTAAAGAGGAAGGACCAGAGCTTGTGGGAACATGAAACAAATTTACTAGGTTAACTGATCTGGGGGAAACAGGAAAAATGGTTTAACTGCACATGTACATGACATAGTAAAATCTGATCTTCTATCTTCACCATCAACAGCCTGTAATTTTAATTGTTTGGCCAAACAAACAGGTTTCAGGAAAAATGCTGATTCACTGTAGAGGCATATAACAACAAAATAAAAGTGTTAGCCACCTAGAATAACATGAATGTCTGCATAAATGTGACCAACAGGGTTGTTTAAGTAGTCTAAAGACAACTGATATCTGCATGAGGTCTGTTTAGTTTGCAAGCCGGCAGAGCGGTGCAGTGCAGTGCAAAGATTAGAGCTGTTGCACTTTTTAAAAGGCGGTCTGCTCATTTAGTGACATGACAATTCCCTGTGGGTCCCTACTCCTTGCACCAAACCGAAGCATGGCTTTGAACTATGCACGAAAAAAATGTAGCCGGAGTTTTTGTGCTCATGTAACATTAATAAGACATTCAGAAGAAGAGCTTTTTGGCACAGCAAGACTTCAATCTATAATGACCTCAATGTTTATGTACTGCATAGACTGAGCTGCTTTTAAAAAATTTTTAAAAGTTACTTATTACAGCTGCATATAGAGTATGAGAAGTTATGCGGCTAATGTAAACATATTGTAATTATAAGATGATTTATTGTGGCCATATATCTCACACACAACAGTCAACATAATTCATATTTCTGTTCTGAATCTTGTGTCAGGTTTGTTCTGACAGAAGCTGATAACGGGATTCATTCCTTATGCACAATTACCATCTGTTCTCTCCAGAGTTGCTATGGGATTTATACAAAACTGTCCATTCAAGTACATACAGAAGGGGGTGGGAGGCGTGGTCTCTCAAAGGGGAGTGAAGTGCTTCACAAATTTGAGTTCTTTTGTGACTCCAAATCTCATTGCATCTGATAACAGTTAAATTTAATATCAATATGAATGTAGTAAAACTCATGTACATATTCTCTAAAACTTTGTCATCTCACAATATGCTGCACTGCTGAGCATCATAATGAAAGCTCCCTATACAGTGTCCTATATATGTACATAATAAATTGCCTTTTGTAATTATCAAAAGTGATTACTTGCCCTTTAAAAGCAGCAAGATCCGGATTCCTGACAGTAATCCACAAGTAGCTGCTGCACAGAACAGCATTTTAATCTCAAAAAGCACAGGGATGCGTTTAAACAAATCAGCATCTTTATGGGAAGAAACCTTTTAAAACCCACCGATTCAGATTCAGCTACGTCAGACAAACTATGATGTTTCATACACACCAAGGAGAGGGAGTAACCTTGTGCTGAGTTAAAAGAAAAAGTACTAAAATTAAAACTAGTATTTCCTGCCAAGCAATAAATGTCACGTGGTATCTGTTGAATTATTGGTGATACCACATGCACTCAGGTTAATTAATCGATGCATATTGAGTAAGGAGATAAGTTCTCTCTGGATTCTGGAAATACCCTTTCTGTAGATTGCATCGGTCAAGTGATGCAGAGTTGATGCTTCACTGACACTGGGATGTTTTGGGATGTCTTTTTTAATCCATCCCTGAAATCTGCAATCATCATCACATCGCAGCTACTTCACCACTAGTCCTCAAAATAATATCACGTTTTGGTTTTTTTCCTCCTTAAAACGCAGCGAATCCTTCCTCAAAAAAACATCATGATACTTACCCAGCTCGCCTCAAACCTTTCCCTTCACGATGTGTCTGACTACTTATTTTAAGTTTTGTTGTTGGTTTTTTTAAAGAAGGAATATCCTGTTGTTGCACTGAAAGGCTTCAGCCGTATAAAGTGCCCCTCTTCTCATCCACCCACCTCCTCTGTGCCGTTCTCCCTCCTCAGACGCTCGGTGTGTTTGACTGTGAACGACAGGGTGGATACTGAGCGCCGTGTTCACACAGGGAACGACACGTGATGCGCTAAAGAAAGAGCCGACCCATATCCCACCTTTTTCTTTTTCCTTTTTTTAATCATTCAGCTGTGATAAAGCTGAAAGCCGAAACGTCTGCAGCGTGTCGATAAACACCAAAGACAGGAAGCCGAGGTTGACATTTCCGCAACAAATAAGTGATCGATTAGATCCGCAGCATTTTATGGCATTGATTTCCAGAAGATTTTTTGTATTCTATTTTACGAAAAGAACGTGAAAGGACCATTTGTTTCTCTACGCCGTCCTCAGTAGTGTTTACAGCGTTCAAGGATGTCTCAGATAATATGAAATACGCCCAGCGCATACACACACACACACACACACACACACACACACACATTTTCACCTCTGTGAAAATTAGTCTTCGAGACACTAAAAATGAGGCTCACAAATACCATGGTGCATTTCGATTTCAAAATGGAGTTCAGGTATTTGCCTGAAAACTGAACTTTGACTATTGACTGAACTTGTCTTGACCCCAAATACTAAGGGAGGAGAAAAGCAAGAAGACAAATAATGTTGCATTACAGTACAAAATGTGAATTAAAGATTAGACCAATGGCTCTGTCAAAAAAGCACTGGCCTCATATACGTATTTACGTAACAAAGCTCAATGCAATTTTGATTAGAGGAAGACATATCAAATAGAAACACATAAAAAAGAAGGTACCATTACACCTGCAAATGCCCCCCCCAAATAAAAATGCATAGTTAGATAAGGTCATAATTTCCCCATGAGCCTACAGACACAACAGGTGGTCAGACCTCATTTCTCAAGTTTCTCTGTTGCCATGGGGACAACTGGTCTACATACAGCAGGCCCACTTGTTATGGACATGTCCACACGTCTCTGTGTGGCTTCAGGGTTTGGTTAACATAACCCATTAAGAATCCAAAGTGAGACGAGGAATTGGCTAAGGTGCTAAAATGCTCTATTATCCACCTGCCTCTGAAAAACTGATCATATTTCCCAGGGCCTACACCTGGAGCCAGGTAGAGATGAAACTAAGGGGCTTTGTGCTTGATAACTGCTTTACATAAATTGTATATACAACATGACCAAAACACAATTGTATGTTTATTGTTTGTCCATATATTCACAAATATGAGAATACATAGTTAAATTGGTTACATTGTGTTATAGGTGGACAGTAGCAATAAATTTGCCTGTCACCCTCGTTGTGATTCAGCACATTTTCGTGAATTCAATTTTATAGAGATAAAATAACCACAAAGAAATGAATGTTTTTGTCGATTTAGATACCCCACACATCAAGACACTTATTGCACACTGATACAAAAATATATGTAATATATCTATTTGCATGAAGCGGCGCTATTTTCTGATTTTCAAACAAGCAAATAAGGTTTCAATACAATTGAGATATAAAAGTGAAAGGATATGGCAAAATTTATGATGTAGACAATGACCTCACAGTGTCATATTGTTGCCACAACATCCACCTCATAAGTTTATCTGTCTTGTGTTCTTTTTTCTTTTCTTTTTTTGGTCATTCTCTGGTTGTTGTTAATGTCATCCTTAAGGCTCAGGTGAAGTGTAAACTCAGAATTGAATGTTAGCCTTGAGTCACCGCACAAACTTTAATTTGATACTGGCACCAGAAGGGAATAAAGAAATATTTTAAGGAAAGAGTCACACACCCGAATGCATGAACGAATGGTCAGAAAATGTATGTATGTACCCCAAGCAGAATTGGAGACAAGTTTTTTGCTGAGACATATGTGTTTAATTTGTTCTTGTTGCTTTAAATTAGCCCAAACAGCTATACACTAGCTGATGTCATGCACACACAGACGGCCTTAACGTACAACCTGGTGTGATCGGTGTCCCTCACTTGAGTAAAGATCAGGGAGATGAGATAACAGAAACAAATTAAAATGCTTATTAATGTTTACCAGTTTGTTTTATCAAATTCCAACTATGTGTTAAGAGAGATTTTTCCACAGAAAATGTCACAGTAAATTGCAGAAATTTTGGGAACTGAGTTAGCTGAAAAACAATGCTAATCAGTACAAAAAATCATCATCATCATGGCATGTGTCTACAATTTTACATTTACTCTATATTCTGGAGCTCTTCACCACTGCCATCTGTCTGTCAAACAACATTCCTTTAGCTTGACTGTAAAGATGAAATAATTAAGTTAGAATTGCCATTAATTCTATGAACAATTCCCTGCCCTCATTAAAATGCATTCCTTTATTTATCATTGAAATATGAATATTATGAAGGAAATTATTTCCATTTTGGCAAAGAATGAGAAATTAATTGCACTTAAATATGACTTTAACATGATTAGGTGTTTGCCAATGTATCGGCAGATTGCTAAGAATTTAACATCAGATAAGGATGCAGTATTTGTGTGCTATTTCAGCTACTTGAATTACAATAAATTTAGCAATTTATTCATACAATTAAAAGAATTAAAGATAAAACAGATACACACAAGTAGTTGGCAACTCAGAGCTCAGTAAAATGGTCATATTCCCCGCTGCAATAAAATTGGCCTTTGAAGGCACACTCATCCATAGTAGGTGGATAGAATTATCTAGGTTCAAGTCTTGTAGATTTTAATGTTAAGCAGATTGTAGATGTAAATTAAAAGATGAAAAATAAAGACCACACACACACAGGGATACCACAGAAATGATAGTCTTGTAATTCAATGTATTCACATTACAACATCCACATGGTTCAGTTTGTGACAACTTCTAATGATCTTCAAATATATTCACTGTATGATACATAATACCAATATAGGCACTTCCAGTAAGTCTGGCAATATTGCAGCTACAGTATAGTGTCTAAATTACAAAATGGTAAAAATAAATAATGTATATCTAAAAGAGTTTTTGTAGGTTTAAAATTTCTTTACTGTACAGCATATATGTGTATTGTACAAAATGGAGCATCAACCTGCAAGGAAATTAATTATTTACTTTCACAAATACTGTGTATTTGGACATATTCTTCCTTGTGTATTAGTATTAGTACATGTGGTAAGTGCAAGGTACTAGTGAGAAGAAAGCAATTAATTATTTAATCATGTGTCAACTATATAAAAATACTCATCTCATTTTTGTTTACATAATTGTAAAGCTTGTTTGGTTCCCATGATTACAATTATGCTACAAGTGTGAATATGATGACAATCAAATGAAACCAATTTTAAACATAAAAATACACAATCGAAAACTGATATACTGCATCAGCTCAAATGCAAGACTGATGTGGTAGGGGGCAAAATGCATGCATCACCCCCCCCAACAAAAAAAGTGACGATCAACTAATTAAAACAACGGACAGAATCCATCCCATCACCTTTAAAGATGAGAGACATTTTGGGATGAAAGGTTTCTATTACTGCTGCCAGTGAGGATCTCAGATCTGCTGGCTAAGCAGTATGTCTATCAAAGAGGAAGCGCAAGGAGAAATGTGCTGTAAGGGCCTTCTTCTTCTGTGAGCAACAGTTTCATGGGAGCATCTGAGAAGAAATGAGGAACTACTAACTGCATCACCACCTGTGAGTAGAAGTAGCACCACCCCCCTCTTCTCGACAGTACAATTAGTTAAATATAGGACAGTGTCACATTAGAGAGGCCAATGGAAGAATTCAAAGAGACAGACTCAAACACACACTCCCATACTCTCTTTCACACACTGTATATATACATTCACAAAGCAGGGGCTGAAATGGACACTATGAATGGATGGATGGATGGATACATTATCCCAATGAATGATGACAAAGAAAAGGTTTGTTTCACAAATTTTGGGCTACTTTAGGAGAGATGTCTTTGTTAAAATCCAGTAGATTTCCTATAAACACAATGTTGATATCATGACTTTCAAAAGCTGAAACTATTGTATCGCATTGTATTCATGATGATGATCATTGCTCACTGGGGATGAAATGCATGCAACATACAGAAAACAGCAGACATGTTGTATAAAACATACAATGGGTGAGGCAGCACATGATCATTAAAAACTAAGGTTGTTTTGATTCAGTGGCTTATGGGAGTTATGGATGCAGGATCTGTGGTAAATCATTTTCTCTCTAATGTTTTTGTCTAATCAGTGGGTCAACCAATTACCTTCAAACTGTGTGACCTAAGCTGACGTTGTCTTTCCTCTCTGCCACACACTGTGGCAGAGTCAGGCCCACATTAAACAGGCCATTATGGATGTAGTGTGCTATTCACTATACAGACAAGAACATTGTGTGGTAATAGAGTATGCTAATGCAAGATCCACTGGAAAGGATACAAGGACATGATGTTCTGCACTTGTATCTTACAAAGTAAAAGTTCAGTCACTGGAAAGCTCTATCATGTCCTAACTACAAGTTGTCGTGTGCTGTTCTGCTATAAGATCCGTTAAAGAAATGTGATTATAGACGAAAGCAGGGGTACAGTATGAGATACCAAACCATAAGAGATTCAGATGTGAATGTAGGTCACAAGAGCCCGACAAGATTAGTGGTGGATAATTCATTACATGTTGCCTCACTTTGCTTGTATGTGACAGTAAGTCAACTCAACAACTCAGAGTGCTACGTTAGTTAAACTCCAGATCTGCATATTGTCTCTCTTTTTTCTATGTAAATTTGAATTAAAAAGGAAAGTGGGGTATTCATCAGAGACATTTTGCATCCCATTTGAACCCACGTGAAGTTGGATATGCAATTTACCTCATGGCCTTGTCTCAGTCGAAAGTAGGGGCTATCATGAGACTTTTAAGATTTACAGTACACTGGAACATCTTGTGGTTTGTCATGCATCAGATCCTGGTTGTTACACTATTATCACATTACGCAGTGTTTTGATATCAAGTTACATTTCCTATCATCAGATGAACAAGAAACATTTTGGAAACCTTTTTCTTAGGTCTTTTGGAAAACCTTAGGAAGCAGTTTCTCTGTGCTATTTAGCCTTATTGACTTCAACAGTTAAATGCCTGGGGTGTCTAACACTACACATCTCACAACCAACCAAAAAAAAATTCTGAATAATTATGAAGCAGTAAGAAATCAATAACCCAAAGGAGATTATAGAGATACAATATGACATTGTTTGAATATAATAATGTGCAACTAACAGTTATATTCAACCATAAAAAAGGGGATGACATGGAAAATTTTAGGGTCATTGTGAAACTAAAAAAAAAAGTTATATGGACTGAGCATAAGTGACAGGTTTTGGGCTAAGGGATATTCCAAATGAAAACCTTGAAATTTCACTGGGTGAAATTGATAAACATATACACCAGCCACCACTGTTATCTTGGCCAATAGCAAACTATTCTACCCTCATCAAACAACTGGTTTCAGAGACTTATATGTCACCTTGCACCACCCCTGCTGAGAGAATATTATAAGCTGAGCAAGGGTCACCTGACATATGGCTGGTTGATGTTGAAAACATGCCAACATATTGTGGCTTGCTCTTTTTCTACCCCAACTACATTTTGAACTACATTTTTTTTCATGAGAAAAAAACATTTCACCAGAATAATTTCTCTGTATAGCATAACCTTGTGATGCACTGTGAAGCTGTCTGCTCTAAGCTCTGAGAGAATGATTATCTCCCTGAGGTGCCAGGAGAGGTTAACTGTATTTATCTGCAATGATGTTATAGCAGTCAAAACAGAAAAGTGTGTGTATGCGAGCGTGGGTGGGGGCATAATCTTAAACTTTGTTCTCAGCTTGTTGTGAACATATTCTAAAGTAGACTACTATCTCTGCATGTTTTTAACTTATGGATGTTAATTTTTAAATTCAAAAGTTGAGGGTTTCCTGAGGGTTAAAAGTCAGCATCATTTGCAAATATCTACATAATGTAAAGAGCATAATACAGCACAATGGGGCAATATACAGAGAGTGAACAGCCTACAATTATATGTTTAATCCACTTTTGTTCACCAGATGAAGCTCTCTGTATCTTTGTTTTAGGAATGCCTTATCTGTTTTATTAGTTTTCCTTCCCTTTACCTAACACTTTGTTAGTGTTTGTTTTGTGTACTCAGTTTTATTTCTTTCTTTCTTCAGCACACAATTTCATTTCTAACAAATCGCTGTTGCTTTGTCAGTGCAGATCACTGGACTACGACATTTGGGACGCTGAAGCCTTCAACAACTACATTTACCTTGGTACTGGAGACCAGAGTTGGTACAAACAGGAGGTACTATGTGGACTTTATCTATGTCCTCTGCAGAAGAATTCTGCATATGAGCGCACACAAACCCACACAGCCATGCACACACATACAGAGCGTGAGGGGCCTTAAGTCTCCCTCCTTAAACTAATATGGCTACATTGAATGGTATAAAGTACTTAATTTGGCAACAATTATAAAACAAAATTTACACATATATTGTGTGTTGTTTTTTTTTACTAAAGCCCACATGTGAGTGATTCATTTTGGCAGAAGATGAAAGGAAGGAAGATACACCAATGTTCCTTATTCGATTGACTCCCTTTATGATCCACACATATAAAAAAAAAATTATTATGGCCCAAGTCAGACCTCAAAAACTCCTGCTAAAACTGAAACACAAGTACAAGTAACTGTGATGTCTATATATAATTGCATTCTGAAAATAATTATGTATAAATTGGCAGCTAATTTCTGCAGTCCTGTGTTACCACAATGGGTTGAGGTCTGTGCAACCAGTCTTCCTCTTCTCTTGACAGTAGCAAAAGAGTCTGTATCCCAAAGTACACGAATAATCCCGTATTGCAATATGGAAAGCTCCTTTAAATGTTTGGTGAAACCAGATATTCAGATAAAATGTGTAAAGCACATATTTTCCCACCCTGTTTTTTTTCTGTATAGGCACACATTTCCCAAACATCTACAGTGTTGTGTCTAACTGATGTGCTGGCAAAACAGGAGTCAGTTGATAGGATAAGAAACAAAGAAATACTTTTTCACGTCCTTGCCCTGACCAACACTATATTTCCCATGGGCTGTTTCACTGTGGGTCCCCCTCCTCTGGAGGCTTAGAGACTTCCTGTGGAGACACAGGCCACTCCGGTTCCTCCACAACCTCCTCTGGATCCTCTCCTTCCACCAGCTCCTCTCTGCTTCCTGGCTCCTCCTCTTCCTCATGAATAGCCAGAATAGGCTCAGCTACATTGTTTAAATGGACAGACTCTGTTCCTTGGCCCTGTTTCTGGGCCTCCTCTGCAATCACCTTCTTCCACATCTCATGGTTCTCTAGCAGGTGCTGGGTGATCTGACAGAAGACTTTCCTCCTCTTCTTGGGAGCTGCTTTCTCTGAAAAAACCCAACCAAAACATAACAATGCATAACTAAACCCAGTGCATCCAGCTGCTACAAAGCAACCCGTGTCAGAACCATTGTTTTAGATCATAGTACTTACGTGAATCTTCTGAGTTGGTGGATGTGTCCTCTTCTGCAGTATCCTCCTCTTCCTCCTCCTCCTCCTCCTCCTCCTCCTCATTCTCCATGATCTCTGGCTCCTCTGCCTCTGGGTTGGGTTCCACCCATCGTCCAGGAATCAGGCAGGCTGAGTCGTAGGAGTTGCACAGCGGCCCCACGATGTGTGTGATGAACGATTCCTGAAGTTTGGCCAGCTGTGGTGCTGCTCGGTCCATGAAGGGACTGATAGGAAGGCCCAGGCTGGACTCCTCATCCCCCTACATAAAGCATTAATCACATATTAGTGCCAAATCATCACCAACTGAATGAACGCTGAGATATGGCATGAGTCATATCTCATACACATATTATTCCAACAGAGTATTTCAGGCCAGAGTGAGTAGGCGGGACTGATGTCAAGTCTAAATCTCTCAAGCCAGAAATTATTGGTTTCACGATTAATTCTGAGTCATACTACTGAAAGAATTTGAAGTTTGGTGCTTAGTGCATCAGACAGGTGAAGCTAAATAAAATTATTCAGTGTGGCAGGGCCAACAGAGAGAGAAGCTCAAAGCTGGCCACTAGTTCTTCACTCTTTCTTCAGCCATATTGATTTTAACTCTAGCCAGCAAATCAATGACTATTTTACACCTGAGTTGCCAAATGAATGCTGTTAAACTAGCATCAGGCTGGGTCCTTAAGACCAGAATGACAAACTATTAGCATAGTCTTGATTGCTGAGCCCATGTCCCATGCTCCTAGCCCTTTCCTATCTGCCCCCCAGAGATGCTAAAATGCAGTGACAGTGATGACACTGACAATGACATTCAGTGGGGTAAACAAAATAACCAGACAGCAATGTCAGGGAATACTGCTTTTATATAAAACCCTGGTAACACTATATTTGACATGCCTATGTCATGTAATTCTGTAATGCGTTTTTGAAGAAAGAACCATAATAGAAAACACCCTGGCATATTAAATTAGTAAAAAGCATCTATGAAAATCATTTACACAAAAGCCTCAAAATATAAGGTGATAGTGGGAAGGCTGAGGTGAAGCTGCATGTATGCTGTATATAATGTCTGTATGGATGGAAATGAAAAACAGCTATAGCAAGGTTTCCTGGTTTCCTTGGTGACTGACCCCAAGTGTCATCCCATACTCTGCACAATACAATGGCTCGGTCCCTGCACTCAGCTGTTAATGTAAAGCACAATAAGAGCCATCAAAGGATGGGATTTCAGATGGATCTGCAATTTGATGGAATTTCCTGACAGGTGAACAGACATAAATGGGTGAAAAAGGGGTGGTGGGGGGCCTCTGAAATCTGTGCCTAAATCCTAAACAGAGTTCAATGACATTACAATGTTTGCTTTCCCAAATGGCATGTTTAAGAAACAATTTTCTGAATACAGTACAGATGTATTTTAACTTAGATATCCAAATGAATACATGTAACTGTCTGTTTATTCAGAATTACAATTCTAAGGAGTCAGGACACCCAGATACTAGTTCAATCATTGTGCAGTTTCAGAAATTTCAGCATGGTAAACAAATCTTATCCTCAAGGCTCCGTTAACATTTTTTGTTGAGTTCCCTGACTACGAGTTCTGTCTTTGTACTGTACGTTGTTATGTATGCTTTCTCAACATGCCTTAACACTTAGGTTGTCATGCTTAGCTGCCTTTTTAATGGTTGTTGGATTCCCAAGGCTGTCAGTTCAATCAGAGGCTGCTCCACCTGAATGACAGTTGCCGGAGAACCCTGCTAGCATCATCACCAAATCCAGCAGCACTAAAACTATTGTCAGTGAAGGGCATTTCTCCTGTGAGGCCCATGCTCCTTTCCCACTCCCCCCATAGAGTGACTCGTAAGAAGCTCGTTGTGTCACCTAGCTGTAGTAGCAGGGCACAGCAGAGCTTCAGCATTTTGTGCTTTACCCTGAAGCAATTAGCAAAGATTAGGAGCCATTGACTACCAGGGGAACATGCTGTAAGAAGTCAAAAGTCATTGAGGGTCCCTTTAGCCATTACAAGATTCTGCTTGTTATAGCAGCACTGTCTATTAAAAATGAGACTATGATTACATATGATTTTATTACACTTAAATAATTAATTAATGAATATGTGGAAGACATACATGTGAATCTTTCCTCTCTCCTGTGGCTCATTTTTTTGCGTGGCTTATATGTAAATACCATGTAAATTTGTAATGTAAAAGTACAAAACATAACTGAATAGATACAGAATTTCTTATTATTTATCATGACAGCTTCTCATGCAACGGCAGCTCAGACAGAGCACTGCCATTACTACCTCAGTATTTCACAGAGATTGAATGAAAAAGGAATTAAGGGGTGTGAAATCAGTCAAGCTTGTCCTTTGTCTACGTGGAGGGAAAAATAAAGAAGGGAGGAAGTGAGGTTTCTCACTTAACTCGTATGAGATAGAAAGGACATTCCAGGCTTTAAGATACACAGACATAGAAGTTACGAGGAGTGATTCACTGTTGGTTTTTCAATGGGCTTTATGGATAGCAAGACAAATATAGAATAACAGCAGACTTATCCGTCAAGGTCAGAATTTTTAGATAATGAATGAATTACATCAGTAATGTTCCTCACAAGTACCAGTACATTCCTTTTCTTATATGTTGCATCCTATGTTACTGTATGTGTAAGCTGCTGTCAGGCCTTTATATTGTGCTCCATTAAAAGCTGTAGACATCCTTCCTTGTTTACTGAACCTCAAAGATTGGCCAGCAATGAGGTTTGCCCAGAAGACAGGTTGTCTAAGTGCCGATTGTTCGGGGAACAACACAGGTGGAGACACAGGCCTCAATTTTGAATTATTTAGATGGATGGAATATTAATTAATTATTTATGTTGTATGTATACACATGTTAAATTCTTCTTACCATAGCTTCACTGATGATGGGGGTGGGGGTAACTGGAAGAAGTAATGATATATAATTTATGTGAATGCTGTAAAGTCAAAATGATAAAATGATAGCCTCAGCTTTGGCTTCAAAAACACTGACGTTCTCACAAAGCAATGATTTACTATTTCAGAAATACTGTATTGGATTGCAGTCTATTATACTGTGTGGCTGTGTTACTGTGTTTCCATGTGTCCACAAACATGACGGTGCAATGATCTTCAGTTTAGCAAATACAAGCAAGGTCTTAGTTCACATACCTGTTCATAGAACTCGTTGACAATGCCCTCTGTCCACTGCAGGTGCAGGTCTTTACACTTCAGAGGCCCATTGATGTCAGCCAGCTTAATGCACATCTGGCAGACCAGCAACCTGTCATTTTCATTGGACCAATCGATACTTGTGGATGGATCATCACCCACCTGGAGGGTCAACAAAACGGGCGTCTTGACATGTAACATATTCAAACATTTTGGCAAACACAGCATGTGATTTTGTACATATTATGTAAAGATAGATAGATAGATAGATAGATATACTTTATTGATCCCAAGTTGGGAAATTTTAGTGATGCCATATAAATATGATAAATATGATGCCATTAATCTGTTGTACAAAGACTGATGGTGTGGCCATATAAATGTCCAGAGTACTATAGAGAGCCACAGACCACTTTCATTTCTGTAAGATGCAACTTTATGAAGCTGTCTGGATCAGCACATTTCAATGGACATGGCAACACCCTCATGCATGAAGTTAAAGCTTTCATTAATCTAAATAAAGTTTAAATGAATTTGTTATTTCCAGTTATGCTTAATGAGCTTCAGCGCTGGAGAGGGAGCAACACTGACTCCCAGATTTTTTATCATTCTAACCTAATTATCTAGGAAGCTGTTGGAGATTGAGCGCAAAAGTTGATGGGTACTTCACAGAAAGCTAATTTGCTTCCAGGAAGAGCAGAGCAGGGCACCCTATGGTGAGAAACATCACTTTTGCTGCCAAGCCGGCAAGTTCAATTCTAGCTGACAGGCCCTGGCCCTCAAGCATCACCACTGTACTTAATACACACAATGGAAAAACCCAAGACCCTCAAATCCCAAGCCAAAATTCTGTCTGCACTTAAACAAGTTCTTGAAAAGCTGCAGGGCGCTTTGTGTCATTGACTTGAGTGGAACATACTGTAAGTGCTGCAAAGTTATACACAAACATTGGACATGTC
Organism: Psettodes erumei; assembly: GCA_016785225.1. Taxonomy (NCBI): domain Eukaryota; kingdom Metazoa; phylum Chordata; class Actinopteri; order Pleuronectiformes; family Psettodidae; genus Psettodes; species Psettodes erumei. The sequence goes on from JAFBJZ010000831.1 coordinate 5,593,907, forward strand.
CCTTTCAATGATGCTTATTTTCAATGTGAAAAGAGCAAAGGCATGAATGTCACAGGAAAGCACTTCTACAGAGTGCACTTACTCAACTAAACTCTACAAACAACATACACTAACAAACTGAATTACACCACTGCTATTTAAATTAATTATTCACCCATTCTAGTTGCCAAATACAGCAAAAGAACTATTCAGATATAAAGTTTTCACTTTAATAGGTGAGGATTGGTGGCATTGGCTTAAAATCATTATTAAAATTGCTAAAGTTAAAAAAGGTAAAAAAAAAAAAAAAAAAAAAAATCAGAGAAGTTTTTAAATTAATAAATTTGTAAAGTTAACATTTCCAAGGGATTTGATCACCTAAAAAGATCTAAAAGTCATATCTTCTCAATATTTAATGAAGAATAATTATGTGTGTTGGAACTACCTTGGCATTGAATTCAGCAAGGAAATCAAAGTGCTTCTTCAGATCGGTGGCCAGTATGGCCTCAATGACCAGGAAACGGAAACGCTTGAACTCCACATGGTCCAAGTTGACGAGGAAGTTGTACTCCGGCCGTGACATGAAGAGGTTCCAGGCTGAAGCAGCATGGTGGTTTTCCAGAACTGATCGATCATTGTAAAGCACTGCCTGCAAAAACACACACATACACTTTACAAGCTCAAAAATGTCTCTGTACTATAGATGAGTCAGATGGTGCTGGAAGAAGTTCCTATACTGTGGTAGAAAGTACTCAACTACTGTACTTATGAACAATTTTGAGGGGCACGTATTTCAATTTTCTCTTTTTTTTCTCTCTCAGTTTTATATTCGTACAACAACACATTTCAGATATTGTAAATTTTACCAACTAATATATTAAATAAACTAATAAAAATAAAGCATAATAAACAAAAAAATAAATAAAAGAGATAAGCTGGTATTGATCCCAGGAGGAAAATCAAAAGAGCCATACATAAAATCATTAAAAGCGACTAATATATAAATGAAATACTTGAAAAATATTATATGCATTATTCTAAAATTGACTATTCTACATACAAGTACTTTTACATTGGTTTCTGTAAGTATATTTAGGTGTTAATACTAATATATTTACTTCAGTAAAGAAGAGGAGTATAATAGGAGGAATATTTCTACACTGAAAGAACCTGTTCCCCTGACTTTAGGAGATAGACCAAGACAGAAAATACAGTCTCCATCCAGACAAAACAGTAAATTCCAAGTTCATGACTTGTCAGTGACTGACAAGCAATAAGGAGTTACTGTAATTGGTGATTATCTGATTACACTGTCACAGACTGATGATTTGCTTCAGCTTTGCCAGTGCAGTTTGGCAGTGAAACAGACTTAGTGGAGGAAAACTACCAATGATGTGATCATGTTGTTGATTCCCAAGAAAAAACTGAGCTTGTAACAGTAAATCAAGTAAATGAAGGTGTATGTGCTTCTATCCAATTTGCATATTCATCTATACTATTGACTGATTAGCACTAATACCTGCGGGGCGCTGGTGGCAACTAGGAAAGCATTGGTCCGCCCAGGGTGGTCGTAGTCATGCATTGCGGCCGCCACATAAAGGGCCATGAGCTCCAGAGCCGGTATGAGGCCGGACAGGCAGCCGTAGCCATCTTCTGACACAGTGTAGGTCTTTGAAACCAGGAAGCCCATATGACTGTGTGTTATTCCACTGTCGGAGTCTAGCCACAGGGGAAGAGACAAAGTGGGGGGGTGAAACGAAGTGTGGCAGAAAAAAACACGCATACTGTACTTTCGTGTGCACAAGCCTAAACATACGCTCTGGAGCACATACACACAGAGAAGCACACACTTGAGCATTCAGATCCACTTATATGTGGATCAAAGGGATGGCCCTAGTAAGGCATACAAATGAGGTTATGGAAATATGGGTGAGAGGGAACTCTAATCTGCCTTTAATTTCATGCTGTTCTAGACTTCAAATACTGTTTGGTACGTAAATGCAAGTGCCAAAAGCCTGTGTGAGATAAGACAAACTTTGAGTAGGATAAGAACACACACTCCTGCAGGTTTGATGCTCTGACATTAACAAGATGGCTCATAGTAAGGCTGCAGGCAAATGGAAAAATCTGAATAAAAAGGTCTGGCCTACTTATTGAAAATTTTTACAAAAGTTGCAAGAACTGAACAATAAAGTAACAGGAGCTCTGTAAAGAGTTTCTTTTTCCTCATGGCACATCTTAACTTGATGTTAACAAATTCAAACACACTTGCATGGACCTGATGGATTCATGCTATACATACTCCAGCTCTGGGTCAATATCACACACACAAACCTGAGTCACTGGCAGAGCCATGGTCAGTTATGAGGCTGGGCAGACCGGGCACAGGCTGCGTGGTGAGGTACCAAACTGCATGGAGCACATCTGTGGCGTGGACCCTGTTGTGATCTGGGTCATGAGAGAAAACAGGTTGGTTCAATGTGTATGTAATCTTCTCCACTAGGGTGCACTGTTGGCATGCTTATGTTTGCTGGAACAACGTCAAGACTGCCATACATCATATATGACTTACAGTGGAGAAAAAAACCTGTATGACATTACCCTCTAGTGGATGGTTTAATTGTTACAGCTGCAAACAAGGGTACAAATGAAAAACAGAAGGAGAGCAATGTTGAAGCTTACATGGTATGTCCCTGTAGCCATTCTCAAGGGCATGGAAGTAGTTCATGAATTCTTTTACGGGAATCTTAAAGGTCTCAAACAAGCCGGTGTCTTCAAAGAGCCTGTAGGAGACCTGAAACACAAAAGTCAAACTGTCAGAGAGTCTGTGAACATTACCAGGTTTGGGTAATTAACATATTACAAGGAATAACATTTCAATCATTCATTCAATCATTTCAATCATCAAAAAAAATGCTTGTCCAAATGTTATCATTAAGTAGTCACTCTCTGGCTGGCCTGGCTCAGTCACTGATGCTCTGGCATGTGCTCACCTGACTGAGGATCCGTCCACATTTCCCATTGGTCTTCTCCATCAAGCTGAAGATGGGGAAGTTCCAATTATTTAGCTGAATCATGAGAGGCTCTAAGTCTTCCATTATTAATGGCTCTGGAGCCAGAATTGGTTTGTCCTGCACAAATGACACATAATGAAAAGTGCTTCAGACATAAAATACAATACAACGTAAATAATGTATGTGCCAGTATGACACCTTGTTTTGCATCGTTAACAGTAATGGTGTATCAGAGACTAATGCGGCTGAAACAGGCAGTGTGCCTGGCCTCACTATACCTCAGGAGGTATTAGTGGATGGAGGATGACATTTTTTCCTTCCTCTGTGTCCTCCTCTGCATGTGCTACATCACTGCTGTCACTATGGTTGGCTTCATGGGTGCTGTCATAGTCTGATGACACAACCACTTGGTCCTCTGCTATAGTAAAAAAAAAAAAAAGAGAGAGATGTCACACTGCTGCCTCAGGGAAAATCCACTGTTAATCTCCTTGGGGGGTAGTGATCTTCCTCTCCTAATGCTGGGTGTGTTACAGTTGATAATTTTCTGCAAATCTCAAAATGAAAGTCCCACAGATAGTGAGCACTGTTGTTCATAAACACTGGTGGATGTCAGTGGCCCCAACTTAAAAACATGTCTTTTTCTTTATAGCCTGTGAGTCTATATCATCAGAGAAGCTGGTATGTCTGTATTTTCAATGCTGGATTTCTTACTTGTACTTTGTGTGAAAATACAAACATAAAGAAAATATGTGTATGTACAATATGTATGATAACACTAATATGAACCAGATTACTTGTGACTGTCATTTTTGTTTGGGAGTTTATGCAGTTACACAGTATGGGACAGACATTTGTAATGGGTGGAAGAGAAAACACTGTGATACAGTATGTATCTTCCCATTCTGCTTGATGACAATAATGTTACAGAAGACTAAGAGCATACCTGAACGTGGTATCCTGTCTCCCTTATCTATAGAGCCATCCCCATGGCTCAGTCTGATGTATGGTCTCCCACAGCTGTGGAAAAGTAGAGGTTTGGAAAGAGGATATGTTTCATTTAACTCCATAGTACATGATATTCACTGTTGTAGTACTGTGATATTTGTTGGATCTTCAGCTACCACACACTGTATGAGAATTAATCAATTTAAATGAATTTTAAAGAAAAAAATGTTCAACCTCTGTACTAGAGGCTCCACACTGAAAGATACGGTTAACTTTTGCCAAAAAAACACAACAATAACACACTATCATGATCAATTTTATCCTCTGCTCTGAAGTTTGCATCCAAATTTGTATTACAACATCTACTGCACTAATCAAATGCAAGAAAACATTCTGTTGTCTTTGTAGGATAAGATAAAATTTAATAAATTTTGTGAGTAAATTTGGTATTAATCATAATGTTTATTGTTCTACACAGCTGATTTTATTTGGCTGAGCAGAAAGTTAAAAACCAATCCAGACCCCCAAATCAACAGAAAAGCTTACAATAAAACAACAAAAAGGACAAATGCAGAATAGTCATGTGTGTTGTGCTTGTACAAAACAAAATGTGCAAGCCATTGGCGTCTGTAGCTGTGCCAATGAATTCGGGAGTAACGCCATTCATTACATCTGTCTTTGATGTCTAATCAGTCGGCAGAAGTTGTCAAGAAGAAAAAAAACTTAATGGGACTCCTACTGTGCAGCCCCCACATGAAACAAGCGTTCTACAGATGCTCCGCGAAAAATTCTCATTAATGAACTTAAATGGATACACACATTAACACAATGCAATGGGAATACACAACCAAAACAAATTCAAAACAGTTACCGGTACTGCTGTTGTTTTAAATGACTCATTAGAAACCGAGCCCACCCTGTTTGAGATTTACGACAGAACAGTGTCAGCCACAGGAATAGTGTTCTGACCTCAGAAGACAGATTGAAATATTCACATTAGCCGACTGGTTTGTAAATCAAAACAACCAATATTATCATTTACGGAAAGAGCCCTTGGGCTGGCCTGTGTTGGTTAGCAAGCTGTGTGACACCGCGGGGAGCCTGCCGAGCTGCTCTCAACAGCTTTTCCACGTTTCTCTGCCGAGGCCACTGTCGGGCATGTAGGTGGTTCCAATTAAAATACCTCTGCCTAAATGTTGTAAAACCTTCCTATTCGGAGCAGGAAATGCCTGCCGTTAGAGCATGGTGTCACAGGGAGCACAAAGGCCTGTAGTGTGTCTATCTCCTTCTGATAAATTGTTTCTTGAACACTTTTGAGCTGTACCCACCCTCCCTAATGGTCCTGAGGCCCCAACAAAGGAAGTTCTGTTGTGTTTGCACGGCCGGGTCGGACCACTGTGTGTAATGCCTAGCAGGTGTGGAATATAAAATAGTTTGATAGTTTGGCGGGCGAACAGTTAGTACATTATTGTCAGGGGGAGGGGGGTCTGGGCAGGCAGCAGTACTTGGCTTAAAAGGTTTACTTTTAATGAAAGTTGAAGAACTGGCAGACACTCTTCCTATTCTGCTAATGCAGCAGAATAACCTCAGCTACTGACATTGAGCCTTCAGCACAGAATGTAAATAAGAGGGCTGGCCATTTTCACTTGAGGAATCTGTCAGTCAGGCATCAAGTGACTCTGCTTTTATCACGAAAAACTTCTTAAGTGTAGTTACAGTAGTTAGCACTGCAGTTATTGTAATTTAAGCCTCCCACTGAGCTATACCTACAGCATGAAGACAAAATACACACTTCTGTATGGCTTTTTTTCCAAATCTGTCTCCTAGAAACCTATACACTAATATTTTTTTTCCTGATACCTTTAAGGAAAATGGTACTGCTTCTTACAAATATATATTTTCAGTGAGGGACACATCCTGTGTCCTGCATCCTGAAGCAGGACAACAGAAACACTTCTTTTTATTTATTTATTATTATTATTATTATTATTATTAGTAGTAGTAGTAGTAGTAGTAGTATTTACCAAAATCTACCCTTAACCTTGTGCTGTGAGTGCAACCATAACAACATTAATAGAAATGTTTGAAGATAATTTGATATAAAATATAATTCAGGTGGCATCAGCTTTTTTTCTCAATCTATTTGCTTTGTAATTTTTTTTTAATTAGTAGTAATTAAACCTACAGTTAGTTGATGGGTCATGCTAGATTTGTGCATCTTTTTCCCAAGACCAATCATACAACAGTCAAAGGTAAAAGTTAAAATTTCCCTATGTGTTGTACAACAGTCAACTTGGAGTCTGTCTCTGGAGTGGAAAATCATTCCTGTTCTCACAAACTCTATAACAATTGCAGCTTGGCATTCTTACTGTAAGCATGAACCTGAATCAAGTTAATTATGCTACATTAGGAAATACTGTATAAATTGCAACATTGTCTGCTGCAGCCCCGCCACCTCCACCTATGTTGCTTATCTCAGTGTTTAGTGCCATGTAATGAGCTCTGACTGGTCTTTGCCTGCTTCCCTCTCTGCTGCAGTTTACTCCCAGATTTTATACTCAACCACTTACAGCAGGTTGACAGATTACCTTTGGTCCAGAGCCCAAACGGACAGTGTCCAAGCCACGATAAACACAGCAGCCATTATTTCTGCTTCCAGTAATCTACCTACTCTTGAGCCAGATGACGTGAAGAAGATAACGGCACAGTGGCCAGGGTCGAGGGAAATGGAAGGTATTCCATCGACACCCCATTCTTTTTTTTTACTGTGTCTGACCGATAAATAGCAGATTTTGGGGCTTTGAAGTTGGTGTTACTCCTTTATTCCGTCTTAACATTGTACGTCACTGAAAGCTGACATGATGGAAAATGGTGAGGAGAAAAAAAGACAGGCCTAATGTCCTAATTAAGATTGTACAGATTTGATGATGGAGCAGAGAGAAGGCAATTGAAGCCATGTGTTCATTTTCTCCCAACCTCCCTTCCATGTGTTCTCTCCCTCTCACTTTTCTGAGAGGTCTCATTACATATCAGGAATGTTTATTGGTGTTTTGTTTTATCTGCTGATAAATCCGTATGCTGCTGCTGTCTTGGGCCGCTACTCAGCAGTGATAACATTGGAAATCCACACAAAACACTCCCTTCTACTCAACGAAAACTTGTGATTGCTTTGTTTAAGCCTACCTGAGAGATAATGTGTCAGCTGGTTGCCAATTGCTTAGAGATCATCACAGATCTGATCCCAATGTAGTAACTAGTCGTCTTAAGCCATGGGCTCTGTTTAAGTGTCTTTTCGCTGGAAGCTGGTGTCTCATCAGTTCTCCTTCTCATCTTAAAAAAAATCAAATTTTAAAAGAAGAGAGAGTCCTCTCAGTTGCACCAAACTAAACCCTGTGACTCTCTGCACTCTCCAATTGTGTGTGTGTAACCCCTGCCAGAAGAAGCAGCTGTGGCTGTGTGTCTGCATCTGTGTGTGTGTTTGTGTGTGAGTGTGTGTTAATTGTGGGGTTTCTTGGGACCGGGGAGAGGCCCAGGTGTTTGTTTACACTCACACCACCATAAGTGGCCATTGCTGGGGCCTGCTGCTGGGCTGGGCTGAGCTTTGAGACTGGGCGATATGGGCTTTGTGTACAGAAGCTACTCAGTGTGCTTACATTCACAGAACTTGTTCAAGCATCACACTGTCATCGTGGAAACAGACGCAGCCCACACAGATCTTAGGAGGATTCAACAAAAAACAAAACAGCGTGTGGGGATTTTTTTTCTTCAGTGTCTGACTCAGTATAGAAAACAACAGGATTTAGACCTGAAGCTGTAGACTTTTCTAACAGTTGTCGAGTATATTATGTCAATTATATTATATATTATGTACAACTGCAATATGGAACCTTTTACAAATTGTATAAATAGGTGTAAACACAAACTTTCCTTGTTAAAGGGACTGGAATGATGTACTTTAGTACCAATATTTCCCATGGATTACCTTGACTGTGGTGGCAGCACCTGAGCATGACACAAGCGAATATTAAACATTTTCTTTCCAAACCATGAGCACTAAACTGTATGAGCAGCAACTCATCTGGTATGGCTTTCCAAAAGAGTTTGGAACCTGCCGTCTTACATTTTTCTCTCATTTAGCCACAAGAACATTTGTGAGTTTGGGTACTGTGTTGGCTGATAAGTCGTCATTCAAATTCATCCAGATGGTGTTTGATGTGGTCAAGGTCGGGTTTCTGTGCAGGGAAACCCAGGCCTCCACTCAAAAAAAGTCTTTATGGACCCAAGTGTCACGCTTCCTCAAATGTTTGCCCATATGGATTCAAACTAGTGTCTAAAATATCACTAAATGTTGTAAAATCAGGATTTCCCATAATTGAAACATAAGGGCCAAACCATACAAAAAAACAGCACCGGTACACAAAAGTGAAAGGACAGATGTGTCCACATACTTTTGGACTTATAACGTGAACAGGTCAGATTTCTGCAGAAGGCTCAATTCATATTTCATACACATTATTTTGACAAAAGCAGAAATTATTACATTGTGCAGGTACTGAGGTTACATTTTCTAGTGTTACATGATCTGCCCTGATGGATGCAGCAGCACACTGATCTGCCCTTTTTAATAAATATTTAGAGAGAAGCCCTTCTACGTGCCAGCAAGGCACAAAGCAGTGGAAACATTACCGCAGCTAATCTCTGATCTGAGCAGATACTGTAGGTGTGTCATTCTAACACAAGCTGCAGACAATGTCTGGCTGGCTACTTGGTCTCTCCAGGCAGCTTGGCTTAAACCAAGACAAGAGCCACATGTTTTTATGGGAACAGATCAGTTTTACAGTGCAGCCATAATAAATTAATAGCTTCATGAAACAAATTTCTTCCCAAAAAACAACACTTACACACAACTAAAATAAACAGATTCTTTTACTGGCAACCACATGGACAAATTAACTTCAGGCAGCCATCATTTCAAGTAAACTTTATAAGTAAATTTACCAAATATAATCTATGCATTAGTGCAGCACCCTTCAATTAGTCACCAACGGAAACCCTTTGTACACCTGATTAGAGAAATGTACCACTTGCTTTCCTGTGACTGGTCTTTGCAACCAAAACAAAACAAAAAAAACATGGCAACTCTTCTGGAAACTTCAAATTTCTCCAAACCTATCCACCGTAATTAGTTTCTAAATTAATCTGAGGTGGGAAATAGGCCATGCAGCTGCAGAGTCATGCCTCATTTTAGATCTAAAAACATAGCTTTGCTGTTAACTGTTAACAAGATTCATGGAGTTTGCAAAAAACAGAGAGAGTTTTTAAAAAGTTGAGAAAGTGAAAGTGAGTTTATTAAAAAAAATCTAAAAGTTTGCTGACCAGTCTGATCTCCAGACATAAAGCTTGATTAAGCTTTGATAGTTTGTACTGAACATTGTAATTTCTAAAATAAAATTTTCATGTATGAGATATTTTTACTTAAACTACAGAAAGGATGTATGCACACAAATTTGTCTGTTCTTCTTCACATTAATAATTAAGCTTCAATCGAGAGATCACATGCACGTCATGCAATATGTGAAACTAAAATTAACTTTGAAAACAACCACACATACCCATACACATACACACATAAGGCTGCAGTATGTACTAAGTGGCTACAACTTTCTTGTTGAGGCCTAGCTAATACTATGCACATATTGTCTAGTGCTGCTTGTGCATCCACAAAAAACACTGCATGCACTCATATTCAAGTACAAAAACATACACAGATGAAAATCTCAATTTTCTACCCCTTTGAAATTCATAAGAAAACATCTCCACAGCTGTTCCAAGATTATCAAAACATAACATCGCAGTAATCACCAGGTAATTGTAAAGAATATAATCTCTGCACTGATCACTGTAAATTATACTGAAATGGTTCATTTAGTAATCATAACCACTCTAATAAATTAAGACTCTGTGTTTAATCAAGATTTAATGCATCAATGTAAATTTTCTGCCAAAATAATTATAAAAACTGCAGAAACCATTTGTTGTCTTTACAAGAATATTTGACTATCGTGTCTTTATGTTTTTATTGATTCACTGCATCTGTATAAACCTGCGTGTCTGAACACAATGTAGCTATCAGATCAGATCAGATTTTCTCAGCAGCTTTTAGTAAACCAAAAGCTTCCAGGCACAAATCCCACCACAAACATACTGTACATGCTTATATTCACCCAGAAACCCATGAATGCACACAAAAACTCATCCCTCAGCACTCATACATAAGTCATAATTAGCACCATGCCTGTTCCATTATATCACATGCATACACATCATCTACAACCATGACACTCCTGCGTACTCTGTCTTGTTCTATCTTCAGCGCTAACTGGCTAAGAGATGATGTGTTTCTTATAGTTATTTAGGTTAATGCGTTTGCCTGTGGGGCATATTTCCATTCTGGTTCCCTTTGCACACACATCCTTTTTCAAGTGCAAAGTGCTGCACCATTACTGTTCACTCACACTGCTGTCACAGTCATAAGTCACAATATGGATAGTGTACATATAGCATAATGTGCAGTAGGTTGGTGTACTGAAACACAACAATCTAGGACTTTGCTCCAAACACAGAAATTATACATCAAGCAGACAATGAAGTAAAAGCGAGCATGCATTTGCTCAATTTGCAATTTGAAACAATTAAGGGCCTGAGGATAAAGAGGGTGAAGAAGAGAAAAGGCCACCAAAGAACTAATGAGGCATCAGACACCCAGATGTAGTTCAGGTACCTGCAGGTGGGCGTTTCATGGTAGGGCTTGATGCTGGCGCTGCGGTCCCTTCGGACAGGCCCAGGCTCAATGGTGGGCAAGCCTGTGGCAGAGGTGGTGGTGGTCCATGTGGAAGAGATCCTCCTCAGGAGGCCAGGGTGGAGACTCCGCCTCAGACGCTGCACACACACACACACACACACACACACACACAGTTAACACTACTGGAAAACCCTTCCCATCATCGTAATGGAAATTTACAGTTTTCACCCATGATTAACTATGGGAGTCAAAAGAAACATGACTGCAACTGTGTTTGCATTGAGATAAAAGCTACTCCCACCTGTAAGATTAAGTTAATGCTTATTCGTTTTGTCTCCAGTTAAATGGATCATCTAGGTGAGACAGTTCTTTTTCCTCCATCTGCCCAAGATCAAACAAATGGTGCAGGTGATATGACATGGAATTTTTTTCTTGATTGGAGACATTTAAGGATTTTTTGGGGGGGGGTTCATCATTTTATTCACAGAGAATCAACACTGCGGTCATCAGTGACTGGAGGATACTGGCAAGAAGCTGTGCGTGGTACATTTGTCGATAGTGTTGCATTGCGCAGATCTACTTCAATACAGATATTCTGCCTATCTGCAAATGTAAGCATCTTTTGTCTCATTCCGTCAGTCACTTTCTTTATCTGTCTTTTCTTTGCTCCTACTCCGGGATTCCCAGTGGTCTGTGCTCTTGTGATGCTTCCATCTGTTTGCTGCCATGCAGCAGCTTGGCACAGCAGCACTAAACATGGCAGGCTCTCTCTCCCTCTCCCTCATTCTTTTGAGGGTGACCTAGTAAAGATTGCCTCAGAATCCTGAATGAACCCATTCACTGCAGGCAAGCACACACACACACACACACACACACACACACACACACACACACTCGCTCATAGAAGGTGTTGGTTTAGGTCACTTTAGGGGACAATTGACTAACTTACATTCAATTTGGAGCCATTAACATGACCTTAATTTAAGACCAGTAAAGATATAATGTGTTGAATTACGTTCCAGATTAACACATATACGAATAAGCCGTGCACAATTAGTGCATACGAAAATACATACAGACAAGCCATGATACATTTTGCACCACAAAATTGCATATGCAGATCCACAGACCAGGGCAAAAATCCTTAGTTTGATGGTGCAATGATAATGTACTACTAAGGATACATCCTAAAACTGCATGAAAATATGCATTTAATCTCATACTGTGAAAGTGGAACAAATGCACTGTTGTAGGATTTTGCAGCTCCATTGTTGCATTATTAAATGAAAACCCTGGAGACACATACCAAATGCAGAAACAACCATGACACAGAAACACACACATCACCATCGGCAATAGCCTGGCAAAACCAGGCCATCCTCACAAAAAGGAAAAAAGTTACAGTTGCTTTTTTCTGCTGCTGATGGTGTTGACTCAAATTTAAAACTGGACTTGTTTCTATAAATGTTTAAACAAAGGAAGTGAGATTAATGTCACTTCCAACATTTTAGAGTTGTGTGTTTTGTCATTCATGTTTTTTGATGTTGGCTACAACATGTGCCTCTAGTGCAGTGGCACTTTTTGCAGCACAGAGAACATGCCCTGTGCTGGACAGTAAATGAGTTTTGGGAAAAGGCTTGAAAGGCATCAGTATGCGCCATGATGGGCATCAAACTCTGAGCCAGCAGGCAGAAAAGCAAGCACAGGGCTTTCCAATCCTCCACTAACCGCCCTCACCCCTCCTGCAATTCTCCTCACGGGCAGTTAGAGTCGGGAACTTCGTCTCTGGAGAGACATAATGAGTGTGGCCTCACTGGCCACACCACAGGCACAGTTTGGCTTAGCTACTTTTACAAAGTTCAGACGATGTAAAAATACACCTGTCAGACGAGCTAGATGGCACGGCTGCCATCGACCACATGCCGGCTTCTGAGACAGCCAGGATCGGTGTCTTCCTCAGATAAATAGCTGTATCCACAATCGTGGTCGGGGTCCAGTTTTGTTGATGCATACTTGTCCCTCTTTGTAACCTTTTGAATGATGTGTTCACCTTTATGTTGCCTCTTCTTGTCGACTGGACTCACGCACACACACTGTCTGGCTCTGCACATCTGTCATGTTGACACAGCTGTGGCTATGAAAGGGAGAACAGTGCTCTGAGCAGTAGATGTGCTCTATTTTTCTTCACTTAACTCTATGAAAATACGCTCCTTCATTTGATGCTAAAAGCTCTGAGAGCAGGAAACGCTCATTAGCTGAAACATGGGCTAAAAGATTAACATGTGTGGGGAGCACTGTGTGGTGTATAAATCATTTGCCCCTAATAAGGTGGGTTGCATTTCCATGTAAGGATTATTTCAGCCATTTCCACATGAAACTCTTCTGTGCCTGGGACTTGAATTCTTTTGATTAACAGTTCTGACTTCTGATATGTGGGTGAAATATCCCCTTTTATCTGGGCTTGTGTTAGGTGTACGTGTAAGTCGTGTTACTTGGTCTAAGTATCATTTCCTCACCTTGTGGATGGATGTCTTCTCTCCTTTCTCAGGCCCCTCCTCTGAGTCGGAGCAGGTGTAGGCATCACTGGGGTTAAGAAGGGGAGCAGGGCGTGGCCGGTGCAGCGGCTGGAAGGTGAGCTGGGTAGTTAGCAGGTTGCTGACGGCTCGCAGCGCAGTGCAGGTGTTGGGGGGCAGAGAGGGGTCGGCCAACAAGTCTGTGATCAGCCCGTGAGCTTCTCCCATCACTGCTATGTCCACCATGACGGTGGTGCCTGATGACTGCAAGGTGACAGAGAAAGAAGAAATAAACATCACTGCAGCTGATGTGCGCTGGTGCTGATGCGGATAGCGGCTTTGCGCAGCTTCTTGTTGGCAGGCGTGAAGAGCAGGTGCGTAAACTATGTCAGCAGCTCCCTTGTGAGAACATGATGTGGTTACGGTAACACTGGCATCACTTGTGTTGCTTATTCTACAGAACAGGCAGTCAAACTACACAGTACTTTGTACGTTTTTGCATTAAGACAAGGCAGCTTTATATTTATCCCATTTACACAAGGTAAATAGATGTGGTAACGTACTTAATGGAGAATTCTGAAGGCATGACTTTTACTTGTAGTGGTTTATTATTACATTGCTGTATTCCTATACCTTTACTTAAATAAAGGATCTGAGTACTTCTTTCATCACTAGTGTTTATTTACTCACTCATATCCGCATGTAATGTCACAGCAACTACAGCAGACACAAAATAGACAATGACTGATTTGAAAGCTGCCACAGTCTGCATGCAAATATAATGTGGGAGGCTAATTGTACTGCAGCAAAAAATTGACACTCTTCAGGAGCTTTGTCCCATGTTAATGGAGAATGTATAATTATGAGGACACTGGCAGCACACACAACCATAACCCAGGGCACTTGGCTCAGGAAAAAACATCATGGCAGCAAATAAAACAAATGATAACCATAAACAATACCCAAACAAACAACAATAGGAAAATAAGAAAACAATAGAGAATTGATTTTGGACCATTATTATAGGAGATATATTCAATCATGGTGTCGGATTGAGATTCTGCCAAGCGACGCACACAGAAACACGCACATCAAAGCTTTGAGTCTATACCTTATATGGCTCTTTTTAGCTCCGGGAAAACAAAAACACAAGGAGAAGCAGGGAGTGGTTCCTCACAGTAGCAGGCGTTGACACACCAGCAGTCTTTCAAATTTCTCAATGACAACATTAGGTCCAAATGTGCTCAGCACAGCTGTACGTTACTTGATGCTTAATGAATGGAGTCATTTGCAATGTCTCAGCAAGAATCAGCAGAATCTGACCTTTGACTTCCTCAGTCCTGACCTCTCAGATGGCCGACAGCCATCATCTGTTTCTGACCGTCTGCCCTGCAGCTTTGACGGCACTGGAGCCGTGTGAGCTGGCCTTGTTTTTCACAGGGTAAAGTGAAAGGTTCACAGCCCACTTTTAATTGCTGTGCCTCGAGCACTTGGACAAACCACAACTAAGCACAGGTCAGCCTCGGCTGCAAGCCAATTTATCTAATAAGCTCACGAGCTCCATTTTTCCCCAAAGAATGTTATCAGATTTTTTTTGTCCCTTCAATGTCCCACTCACTTTGACACCAGCTGCGAGGCACCTAGAATTATTCTGTAAACACTGGCTAGGTGGCAAAAGGATGACCTAAACGACAGATGTGAGGACCTTTTATTCACTTCACTTGTGGCAACAGTAAAGATTTGGGATTTTATTTTCCTAGTCATATCAGATAAGTCACTGTATTTATATAAGTTTCCCACTGGACTGCAAAAACATAAAAGACGCGTGTTTTCAGCAGTCTGAGGGCATTCCCCTACATGGGGTGACGAGACTCATTTATCGATAAATCTGACACGACTGGCGTTTGGGACCAGGCTAATCTCTTTTAAAGACCCGGAAGACATCCTGTGGGACGTCTGGTGGAACATTTCTGGACACAGTACTGTTGTATTCCTCTCATCCCTCCTCTCCTCTGCTACATCTCTTGTACTTTTCCCTCCACTCTTTCCTATACTGCATGCTGTGAGGATGAGATGTAAATACCCGTCTCCAGGCTCATTTGTAGGCTGATTGTGGAGTTTTTGGATTTCAGACCCCCTGCTAAACAAGGGTTAAAGGAGAATGTGGCTGCTGGAGAACAGCTGGCCGGACAGAGAAAGCAGCATTGCTTAAGCATCTCCAAACATGTGCGTGCACACACAAACTCATCTTCAACTTCTTGAAACTTTAACCCTAGTTCTCACACAGCTCAACTCAAAAGGCAAGTGAAAAAACACAAGTGACATATACAAAGGTTGAAATAAAGATACACAGTGACATTGTTACATAAACAAATACAAAGGACATCATTCTGAGCATGCAGCACTAAGACACAGTGCGCACTCTGCAAGGAGGATGAGCAGTACTTGACTAATGCCAGGATGGCCATAAATGGCAGCCATAAATGGGGGAAGGAGTGACAACAGTGTTAGGTTTGATCTTTCACAGAGAGTACAACACCAAAAAGCTGACTGCAGTGAAAGATAAAAAATGTAAAAGTCTTGACCATCCCTGGCTCCAGCTTTTTTATGTGTCCCTTAAAAAAAGCTACGTCTTGGCTGGAAGGTTACCTCCCGATGTTCCTAATCATCCAACTATCTGCAACTTAAGACTTAAGAATCACCAATGGACATCCTGTAAGGGATCAAACTGAGAGTAAGTTACATAATATCATAAAGTTATATAAGCATTTTCTGTCAGGTTAGATGATCAGTTTCATTCATCAGCTGAGGCCACCTCCGTAGCAGCAGGCTTCATCTCATGAGAGTTTACATCGCACATGAGCAGCACATAGTGACCCCTGTCTGGGAAACGGGCTGTGAGTATCACAGGAAAAAAGCATTTGGACAGATGTTATGATGGCACGTTTCAAAGTTCTTACTATTTCTCTGAAAGTAACATAGCAGATTTTCCTACCTTGGACACATCTGTAGCGCTGTGATTAAAATCAGTGTATTTGATATACTTTCCAGTGAAGCTGAATATGTGTTAAATTACATATTATTTCAAATGGTTCCTCAGGATACAAACTCTTTTACTGCTGCCCCACACCACAATCATATTACCACACATTAACTGTCAACAACTGTCTGCCGCTGGCTCCCACACCTTTCTGTCAAGTAATATACCCATCATAGTTAGTAAGAGAGAGAGGGAGATCCAGCCCCTTTACAGAGTTGTGTCAAGGAAGAACAGGAGTAACTACTTAAAATTATAGAGCAAAAAGACAAGGCTATGTGTTTGATCATTGAAACAACAGCTTCCTTGGTTTGAAAATGATTTATCATTGTTCTGTTTCCAAGTCAGATAGATAAATCTTTCTTTTTATGGCCAACATGCACACACAGTCAGTGGCCATGAAAACAGCTGGCAGCAGTAGGCCTGCATGTTGGGAAAGTGACAAACTGACTAGCCCTCATTCAGCAAGATGAATACACTGGTGCACTGGATGAGCTGCTCACCAGTTTATTGAGTTTAAACTGGCTTTTAACTTTTGATTTAGGCTGAGTGTGAGATTTTAATTTACAGTTATTGTTCCTACAAATGCTGGACCCAGAGACCATTCTCTTGTCTCTGTGGATAATATGAAGCTCGCCAGTTAGCTGGGCTCAGTCCACCAGTAACAACATCTACCTACTAGCATCTATAAACCTCATAATGAGCATGTTACACTGTATCTTTACAGTACTTAGAATAAATGAAGCAGTCATACAACACTTTACAGTATGTTGCACTTCAGCATGTGGAACGACGCTCTTAGGCAAGAACAAGTGCATGTAAACTACAATTTCAATCCCATTAAATACCTTACTAAGAGCACCTTTCCATTTTGGTCATTTAGAGCAATATTTATTCAATGTTCAAAACTTAAAAGCCTGTTTATGTGCTGTTGCAGATTGTTGACCTTGTGCAGAAGTAATTTTTTAGAGCATCTTTCCTACTCACAACCCTACAGTATTTTTGTAGCTGGCCAATCTTTTGCATTCAAATGGCAACAGGCACACTGCTTTTAAAAAGCAGGAAAAGCTCCTGATTTGACTGAGGCCACCTCTCTGCACACCCAGTAACACTCCTAATCTGGACCCTTTGCCAGCGCCACTGGTCACAAAATTACCACAAATCTGTGAGATGTTTGGTCACACACCCCCAGCATTTGTCACTTCATCTGATAAAGCTGACTACAAGCATCAATAAACCATTTTTATGACTCCTCAGCGAGCCAATTCATATACTAAGCCATGCATGAACATTCTGTTATGACATTTTACCATGAATAACAACAGTGTACGTGATCAATGTACTTAATTGCCTGTGTGAACACAGTTTGGAATAGTGCGTCAATGGACATGCTGTAGATTAACACCCGCACAGCAGCTCATGTAAACCCAACCGAGGGCCAGTCAAAACAAACCAGCAATCACTCCCGAAGAGTGAAAAGCTGTTTGTCTACACAGCCTCTCTGTGCTCAGGGCCCTACTTGGCTGTGTCTGCAACTATAGTTGTAGTGATGTGCACAGACCAGATAACATTTGTAAATAATTCTTGATGTTTGGTTAATCTGGATATTGTACCAGGTCAGTGGAGATTCAAATAGGAACGTCTGACATAAAAACTTATTTTTAATGTGTTTTCTTTTGATGATTCACTAATTCAAACCACACCCATCCCTGAAGTGCTATTAAAAAACACATAAAAATAAATAATACTGAAAATTATTGTTAAACATACTCTGCACAGATGAATCCACAGTATTTAGTTGTAGTAATTTATCTTGCACACGTTGGTGTGCAAAAAATTTCTCATGTAAAAACATGACAACTTCAAGCAATACTATGTACCATTGCAACAGTGCTGACTGATGGAAATATGACTGTTAGTGTTCCTGCTGTGTCCACATTTTTTGTTATTTTTTGCCAATAACTCTGCAGAAGAAAGATAGAGTGCATTTGGTGGAACAAACAAAACACTGATCCTTCTGTCTAATCACGATTATTTATGAGATGCACAGACAGAGAGGTCACATATTTGTAATTTCTGAGAGAGCACTTTAACCCCTCCACTCCCTCATCTAAATATGCAGTCTCCTAAGCCTCTAGTAAAATGGTAGTGATATGTGGGCTTCTTGAAATTGTGCAATGGTGAGAGTATAATGTATCCCAGAGGAGCGCTAGAGAGTGGACGAATGCCTCAGGGGCCTACTCAAGAAAGAGAGGTATTTGAATCTCTTAGTAAACACATTTCAATAATGTAAGCATCTCTGGCTTTTCATGAGGCACACAGATGCACACACCCTGTTGTGCTTACTTTGCAATTAACCTCAAGTGCAAAGCCTCACACTCTGAGAAATGGAGGAATGCGCTGAGCAAGAAACTGGAGAATATTGGGGAAAAAATACTTAAGTGTGTCCATTATTTTTTCCTAAGTTGATTTCATTTTACACAGATCACTCAGTATGTTTGAAAAATCATTACCGTACAGTTTTCTATTTCAGTGGCAGCAGAGTTAGTGTAATGGGCCTGATTACATCTGTTGAGGTGGATTAGTTGAAGAGGAGCCCGGGAGATGGAGATGTTCTGCGCTTAGAATAACAGAACAGTGATACAGTGTGAATCACAAGCAAAATTGTAACACAAAACTCCACTGAGACTCACTCTCAGCCTCGGCTCCTACAGCCAAAACTACGCCCAGCAGTGAAACTACACTTCCCACTTCCAAACCAACCCTCACCCCTGCCGCGACCCGACTCCCCTCACAACCCTGTCCGTCAACTAAGACTGAAGCTGCACTCAGCACGGATCCTCAGCTGCAGCCAGGATACAATTACACGCTATTACATATTTTATTTAAGGGGGGGGTTTGAGGATTGTTGGTGGATGTGTGTGTGTGTGTGTGTATGTTTTGGGGGGGGAGCATAACAAAACAAAAAAGAATAACTGCCTCATTAAAGATTTACTGGAAAAGGTCAGGCCAATTGACCCTTACCATGCAGCCATCTCATCTCCAAGGAGAGGCTTGTTTTTCCACGTATTTCAGGGTGTTTGATTCCAGCAAAGGAGCCAACGAAGATTAAAAAGGAACAGAGGTGGGGAAACAGACACATGGACAGACTGGTAGAGGCAGAAGCAGGAAAATGAAGAGCAGAGCAAACAAAAGAGATACATGAGGTAAAACAGATGGCTTATGCTGGACAAGGAGTGAGCCATGATTTACCACATGATACAAGCGGTTAAACATATATTAATCATCAACGCTGCAGCGGGCATAATTGTGAGCTCTTAAAAGTCTTGCAGACACAATAGCATGTGCATTGAGTTTTCAAGTTTCTCTCGGAGAAATGGCAGCAGGGGTGTTTTACTCTGTAAAAGTAGGAGCTTGAAAATTACTAATGCCGCTGTATCATTTGTGGCAGATCCAATTATTTCCCAGGCAGAGTACAGTCAAAAGTGGTACTGGTAGATAAATGTTTTCATCCTTTCAGCCCTAAATTTAATAAGTAAACAGGCTACATTGCCTTTGATAATGGGAGCAATGACAAAAAAGGGCAGTGACCTTTTTCAACTCCCAAACCCAGCAGTTTAAGAAATGCTGATCTCAAGTGTTTGAAGTGCTTGAAGCGATTTTGAGAAATTTTCAACATGACTGCAATGTCATGGCTTGTCTGCCTGACAGACCACTCTTCCAGCCTTTCTGTAATTTAGAATAACAGTCACAAGATCCGGGCCGACAAACACTCTTTTCTCCGATAATCTCCATGGGTAACGTTCCAAAACCAATGTGTTTTCAAGTTGAATACAAATATTTAAATAGCTCTTTCCATACATAACTTCACTGTCAAATCCTAAGCTAAAACATCCACCACAAGCTTTGGACTGGGAACAAAAAAAAGAAGAAAAAAAGATGCGGTTTGGAAATTGAGCCTGCTAATGTGCGCATGTTGGCAAATCTGACACAGTGGAGATCAATCAAGGGCTCTGATCATGGGCTAAAGAGCAGAGCGTGTCATTTACACACGCTATGAGGTGCCATGGCACAGGGAAGTGCTACCAGCCGCCCTGACCATCCACCTGGTCCAAGAGAGCAGAGTCAGGCGAAAACAACCATGAAATGGAGAGAAATGCCAACATAAGCCTTGACTTCTTACATGTCTTGTCAGTGTCTGGACTATTACAGGATTTCACTAATGAATGCATAGCACCAATCCAAAAAAAAAAGAGACTGAACTGACCACTGAGTTTAAATGGCAGCTTAGGGAATGCATCAATCAAATATATGTGCTTGCCTACTAACCCCACATAACAAATTGATTTGAGCCTTGGACAATATTTTTTATGGCATTTTTTGCCGTTATTTAACAGTCAGTGGTGAGGGAAAGAACAGAAAAAGATGGATGGAGGAAGAGAGAGGAGATGTGACATGCAGAAAAGGGCCCAGGCCAGACTCAAACCCAGGCTGCTGCAGCGAGGATTCCTCCTAGCTATATGCACCTAACTTGGTGAGCAACTGGTGCATCCTGAGCCTGGGACAAGATTCCAGAAGTGTTATGCATGTTATTTTAAAACTTCACCACTCTAAGGAGAGAATACTGTAAGGCTGATTTTAGGAACAGATACACCACTGTGAGTCTTAGTATCTCTGGGGAATTATACGGCATATAATGTGATTTCAAACCGAATACTGCAATGCACAGTTATGATGTCTTTTGATGAAAAATCCCCTCATTTTATTTCCAAACACAACTTTTGTGGCTTTCACTGCAACCTCAGCATACTGTACATTGTCAGCAAAAAGGCACAGTCTATCCATTTCTAAAAGATATCCTCCTGGTGGGAGAACATGCAGTGCAGAGCACACACATGCTGGCTATGGCTATGCCAAGGGCATCGTTTGATCTTCATGTACACCAGAGTCCTGGCCTGTGGCTCTTTAGTTGCTCATCAATTCCCAAACACCCCACACACACACACACACACACACACACATCCCCCAAAGATGGGGAAAGGTAATCTCAAGGATGTGACTGTATATGTCTGCCCTCTAAAAGCTGTGACTCTTGTGCCGAGTCCTTCTAGTTTTCAATTCCCTGGCCTTTAATGGCTTGTGCAACGCCTTGCAGCCAACTCATTGGCCTGCGTCCTTTAAACTAACAGAGTACAACAAGGACTCTGGTGGGAAGTGACACCTCTGGACATGCTGTTTAACCACGGCTAAAATGAGTGGGTGAGCAGGCCCTATTTGTGCTAAGATTTCTGCTATTTGCGTCATTTATAAGGTGTGTGTAGGCGAGCGACAGAGATCAGGGAGCTAGTTCCTGTGTGTGTTTGTGTGTTTTCCTGTCAGCTGTTTATCGTTATTGTTATTACTGCTGTGTGTCTCTTTTTTTTCTGTGGACAGCACTAACCTGTGATCCTCGGGAGCCTCTCTTGTGGTCCCAGTCTGAGCGGGAGAGCATCTGTGGGAAAACAGAAGGAAAGACATTTTCAAACCGCAGCATTGCACATCCTGTTTCTGTTAGCGTCCTACAACCGAGGCAGCACCGTAGTGGAGCTATACTGTGCTGTGGCAGACAAGAGGAGTGGTGATACAAAGATCTGAATTAGTGAGTGAGTGTGTGTGTGTGTGTGTGTGTGTGGGGGGGTGGTGGTGGAATGGAAACGCTCATAAATGCAAAAAAAGAAAAGAAAAAGGTTTTGTCTATTTTTTCCACTTTCCATTAAGTGCAGACGTCTAATGCAATTTCACAGTCAGGTTTGGTTTACTTTAGCTCCTATTCACTGCCTCAGGGGCTGGTGGGAGCTGAGGATTTTTATGCTGTCTAATTACCCACCACTGTGTCCTCCCACAGGCCATGTAAACCCGTTTTCCACTTTCTTGGGAGTCACCAAATGCATCATCGCAGCTCTGTCACTGATTTCTTTGGTTAACACGTTGCAGGAGAGACAAGTCAACATTACTGCACCCCCCCCCACACCCACCTCCCACTCTGTAAGGGCTCTCTGCCCCAGAACTGAGAAGCCCAGAGAAACACAGCATGTCGCTGTGACAAATTGCTGCTGCACACATTGAGGCAAGGGGCTCAGTATAAGAGCCAAATTGATAATTCAGGTGTAATTTACTGTGTCAGTGGAGGTCATTGAGTTGTGTCACGCTGTGAGTGAAAACACTGGGAAAACAGAGGGTTTCAGTCAGCAGTGCTGCGGTCCTGTCTGGGCAGCAGTGTTGTTCTCACAGTGCTGCATAGGTCACAACAACAAACACAACTGCTCCTGTTGCATTATTATACAGGAGTTTAGTCTTCATAGTTTAGAATTGATGATAATTGTATACTGAATTGAAGAAAGGTATGCAGTGTTCCCCCCTTTTGTCGTTATACCTCTAGTTGTGTCTAACCATGCAGATATTCGTCTTTTAGATTTAAGTTTTATGAGCAGAGGTTCAGCAGAGGTGAAAGGGAACTTAGTTTGTGTTTACAGAATTAAAAAATAAATCACAGAAATTTAGCAGGAATTTGTCTTAGTAGCTATAAATTCCCAAGTTTATATAAGTATATAGGAGTCTAGGCTCAACAAGTTGTAATCAAAATTAGAATTAGGGTGTTTAACACAAAATGATTTGGATTTGGGTGAGGACTCTTCAAACACCAAATTTGTGTTTATTCAGCAGGGCAGGACATAAGATCTGGTCTCTTGGCTACATTGTGGGACATTTATTCTACACCTCATCCTTTCTGGCAACAGTGCTTCACAAAAAATGGTAACCTTGACAGTGAGCAAACAAATTCACTAATGGAACAATCACACACAATGCAGTGCACACGCATTCATAAAGAACAGCAGCCTTCTATAGTTTGACATTTAGGAGGTTGTAAAAAAATGCAATATATAAGGGTTATGATTTGCCCTTTCTTAACAAACGGATTAATTTTCTCATCCACCATTTTCTAGCCTGAGCACCACAGCCATGTCGAGTCTGCGTTCTCCGATCGTCCACATGATAATATCTGTGAGTCACTTTGAAGCTCCGTCGAGCATGCACGTTCTTTCTCATGCATAAAAATAACCGTACAAGATGGAAAAGGAAGTCACCAAGCGAGCGATCATCTGTGTAAAAGGCTCATGTATGAGACGTAAATTGCTGTAAATGATAGTATTAGCCAGCCAGTTAGCTGTTGTCTTATCCCTCACAGCTCTGATGACAGGGTTTTTGCTTTTACAGTATGGGACCCTGGCAGTGGGCTCTCCGTGGTCACGGCAGAGTCCTGTTCCATTAGAAGGTCCTAGAATCAGTGAGGCTCTCCAGGCGCACACACATATAAACAGCCTTTTGGTCTTACGGTCTTATGTAAGCCAACCTTTCATCTAGCTGCTGTGAGAGACAGACCCAGACTACACAGAAGTCTACACGGGCCCTTTGATGTGCCAAAACAAAAAATCCCACACAAAATCAAAGCTGCGCATTAAATTTGAGCAGCGCAGATAGCCTTGTATATAGAGCAACTTTATGAGGCCACAATAAGAGTTCATTTCCTCTGAGACTGGCTCAAAAACAAAAATTTGATCAACAAATACATGTGGATGATGTACTACTTACTTACTAAATCAAACAGTGGACGCAGTCTGGTGCCACCGTGTTCAAATGTTGTTTCAGCAGTGTTGAAAAATCAGTAAACAATATTTCAGAATTTGGTTTCAGCGCTTACAGATGTCAAACCGTGTTTGTGTTAAAATAAACAAGAAATGAACTGTACCACAAACAACATCTGTTTTTCAGAGGCAAAAAGCAACAGGATCTGTCACCGGTATCAGAAAATTACAGAACTGGACAATAACCTCACATAGGCTAAAATATGTGACAATAGAGAAGAGGCTATACAGCTTCTGTTCAAATCAGTCAAGTCTTTACAAACAATAATGATTAAAAAAACCAAGAAAAACAAAAACAAAAAGTCCTGTTCAGTCTTTATTACCTTGTTTTGCTGCAGGAGGACTGAGAAGAGCAGTCTGAGATTATACTTAAAACATATGACAGCTCGCTGCCAGTATTATGTCTGATGAGGTAAAACCACACATGAATGAGTTCTTAGATATCTCCTGGTTTTTCATGGACACCCTCCAGGCACTATAACACAGTCGAAGCAGTAAAAATTCCAAATGGATTTGTTTTTGTCCTAAAGCTCCAGTGCACCTACTGGGAAAAATAACAACTTTGTAGAAGTTATGCCCTTTGTTTCACCCTCTGCTAGATTCATTACGCTGTCCCATAACTCAGAATGAGCCAGGTCCAGCAGTGGCTTTCCATCACTTATAGCAATACTCGTGATTTATAAGAGACTGAAACCAAGTCTTTGGGTGAAAAAATGCTTTTTTGTCTTTTGAAAAATGGGAGTATGTCTTTCAATCTCAGTGCTATAGCTACCAAAGTAACATGATACACTCAATGAGGTCTGAGGCATTTTTATGGGACTTTGGCTCCGTTGTGAATGCATTCTGAAGATTTAGTGTGCTTCCATGATCCGGACTGATGCTCTCAAGAAACAAACATGAGAAGGGAGTGATAACAGTGTGCTACTTAGTAGCAAGAGTCAGCATAGCAGCTGCATGTCAATAAAAGGTGCAGACAAGCGAAACATTCCACAAAATAAACTGGGAATGAGCAGTAAATAACTACGCCATGATCCAAATGTGTCATTTTTTTTTCTTTGAAATCAGAGTTCTTAGCTCTGACCATTTTGTGTTTTTATAAATGAAACATGATGAGCTGGACATTGTCAATGTTTAGACTTGGTTTATGTGTCTTTTTTGTGAGGAGGTCAAGTTTGCAGTTTGAACTGTTTTTCCATGATTGTTTCTACTTGTTAACTAGTTTTCACACATTCTCAGTCTTTCAGCATGTAGTGGTATGACTGACTCAGGTTGGTTGGAATTCTTTATCACCCTAATAAATAGTGTTGTTGTCTTTTTCTTTTGCACATATCATTAGTTTTATTTTGTCACATTAGGTAAGCTTTCCACATACTTTGTGGCAGCTGCTGAGGTACACCCTAGGGGTTGTGGTTTAATTTGTCCAGGCTTTTTCCATGAATGGAATTTCATTTGTGATGCTCACAGCAGCAACAAACTTTATTTAAAATCTTCAACAGCAATGTGTCTTTCCAGGAACAATGTCCTGGTCGCTGTGGATAACCCCAGACCTCACAGTCAACAGTTTTTGTTGGAACTATTTTCTACCTATGAAGCCTGTACACAGTGAGGTCACAGTGAGGTCTGGAATAATAAGAGCAGCCGAGACATTGTTCCTGGAAAGAGATGGTGCTTTTCAATACTGTGAGTGCTGAAAACAAAATACCATTCACTGTCATTATCCTTGAGTGGACAAATCAAACCAGAACATTATGCATGACAAGATATGTTGCAGGGTCCTTCACATGAAGATGAAGATATTGACTCAATTCAGGTAACTCAAACTGAAGAGCATTCATATTAGCTTCAGCTGAACTATAGTATGCCTTTTGTCCAGTGTAGTTACCCGAAGAAGGAATTGCTTCACAGCCAATGTGGAGAACAAGGATGTTCTCGACTAATTTAAATTTGTGTGTCCTGTAACAACAAGTCCAAAGTCAGTGTCCATAGGCCTCTCTGTGTTCTGTATTTTACTGTCCAGCTCAATGACAGTTTGTTTCCAAACATTTATAGTCATAAAAGGTAAATGTAAATACTGGGCACAAGTAGATGATATGAACATGTCAGAAATACAAAGAGACTAGCAAGCCAAACTATGCCCATCACCCTCAGCAAATAAAACTGCTCTCCCGTGACTCAAAATAGTGTCAGCCAAGTAAACTCCCAGCCTTCCTCTCACCCAGAGTGTTAAGAGGGCAGCAGTGTGGATGCCAGTATGCTGCCATGCCCTGTCCACCACTATGGCTCTGAGCCACAGCCCACAGTGAGCTGCCATGCCTCTGAGGTGCTGGGTAAACACCGTGGTGTCAAAGCACAAACAAACTACTGCAATATGCTTGTTGTTTAACTTGCTCCAGCCAGTAACCAGTTAAGAACCACTTCCCTGCAGGTGTGAAGTGGTGGGAGTTTCAGCAGCAGCACCCAGCAGCACCCAGAGTGAAGCTCTGCTTCCACACAGATCAACACAAAGCCTTGTGATGTGCCCGAGCCACTGTCAGTATTTTTCTAAATATGCCCGGAAGGGAACTGGAAACAGCCTTGTCCTAATATAGCTCAGTGTGAGATAACTGCTTGTTGTCTTTTTAGTCATTCATTCATGTTCACAGCTTCATTTCTTGTTTCCTGCAACCTCCCGCCTCCTTTTTTGTCCCTCATTACTGGCTTGATATGAGAGGAGTTGAGTCACGTCTACATGGTTTCTCGGTTACTTTGCTAGCTTGTCAGTGCACTGGATTCAGAGGGACCCAAATTCAGTGTCCATTGAGGTCACAGTTACAAGAAGTGCCGACTACAGATCTCCTGGCTGCAGAGTAGAGAGAGTGCTGATCTTTCAGCAATGTTGGGTTAATTAAAGCAGTGTTGAAGAGCTAGGAGAGCAGTCTGCAGGACTTCCAATCAGCTTGACCCAAGGGTTTTATGTACCACCTCTCCATCCAATTAAACCTACTGTGCTCTCACTTACAGTAAGGTCTGCAAAGTCATGAATTCACACATACAGTACGCTTGCTTACGCAAGTGCACACAAACACATGTACTCAGATGCACACCCACCACCTCAGGGTGTCAGTGAATATTTTCTTACATATTCCTCCTTTGTTCTTGTATCACAGCTTCCTGTCAACCATATTCTGACATCTGTGGTTCTTGCTGACAGACATCCCTGTACTCTCTTTCACTTCAGCTCACAAAAAAGAAAGTAGGTCAGCTTCTACTTAGTCTCACTGTATGTAGGCTTCAGAAATGACAGCGGCTTAATGGTGAGGACAACTCCAAGGCAACAATCAAATATCCTCATACTTATTTTCATGGGCATTAGAGGCGCAGTCAAATCTATATTGCTCTTCGTGGCTTTGAGAATGAGGTGTAGTCTTGTTTTGCACCTGCAGATGGAGGTATTCTCATTATTAGTTTCATATACATAGTTCTTTTCTCTTGGGACCCTTCTTTGGGAAACTGTCCCTTTTGTTTTATGATAGCTTCAGAAAAAATCATGATGATTTGCAAGATGGCCCTCATGGATAATGGGACAATTTTGCCTGATGGGCTGGGAAAAAATGCACGTTTTGCAGAAAACTAATGCAGTTTAATTCTACATAAACTTTAACACCTATGCTTTGAGTGCAGGGAAATTTGATTTGATAATTGACCTCTTGGCCAACTAGATTAGATTAAATTATACTAGGCAAACACCCCCCCCAAAAAAAACCCAACAAAAGGAAGTACATTTTCTCAGTAAAAAACAGATAAAACACATGGGGATGATAGATGTGTGTATTAATATTCTCTGTTACCATAATATATTTACCTTCTCACTATTTTCAATTCTTATGTTTACATTAAATTAACATTATCCGCCTTGGAAAATCTCCTCATAAACTGAATTTAATTGGACAAAAGGCACTGGTAACATGAGAAGGCAAAGGAAAACAGATATTAAAGTGCTAAGAATTAATTAGGGGTGTGTACAGCGTGCAGTTAAACGGCAGGAACATCATGTGGAAAGGCTTCGGTCCAAGCAGACACAAATTTCTGACCCAAACTGTCTGGCTCTTTGTCCAGGTGACTCCAAAAACCTCGGCCCCACCCTCTTCTAAGCCACATCCTCCCCGAACATGGTGACCGTCCACTAGGAGGACACCTATAAATCCTTCTGTGCCTGCCTACTGAAGGGAGAGCATGGAGAGTCATTACTATTCACGCTGGCTAATGTTTTACAGGTTTTTACCGTGGGGGTCAGTCATTGTGGGTCATTTGCGTCATTGCTGGAGGGAAGGGAACTACTGAGGTGGGCTGCCAAAGCAGAGGGGGGCTGCGCGCAGGGAATGAGGAACACACTTGTGTGTGCGTGAAGATTAGCACATGCACATCTAAAAGCTGTTTGGAATCCGCACCCTCTCACATTCTCGGTCTCATGCACTTGCCTGCGAAGTACACACGGAATTAATGAACAACTGAACACGCACATACATTAAGGATGCTCATGTGCACAAATATGACCCCATGATTTATTTATCATACCAGCACTGTATCAGCAATGTGGCTGTGGTTTATCCCTCCCCTACTCTTCACACTTTCTTACTCAGACCCTTCTAATTTTTGAAGTGTGACTAATGGGATTTATCATCTTTATGTTTCCTGGGAGAGACTTAGCCTGATCCCAGAAGAAGTTTGAGTTTCTACCAGAGATAGAGCTGTCAGTCTCCCAGGGTGAAAGCTCTGGGCCACAAGGATGCCATGGCCTAGAGAAAACCTCAGTGGGAGTACCCCATATTCTGACCTCAAAAGCTAACACGGGTGGCGTTAAATGAGTCACTGACAAAGCGAAAAGTCTCCTCTTGAAAGCCTACATGGATAGTATGAAAATATTTTGAAAACCACATCCATGTGGTATCATGAATAAAAAAAGGATCTTTTATTTTTTTGTAATATCATTTGTGCATACAGTGTTTTCCTTTGCTTATGGCTGGCTCCCTCTCAAGCAGTTAGGTTCTCAGCACCGCACTTTTCAGCTGGGTGAAAAAGAGGGGATCTGGCTGGATAGAGCTGGCGGCCCACCTCCAAACAGCATGCCAAAGCCATTAGTGTATAATGGTCCAGTCAGGATTACTGCTGGGGCCGGGAGAGCCGAGAAGGGAACACAGCACTCACTTGTTTGTTTGTTTTACAAGCCTCTGCCCTGTTCAGTCTGCAAGGTGCCAGTGGGCTTGTGCAGTTTAATTCAGAGTTGATTTCAAACAGTGTACAGCGTGTCAACAATAGTGGACACTCTCTGGCCTGCGGCATGCTTGTTTCGGAGAGTTATGTCAGAATAAATCGGTTGTGACAGTGCAATTCAATTAATAAATCCAGAGCTAACTTTTCCATCTTCTGAAGTACAGAGAAATTAAGCTAGTACTGTCACTCACTCAGTGGTCGATAACATTTCCCAAAGGGGATGGAACCTGTTAGGTTGACTGGCTAATTAGATACATGTCAAGTGTCAACTCTCTCTTATGTGCTTTTCATGTGTTACTGGCCTGGTTTCATGTTCATCAAAAAAGATGGACAGCAGTGAGATAAAGAGTGCATTTCCCCATCATCCATCAACTTGGTGATTCAGCCCTTCAGCCCTGCTTCAGCCACTTGGGTATTTTCCAGCTACACTTTCATTACAAAATGGAAATGGTAATATTGATTTATGTGTCTTCTTAAAGACTTTCCGTGGCGTTTATGAATTACATTAAGAATAGCCAGAGAATGAGGAGTGTAGGCTGACAAAAGCTACATTTCTGCCTATTTTGTTCTTACTTAAGCTATGAAAAATGGATAGACTTGTGCTGCTGTCGTGCACAGTGCAGATCTCTGAAAACACGGCTGGGTGTTACAGTTCCACTATAAAATGTTTTTATGAAGCCATAAGTCTGACTGGGACAGGAGGTAATATTTCATTTGGAGGAGGTGATCTACGTCAAGAGGCGTGTTCAAAGTTAATGAACAGTTGAATAACAAAACAATTTGGACCTGACCTTGACATGAGAACTGAAGCAAATGTACTGAACTTTCGAATCAAGCTAATTCTGGCTAAATAATGACATACAGAAAGCTGCTTCTATGTTATTACATTGATTCATCTTGAGCATCCGACATAAGCTTTGCTATAAGTTAATTTAGTGAGGTCAGGAAATGAGGATCTGAGAACACAGAGTTCAGTCAAAGGCTGTGTTATGAAAGCAGTATGGGAATTTGTGCATGCATGCTGCCTCCAGTGCATACATTATTTCATCTTTTATTCACAGGCCTGACTCAGCAAGGTCTGAGTTCTGTGTTTTGTCTGTGCTCATCAGTGAGGACCACACACACACACACACACAAACATCTTCCCCACTATTTCAGCTGCATATAGAACATTTACAATCCCATCAAGATTCCCACAGGACTCCAGTAAACAGACAACGCCTGCCCGCATGCCTTTAAATCACATCCCTTCATCCTTCATAAATCACTGTAGAAACAGAACAACTACAGTCAGGACAGCACCTTTGCACTGACTGATACACTCAAAGCACATGTGCCTGTGTGAAGGAAAGTGTGTGAATGCCAGCCTCTAATAAATAGCATGTGTACCTGTGTGGGGGCATAAATCTCTGCTTCCTCCTTTTGCAGGTGGACGGATTTGCATTACAGAGCCTGCCCCCCCAGCCCACAGAAGAGGCTCAGGTCAGCCACATGGGCCAGTTTTCCACCATTAGCTTGTAAAATGCTTGCTTTGTGAGTAAAATTCCCAGAGGGCTCTGGTTCCCCATGTAGAAGGAATGCAGGGGGTCTGTGGGGACCATGAAGGCACAGAAGAATAAGAGACGGCCTTCCCTGACACACTCTGGTGGGCTTCTTGCAATGAAGAAGAGGACAGAGCCATTAAGATCCAGCCATCATGCTGATAGCCATCTTGGAAACCTGACTTAAAGCAAAGCAAAGAGGGGGATAAGATACAGGAACTGTTGGCTGTCCTCTGGAGAAATAGGCTCAAGTCCCATGAGTGACAGAAACCCATCTGCTTCTATCACACCCTCGCTGGGGCTCACAGAGGCTTAGCAAGTGATAAACAATATATGCTATCTTAAAGCTCTTTGTCCCACTCACCTGAATGATATATGATGTGATAATAGCTGTAGATACTGCAGTAATAAGATGTGGTCACTGTGTAGTGCAGTAGACATGCCTTTGGCAAAGGGATATCATGATGTATGGTTTTAGCAGAGCTCTACTGAAAAGTGACAACAGCTCTGTGACTGGACCACCCAGAGTGATGGTTCATAGGCCCATTGCAGAGACACTTATTTGTTCTAAATTGTGAATTTCTAAGTGGATAGTGCAGGGGGCTCCACTAAAATAACACAAGCTCATCCAAGGCAAGTTTAACCTGGCTCAACTTTTGCTGCATTGCAATGTGACATCATCCAGTGAGGTACTGCACTGGCCAATCACACACATGCAAGCACGCATTCCTGGTAGATTACTAAAAGACTGTGAACACAAGTTTCTACTCTTTACAATGCCTTGAGATTGTCGCAACGGAAGATAAAATAGCTGCCACTGTGATAAGTTTCCAGATTTTTAAAATATTATCTCACAGCGTCATGAACCACAGTGCAATGTTTTGTTGTCTGGGAAAGCTTCAGATTTATGGATCTGTTAGTCCA
Source organism: Psettodes erumei (assembly GCA_016785225.1). Lineage (NCBI taxonomy): Eukaryota > Metazoa > Chordata > Actinopteri > Pleuronectiformes > Psettodidae > Psettodes > Psettodes erumei. The sequence goes on from JAFBJZ010000831.1 coordinate 5,625,594, forward strand.
ACTGGAATTCCTACATTGTATGAATACCCCCTGAAGGTTTTAAAAGTAAATGCACCTGTCAGTGTTATATAACAATATGTAAATATATGATATACTGTATATGATTGTTGTTACTGCTACTTAACTTATGGATTAATGTGCAAACATTTTTCCAACATTATTTCTCATCAATATTGCTGAGGTAGAGCTAAATTAGTATCATACTTACAAGTAAAAGAATTTAGTTACATTTCACAACTTGTGTACATTTGTTGTGCTTACATCAAAGGTAAATGTCCATGGATAAGTGTATAGCATATCCCCACACATTACGTTCTTGTGCTTAGCTCTGTGTGTGCATAAGGTTGTATAATAGAGTGCACTTAAGGCAAACATTAAACTTTGTAAGTTTGGTGTGGAAGCGTGGAAGAAATGCCACTAAAAATACTTTGTATTTGTTCTTTTTGTTCACAGTCAACAACATGAAGTAAAACTCCCTTGAAGGAACACTTTGCTCCTGAGTCTTCTTGATAAGAGCAACTGGTACCACCCACACACACCAGGCCAAACAGTTACTTGTGTTTACCTAGCCATGTGACTGAAGCTACGGTACGTCCAGTGACGTCAGCCCGCATACCACACATTCATCAGTCTTGGTTCTCACTGATACTGTCTCAGATGCTGAGGAACAGAGGGAGCAGGGATCATACGTTATAAAAGCAGCAATCACTCACTGGGCCTGTGTTTGCTATATTTATCTTTTCCTGATCAAATAAGTAAGCACTACTTGGTATTTGCCATCTGTTTTCATAAACAGTTGCGTGCTCATGAACAGCTATTGCCTGAAATAGTCTTCCTGTTCCACTTAAAACATGGAATCCATAAATAATTGCAAAACTGCTGTCAAGAGATGGATACAGGGAACAAACAGCTCACTACATAAATATGCATGAATACTTCAGTTTTAAACTACAGTAGGTTTTGTTTGGTGCTTTTGCTTGCAGTATCGGCAGCCTTTTGTTACATTAAATGTATTTTTCTTGATTACATTGTACATCTGTACTAAAGGCACAGCATTCTGTTATTCCTTGCTTAGATCAATCTATGGTGTGAAATGTTACAATGTGAAAGAGGTTATTGGTTCCTACTGCGGTGTGTTTTGATTAATTTTTAGTGTGTTTCTGTACGATGCTGTTGCACCCAATATTTTCTAGCTAAAACAATGCTCAGTAGATGTTTGTAATAAAGTAGTAAAATGAATTTCTATTATATCTATAATATATTGTGGCACCTCCTGTATGATTAGGGTCTTTGGGAATTCATAGCACTTTGTATAATACTGGCGAAGTTGACAGTTAGCTGAAGCACAATAAACTATGTATTTACTGACCAAACCTAGCCCTAACCAAGGTGCTTCCTTTCCCCAACACCTAACTACATGTGTTACTCAGGAGGCAAACCGCGGTCTGTGGCCAAGTCCTAAACTTCGCATGGCCCCCATCCACCCCTAACCACCTCCTTCTGGGCTTCATGTGGTACAAATATGGAGCACTTCCTTTGAAAAATCAACATTGCATTATGAACCAAATCCAGGCAGCAACTATATTTCCTCTAAATGTCAATGAGACAACAACTGAGGGACATATAAAGGGTTCTTTGATTTGTTTCCATATATATGTTTGTATAATAAATTTGATCATGAACACAGGAAACACCACAGTGTCACTTTGTTGTTTTTAGGAAGAAAAAAAACTTGTCCTTTCCTGATGAGGCTTTCTCACTGATGAAATGGTAGCTTCAATTCTTTGCATTCTCTCACTGAAATCCAAACAAGTCTCACAACAGGGAAAATGTAAAAAAAAACAAAACTCCAAAAGAGCTCCTTAATTCTTAGGAAGCACAGCTCTGGAGCACAGCTGAGGAAACAAGTTGCCGAGACCTTTGCCTTTAACATTCTGCTCCCCACGCCATGCTCCAAAGACACCACAGAAACTGCAGGCTCATCTTGCTACCATATGAGAGGAGAAAACATCACTTGGAGGGTGATGGAGGCTGTGTCAACCACATCATCCCACTGCTCAAATCCTCATCTGTTATTCTCTTAATTGCCTAATCAGTAACGATGGCAGGATAATTAATCAAAGAATGAGAAGAAAGATTTATCCTGGTCTTTAGATCGTGTTCAGCAGGGATTCACGTCCCTGTATGTGTCCGACAAAGTGGGGTCTGTAGCCTGAAGCTAGTGTGACTTTTTGTCTGTAATTGCTGTAATTGCACTTTCCATAGACCATGTAAAAGCAGAAACACAAAACGTCTGCCGCAGTTTTGAATAAATGACGACCATCAGCCGGGACTGTTTTCACAATCCTGGCTCGAAAAATGCCCAATTGGAAAGGATAATCCTGTATAATGGAAAGTCGTTCAATTAATTAGGGAGGCAGACCAGAAGAGAGGTATCATAAAAATGAGCTATAAACAGCTTCAGCGGCCCTGTTGATAAGGCTGCACTGTGTAAGACTTGTAAATACAAAATGGCCACCCTGGAGTTAAAAACTGCAGAAATTTGGGCAAATGGTCAGGGTTTTTTTCCATCTGAAAAATCTGCACATGTATTATCTGCATGTGCGCATTAATCTAATGGAAAACAGACCCCAAAATGAATGGTTCACAGATTTCAAAGGGATTGCCACAGTGACACTATAAAACCATGAAGGCGATAGTGGAGGAGGGAGGAATCTGCAGGCAGACCTCACCCAACCTGTTCCCACCTCCAAAACATTCCCTGTCCATGATTACAGCATTACAGACCCAATCACAGCAACATTAATGAGCTGTCAGAAGTTGGAAGCCAATGGTTACATGATGCTTATCTGGTCAAAGGGAGATTGTTTTAGTAGAGCAGTGAATTTTCCATGTGTCACATTTCATTCCCATCTTTCAAACATTGTGATACCAACTGCTAGATTAACACTGATGGGCTGTAACATGGCAGCACTGCTGATGAGAGGGATTCACTTGAAGGAGTAGTTTCATATGCACTTCCTTGCTTTCTGTGATAAAGGCTGGAAATAGCCTGATCTGATTTTTGAATGGATTAAACAAACAAAAAGTAAGGTGTTAATTAGTGATCGTGGGAAATGCTGGTAGGCACTCGTTTCCCCGTGCTCCTTTGAAAGTGGTTCTTCCACTTGAACACTTGAACACTTGTATTCATAACATCCTCTTTGCAGTGTGTAAATCCTCTCCACCTGGCTCCGACGCTCACCTTAACCTTGACTAGGTTCAATCCCCTGCTGAGCTGGCAGTGGCACTCTAAATGTGAGCGACCAAGGGACCCACGTTGGCAGAATCAGCCACTTTTTTTATGGCTGTCATCTGGTATGGCTGCCTTTCTGGCAAAACGCACAGTATACACACACAAACACACTCATGAACTGTCCCTAGCACTTCCTCTTTCTGCCTCTTCTTCCTCTCTCATACAGAGCAGCACGTCTATGGAGAAACTTCACACACACACACACACACACACATGCATGCACCTGTGTCACACAGTCTGTTTTCCACTGGCGTCTAATTGATTGGAAAATGAAGATGGACACCTGTGCCAGCCAAACCCTGTTGATTAGGGAGAGATGCAGAGTGTATTACAGCGGTCCTGCTCCCAACCCAAACACGTCACCCAGACAACCAGTCAGTATTCACTGTTAGCCACCATTCATGCTCCTGACAGATCGAGCAGTGCGGCCATGAATCCACATGACAGAGAGGCGGCAGCGGATCACTGCTACAGTATGTTTTGGAGACATCAGTGCCTCTTTCCTTAGCAGCTATACACCACTTTCAGTAGGGGAAGGAAATGGGTTGGAAATGTAATGCTTTCAGCTCCGGCCTCTATGAGCAATGACAACAGACATAACACAGAGCCATTAACGGCTTCACTATGTGAGTGTTTGGCTAGCCAGACAGACCGGCCGCTACTAGCTAGATATCAAGGTTGGCTTGATTATTGACATTTTGATGGTTTTCAGGCTCGGAAAACAACAGACTTTATGGAACTCTGATGGATTTTGGCTATCATGTTTAAAAAGCTTTTGTGGTACTTTGAATTACACATACAGCATGCTGGTTATTGGACTGGTACAAACAAATGCATCTGACTTAATGTGAAACTCATTACAAATGAATTAATAGTGTGCACCCCAGCAACCATAAAATTAGGCAAGCAGTATTTTTTTTTATCCTTTTTCAATAAAGTTCTAAACTAAACAGAAACCTGCTTTATTGTCCTCTGGCTCCTCGGGAATGACTGGAGCTGTATTAATCTTATGTAGGAACAGAAACAGAAGACTGTATGTTTCCTTTTCGTCTGAGCCTGTCCTCTCACCAGAGCGGGGAAAGAGAAAGGAAAAGGCAGAACTTCATAAGGGGGGGTTACTGTAGAAAAGAGAGGGGTTGGTTGTTCAGTGGAATTCAACAGTGCATGAAAGGCAGGGGAGAAAAATGAATACATCTGGCGAGGAAATAGGAGAGGTGGTTTGTCGGGCATTACAGAGTTTGGAGATGAGGAGAAAGGAGAAGGGAAGGGAGAGGACAGAGAATAAAATGGGGGCTAATCATGAAAGAGATGGAGCCGGGAGGCAAGAGGAGACAGGATGACTAAAATAGGGACAGAGAAGTGAGAGAGAAAAAGAGAGAGAAAGAGAGAGAGAGAGAGGGGCTCAGAGTTGAGATGTAGAGAGATGGGGATGAAATGGAAAAAAAGAGAAGAAGTGGAAGGTAAAAGAGAGCAAAGTCCAGGCCTCTAATCATACAAGCACATTGTGAAACTATAGATTAGGGGGTGGAGATTTTAGCTGGAGGAGTAATGCCTCCATCCGGAGCCAGAGATTCGAGCGCACATAGGACAAGATGTGGTGGGAAGAAAAAAAAAATGATCGCACCTCCCCAGAGTGGGGAGCGCTGTGTTACCATGGAAACAGCTCTGACGTCAGAGCAGGCATTATGTGATTACTCATAGAGTCTGTTGAGGAGCGGGCCAATAAAACAGGGACCATTACTCACACGCAGGGAGATGGCCAGAGCTCAGGTTACACACATGCTTGCATATGTACGCACACACACACACACACACACACACACACACACACACACACGAGATGCGCAAACAAAAGCATATAGATACACACATCTATATGCACACACTCACACACAATGCAAACTCATTCAAGCAACTCCACCTTAAACAAAAAGCAGACTGATGATATGCCATGTGAACATTTTTACAATCCAGACTTGATTAAATTTTCAGCACGATTTCACAAGGGCTCCTGATTTGGAATGTAAAACGCCAGCAAACTCAGCATTTTCTGGATAACCTTGGTGCTCAGGAATGGGGCAACAACTTGGACACTCATCGCTCCACACTAAAAACCTCAACACGAGCGTTGCCTCAGTGACCACAGGCCCGGCTCGCCGTCCTCTGATGACGAGGAGCACAAAAACTAGACCTCATCAGCACAACCACCACCAGGATATCACTGGCAGAAATCTGCGTGTTCTGCATTCCACACACTCTGACCCATGTCTGACAAAGTACATCAAACATGCACACTGACATATACACAATTGTGCGTCACAACACACACACACTTCCTCTTGCCATCTCCCACACATTCTCTACTGGGAGTTAAAACACTGTTAGGGCTGATAAGGATCCAGGCAAACAGTGTGGATAAACAGTCACTGTGGTAATTAAGAACCATGGGCCTATCAGAGAAGGGTATGCCGAGACAAACATGTGATCCAGACTCCATTACTAAGGCCTGTACAAATTCCCACCACAAAAAACCATTAGGTGAATCAAGACAGACAGCGAGAGTCACGAGAACCCCAAAAGCAGAGACCGGCTCTGGTACTTTTATCTGGCATCATATGAACTGTGTCTTCACCGAAAAAGGTTGACTGTGTATCTCTGTTGTCGAGAAAAAATATGTTTTCAGATCCACAGAGCACAAAATTAGAGTGAATAAAAACAGCCGTAACACACAATTCATGTAGACATGTGAATCCCTGATGTTTATTCACACGTGACAGGACTTTTAAGGAAAAGCGCCACAGCGGTCATTTCGTGTGCATGAGGGACAATGGCAATGAGTTGAAAAGTAATAATATGAAGGAAAGAGACTGTTGCCTGTTCTCTGAAATGGCATCATTTACTTGCTTCTCACTGCTAAATTCCCTAATACAGCACAACTCATTCATGAAATTCATTACTGAAAAGTTAGGGTTGAAGGCACCAGGTTTTCACCCTCTTTCACCTCTTTTCACCCTCAGCCCTGGACTGGGGAGGCAAAAAAATCTGCTTCATAAATTGATGCAATGCTATGGACCTCAACAACTTAAAACTGGCTCATTCAACTCAGCACAAGATGCATATTCAACCTATACTGTACAGTATGTACTACCATACCTGACTTCAACATAGGCAGTGCCCGTCATGCTAATGTGACAACCTTTGATACAGACTTGTGCTGTGAAGAGACATTTAAATAAAAGGGTTCAAAAGGGGATGAAAGCCATTACTTACACTTTTATAATGTCACCAAAAGATATCTAATTTTTTGTAGCAGAAAATCGTCTAAATAAAACTAGATTTGATTCCACATTTCCACACACTGATGCAATGAAAGGCACTGGTCACCACAGAAATTAAATTAGGGTTTCTTTCAACCAGCACAGCTCAGAATATTTTTCGGTCGTAGGACGTTAAGAGAAGAATGGGGAGACATTGCAACCACATTCTCTCTAATTAAACAAAAAAGTGCTTTTTGTTGCAAATGACATTTTTAACATCAGATTTTCACCCAAGATTTGAACTAATTAACTAACATCTTCACCATGTGCAGAATTCATAATAACTACATTTTCATTCCCATTTTAACTGTAAAGTAAAAATGAGCTGTAATTATCAGCAAGTGTCCTGGCAAGACATCAATACTATTTCAAGTTTGAGTTTTATTTGAAAGCATACACATCAAATATTGCACACTGATGCCACCGAGAGAGATTAGCACTCATCACAAGACACACTGTAACTGCAGTCAGAAGTCGTCAGTATCTGTATTTTCAACTGTCCTTAATGTGCATGACGCAAGTTCAGTTATTGCATTTGGAACAAGTGCTCCATGTCACTTCTCTGCCACAAATGTGACTGAGCTCTGGCCAAAACCTGATATAGTATACTCTGCATCATCACTAATTTGGTTACAATGATACCATATCTGAGTTGATCCAATTAGAGGCTTGCAAGCCCAATAGCTCTCCCTCCCTCTCTCCAGCCCCGCAAAAGGGTGTGAAAGTGTCTTAATTGTGCACCTATCAGCAAGAAACACATGCATACATCCATGCATGTCAGTGTGAGTGTGTGTGCCTTGTGCATGTGTGCAGGCACATGCATGTATCGTGGTCAGCAGCAGTCCACCTGGCAGGCCAGTAAACTTAATGAGACTCATATTCATGCGGCATGCGAAGCCACATCCGCTGCCCGAGGCTCTGACCAGGTGCTCTGACACACAACACATATTCAAACAGCATGAGCAGGATCCTCCCAGAGGGGCGAGCCTCTCGTAATATCACCATGACCAACCACATACCACCCAGAAGGAGCGTTCTCCTTTAAACCTCCTCTTTAATAAAATTACCTAAATATGACTAACTTTTAAGTACAGTGGAGGCTCTCTAAACATTATATCTGAAACAGGGCGATTGGGTTACTTTCCAAATGTAATTCATTATTGACTAACTTCTGAAAAATATAATTACATTGTATATAATCATGTTGCTCTCTACTGCATTTATAAATGTACTATATTGTTTTTAATGGGCTATCCACTCTAATTCAATGAAAGTAAAATGATATGAGATACTCGAACGGCTGCTACTACTTTAAAAACAGCGAAGTCTATAATCTTTTCAACTGTGCCTTTTTTGTTTGAGTATATACAACTGGGAGCTCACTTTTCCTTTTAAAATATATAAGAATCAGCTTTCTCCTTAACATTAATGCACATTTGTGTTTCATAAAGAAATAATAGGGACCACCAATAAATTGCATTTGTTTGAAGAAAACAATTTTAAAAACTCACCTTTGACAAATAAAGTGTTTACAATTTGCCTCCAGTTCACCCATTCACACACACAAATACGTGTCTTGCTTAGTGAAACTTGACATGAGGAGCAGGCACCAACAACTGGGCAATTAATGGACAACATCTTCCACTTACTGAGCCACAGGCCACCCTAAACTGTTTAAAGAGAATTGTTTATAGATTGTTTATACGGACTAGATTGTTTTAGATTTGTTCCCCTGCATCATAAAGCTGTTAGGATTCCTACTGCAAAAAACTGTGTTGGAGAGCTGATGAAAAGACTGGGAGAGAACATTTAAGAACAGCTGATTGCAGTTTAGATCTTTATGAAAACTTAACACAATAAATTATCAGCTGCAAATATATCATAATACAGTCATGTTTTATTCCTTACACATGTAATAGGAATCTCTCCTTGTACACTGGTAAGAAAACAGTGAGAAAAGTTCAAAGATATGTGGTTGGCCCAGTGGGAAGTATCCTGGCCTGGCCTGGCCAAGGTCCATACTTGGTCCAGTCAGCTCAGAATTAGCAACACAAATATACTAATGAATCACAGCTGCACGGTCTGAAGAGAAGGCCTCCTCCGTACTTTACTTCCCAAAACTCCCTACAAAACACTCCCTCGTTTTCCCACTCCTCTCTTTTTGTCCTCACTCGCTCATCTTCTCTCACTGATGTCAAGAGGGTAGACCTGCACTCAAGAGAACCATTTCAACAATGACTACAGTAGGCTGGACTATTCCCACAAAAACAACTGTGTCGCTACTGATGAGAGGCCTTTCAGAGTTCACTCTCTCCCACAAACCGTTTACTTATGATCCTCAGAGTTCCTTTGAACGATTGTCAAACTTTGCAGGGCTTATGATTCAAGAGGGTGACCTCAGGAGGAGATGAGTGTTAGACAGTGTTGAGCCTCCAAATACGTGAGTGAGGGTTTATTTGCAGCCCACAGGGTAGCCGCCTGCTCCAACCTGCAGCAGCCGGGTCCCGTGGACATGAATGACTTGGCTGGTGCATCGTGCATCGTTCAGCGGTGAAGGTCACTGCAGGACTTTGAAGAGAGAGAGCGTGTGTGCGGGTGTGTGTGTGCGCGTGTGTCCAACATGCATCATCTCCCCTAATGTTTCCTCTCAAATGTGACCCCCGGTTCCAGTTCCTTTCCAGCAGCTGACCACCATATGTATAAGGCCCGCACAGGTCCACTGAATCCCTGTCTAATGGGCTGCACAGATGCCACTTTCCTGGAACAATTCCTCCTCTGTGAGTGTGTGTATGTGTGTCTTTCTGTCTTTCTCCATGCAAAAAGACTCCACTAACGTTCCACACATTTCCCTCAATATGTTTCACCACTGTCTGGAAACAATGAAAGGTGCTGGGTGAGAAGTGGGGAGCTGAGAGAAAGTGGTAGGATTGTGGAAAATGGCACGGTGGGAGAAAGGGAAACGCATAAGGGGGAAAGTTATGCCGTTGTTTGGACAAGCGTTGTTGAGGGTAAGTAAAAAGGGAAGTACGTAAACTAACAGCAGGTCAGTCGTGAGGGGAGGAGAGAGGAGGGCGAGAGGGCAGATTATTGACTTAATGGCAGAATCGAGGCTGTCAAGGGCTTCAGAGACACTGTTTGTGTAGTTTGGACTGGGCCTGGTAGAACGTGCGGCGTGATGATGGAAATCTTACACTCACTCAAAACAAGCCCAGTGACCTTTTCATCCACCGACCCCTGAATCAGTCTTAACATTCTGCCAACGTGGAAATGAATGAGTGCTTATTACATCTGTGGCAACATCACAGGCTCTGCCCCCCCTTTACACAGGTGTGTGTGTGTGTGTGTGTGTGTGTGTGCTTGCTGTTCTTTGCGTGCATGCGCAAGTGTTGCCTGTATTTCCTTCGAAATCCAAATGCATTCCTGCTGTCAAGCAACAATAAGGGCACACGTGAAATGAAGCAGAAATAATCAGCTCACTGTCCCTCAGCAGCAGAGTATGCAACCACGAGGATCAGGGTGTGACGAGAGACGTTAAGACCTCGGTCACAGTGAATTGAGTTGTTTCTTGAAGGTGACCAATCTTCATTACCAATGACATTTCAGAAATTATGAGCTCATCGTTGACAGTGCGGGAAGCATTTCACTGGAGGAGCCACCATTTTGTTTTTTGGACTTTGTCTGAATTCTGAACACAGAAAAGAAAGGGCTGACCCAACATCTGCCTGAAACGACATAGCCCCTGACTTTTCCCCTGGGGAAAAAATAACAAATGATGGAGATGTGTCTGCCAAAACTGAACTAGATTAAAAACTAAACAATATCAGCATATCAATAGCGCACAGCCAAGCTTATGATTGAGATCAATAGGAATTGATGTTTTCCTTTTCCATAGATCTGGGATATTTGGCAGATTTCTGTCAGAAATTGGAAACTGAAAGCCAGCTGCGGCTTGGCAGGTAGTGAAGCAATGCAATTTTTTGAAATGGAGAAATGCTCTAACCCCATTATGAACAGAGACGCTTATATGCAACATTGATGAAATCCAAAAATGTCTTTCACAAAGTAAGATTTCAGGGAAATGCCCTGAAATGAGGTGTTTATAAGGAGAATAAATAAACCCTGTGATGTTCAAACACAAATCCCAAAAAAAATCTCAGATTGCAGACGGCTCTGGTCACTAACTCCTCCAACAAAGAACTGCTACAAGCACTGTGAATGAACGTACTGTATCGTGGATTTCATTTAATCAATATGAAATTTGTGAAATGCCTGAGATCTTTTTCCCCTCATTACCGCAAATTGCGTAGGAGATCGGTTACACCACAAGTCGTGCTGTGCGTATCAGGTTTAGAGGTTGAAATCAGATTAAATGAAACAGTATCATCTCACACAGGGCGCAAACCAATGAACTGACAAGAAAGCAGAGGGACGAAGCAGAGAATCTCCTTCATATAACTGCTAAATCTTTTTGGTCACCTGGTGGCAGTGACATCGCTGTTATGTTGCTATGGCAAACCTGTTGGCAAAAATTGTGATTTATACACCAAGCAGCTAAAGAATAAAACATATGGAGTCATGTTTGACATGTCCAACTGACTGATATAATTCCAATATTCTATTTCCTTTTTTCTCTGTCTTGTTCTCCTCCAACTTCTAGGAGAAACATCTGGCTCTTTGGATGTTGAGGGACCCGAAATGTTCATTAGCAAGCTGCAGCTATTTTTATCTGTGTGTACTTCTCCATATCGGAGCTTTATTTTCTGCTATGGCAAGAAACCGAAACACCATACTGAAAGATGCTGTAGTGCTGAGAGGAATCTGCTAAGAAATATTCATTTGACCTGCAGTATATATGGAGTAGTTTTGAAATTATTAAATAAAACAGAGGTGGCAAAGGAGGAGCCACGGTGCAGAAAGCCTTGGGCTGCATTTTGTGATGTGAGTTTCTGATGATGTGATGATTTCATGTGCATGTCAGCCTGAAGCAGAGCGATCTACCCAACCTCTTGGAATAAGCACTATGACAGGCACCTTTACATCTCCAATAAAAGGTGCAAATAGCAGAGAGATAAAGAGAGACCTATTGCAATGCAACCTGCCTAAGGAACTGACAGACCAGAGAGAAAAAGCTTTTATGTAATGTCTGAAAGTGGCAGAGTGATGGTAGAGAGGAGATCGCCTCTGGCCAAGGGGTAGGATGGAGCCCATGGAGAACTGTTCTTGTGGTTCTCTGAGGCCTAACATTGCCTTTTCTTCCCCTACATCTGCCTCACATAACAGAACCAATGTAGCTGAAAGACATACCACCAAATCTGCTCTCTATACTCTTTAAGACCAGTTTATGAAAAAACAACTCACCAAGCATTTTAATAGGGACTCAAACAATAGTCAGATAGGCTGTGGCATTCAAACAATGACTGACTGGTATGAGGGGGCACAAAGTATACCAAGAAAACATTCCCCACAAAATCACACCACCATCAGCCTGGACTGTTTACACAAGGTGGGTTGGGTTCATGGATTCATGCTGTCGATGGCAAATTCTGACCTTACTACCAGCATGCCTCAGCAGAAATCCAGATTCATCAGATCAGGCTACATTTTTCCAGTCCTCACCTGTCCAGTTCTGGTGAACCTGTGCCCAGTGCAACCTCAGATTTCTGTTGTTGGCTAACAAGAGTGGAACCTGACATGGTCTTTTGTTGTTGTAGACCGTCTTACTGAAGGTTTGATATATTGTTCTGAGATGCTTTTCTGCACACCACAGGTATAAAGAGCGGTTATTTGAGCAACCGTAACCTTCCTGTCAGCTCCATCCTGTCTGGCCGTTTTCATCTGACCAACAAGGCATTTCTGTCCACAGAAGTGCAACTCAATGGATGTTTTCTGTTTTTCACAACATTCTGTGGAGATAAGAGTAGATCAGCAGTTTCAGAAAAACTAAAACAAGCCCGTCTGGCATCAGCAACCATGCCACAGTCAAACTCACCGAGATCACATTTTGCTCACATTCTGACATTTGATGAGAACAATAACTGAAGCTCCTGACCTGTATCTGCATGATTTAATGTCTTGCACTGCTGCCACATGACTGGCTGATTGGACAATTTGCATGAATAAGCAGGTGTACAGGTGTTTCTAATGCAGTGCTTGGTGAGTTTATGACCTGAATGGCCAACTAACACCCTCACTTTTGTCATGCTTTACCTCGCCGGCATACAACTTGAAGACCACATCAGTTCACGCCTGTGCATGACCACAAACCGAAATGAAACCGTTCCTGCACCATTGATTCTTTTTCTACGGGTATTTTTATGGAAAATAAAGGTGGCGCAGAAACTGTGCTTACAGGGTAGGTTCATGTGTGTGTATGTGTATGTGTGTGTCTGCATGTGCACAGGCTCATCTGTGCAACATCTGCTCAACCAGCCCAAGGCTCCTTGCCTCTTGAGAAATGGGTCACGTTTCCCGATGACGTCAAAAGTCCTTCTGCCTCTCCAGTTTGTGGAGCTTTGCCAAAACCACCACATGCCATTCCTCGTCCTTACAATAGAAACGCTCTCTCCAAAGCCTTGATGAATCACCTGCCAAAACCTCTCTCAATTCTTAAATCTTAACACTGTGGACCTGACCATGACAGTGAGACACAAGGTGAAGGGTTGATTATCCTCGGAGGAAAAAACACACGATAAAAAATGTCAACATACATTTTCACACTGGCTCAAACCAGGAGACCAATAAGAAAGTCCAGTATTACAAACAATGTCGGCAGTGCTGCTCTATAAAAGAACAGATCTGCAGTGTAGTCTCAGAGCCATCACTGTGATCCAGGATCTGTGGCTGTGGACCTGACAGTAAAATCTTTCCACTGTCAAATGGGAGGACAGATCAGAAAAAAAGAAGAACAGAGGGAGAAGAGAAGAGCTAAGGTGTCCGTTACAGAAGATATGGAGATTTAATTTAAGCTGTCCAGCCCCGAAGGAGACAATGGAGGATCAGCAAGAGTATGAATGGAACAGCAGCTAATAGAAAACATCGTGGAGAGAGAGAGAGAGAGAGGGGAGAAAGAAACCTGAGGCAGCCCCAGGCACATAACCACTAAAATAAAGGCCTAGTGTGCCTATTCTAACCCCAATCACATTGTAGTGACAATTTTCGCCCTCTTTACGACACACTGAGACATCCCAGAAATACACAGAGTATGTGGCTGTGCTATATGTGCCTGGCGAAAGGCTGCGGAAGGGGATGCTTTTCAAGTTTTCTGACACAATGCATCTTATCAACGTGGCTCACATGTTTTCATGGCACGTCTTCTCTCACTTCTTACTGGCGAAGATGCAACCTTAACTTGCGTCCATGGATCAGGCCTGGCTCGTGCTCCATAAAGCAATTAACTGGTTAGCTGGGCTATCTTGAGCAGGGAGGGGGTGCTCGGAACCAAAAGCCCACTATCTCCACCACACAGGACTTGTCTGACCACACACACACACACACACGTCTTGTGTTCATAGTCATCGATTGTGGCCACGTATAAACGGATGTCACCTACACATGAACACATCAGCCCTGACATCGTTTAGTGTCTCCAGGCAATGCAGAGCTTAGCCGCAACAAATCAATGAGACCTTGCTTAGCCGGTCTGCTGAACTGTGTGTGGGTGTATTAGCAGGTAGTTAAAGTGTATAGAAAAGTAGGAGTGTAGCAGTGGAAGGGGTCACTACTTTATCAAACTCCTCATGGACAAAATACTGCAAGCCCCTGTGGAGATTGGGAAAATTGACTGAGGACAAGCTATGGCTGCTGCCTTTCGTTTCACCCATTCATAAGCAACGGAGCAGAGACTCACACTTTCAAACTGATACAACAGTGTGTAATTGGACTCTTGCCTTTTGCACGTCTTGTCCTCACCATGTGAGGACACAAGTGAATGTCAACTTTACACGACATTTGCTTTAAAAAAATACATTTGAAGGTCCCATATTTCACAGTTTTCCTCTCTCCTTAGAACCTCTCTTCTGATCCAGCCTGCTGCCCCTGCCTCCACCTCATTCAGAGGGAGACTGCCCGCTCTCCTTAGCGTCCGGACCCCTCCACGTAGACCAGTGTGTGTTTATGCCAGTCAGGGGAGTGTGCATGGCTGCAGAATCTGAGACCATGGGGGACTTTGGAGTGACGGGTCAGCTGTGACAGTGAAATATGCTTTTCCTGGGCAGCAGGCACTGACACAAAGCCATCAAGCAGCTTATCTTTTTTTCAGAGCTCTGACTCTAAACAGTGACATCATCATATAACTGTGAGTAAGCAAATTTGTCAAACCAGGTGGGCTGTGCTGAGGGTGGTGACTGTTTTGTTGTGACCTCACAAGCTTATGGCTGTCCTGACCACTCATTTCAAAGCACAGCTTCTAACCATAAGTTTTTTCTGTTTGCACAGTAGATTCAGAAATGTGACCAAAGTGGTTCAAAAATGGATCCACGCTGTTGAACTGGGCATCCTGTACCAGCATTCCAACACTGGTATTTGCTCATATATAGTGTGTCCATAAATATGTAAATCATACAGATGCCGCATACCATTATGCAAATTCAGCACAGAACTACAGCTTTGCATTGCGCCTTTAATATGTGACTAATTGAAAGTGACTGTGCGAAAACAGCCCTTAACCCAAACCCTAACACTCTTGCCCCTGCAAGGAGTGAAATAACCCCACTGACAGACAGATGTACAGACAGATTTTTTTTCTCCAACATATTTAGAGAGTAAAACATAGCACTGAGCAGGGAACAGCAGAAGCCTTGTTGGCTGCGGGGACAGACGGGCTCATGGCAAGCCAGTGAGGCAGCGGGCTGGACGGACGGGGGAGGGCTCACCAGGCAGAGGTTACAATAACATGTTTCCTTGCGCCATGCCACTGAGCTAGACACACATGCAGCTCAGTGACTGAACCTCATAACATTTAAGTCCAAAAAAGATATTGTTCCATAGTTTGATATCTACCTGTGACATCAATGTTTACATTCACATATACCAGGGACTCGTCATTAATGTAAAATCTATGAAGGGTGTGATAATACAGACCTACTGCAAGTATATTTCCATATGATACTCTATATATGGATCATAGCGATATATATATATATAGGTTGAAATGTTTAGGGGAAAATGTGTACAGCGTGAACAATTTTAAACAAATAAAATATATGCATTAGCCTATACAGTTGTATTATTATGTAGCCAACCAAGCAGTAGATTACTAAATACAATCATCCATCAGTGAAAACAGCCTCCCTTGTCATGCTCCTGAAATACATAATCAATTAAAAGCTGACTATGTTGGGATTTATTTGACAGCCTCACTCAGAGAGGTTCAAAATGTCCCTGCTTGTTAAATGAATCATGGCCTGCTCTGTTTCTAACAGAGCCACAATGGCCAGACGGGACCTGAGGGATTAGCTGCGCTTCCTCTCCGAACCTCGGACACCAATCAAAGGCCACAGGATCAATTTTTGGGACACCGCTGTCCCAAATGTGCACATGCACACTCTGAGAGGGGAAATTAACTGTTGTTTCTTCCATTTGTTTTTCACACATTCTACTGACGGCAGCTATTTACGTCTAGGACTATACCCCCCCCCACACACACACACACACACACATACACAACTCTCTGCCTCTACCGCCCTCTCACAAACATGCACACATACACACTCTAGAACACACTTCCCGGGGCGATGTGAGAGTGTCTATTCATTCGGCAGAGGCCAGCTGCACACCTGGTGACAGCCCAGGATGGTGGTGTTGGCTCAGGTCAGGGTGTGCAGGGAAAGGAGGGCCAGGGAGGGGGGTGGGGTAGGTGAATGGGCCCACAGGCCTGTCCTTCAGGGCCTGCTCAACCTGCACATTCCAGTTCATTCAGCAGCGGGGCAAGCACAGGAATGTCCCCTCATGTAAAGGATCACTGTCTTAAATGTGGGCTCCTCATGTGATTGAAAAGGCCCTTTAAGAGGATAAATACAGATGAAAGCCAAATGTGTTGCGTTCAGTTCCCAAAAGTGATGTGCTGCCGCACCGGATATGTACTAGTGCCTATTAACCTTCTCATCCTTTGAAGAGGAAATCATTGCTTCTGCATTGCACCCACAAGTACTTGCTTCGCACACAGCGGTGGGAATCAAGCTACAGTCTTTGGTACTGACCTAAATAAGGTCATGTACTGAAATTTAGAAATGGATTCTTGGCTAAATTCATAGCTTAGCTATTTAGCTGGTCTTTGATCAGCGTTTGGCTTCTTGTGTATAATAATAAAAGGGTTTGGCAGATAGAAATGTTTAGATTTCTCCATGTAGATTATCAACAAAAGTATCAAATTGGTATTGGTACCAAAAGTCTATTAAAGGCGGTCTCCACGTTTAACTGAAAATTTCCTTCAGGAGGTTGAAGTGATAGTTAAGGTTATGTGAGGTGGGGTTGTATGAGGTACTGACGTATAGTCAGTTTATTAGCTGCAGTATACTGTAGTTCAATTGTTTAAAACAATGCCGAACCAAAAAAAAAAAGAATCCAATTCCATTTGATTAAGAATACTTTCATTGCTTTATCTTACCATCAAACAGTGCTTTCCGTCTGTACTACATTTTCTCAACAAGCTGAACTAACGTATTCCTTCACATAAGTGTACCATGTATTGTATCCACTGTCGAAACAGCTGATCTGCAGTGTAATGCATTGTGCATGAGAAAATGCACACATCTGCACCTAGCCTCTAACCGGCCCCAACAAAACAATCTCTGGCCTGGGTAGTTGCTTGTGCTTTGACATCAGTCAGCATTTGAGATATTTGGCATCTCCTAAGGGTGGCACAGTGGAGCAGTGGTTAGCACTGTCACCTCACAGCAAGAAGTTTCTTGGTTTGAACTCTGTGCCTGTGTGAGTTTCTTCAGGCGATGTCTTCCACCTGCTCTACCAAAAACATGCAGGTTAGGTTGTTTAGCGGCTCTAAATTGCCCGCAGGTGTGACTGTAGGTGCGAATGGTTGTATGTCTTTATACATCAGCCCTGTTATAGATTGCTGACCTGTACCATGCCCTCGCCCAATGTCAGCTGGGATTGGCTCCAGTACTCCCGTGACCCTGAATGGATAAACAGTATAGCAAATGGATAGGCAGCATCTGCTAAATGAAAAAAATTGATGTTTCTCAGAGTAAATTATAAACAAAAGTAATAGCACTGGAACTCAGATATCATATTGGCTGCGGTGTTACAACAAATCAAACAATACCAAGACCCAGTTTAGAAAAACAACTAATATATGCACATATGCAAGTGCGTCCAGTTCTTCACATACACATGTACACGCTCCTCACTCTCGCTGTGTATCTTTGCCTCACACACACACACACACAAAACTCATGTACAAGCACACACACTCACATACTGTACGCATACACACACACACATTTGTGCCAGGAACATTCTGTTCACCTCCATCACTGAAATAGTCGGTCTCTTATGGTTACACAGAAAACTTGAGTGACATAATTTCTTTAGTCTAGAACAGACAACAGAGAAAGTACAGCGTGTAATCTACCCTTCAGCACACACAAAAAAACATAATATGCTTCAGATTCTACCATTCTATTCAAATAAGAGGCAGTCATTAGGATCCTGAGGTGTTAATATGTGTGCTGTGTGTCAGGACTGTAGGCCTGTGCCTGTCTAGCAGTTCCAGCTGCGTTCGGTTGTGTCTGTGGTTTGAGGCCCTCCGTGTTTCTCCGAGCGGACTCAACCTCTCAGCCTGCAGCAGCTGGCAGCCATCAAGCTGCTGGCAACACACACACACACACGCTCGCTTACATGCACACACATGCTCACACAGACGTCCTTCCATAATTTCAATGGTAATCAGTAGGGAGCCAGATCCATGCTCATGCCAGGGGTAGGGAAGAGATGGAACAGGGGTACTGCACTGGACCCTTGGTTTGGTTGACTCAGATCACAGACAGACAGAGAGGAATCAGCTAAATAGAGTCCAAAGTTAGAAAAAAGTCCACTCACCAGCACCTCTTCATGTCACTAATCAACGTGATTTATTTTGTCATATTTGGGCAGACTATCTTTTAAAGCTAGGGCAGAGCCAGCCAGTTGTTTCCACCTGTCTCCAGTCCCTATGCTAAAATAAGATAATCTAACACTGGCTGTCATTTCATCTTTACAATGCAGTTAGGAAAGTGGTATCAAACTATTTTTTGTCATATTTAGTCAGTTTTTATTTTACACCTACTTTTTCATCTTGTTGTTTTTGTCAACAATACTGCTTATGCTGATTTACCTCACATTTAATGTTTAATAACATCGGTGCTGTGCTTTCATGTGTTTTAGTCATCAAAAAAATGTAGTTGACAAATATATGTAGTCATCATTTTTTTAATCATAAAATTAACACTATAACCAGGTGGGAGCTGAGTTTTTGCAGAACTGTGTAGAACTTGTCAGTTTGGTGAGACAAAAAAATGTGGGCACGAGCTCCTTTTATGCCGCCACAGACCGAAACTCAGTGTAATGTGGCTTCTCGCTGGGTAGCCAACATGGCAGAGGTAACACATACAAATCTGGAGGACAAGCACGAAAAAAGTTGCTACACTGCATCACTCAAATGCAAGACTCTTCCACCGTTGGGGGGGTGGGGGTAAGAGTAAGCCTGCTGTTTTGCCTGGCTACTAAACAAAACCTCGAATGACCTACTTTCATTCCTACCCCAATTCCTCCACCCCTCGCTTCCTTACACATGCACACTGCAGCTAATACACTGGGACTGAATGAGGATTGAAAGTGTGAAGTGGATCACCCAATCACAAGACACACAACCCCATGCTGATATCAGCTTCCTCTCCAAATGCACAGGAGAGGATTTCAATGAGAGCTTTTTGAAACCATAGGCCTGTCCACTCAAAAGGAAACAAAAAAGGGGGAAAAAACATCATATCCCATGAGGCTATGTGTTTAGAATACAAACAAACTGTTTGGGATGAGAGTGCGCAGTGGCCCAGTGGTAAATCACTGCCCTACAGGCTATCAACAACCTCCTCCATCCAAAACACAATTCAATTATGGACGGTGCAGCAAAAATAGAGTAACAGGAAACATTTACAACAGCAACAGTAATTGTGTTTGGATCCCATTCCACAGGAAGTCATTATCATAGATTTCAAGAATATCTTTTATCATCCAAGTTAAGAAAGAATTTCCTCCTCTGGTTGGGATAATATTTGTGCTGGTGTCAGTGAAAGGACAGTAAGTGCTGTAGATGGGGTGGAGCCACCGACAGTGAACGGGAGGTGCTTCCGTCACCTCAAAAACGAGAATCGTCTAAAAAGCAGAGGAGACTGGCTAATGTCCACTCCCCTCGCTGTCTAATCAGTCTCTCTCCTCAAACTCTGCAGCTCATGTAGGTTCGGTTAAAAACCTTCGACGTGTGCTGGCAACATGGCAGACTGTTCTTTCCTCTACTTGTGAGGAGAGAAAGTTCCATGACAGCACTGATGTCTGCAGCAGGAGAGAGCCTGGGACTCAAATTTCCTTACACACTGTGAAAAGTGATCCACACCACAAGTCCACACCTCTTCCTCCAGTTCAATATCGCCAGCTGAAACACAGAATACCAGCCTGTCATTTCGTATTAACCCAAGAAGAAGAAGTATCCCGCAGAAGCCCCTGCTAACTGCTATCAGATCAGCTGATAATGACTTTGTTTTATTACGCCCATGATGGCGAGGATGACCCCAGCATTTGAAATTCAACCACTCAGTGAGCTGATAGATGTTGGCGGACAATTTGTAATCAAAAGGAGGGCAAATGGCTGTTTATTAAATCTACAGTTGTGCAGACTGAAGTATAGCCTCAGAGCATGGCTTTGGCAGAGCGGTGAAGGGCAAGATGGCAGTTTTAAGGCTGCTGAGGAAGAGGAGATAGAGGGATTTCCCTTTGCTCTATTTATTTTTGGAATAAACTGTTTTTACACAGTGACTATCAATCTAAGGAGCCTTAGGCCTGTGGGAGAAGCTTCCTGAGAAGAACAGTTAAGTATCAACTGTAATCCTCCATCCAGCCTCACACTATTCTTCAAGCCCTTCAGAGTCGCAGTACTAATGCAAACATGATCAGGTCAACAAAGTGCAGATCGACTCTTTGTCACGCCTGTCTCGCTGCTTCTTTCAAACATCATAACTCTATTGAGCACAGCAACTGCTGAAGCGTCATCCAGTCTCCTTAGGCCGTCTAACTAAGAAGCACTACCTGAGAAATTATGGCCTCATCGCTTCCGTGCAGTAAGCCTATATTTGTTCCTCCAGGCAGAGTGAGAGATTTGGACACTCTCTGCTGTCTGACATCTCCCCTGTTCCTGTCACATTGTGGTGGGCGCATTGTGGCCCCGAACGTGTGTCTGACCCCCCTTAGGGAGGCCATAGCCCTGTGTGAGTGAGGTGATGACTAGTGCGGGTCAGCATGGAGCTTGTTTACACATTACAGACCACACAGACAAGACACGGTTAAGACAGCATATGTACGCCATGTGCGTCTCAATTACAGGCAGGCCGTGACTGGTCAACTGCTGAGCACAACCACCAGGGATGAGCAGGAATGGTAGATTCAGGCTCTGCTCTCTGCCTTAACCTTGCTTTCATATAGTATCAAGGCAGTCTGAGCACAGCTGTCTTACTGTGCCACAACAAAAACATGTAATAGAGATCATCACTCAGCAGAGGGCTCCAGCCTGACCGAGGTGTCACAGCAGGAGAGTCGTTGTAAATGTTTGCATCTTTGCATGATATTGTCTACTAGTTCTGGTACTCTCATTCTGCTCAGCTTTTATTGGGACATCACTGCAAATTCTGAAGTACACCAGCACACATTCATTGCCATACTTGCATATCAACGAGAGCTGTTAACGACTAATGTCTGGATTTTATTTTCTATTTTTATTGTTCTTTAAGTAGCTCCATCTCGAATCCTTTACTGTAATGGAGTCTGAATCTAAATGTAATGGTACTCATTCTCTATTGTTTTTTTTCTTTTACACATGTGTTGTCTATGAAATAGTGAAAAAGCAATAATAAAAATACCAATGTGTGTAGTGGAAAAAATATCAGAATTTGTTTATTTGTTTGTCAGTGCTTCTTTTTTTACTTTCATATACACATCATTTCCACCTTGTTTTTAATGATGCTCACTGTGTGAGATTATAGATGGTTTTGTCTTTAACATTATTTAATGCAAAATATAAGAAAAACAATGCATGTAGTGTTTTCTTTCTATATGCATAAATATTTGCAAGACTGGAAAAAGTAAATTTTTCCTTCCATCATTTGCAAACACAGCAGAGATAAAAAATAATCTGTCATCTGTACACATGCTTGTTTGCAGCCACACAATAACTTTTCAATGTAAGCTTAGAAAAAAAACATTCTGACTCCATTACTGCAGAAAAGCAGCAACTGCATATCAGATTAATAAAGATCGACACTTGGATAAGCTTCAGCTGAGACATCAAACCTAAATCAGACTAAAGTGTAAACTGTAAAATATCAGAGAGTCTTTTCATATCCAATTTGTGTGTGTGTGTGTGTGTGTGTTTGTGTGTGTGACAGACCACAAAGAAAAACAAACAAGCACACTACAACGCTAACTAGCCCTGAGAGCTGAGGGCATCTTTCAAGTGGCTGGGCCGACAGTGCGGCCTCTCATCTCCCAACCTAACCACACTCACAGGTCACAACGAGAGCTTTGATCACTGCGAAAATCTGTTTCCCATTCACATGCTCAGCATGCTTATTGATTTTCCATAAGGAGGGCTGGGGAGCTGATATGAGTTTGGTTAAATGGAGCCCCCCGCCCCATCTCCTCTTAACACAGGTATGCATGTGTATCAATATCAGAGAAGGTTTACAAACCAGAACTGCTACAGTCTTTGGGAGTTAAGGACAGCAAATCTCAATGAGTGATGCAGAGCAAGTGGCATTAATGTCCACAACAGAAAGATAAAAATGCATTTGTCAGTTTTGTGGCAGTGGCTCAGAGATTGTCTGGGGAAATGTTTGACATAAATGACTGGGGATGAAATGAATCACTGACATCGTATCCTCAGTTTCCCTTTCTCATCAACACTTGAAAGCACTGTTTCTAAAATAGCATCGCTTAAGCAACAAAATACCAAATTTGGTTCGTCATTTTCCAATGACAGAAAAGAGCTACAACTGCATCTGTAGTGTATATTTGCACATGGATTAGATGCATCACCATGTTTTGACGGTTACAAGGCTCTCAGAGGAAAATGTGCCAAATTTGGGTTGATTGATAATTTTAGGAGATGATCATGTTTTTTTTTTATTTCAGAAGAAAATCTTGAGGTGTTATATAAACAATGTTACTGTGAATGTAAAGTTAAGAAAAAGTGTTATGATTGTTTTCCTGCCAAAGATTGCAAATGGCTTTACAGAATATGGTTAGGAATCAGTCCAAAAATGATCTGTGCAGATCAGAGCTATTACAACTGATTGACGATCAAAGCGCACCAAAAGAAACTGTAACATCCTAACTACAATGTAACATAGGATCATATGTAAAGTAACAACAACAACAACAACAACAACAACAACAGCAGCAATAATAATAATAATAATAATAATAATAATAATAATAATAATAATAATAATAATAATAATAATAATAGCAGCTCTGTGGCCCTCAATATTATAACACTGCTGCTTAACGATATTAGTAGTAAAATAATAAAAAAGTAGTCCTGATTTTACTGGCATTGCACTGCGCCCTTCGTGTCAACAGTAAAACTCGTCACTGGAGTATAAAACAAAGCTAGAAATAGAAAAGTTGAATGGGACAGAAACTTCTTACCTGGTCCCTCTGGATGCATGGCAGAGAGGTCCGGCGATGTGACTTACTGTTGGACTGACTGTGTGCCATGTCTGACGCTATCACAGAACTGGACCTCCTGCGCCTTTTAAATACAGGGATCTCTTCCCTGGCTCCAGTCACGGGGGTGCAGCCCTCCTTGTGTCTCCCTTGGTTGGGAAGGAGCTTGTCAGCATACCTCGCCAGCAGGATGCCCAGCACTCCAACCAGGTACGCTACGTACGGTCTCCAAGTGGCCCTTACTTTGTGCAGTGAGAAGAGTGAAATAGTCCTGATTATGCTGATGAAAACGATCACAGATAAACCATGGTTCAGCCGCGCTACCATGAGTGCGCCGGTGGCCAAGCAGACGAGCACGACCGCGGCCGCTGTCGTGAATGAAAACAGCTGCTCATCTGTCCCGTCCAGGAGAGACCACGCAGCCGCTTCGCCCAGGTGGCACACGGTTAGCAGGGACAAGGCGGTCTGGATTAAAACCCCACACCGGATTAAGTACACACCGACCCAAAAGAAGGCACATACGAGGGTGAACAATGGCGAAACCACACTCCAGCAAGTTTGCAACAGCTCCGCCGCGCAGCCTGTAACGAAGTGAAGGGGAGACGATGAATGCGAGAGTCTGTTGTCAGCGCTGCTGCTGCTGCTGCTGGCTTCAGCTTTCCAGTCTGCACATTTGACCAACAGAGCGAGAAAAACCGAAAGCGACCCCACACACACCGCACTACGGAGTCTCTGGGAACTCCATATTTTTGTGAACATTAGCCTCACCCACGACTCGTAGTCTCGGTCACGGCACAGTGGGATGACACATGTTTTCACATAACCATTGCGATCCAGTGCGCTGACGCTTTTTTCGTGAGTGCTGCTCTGCACACCGGTACTGTCAGATTCTGCCGGCATCGCCATCACTCATGGCAGATATGAAGTATGAGGAAGTCTATAATGCATCTATACCAGTGTGGTCATAGGACAGGACATGGGTTAGTGACAAAACAAACATAACTGATTATACGCACAATGAAAAAGTACAGCGAATACGCACAGATGCGTCTCCATTTACGCATGGAGATGTAGTGCCACTGAACGCATTCTCTTTGTTTTTCCAGGTGCGGGGTGACACATTGCTGCTCGTTTAAAATGAGCCTGGATGACAGAGTAACTCAGATGTTATACAGATCTAGGGCAATGCTTCTCTGCACACAGGCGTCCCGCTTTGCCCTCCTTTGTGGCGCGCCGTCTCTTTGACTTCTGCTGCCATTCTCTTCGCTTTGTGGCTCCACGGCCCGGTCCGTGCAGCAGCAGTCTTTGTAAAACACCAGTCCCGTTCCGTGACCATTCAGCGATAAACCGTGTTCTCCGTGTCCATTGTTTGGCTACTTCCCGATCTCTCCTGAAATGCTTGAGGCTCCCGTTACTTTCGAGGACAAACGCTGCTGAGGAATTTAAGCTGTTTGAGTGAGTGTCCGCCAGGTTATTGCTCGTTTGGAGGGACGAAATCGGAGTGTTTGCCACCAGCTCTCCAAACCAGCCGTGAGACTCAGCTTATTCACACCCCCGAGTTCCGACTCCACACAGGGAGCAAGATGTTGCAGCAGCAGTGAAACCCCCAAATCCTTCCTCATCCAGCCCAGCAGGCGTTGTCCTCACTAGATCTGACTTATATTCACATTTTCCTCTCATTTTTAAATAAAATTTTTTTAAGAACTATTTTTTTCAAATTAATTAATCTCTGAATATAGTATTTATGAGCAAGCCAACCCGAGGGCTTCAAACTGCCTTGACATGAATTCATTTTTAACGGAGGAGAATTGTCTAGATACTGAGCGGACAAATGGGAGCTCTGCAGGCAAACAGTTTGGCACTGAAATTACCAGAACAGTTTTGAGGTTGCCCTCCAGCTTGATTCCTTATGTCCCAACTCCACCAGGTCATTGAAATGTTCGTCCCATTTTAAGTGTTACCGATGATGTGTTGCATCAAAGTAGAATGTTTCCATCAGTGTTTTCGCATGTAGATTTTCTGTGTGCATAAGTACATGTGTTTGTAGTTCAGGAGGCACATGTGTTTTCCCTCAAATGTGCAAGCAATGCTCTCCTGAGATCACACCTTCTCACATTAGGTGGATATATGCACCACATACAAATATAAAGACATCTACAGTTTAGCAAGCACATGTACCCTCACTTATGTTTACTGTGGCAAATACAAGGAAGCTGATGTACGAACTACATGTGGTGTCTCTGTCTCATTCTTGACTCTGCAACTTTGCCTTCTCTCTCTCTCTCTCTCTCTCTCTCTCACACACACACACACACACACACACACACACACACACACACACACACACACACTCAGAGACACGCACTTTATACTGTAGATTTAACCCTGGAGCTTTTAAACATCTGGTCTTCTCACAGCACCTAAATGAAGACAGAGAGTTGTCATTTAAAACACTGTTTGCCATGTCATGCCATGCTCGTGCTTGTTTTTGCAAACCTCATGTCCCTCAGACATTGCTAGAAATCCCATTGCGTTCTAAACAGAGAAGCAGCATATTTTAACAGGACTTTTGGCTGTGATGCTAAGGTTCCTGAAATCTTGGCTTTTATTTAAATTCCTCTCAATCCTTTCTCTACCTGTGCTCATTCCTCCAGACTGAGACAGGTCAGCACGACTCTTTCACTGGTGTAGACAGAGCCCTGTGTATCCCTTGTCAGTTGTGATTAGCGGGAAGCAGGGGAGGAGAAGAAGCGCTAACAGGGAGCGATAGGAGCAGGAGGAGGCCGGGTCCTGTCGGTCATCTCTCAGCACATGCTCACCGAGTGCCAGACAGTCCTTTCAATGCACCATATCACACAGGACAGCTGCTGGCTCCAAGTGTGTGCAGATTTCTTCAACAAAATCTGAAATCTCTTTTTCACCTTATCTGAGCCCATAGGTAAGTTTTCTTTGGGAGAGTTGAAACAATACTGCTTCATCTGAGTGTTTATTTCATGGGTGACAGGAACAGAAACATGTCCTGTTCACAAACCGTAGATAAGAGCAAGACAAAAGAGAGAGGAGTTGAAGATGGCCAGAACAGAGAACAGGTAATATACAAGCATCCATTTTAATTGCAGTATATGGTGGTGCACTGATGTTGTGATATTGTTGGTCCTCTTTTAAATTTCAGAGGCAGATCCATCATGTGAGGAGTAAAAGGTGCTCCAAAACAACTATAAATGTGCGTGATAATGTCATATATAATGACTCATATTAAAAGCTGGAAAATTTTACATGAGGAATAACTGGAACAACACCTGTGCTATCAAAAGTGAAAGACACCAGCTGGCCTAGCATTCCTGCAAGCTGTCAATGGCCAGGAAGAATGAAACTCATTCACTAACCTGGATCTTTCCCCTATGGAAAGTGTCACTTTCTGGCTCAGTTTTAGTTTGTGGCAGATGAAGCCACTACACTCTGCATCTCAGGACAAGATCAGTGGGAAATTTCCTTCAAGTTGTCTCCACAAACACGTCTAGAGGCTACTCTGAATTACCCATAAGAATTTTAACGACTGGGGAATGCACACGTAACAGACTTACCCTATTTGGTAATGTCACGGTCCATTGTAAATGAGGAATCTTTTATGAGAAGCAATTCATCAG
Source organism: Psettodes erumei (assembly GCA_016785225.1). Lineage (NCBI taxonomy): Eukaryota > Metazoa > Chordata > Actinopteri > Pleuronectiformes > Psettodidae > Psettodes > Psettodes erumei. The sequence continues at coordinate 5,652,779 of JAFBJZ010000831.1, forward strand.
ACATCTGGTTTGGATGTTGCATGGGAGGGGGGGGGGGGTTATCTGTTGTGACCTCGCTCAGACCTGCACTGGCCTCTGGGGCTGCAGATGACAGATCTGATGTATACTCAGGAAGTGTGAATGTCCAAAGGCTGCTCTCCTACGAGGTTGTTTACCACTGAAACACTTCCTCCTGCAACCCTGTATATTCTGCTAATATCTGTACGGAAACAAACTGATGATTACTTAATTATTGATAATAATGATTAATGATATTGATACTGATTACCTTTCATTTGGTTTACACTTCAAACAAAATTGTTGTAAATAGCTTTCATTAACCTTAAACTACTGTAATGATATAAGAGCAGCTGTCTGTTTGATCACACTTTGACATGATGTGTAATAAGAGACAATGAGCAGATGGAGCTATCAGATGTTCCTATATTGTATGTACATTATTATATAGATAATACATCAAATACAGTGTGATTCAGATTGGAAATACCAAGGAACAGAAGGGAAAAAGGAGTGAACAGCTGAATGGAGTGATGGAAACAAGTTTACATTGTGTTTGGCACTTATGTTCACAGAGTGAGATCCACTGCAGCGTGTTTACCAGCCCTCATGGGCAACGGTCGGCTCGTGGCCAAGTTTCCATTGAGGTGCCGTGGACACCTATCTCCACACAACAACACCCATACAAATGCCACTGCCATCATATACACAGACACACACGTGCACACACTTCCTGACACTGTCATTTATCCGCTCATGTGTACACACAGTTGCATGAGTACAGGGATCTCCTGCAGGCTGGGCGCACAACAAATCAACAAGCTTCCTCTTTCTTGGGGAACATGCATCTGGTCTGACGTTGTTGCCCAAACCGTAATTAGTTCATGCTATCTTGTATTACACAATCAGAGCAAAAATGGAGCAGGAACCTACAGCAAAGCCAACTGCATAATGCATGAGTCTGGGTCAATGATTTTAACATCTGCCAAACTGTTTCTATCAATATTCTAATCAAGAAATCATGTACAACCCAGGGACTCCTAGACACAAGTGAGTTACGTTTATAGGATTCAAATGTCGAGATACAATTTCACATAAACTGTATACTATAGACTATATACTGACATAAAATACTCAGACCAAAGTTGATGAGTCAAAGCCAATACTATCAATTGTGAACTGTAATCTCCTTCTGCTTTAATGAGAAATACAAAAATGTGTGATCTGCAGCTGCAATGATTGAGCGATCAGTTGACAAGACAAATCAGTAACAACTGTGATAATTAATTACAAGCAAACCTTTGGTTAGATAATACCAGTTTGTAAATTGTGCATTTCCTTTTCCTTGTTTTACTTCACAGTAAACTGAAAATCTCTGGCTTCTGGACATGTTCAAAACAAGACAAATAATGACATCACCCAAGGCTTCAGGAAAGTAACATTTTTATGTGCCACCTTTCTTCTGTGCTTGCTTGTTGGTAAATAACACTGTTGACTCTCCAGACATATCAGATGAGCATACTGTATCCAGAAGGAGGGTTATAAAATGTCAGTAAAAAGTCAAAGTCAAGCCAGAGTAAATGTGCTCACTAAATATGATGCATTTTCATAGTTTAAACCAGCCAGTAGTTTATTTGTTAAAATTAGCTCAATTTTTGCCAACTATCTTACATATTAAAGGACCAGTGTGTAGGATTTAGGGTGATATACTGAATATGTATGAATATATAATATTCATAATATTCATTAATTATGCTATCATTAGTTTATAATCAACTAAACCTCTGAATCGCTGTGTCTTTGCTTGTTTGCTTAGAATGAGGCCCTCATATCTGCAGAATGAGCGGATTTTCTTCCATGGAGTGGGTCATGTTGCATGTTTCTATAGAAGCCTACAATGGACAAACCAAATACTGGCTCTGAAAAAGGGTGCAGGGCTTTTACTATGCACTTTCTACTTTTAGTTAAGTAGTGGATCTGAATATTTCCTGACTATTTGTAATACACAATAATATATTTGTTATGGACAAAATCATTAATCTACCTAACATTTCTGGAATAATAAGTATTTGTTTTGTGTGGGTGTGTGTGTCTATCATGCACACATTCACAGAACATGTGCACACAACCAGGGCAGTTTTTGGAGAATGACGGGAAGAATATTGGGGTTGAATTAGAAGATGGGTTTGTAATTCACTGGTGTGGGTGGGAGCGCTGCCGGCAGAAAAAGAGAGAAAGTTGAAACACTGCTTCAGATGAATAATGCAATTCCAAGGTTTGAGTGGGAGAGCAGCCACACATTTTATTGCATATATATTCAGAGAAGTTAGGAGAGTTGCATGTATGGGTTTTGAATTTTTCAGACCAAAGTTTTCAAAGCTGTTGTGTCACCATAGCTTGCTCAGGGCAAGTGGCAGTTAGCTGGCGTAGGACCATCTCAGACACTAGATACCTGCTTGAGCATGGGATTTATGCTAACCCAGGGAAAATGCAGGAATTTATACGCTGTATCTCTGTCTCTCTTGTTCTGTGGAGTACAGATTTTCTAACTAAGCCTTCTCAAATGATGCAAAATAAAACTGTAGATCATGGTTTGACACACCAGGCAGTCCAGTGTAATTGGTCTGTGTTTGTTTAAGACATGCCAGGAAAAACACCGGCCGTCCACCTTGTATGAGAGTTGTCCAGCACACAAAAGTCAGCTTTCATATGGGCATCTGGGCCAGACGAGAAAGGCCAAGGAGCTGACTGCTCACTTTTATTTTTTTGACGTCAGTTTACATGTTTTCCTAAACATGAGGAATGCTGTTGGGAGCTCAGGCCCAGAAACAGATCCTTAGGCTCTATTCACTTGTCAGGGAAACAGGGGGTCATGGGTAAAGTGCTTCACGGCATCTTTCCATTCGGGAAAAAGGGAGAGGGTAATGACAACCTTTTCCAAAAGTATAATCACCTGCAACAATCAAACAAATTCGTATTGACTGCAACATACTTCTGCCTTGCTCCATATGTTTAAATAACTAATTACCTGGAACAACCCTGAAAAGGAATCATCACTGCTTGGAGAAACTGTGTAACTCCAGTTTTGTTGATTTTCCTCAGCTTAAGGGTCACTAGGACCTCTATGGGATGACAAAATCCCATAACACTTACAGTATGGTGATGAAAATCTTTCCAAGCCAACTGGATGAACTCAAAAATGCACGACTGTCAAGTTAAAAACAAGTCTTGCTTTGTCAGGCCTTGACTGACTGACATTTTTGAGAGACACATCTTTACTTAGCAGCAACAAAATGTGACTGATACAGTACGTTATTTGAAACCTGTTTAACATGCAAGCGTAACTTTCTAAAAATGTAATTTTTCCTAATTCTCAGATGGAGTTAGTAAGAATGACCTTTATGGATGCTTCACATTTGCATTTTTATTCCTAATTCCTAATTCCTAATATTCTCGACCCACTTGAGATGGACATGTGGTCGTTAAAGTGGGCATCAATGACACTGTCCCGATTAAGCGGATCAGGTATCGACCAAACATGCACATCACAATCCATGTTTCTTCATCAATGTCAATATAAAATTGAATATTTCTGTTGTCACTTACATTCATTTAGTCATGGCTGGTAGCCATCTCAGTAAAGCAGTAAAGCTGGTTCTGATCTTACCTCCTTGCTTGTGTGTCACAATAAATATATTATATTAATTATATATATATTAATTATACATTATACATTAATTATACATTATATATTAATTATTATATTAATAATAATATATGAGGGCTTCATAGGCCTTTACTATAAAATTAGAAGTGGAGAATTTAGCAGCTAAAGAGCCAGATTTTATCCTCAGGAGATGGTAGAGACTAAAAACAGAGCAAAAAGAAACGGAAATTATTCCAATAAACATTAGGCAGTGGGGTTGACAGTTTTTTGGGGGAAAGAGAGCACTGATATTGGTACCCTGTATTGGCAGATACCCTGAGCTTATGTATTAGAATCAGTATTAGTGGAGAAAAGGTCAGATTCTAAGATGTAATTTGATGACATTGCATAGGCCCGCTGGCCACTTTATTCACCTGGGGTGTAAATATGCTATTAGAGAATGCATCTGGCTGCTTAGGGAGGACTTCATACACAGAGGAATCTGAAGTACATGCTATTGGTCTTTCAAATGCCAGACACAAACAATCATCAAAGATGAAAACCTACGGAACAATTTAGGGTACCACTCAGAACCAGCCCACAGCTGTGGGCTTTCAGTGAAGCATGCGAGTCAACTTTCCTCTCCTCAGGCCAAATCCTCCAAACCTCCATAAAAGTCAGTTTTTCTGAATAACTTGTCAGGTGATTTACTGTAAAATGTGGTGAAAAGACAAGAATGAGATTTCAGCTTGATGTTGGCTGACCTATGAAGGTTTGGCATTAAAAAAAAGCAGACGAGACAAAGACAGCAGGCAGGCAAACTGGCACCTAAATCTAAGGAGAGGCAGAGAAAAGACAGGACACTTCCTGTCCCTGAAGAAAGCAGCCACAGCAGGCTCAGCCTTGTCCCAGCTTTGTCCAGTAAGATTCCATCTCACATGGCTGGTCTTCATCTTCAGATTCTGACAGCACCTCTCCCTTTCTGTTTCTTTGTAACTTTTATTTGGGACAGAGGCTTTTAAGCTGCCATGTATCCCCTGCCGTTTGTATCGTTTATCCCGGTTGCCATCACAGAGCGTGGCGCCAACACACGTCAGGCCCGTTCTTGGACCGGAGAAGAGGAGGAAGTTATCCATAAAGTGTGTGGTCCCTCAAGAGGAAGCAGGCAGATTCAGGCCTCCATTTACAAATGCTCCATTCTCGTTCCCTCCTCTATCAATAACATTTTATGGGAAACACCTTAACAGTTGATACACTAAACATAGACTTTTAAGGCAACGTTTTAGCTCTTAATTTGAGAATATAAAGCATCTACACCCCTTCACTTTTTCTCCCTTCATGAGCTTTGGAGGAGGGACTCAAAATCTCCCATTAACAACAGTGCAAGGACAGTTGTGTAGTCGGCAACAGACTTTAAAAAGCCCTATTTAGTCTTCCCAGTGGCCGTTTGACGTCATTTAATGGAGGAAAGGCTGTCTTAAGTAAACTGACAAAAATGAGAAACCTCTCTAACAGCTTACACTTGTCATTTGGTTAAGCCTGAGCTTTGTAAACATCAGGGAAAAATCGTACATGATCTTTGCCGCTTGCAAGCCTCTCTGCCAAGTACAATATGTGCTATAAGTTAAGTTTTAACTCAGCAGAATTTCAAATGCTATGAATTATTTACCTCATGAGACTGGAATGAAATTCCTCTTGCTCCATAATACCATAACACCTTGTTATAGTCTCTGAGATCCACGCAGATATACGTAGCATGACATAAAACATCATGGCATCGATAAGTGAAAGCTTGACCTCGGCAGTGAAAGGCTTATACTCTGCTTTGAAATTCCAGATGTGCGACAGAAACTGGACTGAAGGAGGAGGAAGTGCTAGGGCCTATATAAATTTGTAGCTTTAGTTCATATTTCCTCCAACAGAAATAAAACATTTAAAACAAACAACACATTCTTGTTTCCTGCAATATAAAAACCTAAAAACCAGAAAATGCTGCACAGGAAACAGGGAGGACATTTAAGAAGGGTTTATATTTTTCCCAAAATGGCAAAAAACCCCCAAAAACAACTGATCGTTGTGACAATTCAAATAACTCTTGTGTTTGTTGAAGCCCCTCCCCATGTTTTCCTACATTAGTTTTTTTGTGTTCATGTATCATGTCACTTTCCTTCAGCTGGTCAATTACTGCAAAATGAAACAAATATAACGGTGTCAGTTAGTAGCATCTCTACATAAGTATTTGACTGGATTAATCTATAAATATATACTGTAAATGCAAAGCTTTGTTGGTAATGGGGTTTTCAATGACTGATGGCGTTTTAACAGAGATTCAGCGCTGGCACAGGGAGAGAATGTGCGAAAAAAAAAGCCCCCCCAAAAATTCTTGGAAGCTGTGACATTTGTGTTCTTTTGTTACTGGGTGTTAGGCTTTGTCCGACTCCTCTTTTGTTTAGAGCAAAAAAGATTTGGTTCGATTTACAGAAGCCATGTGTGCCCCGAGATACACTGAACATTACCCCATGTCAAGAGTGTTTATATAAGAGCCTGGTGCATGCAAAGACACTATGTACCGACAAATCCCTGTTACCCTTTAAAGGCAGAGCCAGTGGAGATACAGTACATGTTATTGTTGGAATAATGATTGAGAATGAAGGGTAAGGATGTTTTGAGCTGCAGTCTCAGTTGCCCCACCCTGTACTACAGGAACATCAGCATGTTTGAAGTAAAACTCTGAGCAAGAGAAGGTTATAACTCTCAACACTGTGTACTTTTCCTCTCAAAATATGTTACATCACAGTCAGTGAGCATTTTGTTTGCATCTGGATTAATGGTATCTGGATTGTCCTCTGAGTCTTGTGTAATCTGTGATGGCATGCTTTTTTATCAGCACCAATACATTTACAAACATGTCTACTCAACTACAGGAGCCCTAATGAATAAATCAGTGGCTTTTGAGTCCAGGTTACATTCTCTATGAATTTTGTTGTCATGTTGACAGTAGATTTTGGTGGGATTTGAGTTACATGCTGCGACAAACCTCAGAATGTTTCTGTGTTGGTGGTGTTGTTTTTTCAGAAAACTCTAATGAGTGCTAGACTGAGTACATGCATGAGCCAAATTTCTCAGAAAATATGGTGCTTAAACATTTCTCAGGGTCTGCATTATGCACAAGTAATTCACAGTTCACTGGGAACGTTCAATAATTAAAGTGTTAAAATGGCATATGTTAAAAAATTTAAACACCCCCGTTTTGCCGGACTTGCGCACTGCACTGTTCCTCTCACCATCCCACCCATTTGATGTTAATGGGGTTGTGTCATACATCACTGATGCTAATACAATTGCTGTCATATAGAGTAACAAAGGGAGGCAAAAAGATAAGATAAAGAAATGGGAAACATCACAAAAGAACAATAAAATGATCTAATCTTGTTGTGTCTGTTTTCAAATATATATGTGTTCAATGCTTGACTGTCCAAATTATAATGATTTCTCTGTTGGAAGTATTTTGGTATCTGGTAAACATAATTTTTATCTGACTAGGTTAGAATTTTAAAATATTTAACATAAAACATTTTAATGGATTTAATAATTAATAGCTAAGTCATCGTGAGAAATCAAGTTAAACAGATATGGTCTCCAGCAGCGAAAACATTAAAATTACAAACTGAAAAATTCACTTGGAAAACTAAATAAAATATCAACAGGAGAGGCGATGGGAGCTGCTGAAGTGTGTCCTCTCCCTGTGGTATCAGATTAAGGGTTTAATGACTTCCAAAGGCCCAGGTCATTTCCTATCTGTACTTCCTGGTGCTCAGACCAATGTGTGTTGGACTTGGACTCTCCCTGCAGCACTCCACTCTGCCTGGCCTCTACTGGACTGTTCCCTGGGGGAAAGGCCTCCACGTAGTCCAAGTGGTAAAAGCCAAAATCTTAGAGCTCTCAGACAGACCAAACCATCAGACCCTGGCTCTGATCTAATCTGCACTGGGCAAGAAAACCCAGCAGGGCTTGTTATTCCTCTAGTGCACGAGAAAAGTGCTCCTTCCCCAACGCTTGCACTCTGATTTTGGCCTCAGCAGCCAGATAAGCCTTCCACTTAGGAATCCAAAGATAAAGTCTGTTAAGGGAATGTATGCCTGTGGATATATTTATGAGCGTGTAACCATGGCTGACTGTACATGACAAACTTAACTTGTAGCTATATTTGCATGCATACAAGAGCATTTTATTTGTATGTGCAGCTGAGGGCACATGCACATCATGTTTGGCTGATACAGCAGGCACACCATCTGGGAAGAACATACTCAGTATTTTCAAGTTTCCTTGGCTGGATAGTCATGCTGATCCATAATGACTGGCAGAGAAGCTGTACCTAGTTTCCATTGCACAAAGATGGAGAAAACACTTGATGTGTAGTGTGCTCTGTAGGAGACATTGACATCATGTGATTTCTTTCATCAACCTTGTGATGGCCCAAGGTAAGCTTTTAAGAAGCCTACAAAGTCCCTGGTGGAGAACAGCATATACAAAGGTATTTGGCAAACACCCCTCCTGGATTTATTACACCCACCTAAAAACAGCTGGAGTTCAATGTCAGCATCCATTGAATTATTTAACGAAATAATGTTGTTTTTCTGCTCTCACTGTTTGTCCTTAATTTATCAACACAATGCAATCTTTAACAGAAAGAACAACTGTCTGACAGGTACTGTATAGTCTCAAAGGAGATGCTGTAGTGTGCCCGGCTTTGACTAACAACTGACTATCAAACTCACCGATCCAAAGCACCGCCTCTTTCTGTAGTTTCACTAACCACAGCTAAGCACACACACTGAAAACCTTAATCAACTCTGATGTGGGTTGTTATTGACAAGTGCTCAGCGCATTCTTCTTCACTGCCAATGTGAAGTAACTATTTAAAGACATGCCAAATAATGGCATACATCTTTATGCAGATGATACTGTTGTACTGCTATTCTGTTTAATTAGCCATAATGCAACCCAAAATGCACTTTATTTCTTAAATTCACAAACATTTCTAATAAATAAAATTCAAAACAAATTCGTTCAGATCACCAGATTCACACTTATAGAATACAGCGATTTTCATTTTGTTATGTCTTTTTCCTATTTCCTGTTTTTATAGTGAGAAAGTCTCAGTAAAAAAAAATCCTGTTTTGATGAGAACTTTACATTTACATATGGGGACAAGCTTGCTGATTAACTCAATAAACAATAGTCTGCCTTCTTGTCAAGAAACAGAAGCAGCTTGAGCTGCAGGAGGGAGATTACTAAAGTTTTCCTCTCTGTATTACGGAGATGTAATTTTATAGACATGATGCTGTCTCCACTTTTAGACCCTGAGATCCGGTCTACCAATCTGCTCTCAGGTTCATTACTGGAGGTAATTGCTCAACACTCACCACTGCATTTTATATGTTAAGGTTGGTTGGTCTTTCCTGACTGAGAGGGGCAATAAACACTACTATTTATTTATCTACAAATCTCCCGTCAGAAAATTGCTATCTTATAGCTCATTTTTGGAACTCTGGTCCATACTTACAGTAATGTGCTCCAACAATTGGCTGATGCCTTTGGAGCCAAAATTAGAGGTGATCTAAGAAAGACTGATGTTATTTTAAGCAAATGACCTCATGGATTATCTGCAAAACCATCGACAAATCAAAACATACAAAGCAGTTACTTTGAGACCATACAATGATATCACCATACTTCTTTTCACAACAGCCTGTATTCTTTTTGTTTATTTCTTTTCTGTTTGTGACTATGCTTTTGACATTAGTTTTCCATCGAGTACTGTTGTAAAGGAGAATGCATGCTTAACTAACCTAGCCTATATAAATAATGATAAACAAAAAAAAAATAAAACCAACTTTTACAGGGAATGAAAACTCAGCAGGTGCAAATATTTTTAGCAGGCATCATCCGAAATTGTACTTGCTGTGGCTCTTCTATAATCATGGCTCATATATGTAGCTCATATAATAGTTGTTGGTAATGTGAGCTGAGGGAGCCTGGTTCAGTCTATCAACCAGTGTTGTGTCTGCAGCATGAATGAACAGTGCGTAGTCCTGCCCAGGCTCTATATTTTAATTCTTTATCTTTAAGCAATCTCATAAGCGAATTCTCCATAGAAATTTACAATACTTACAATAAAATACACACCAATGGCATACTATGATATACAGTACACACTCCTTAAGAGTGATGCTACTCTACAATGATGTTGGCTGGTTTAGTAAACACTGTAATTAGTCTGCTCAGATGCTTCATTCCTTTCTCTTTCTCCCATTATCTCTGAAATCTTTTAAATAAACAGTTTTACTCTGCAGTTCAAATAGTTGCTTTTAGTTTGATTCTAAGCATACGTGTGTAAATGATACACCACACTCTGGACCACACAAATGCCAAGACTGCACCTTATCGCACTAGATTTAGAATTTTGAGAAACGTTTTTGTGTGTGTGTGTGTGTGTGTGTGTGTGTGTGTGTGTGTTTGTTGTCTGCATTTGGATCCTTACATAATTAGATTCCCCATCTACTCTGCCACAAGTACAAACCTATGCACAACAACAAGAAAAACCAAATAATTATAGAATACAAAATGTTCTGAAAAAAAAATCTTTAGAAAAAACATGAAAATATGGCATCCCTGTTACCATGTTGACCAAGTCAACACAGAGGCATTTTCAATATCGAGGTCACCCAAGTCACCGCTAATAGAGTTCTGCCAGGATTACTAAAGCTTAATTAAGATTAATTACAGCATTTATTCCTCTCTACTTAGTGTATAAATCAAGTGTGACAGCACAGTATTGAGTCTAGCTCCAGGGCTGTAGGGTATTACTATAGTGAGTTGACATCCACACACAAGGCCTCTCAACGCAGGTGGTTTTAGGCTACAGGGATTTTGACAGGCACCATTAGCCAACACTTGACTCTGACACTGAGCAGTGAATGCAGACTAGAGCTCAGACCCCCCTGGGTCCTGTTTACCTTTCAGACCACACTGGACGACAGTCTATCTGACAAGGAAGAACAGGAGCGATACAGTCATACTAACACTGCAGGACACCCACATTGTGATACTGATATTAAACCACATTACAGCAGAAAAGGAAAATAAAGGGTAAGCTCTGTAAGATATAAGAGCTATAAAACAGAAAGCAGACCTGACCAATTTGAGACTACTATACAATCTGCCTGCAGTAATTAGCATTTTGTAGATGTCTTCATGTATCTCAGATAATCAGAAATCAGTCATCTGGATTCAATGGGTTAATGAATATAAACTTATTTGTATTCTTTATAACATCTGTAAACACTTTTTGACTTTTTGTAGAAACTGCTTTGGGTAGGGGACCCTGCATTTGTCAGGAGTGCGATCAATCCTTGACCCATCAGTTTGAGGAGGGTATCTCTGAACACTTCCTCTACCAACCCCCCCCACCACCACCACCACCACCACCACCATCACATCTATGTGTATTTCTGTATTCAGGACAAAATCTACAAGCAAAACTTTCCAGCTGGCCCGTGTGTCTGTGCAGTAATCAACAAAGGAATCTGTTTGGTTAGCAATATACAATTAGATGGTTTTTAGAGCATTTGTAAGAGACAAGATTTATTGCTGGGAAAAGGCACGACACTGAAGGCAGAGAAGATAAATTCAAGGGAGGAAAAAGGAGCAGTTCAGTTTCTAAAGATAATCTTACAAATTACATTTTTATTGTTTGTAGATCATGATATCAAGAGATATTAATATTCTCACAAAAACTCCGCTAAATCCTTTCAGAGCTTTAAACTGTCAGCTCTGTCTCTCTAATTGCTTCTGGGACACTATATGGTTGATTCTGACCTTTGACCCCTCTGAAGAAATCCCAGCATTTATTTAGCATAGGATGTAGTCCATTAACAACGCCTCTCTCACTTGGAGATTTATTAATGCGAAGGTGGATATAGTCAAATACATATATGGTACTATATTATCAAAATAAACAAACTAACAATCAGCTGTCCTTTGCTAGATCTCATTCTTTATACGTTGCTCGACAAATCCAGGCTATTAACATACTAGAGAGCTCAAATTGTCCTGTTAATCATCTTCTGGTTAAAGGGTTAGGGTTAACCCCTAAAGACCTTTTTATAACCATTAAAGAGCTACAACAATATTGAGGAATGAGGAATTACTGAAGAAGGATATTTGACTTACATTTACCAGGTGGCCAGAAACACAACTCTACAGTTAGAAATTCTCCCTCAACTTTTCCTCCGTCCAGATTTGGCCAAAAAAATCTGTTATTGCAGGGAGGGTTTCATGCTCCAACAACAGCCACAGATAAATCTTGAGCCTGAAAAAAAATCCAGCATCATGTACATTTATCAATCAAATCAAACTAACTAGGTTACATGTATTGAGAATGGGACTCTGTCTATCAGAGGGGATGTGTTATCTATTTTTTACTTTTTCTTACTATTTTTTACACTTATTGTAATATGTCTCAGCATTAAACAAAACCAACAGTGTTTACTGCTCAGCTCAGCTCAGTAAGGCTCACACCAGACTGTGTGTTAATTATATACTTGTTTGGTTTATTTTCATGACAGGATAGACAGATGTGTTTTGGTCGGCATCCACCGTGTTTCAAGAGTCCACTTCATCAAATTGTCTGTTCCTGGTCCAGATAACAGAGCTCAGACATATGAAACAAACACAGAGTCCAAGATTTATCCTGTTAGAGACTCGGGTGGAGCTGCCAGAGTCTTGACGCCCAGCGTCACCCCCAATATCAGCACAGAGAGGCTGGACGAACATGACAAACCGATGCCTTGAGAGGAAACAATACCACAGTGCAATTAATGCTGCTGCGACAATGACACATGTAAAGATGAACGCAGCTGATAGACAGTATTAATATGGGGGGATTTGACATCATAATCCTCTTTTATTACGATGAAATATGCTTCTCCATAAAGCTGTTATTTTTCTTCTTCATAGTTCTAGCTGTGTGAAAACATAAAAAAACAAAGTTCCTGAAGAGAGGTTTTGCTCGTGGCAAGTTATTATGGCTTTGTTTGAAAATCCATTAAATAATCAAGTGCAATTCATTTGTTAAGGGAAATAGGAGAGTGTCTCACTGGCTGCTTAACATGTAAACAGACACTGTACTACAAACACTTTGGACATGAGTTAGGCTATAACCTAAACATGTACAGATATAAATTAGGGCTACAACTGGCAATCGTTATTGATTAATCTATTGATTATTTTCTCAGTTATGGATTAATTCCATTTTATCCAACGACAACATTTGCAGTTACTTGTAAATATATCCGTTTATATTAAGTTAAGTATTAACTTGACAAAATTAACTGTATAGTATAAGTATACAAATATATTTAAAAAGGATCATAAAGCATAAAGCACATGTGATTAGAAGGCAATGAACACTCTATAAGGTTACAATTCACAACATACCAACAGCAATACTACAGTACACAACCAACGTCCTGCCATTAGTGTCATACTCATTTGAATGAGGTTCCGTTTATCTCAGTATTAGTGTTCACTGGAGCTGTAGTCGTATAGTTGCTGACTTGGCCTTACTTGACAAAGTTTCACTGAGCTGGCAGAGATGATAGATTCTGTTGGTCGCATTGTTTTTCCAGCGTCCCTATTTGGCTGTCCTGACCCCGTCATTTATAATGGCCCTGGTCCATGTTTAATTCATACAAGCCCTGCTGAGCGAGCCTTCATACAGGAAGCTGGCTTTGCAGGCCACAGCCATTCCACTTTCCTGCCTCAGATATTTTATCAAGACCGAATTCAGGGCCTAGATTTATGTTCAGAAAGCTGCGCATGAAACACGGGGGACATGGCAAGTTCAGTTCTCTCATCCCTGCTAACAACAAGTTTCAAATCAGCATAATAAAAGCTTAACAGCTTCACCTAATTAGTCACCAAAGCGTTTATTACAGCCTGGATGTAAATCTGTGCTGGAGTTGTAAATGACACAAGTGTAAACACTGATCCGTTATTTCTGGGGCTTTATCTTCACAGTGCTACTGTGTGGTGGCATTAGCAGGGTTCTTTCCAAGTTGCATCAGTGAAGCCCTCACCGAGGCGCAGTCTCCACAGCCTAATTAGGCACTCAAGCAGCTGCTGTCAACGCCAGCATCGTGGGTTTCAAAGCACAGGCTCAAGCTTGTGATCTGTCTAAATATTTCTTTCATGAAACCCTCATCACATCAAGGCTGCTATCTCGAAAAAGGTCAGTGAGAGAAAGAAAGGGGGAGGAGGAGGAAGAGGACAGACTAGAATCAGGTGGTGCAACTGGGCCAATAGAAATGAGCTTGACCTCAAAGTATTTGACGCTGAAGTGCGTGTCATGAGTGGATCCAAAGAGATTTCTGTGATGCGTGAAAGATCTCTTTTCATCTGTCCTCACTCGCACACCCTGATGCTGCACACCCTGATGCTGAGCACCCTGATGCTGCACGGCATTGCTCGAATGGTCAAAACTGTCTGACTGTTTGCTGTCTTCACCATAGTTGAGTAGATGTTTGCTCCCTGAATCAAAACTGGCTGGTGACAGAAGTAATTCAGCCAAAATCACCCTCAAGGTTCATCTATAGTGTTGCCTATACAGTACATCAGACTATATAAACATTTCACACAACTTCATATGGAGTTTCATACACCACAAAAAAAGTGCTAACCTAAAGCGCGAGCGCTGCGGTTCAACAAACATATTCTACAAGCAATCCCTCAAAACAATCCACATTCTGCAGGGGAGAATTAGCCTACATTGCTCGAGCTGAGGGTGGAAAGATGGTTGAGAGTCAGTGCTACAGACATTCTTGGAGTGTTAATGTCATCATGCTGGCCAGACCATGGGTCCGCAAACTGACAGACCATCATCTGCATCTGGCCTCCAGGCACGCTTGTGGTCCAGCGTCTCTCGAGAAAGAAGCAGAGAGAGAAATCTGCAGTTGTTTAAATGTTACATAACGCAGTATTTGGAGGTGATCTATTTCTTAGAGGGACTGTGGCAGCGGCGGTGACGGCAGCGGTGGTTGTGGTCATGCTGGAAGATTCCAATCATATATCGGCTCTGCGTCTGCTGCGGCCGAATGCGTGTATGTTAAATTTCCTGAATAAGAAGAGCCAAAAGATGGAAACAAAAATCCATGCAAGAGTCGTGTTCCACTAAATGTAAAGGGCATAAACAACCGGCTCACTCACCACGATTCCTTCATGATCTCATGAAAGAGATGAAATAAGACAATGTGATGCAATGTAAAACTGCCAGTGGCAGTGGAGAATCTCTTGAGACTGAAGACACGCATGCATGCACAAACAGTCGTATGCACGCACACATTAGTACATGCAGTATATATGTGCCTGCCACCATTAAAGTCTTATAATGCCTTTTATTGTTTTTCCTCTTTCCTTACTTTCCTTCCCTCTGTCAATACTGGTTTCTGTAACATACAGTGGAGTAGAGTACATTTTTCAGACAATCCTGGATAAATATCAGACGAATAAAAAAAATTTAAATAAGACAAAACACACATTCTCTCTCTCTCACACACACACACAAATATTCACAACAAAAAGGCACATTATCACACACGCAGTACATTCCAGCCTTGCGATGGAGCCAACAAGCTCCACTAAGCTGTGTTAGAGGAACAGACACTCGACCACACAGTGAGATGTTTTCAGAAAACTGATGTTCAAGCCCTCACCAATGATGCAGATGACAGTATATTGCACTTAATCTTTCTTTAATGTATGATTTCCTTCAACATTTATTCAGTAACACAAACTCGGAGTTCTAGTCACTCATTAACTAAACTATTAATACGTGGCCCTTGACAAGGACAATATGTACGTCACTGTCAATAAAGATCAATAATCTACACGATTGCAATAGATAATTAACACTACAAATAATCGACCCCTAAAAATTCAGATAACTGGAATTTATCAAATGAGATGAGATAGGTGAAACATTTCAGTTCAATGTAGTGACAGCCCATCATTATAGTTCACTATACTGCCATAAAACTCTCAGTGAGTCCAAAGAGCAGACTCCCTGTCAGCAACCTGGTAAAGTTATCCAGGTAGATTGTACACTCCCTCTCAGATTTTCATAAATAAAGTGTTCTGTAGTTTCTCAAAAAAGAAAACAGTCAGATTTTGGAAGAATTCAACTCTGTTCTGTTGCTGTACAAGTGTTAACACAAGTCCAGTGCTCCTATCCATGTAAATGATGGGAGAGTTGTACTGACTTGTTTTATGCTTCTATTGTTTTTTTTACACTGAATATTTAATTCAGGTCTGCAGAATGAAGAATGCAACTTGTTAAAGTTGTTTTTTTAAATATAATATCAAACCATCATTTGGTCTTTTCAGAGGGAGAGCAGAGAGCGCAGAAGCACGACTCAGATGAGCAGAGGCTGTTGTCACCATAATCACCCCAGACAGAGATGGGAGTATGTGTCATCAGATGAAAACGTAAGGTTATCGTAATTTGTGGTGCTATGCTCTCCTATTCTCTCTCTATCGCTCTGTCTACCCCCCGCCTCCCTCTGCATCGCTGTGAGCAAACAGACTCTTTCCATCAGCCTCTGCTATCTCTAAATGTCAATCAAACAGAAAGGAGAACTGCAGCCAACACATTTTAAACAACCGTTGTGGTGTCAGCGTCACATTAAACATGGGCAGGACACCAGAATATATGTTTCCACAAGTCCTATTAAATCAAGAACCCCCGCTTGAATTTCAAAGAGCAAATAAAAAAGCAGCAGCACCACAATCACCTGTGGCACGGCAAACTAGGTGGCAACATGTGGCAGTGGCCAGCCTTCGGTGTGTGACATAAGTCAGACACCTAAAAACACTATGTTGCAAGTAGCTCCATGTTTCACCATCACGAGGAAATGCATTAAAGCAGAAATTATCGCCAGGAGGCACAGTGGATAGAGCTGTCAGTGGATACAACACAACACTGGATACATGACATGTTGCAGGGCAGTCATCACTGCACTGTGGCCCTGAGAATCATCGAGCTCTGGTGAAGGACAACCTAATAAATCAGATGAGCGGCCGTTTTTATGTGGGCCCTGCGCTATATGCTTTTATCTTCAGTATTTAACTACTGTGAGCCTGATAGATGCAGGCAGTAAAAAAGGATGAGGTCTGATAAACAGTGTAGAGGCCATGGCAGTAATCTGTCACAGCCACCTCTTGGTTTGGCCTTCTACCCTGTGCTGACAACAACAGGAGATTATCTAAGTGATCACTGGATGGCCTGAAGGGTGGCAGCCCATTAAAAGAGTCACATTCTACTTTTACAGTTTGAATATAAAGGAAACCAGCACTGAAAACTGTGCATTGAGCTTTGTCTCATGAATCAAGTAGTAATAACATCACGCAACTTCCATAACTGAATATGTTGTTACTGTTCACATTTACAAAAGTATTATCCACAACACAAATGTACTACATATGCTAAAGGCAACAATGTAACTGTGTGGACACATTAATAATGTGATTATAATCCATAACCACAGCAAATACTCTATATACTACAATGCAACAGTTATGTTGGGCTGACAAAGCAAAGTGATAACTCCAGAACTGTTAATTGTTAACTTGCAAACCAAGCTGTCACACACCTCTCCGCCCACCGTGGATTTATGAATTTACAAAATGTGTGCAAACAGAAAAGTTAAGATTTGCATCAGTTTGCAACAGTTGGCGTTGTGCAGGTTTTCACTTAAAAGAAATAGATGTGATGAAGATAAAGAATCAGTATGCTTCATACAAAATGTGTGGCGGATTGTCTGTCAGCAGCTGGAATCACCCACCACACTCACACACACACACACACACACACACACAAACCTCCAGCATCAGAATCAGATCAGTCCCATACGTACGCCCACTTTGTGCATTGACTGGCCCCAAGCGTGCCAGTGACTTCTCTCTAAAGCTCTCTTCATTCATTCATACCTCATGCGACAGCTAAGAGCAACACCATAAATAGCCTTGAGGTCTCGGCATAGTCTCATTGTAGTGTGTAGTGTCCACAGCAATTAATGTGTACAAATGCGCAAAAGTTGTGTTCTTGTCTTTGCAGTAGTTACTTTCTGACACTGCAGTGGGACAAATGGGACATTTACAAAATACAGCTAAATGTCACCTCTGACCATCACGTGTTGTTCTCTACTTGCCTCCTCATCTTTTTTTGTTTTTAAAAACATGTCGGCTGTCAGGCTGCTGGCGTGCTTTGGAGGGAGGTGGAAAAGAAAGTGATTTGATCGGGGGTTCCGCAGACCAACGAGTCAATCATCAACAGTTTGCTCGGCCACAGACTGATGTTTCAAACCTTGAGAGGCACGCGCCGGGTTCCCGTGCCAGCCCCAATTACGCAGTTGTGGAGGTTTGAGGGAGCATGCGGCAGTTTGTCCAAAAGTATGGACCATTATCCTCATTTGTAGAATTCACTGCCTTCTACCCCTCTCTATGACAGCAGGCTTTTTGCCATGCCTTCAAGTGTGGCCATTTGGAACAGATAATAGACCTCTTTGGCTTTTGCATACCGAACAACATACCCTACATGTTTACAGTCATTCTGAATTAGAAACACCATCTTTCTTCAGAAATCATCTTTCTTCAATCAGTCCAAATAAATCCTCCATGGCTACACAGCACGGAATAATGGCTTGTTGTCAGAACATGAAGTCTGGACATGCTTTGGACTTTTATTATCTATCTGTCATCATGAAGTGAACTGGGCAACAACTTTTATTGAGTGTATATACTGCAGCGATCAGTGGGAGGTAACATTTGCAGTGTGAATTATGTGCATCCTCGTTAGTTTGATATGCTGAGTCAGGAGGGAGTGTTGCCATCAGTGAAAGGTGACTGGCCGAGGTTTTGGGGCTATTGATATCTCTGGCTCAGGGAAGGAAAGGATCTTGCCAAAGCAAACTGAGGACACGATTAGCTGTCTCCCATTTTAAGCTCTCCACTAATCTCTTTCCTGCCCTCTTTTAAATTGTTACATCCACAGACAATACGTTCTTTTGATGTCAAGAAATGAAGAGATCGTTTCCCAGCTCTGGCACTGTCTGTGTCTCCTGCGACGCCTCTGATCACTGCGAAGAACTAGAGTTTAAACTCTCATCTCCCTCTGCCAGGTTAACAGCTTGGCGCGCGAGAGACAAACCCCCTTTTTTTCAGCTCACTCATTTCTCGCTTGTCACCACAAACGAGGGAGCTAAAGGCTGGCTGGTGCATCTGAGGCCACAGAGGGATTGTGGACACTGTGTCTCTCCTTGCTCTCTCCTCCCTTTGACTGAAAATCAGATGAGCTATGAATCACACTACTCATGCCTGCAAGAGTGAGATCCCAAAAAACAGAAGGAATGTCATCACCACACATTGCCTGCTGTATGCCATCTGTGCTAGGTGATGACTGTGCTGCCTGATGCTGTGTCACGTGTGCTGAGCATTTAGTACAAAGGAGCCCAGAAATATGAAAGAAACATGAATTCTATTCTGATTTCCACCCATTCACTGAAATGGTTTACATTCTTCTTTTTTATTCATGTTGGCTGGGCAGTGAAGAACTCAGGATCAGGTATGAATGCAAGCATTATAAGAATGTGATTTATATGTATCTCACAGTTTAAAGCCAGAATCCAAATCTCTCAATATCATCAAGGTGCACTTCACATTATACGATTTGAAGAAAAGTGGTTGATACAGATTGCCAAAATTACCATTTAACTTCTAGGACTGAAATGGGGTGATTTCTATTTGGACAGTTATGCCAATTATTATACTGGTCTGTTCATCCAATTATGTGTCAAATTCTTGAATCCATTTTAGACAGAACTGCACCAAGTGGGGTTTTATTCCAGAGGTGAATCATTAAAGATGAAGGAAGGAGGATGCTTCATCTGTTGCCATAAATCTATTTTCAATGTCACGTCTTTATGCCTGTTTCTTTTAAGGTGATGAATGTATTATGATGGTGAGAGCTCTAATGTAAACACAAGTGACTGACAGCATTCTCAGCTGACATCCTCCCATCCATTGTCCACGTAATCAGTTCACTTTTAACTCTCTTCAGTTGTCACGCTCATGCATTGTTTATGAAGCATTGTTTATGCTTCTGAATTACTCATGGGTTGGAATAAATCACGCTTGAGTTAATGACGTGGATTCGTGCACACGGGAAATCTGGACATCTCGAACATTACGGGAGACATCAACACACGTTGCATTTTTGCAGAGAAATGGACCTATAGCTGGAGAAATACCTACAGCTAAACACCTATAGCTTCATATGAACAGATAGTTATCTATATCTTGGCAAAAAAGCAAATCAGGACATTTTCCCAAATGTAAAACTACTCCTTTAAAAACAGTGTTGGCCTGATCATCTCCCCTGTATGATATCAGTTGTTCAAAGGAGGACAGAGATAGGAACTAGGTGCTTTTGATGACAGTAGCATCAACAGCTGTAGAAGTGCTGCAGTGTTACCACATATGTCACAAACCAACTCAAATATATGACTAAACTGATTTGATATGAGGAGTAAAGTTCTTCATTCGTGCAAACCAGCGATAAACCTCTTTACTGAGTACATCTGATCTTTGTACTTCATCTGGTTTGCAGCATTTCGTAACTCTATTCCTCCTCCACAGAGCTCAGATTCAACTGAAAGTGAGTGAACAGAGGGAGAGTGTGATCAAATGGCCTGAGTATTGTGCGCTCTACGCCCGGTTCGAAAAGAAAACTCTGATCCGAGTTCTCCTGACTGGCTGCAAATGTCACATCACACTCTCACACAAAGTTCACGCTCCAAGTGCTATTCTGCAACATTACGATATCTATTATGTGCCGCTTCCCCCTTACCATGTTGCATCATTGCTGGCTGATGTAAGCTGGTGAACACAAAAGAAAACGCAGGGGAACCATCTATCCCAGCCGTTGGCAGCAGTGCTATTATACCCAGCATCATTACTTTGGGGAAGCCTGTCCTGCTGTCTCTGTTGTCTTCTGATACAGTCCCTGACCGCACCCAGACACCACTCCAAACATCTGCCTGCCTAAGACCACGGCTCCAGCTCAGCCAAGTGCTGGACAGGATCATGATGACAATGTATCCTGACAACGACTGTACGCAATACCAGAACAACAATATGAATTTTGGAACTACCTTTACTCTTTTCAAAGAAAGCAGCGCAGAATATGAATCTAGTGAAAGTGAAGGATCCATAACCTCTTAACAAAGAACAGGATGGTCAAAAATGCAGAAACGTTGTGGGTGGTGGCATTTTCTGTTCTGATGGAGGTGGGGGCTGCTGGTTACAGCTGTGTCTGCCATCACTGGCACTGACAAGTTCTGTGACACATCTGAGACTTGGCATTATGTCTTGATCTGAATTCAATGAAATGGAAAAGAAAAAAAAAAGCGGGCCATCCAATTTTATTGATGTGAATCCCACCCAAACCCACTGAACTTCACCACTGCCGGATTTTCCAATACAAGGAATATTGAAAGTGGCTGTATATTCATAATGTGTTTTTTTCTTCAGGTTCCAAAGGTTCCAGTTAGTTTGGGACAGGGTTGGGGTTTACTCTAAGACTGACTTATTTGGAAAAAAATGCTTTCTCTTCCTGTGGAGCTCTCTGTGGAGCTGGTGTACTTGTGATAGCACCTAAGGGATAAATGCTGTAACGTTAACAAAGACCAAGAACAAACTTACCTCTGTATTAGAAAGAAGGCCTGAAAGTTTCAAACTGGACAGTGCACAAGGGACTACATCCCGAATGATAATGTAATGAACAAAATGAATATGACTCACTTTAACCCTTGTATAGCCATTGTACAGTATTGGTTCTTATGTCATATTTTAAGACCAAATTTGAAAAAATGACAGCTGATGACAGGAAACAAAAAGAGAAAACTGAAGGAAAGAAAGAAAGAAAAACACAAAAGAAAGAACGAGAAAAAGACAAATGAATTTATATGCTCATTAATATACAGTACACAGAGAACATAACTGAGAGCTTTGATGAAACAGCTGTCCAGGGGTTGGTACCACCCTATCCATCCATCATGGATGGTCTGGGTCCACTGCTCACCTGTGAAAACATAGCACACCTCTCCTCTCATTACTGAAGGAGATGGTGCAGCAGTGGAGCTCACTGGTTCCAAATGAACCCCAATAATGGTTGGACAGCTGGGATACTTTTCCATTATCGGTCTTTGGAGGAGGGCTTCTGTATTCTCTATCAGTACAGCTGTATCACAGACTATTGAATTTATATATATTTTTTCTATTTATTGCTCTAATTCGTACTATAACTTTATTCTCTTTTTGTGCTAAAACAATGAATCAGTTAATACTGTTTGATGCAGTTTTGGTGAGGATGTGACCTTGGGCAGCGGCATGATGGGTATTTTATGGACAAAAACAATCAATTAATCCAGAAAATAACTGGCAGATTAACCAGCAATGAAAATTATTGTTGGTTGCATTCTCGCATTCTGTCTTAGTAAAACTGGTTATTTTATAATTTGGCAGGCAGGCAAAGCCAGTATGCTGCTTTAAATACACGCTAAAAGCTTTAAAAATATAAAATTTTACTTTTGGGATTTCATAAAATTTCTTGGGTCATGTCACACATCCTTACTTGAAAATACTGTCTTTAAGATTCCATTAATTATTTGAGATTCTGAAGCAAAGAACCAGAAAAAGAGTCCATTCTGTTAGCTGGTGTGGAGACTCACTGATCAAATAAAACCCAAGATTGTTCAACCTCAGACCAACACTGCCTTCTAACCACTGATCAGAGTAAACCAAATCATTAAATTAACAAAAGATGCCTATCTGAAACATTGGACGAATCAAACTAAAACAAACTTAATTGCTATCTGGCCTTAAACCATGAATTTAAATTGGCAGAGTATGTCTTTACTGTCAGAGCAGAGACAGATCCTGACCAAATGTAGACTCCGCACAGTCCACCGTCTAGTCTAACCATATGAAAGGATGACACAAAATGTCCTGGCCTCCAAAAGAGGAGAAGAGTCTGCGGTCAGTGTAAAGCAGGTGAGGTCGAGACAGAGATGCACTTAATCTTAGAATGTGACAAATATGATGATAGCAGAGTGGACTGCTTTAAGAAATGTGATCACAGACTTCACAGAGCTCGATGATGGTGAAAGGAACAGACTCTGCGAGGAGAGGGACATACAGCCTACTTAGCTGCACAATATGTGACTGCGTGTCACAAACTGAGGGCCACACAATTAAAACTTGCAATGTTAATAACTGCATATGGATGTGACAGGGATTTACACTGAGTGTAACTGCTGTGCAAGAGTGTGGCCCTGGGACATGTGTGCTGATAATTGGTTGGGATTTTTGAGGGTGTAAAAGAAGATTGCATGCGTATGCGTGTGTGCATTTGACTCATACACTGTACAAACTGAGGCTCCACAATCTTGCTGCTTGTGCTCGTGTGCTGCTAAATACTATATGTGCAAATGTGTGTGTGTGTGTGTGTGTGTGTGTGTGTGTGTGTGCAGCAGGTCTGAGCTCTGCAGAAGGACAGCCCGGAGATAACCTGATGACGTCACAGCCAGAGTCAGGTCTGCTATCTCTCCTTGACAGCAGAGCCGTGCGTCACTCCTCACATGCCGAGCCAGTGAGAGAGCGAGAGCGAGAGAGAGCAGGAAGTAGAGAAGGAGGACAGGCAGAGGAGGTAGGGAGGGAACATGGAGAGAGAGAGAGAGAGAGAGACACTGTCAAAGTGCCTGGAGGATGCCTCAAATCATTTAGTGGAGGCGAGTGGGACCTGGGCCAGGGCAGCACTAAAGTGGGAGAGTTTTAATAAGAATAGTGAGGGACAGAGGGAGGAGAGGGAATGGAGGGAGCAGATTATGAAAAGGACTTTTTACAGTAAGTGGTAATCAGCAGGAAGAGAGTGAGCAGGAAAAAACAGCAGGGTAAACATCTTTTTGAAGAAGAGAAAGGCATGAAAAAGAAAGGAAGGACGAGAACAAGAAGGGGGTTACAGAGAAAAAAGCAGAGTGAGATGGTTTAGCAAGAGGCAGGTCAACAGTTCGACATACGATAATGAACATCTTTACAAGAAGAAAGAAAACAATATGATTCAAAGAATCTGGAGCAAGGCTCGTCATTGTGCTGAAGTGCACCAGCTTGTACTCCTGCTAATTATAGGCATTGCTGTGCGATAATTATATTCATGCCTGTCTCTTTTGAAGAGGAAAATTTCTCCCTATGGATTTCTTCCATCACAGGACCACAAACATATCTGCTTTTCATCAATGGTTTTTGGGTTGAGGATTAAGTAAATAGAACAAAAAGAGAAGAAAGCTATGTGAAATACGAATTAAAGGAAAGAAAAAATGGCAACTGTTCAAGGCATGTATGAAACATTCTTCCTTCGTATGCCTGTATTAGCATATTTGTGTGAATACTAAAACATACATGATTGTACTGACACCATTTCATACACATGAAGCACACATTCCCAAGTACGTACTCTACAGAGTTGATATTTGGTGTTTGACCTCTGGCCCTGTCACCCTTGTTCACAAGCATCCACCAAGCTCAGCACAGGGATCCAGTAGCGACAAACACAGACTTGTCAGCTGTTTTGCCATGGAGTCTACTTTTATTGGCTGTAACAAATATTGCATGGAAAGAGATGGCAAGAAATAGCAGAACACTGACTACTTAAGTGAGCCGCCATATTTCAAAGGGCGCATTCGATTTATGGTCGAGTGTGTGGAGGGTGTCGTGTAACTCAGAGCGTATGCAGAACTTAGCTATCCATACAAACTCACACACGCAGACACTTAAACACTATGCGGTAGAGTCTGGAGTTCATTCGGTCAACATCACAGGAATGTGTCTGCTGATGAGGAAGCCCCTGCCTCCAGTTCCTTCTCTATCAATGAGCTTGCAGTGGGTTGTGTGTCATCAAAACATATCACACTGTTTACAGTCAACTTCGCTCCATGTCGGTGAACACAAAACCTGTATCTAGAGAGAGAAAGAAAGGATAACTCCCGGCACACAGACCAAAGGAGCCACAGTGAAGTCATGGAAAATGACTGAAACTACGAAAAGTAAGTTTTAAATGGCAGTGATTCAGAATGAACTCTCTTGACATAGAGATACACCACAGATCTAAACTGATCAGCCACAGCATTAAAACCAGTTAACGGTTTTAATGTTGTGGCTCATCCGTGTATTAGGTTTATCACAGCAAATGAATATACCCAAATAGAGCAATCAGATGAATAAGTCCCATAAATTTTGGCCAAATCTAATCAGTAGCTTCCGACATGTAGTGTGTGATATCCACGATTAAAAAGACATTGTTGTTCCCCTTGGAGCTGTCAGGAAATCCAAAGTGTATGATGCATCATTAACTTTACAGCTCATAAGCTGGAGCCAAGCCACAGATTATCTTTTAGGACTACTTAGTGTGATCACAGGGCCCTCATGGACATTTAGGAAAATGTGCTATAAATTATGGACTACATAACCTATCTAAAAACACACAGAAGCTCAAATATTACAAGGAAATGAGCTGCACATCAAGAAATGTCATAGTGCATCAGCAACAGCAGAAATCAAATCGAGACAAACAGGAGGGAGTAAGAGCATGACTTGAATAGAGTACCCAGAATAAGCATTTACCTTGTGAAAAAATAAAATTCAACAAAAGTATGAAGTAAAACATTTTTTAAATGATTTAAAAGAAAAGAAATCTTATTTTCGGGTTATTTGTGGTAGTGCAATTTTCAAATGCAGAAATAAAAATCCTGCACCAGGAAAATATGTATTTCATGATCTCTTCAGAAACTTTACCTACAAGGATACAAAAACTGACTTGGAGTATTTGGATCTAATGCTCAGCTAATGAACTCACGCACACTATTTAAAATTAATGGTAGAAATTGCTGGTATAAGCTTCCATCCTCTTACTTATTACTTTTTATGGGTTAGCACTAAATGCCACTGTCAGAAATATTGTTTTAATAATGACTGACCAGCTTCACAGGTAAACTTTAACAAAGGAAAATCCTGGTGTATGGTCATGGTCAATAGAGCCCGACAGTCTCCCATTAAGACGGTTGTTTTCATTCATACCAGTGAAGTTCCTGTGTTTTCAGGCGGGCTGCGGAAGAGAAGGTTTACACAGACTTCCTCACCCACTTTACTATCTTGCTCACAATATCTCTGTTACATCTTAACACGCACACACAATAATTCATGCTTGAGGAAAGGGGCTTTCATACAGCGCACAAGTCAAGCACAACTGCTATTTCTGCACTTGAACCAAAGGCATTTCAGCACTGAAAACACTAAAAATGGCTGAGGCCATTGTCTGCTGTTTTTCTCCTGGTGAATGAGCAGAGGAAGGAATCCTACTGGTGCTAGAGTGCATTAGTATCACATGAATTTTGCATGTACAGTGCATTTGATGGTGAAGAAAGTTGGCTCTGTGGTTAAACACAGCAAAAACACAACATGGTCCGGTGTATTATAGGG
Organism: Psettodes erumei; assembly: GCA_016785225.1. NCBI lineage: Eukaryota > Metazoa > Chordata > Actinopteri > Pleuronectiformes > Psettodidae > Psettodes > Psettodes erumei. Next base: position 5,679,069 of record JAFBJZ010000831.1, read on the forward strand.
GAAATGGTATGCCGTCTCCCTAAACCAGACCAGAAGAACGATGAGTGATGAATGACGATGGAGAGAGGAAGAAGCAAAGAGAGGAAATACAGAGGAGGGAAAAGAGGAGAAGCAAAAGAGAAATAAAGAGAACAAGTGTGGAGAACGACTGTTTATTTGACGAGGGGTGATTACGATCAGACAAGGTGAAGCAAGTACTTTTTGTAAAGGGTGTAATCCCTGAAGAGAGGGAAAATTGGAAGGACAGGCAGAAGGTGGGAGCATGATATGTGAAAAGAGAGCTGGAGAGACACGGAGGGAGGGAAAGATAGAAAGAGAGCAAATGTAGAGAGAGAGAGAGCGCGGCTGCTTTAAAAAACATCTGGGAGCCATCAGGGAGCGGAGAGAAAAACGCTGGACTCAGCTGAAACTCTCAGCTTCTCTTGCTGCACTGCTTGCCTGCTTCACATCCAACTAACACCTTCCCCCAAAAGACACAAAGTAGAGGAGGGAGGGTACAGTCTATCAGGGAGCAGAGAGAGTCCTTGAGCCCTGTAAGATCCTACTCCCCTCAGAGAAGGATGTATTGTTAACGAATGGGATTCATTCGAGGTCAGCACATTGCAAAACGTTGGCTATAAATGACATTCAGACATGCAACACGCCATGTCTGACATTCATCTGAAGCCTCCAAGTGCAACATACAAAAGCTCCACAGTTTGATGTTTGGCGTGGCCACGCGACATCCCAGCGTATACTGCATACTGCCCGCGCCTGCGTTTCCTCCACGTTGTCACCTGCACTCATCCATCATTTGAAGAATTCAACATGTGACGTTTACGGAGGCGGCATACTTCCATAGATGGCCATAAGAATTTACCTCCACAGGCTCTCACTTGAAAACACAGGGAGACATGGAGTTTCCTGTGTGGTCGCAGTGGTGTGAGCACAGGGTGGCATCCGTCCATGTCTTCATTGAAATGGCACGGCTCATGTGATGACATTAGCAGAAATGTCAGTCACCCAGTCCCAGCGGTTGTGTAAAGGGCAGACTTTCTTTCTCCATGGCACCACCGCAGCTATCCACTAAACCAGCGGATTCCCATAGCATGGCTCCATTTCATTCTCAAAGGATGGAGCAGACGGACAGCTGTAGATGACATGCGCATGTACGCTGTGGTCTAAGAAAGACAAAATCTTTTTTATAATCAGATGTCTGTGGCATTGCTTCAAAAAGTGTCTTTTTGACAGTGAATCGTTAAGATAAAAAATCTGTTTTTTGTTGTTTTTTTTAGTTTGGCCCTACCGAGAAAAGGCCATTTGGTCATAAATATCAAAAGGGGCTGGGGGAGTAAATGCGTTGCAGTGGCAGCCTGCCTCTTAGATTACAGCAAATCTAGTGTCCAAATCTGAAGTTATGGCCAGAGGGAGAGGAGAAAGTCTGAAATGAAAACAGCTCAATCACTAGCAAGCATCAAAATGCTCAGTGAATTTCATGGGAATCTTACTTCTTGTTGACAGTTGGGGTTCAACTGGGAGTCACAGAGAATGTTCAAGATTCATCCATGAAGGACCATGAGCATCCTATTAAAAAGTACTGTTGAGAACCCTTTTAATGGACCAGTCTGACCGCTGTCTGCAACAATTAATATGTACGTACTTTTCAAGAGCTATGCTCTTGTCCATGCAGGAGATGCAATTTCTCTCCAACGCTGTCATGGGCGCTGTGGACAAATCGAATAAATCAAAACAAAGTAATATCTGTACACACTCTAGATTGAAGTTGATCATTTGAGCGGTTGTCGAGAAAATTGACAGTCGAGCTACTGGAAGGCAAACCCCAGGTGATGAGTTCTTTTCTCCACAACTGATAAACACAAAGGTCAGAACATCTGAATTTTCGATTGGTAATTGCTGCAGCAGACTAAAGTGTAATTTGTGAAAAAAACAATTGTGTTTTTACTTTTGCAGCATATATTGTGTTCTTCCATACAACGTGGATCGCAGCACACTAAAACCCAGACACCACCTGCTCCCTTACAGCATTGCTCTGCTTGATGATGGCCCATCTGGCACCAATAAAAATGAATAATGACCTTGAAATTGCAGATTTTCTATCCTGTCAAAATTTGTTTTTTTTTTATTTAGCAAAAAAGCTTCTGTACGTGAGTGTATTTTTTTTAACATGTTCAAATATGTAAAATAAGTATACTCTCAACACTACAAAGTTCTGTCCTGAAACTACCTTGTAGCAACTTTTGAACAAAGCTGAGTTATCTCTGCACACTTAGCATCAGCATTCACGTCAGGGAGGAAGAAAATGCATTCCTTTATGAGCCATTTGTAGAACGCTTCTTTCCATCAAATCTGTAACAAGTCCATTTTCTGTTGGTAATCCCTCTCTGAAGGAACACATTGATATGTAAATTGTTGTCTCAGAATGGCGGAATGGTTATTAAAAGGGGGACGCAGATTGAAAATGATTCAGAGACGACCTCTGTAATGTATTCATACCACGGCAGAACACTGCTGGCCTAACATTTCAGATGTGACGCACGCTGTCGCTGGCACTTGCCTCGCTATCATTACTTTATAATTCTGCGAGATACATTTCCAACAGTGCAGAGGTAAAGGAGTACAAGTGTACCGGTGCTCATTTATACCTGAATAATTCCATCGCATGCTCCACAGCAGTGCAAGAGTGAAAATAGAGATGCTAAATATAAAAACAAGTAACCACTGAGGCTCTCTCTAGGCCATTTTAAATTGGTGCGCTACAAATATTCCAAAATAAAACTTGAACGCAAAATGTAACACTCAATCTTACTCTCGCCTCAGCACAAAACTGTCACAGGCCTTTTAGCTTTTTGCCCTCCTTCCCTTTCTGCAGCACATTGCTTAAAGGTAGCTCTGCCATCTCATATCCAGAGACTAGGGCTCCCATGTGACAGGGGCATGTACTGACATTTTTCCTCTCACTTCTCCACACCTGCGAGCGCTCGCATCAATCTCGGTCTCCAGGAGAGATCAGCAAAGCGACGAGGCCCAGGAAAGGTCCCGACCCCTGCTGTGTACTGGAACAAAAATCATCTGCACATGCAGGGACAGCTCATCTCCCAATGTAATAACTATCCAATCAGACCGTGGGTTTTAAAGGCTTATGGCAAACCAAATCCTGGTGACTCTTGTTGACCTTGTCATGATAGTATTCATTGTATTCATGAGAGAACACCTACCTTCAAACATACGAGTCCAACATGCCTTTCCTACCCAAATTGCCAGTATTTCCCTGGAGAAACGTGGGGTACAATGAATATGGAATAATTATTAAAGAAATGCTTATAGGCCACCACTGCTTCTACCAAAGATTTGTTGCAGCAGGCAGTATTGATGCTATTAATGAATCATTTCCATCAGCTCAGATACACACTGTGATTGTGAACTTTTCGACTCTAACGACTTATCTGTTCTTCCCCTCTTCATCTGATTAGCACGTCATCTTTCCACCTAAGTGATTTTCTCTACTCACTGGCTGTTGCGGTCTTCCCTTCCCCCACTCCTATCCTCTGCCCTCCTTTTATCCATCTTCCATTCTTGCACTCTCCATCTCCCCCCACACATCGACCCCTGCCTTTGTCCCACTCTCCTCTCCTGAATGTCCCTCTGCCTTCGCGTCGCCATCCCGAGGAGGTAGTTGTGACGACAGTGGTGATGCACGGCCCGGGCAGAGCCCACGATGGAGTCGCCGAGGAAACATGGGCATCATCAGCATCGGCATTGTCATCATCAGCCAGATGAGTAGAGCCAAACTTGAGGTCTGTCTGTCCCCATCAGGCTAGTTGACAGTCACAAACTCATCTCTTATTCACTCCACTCATCAATTATACACAGGCCAAAGGAGCCCTGAGAGGCAGGAGACGGCAAAGGCCCCTCACCACGTGTCGTCCCCAGCTGCAGCGCAAAGACACATTGCAGCACTCTGCGTCCAGGCATTATCATCACCGTCCTCCTTCAGTCTCTCTGAGAGCAGGAGGCAGCTTGTCATCATGCCTTTGGCCACTGCTGCTACGTGCTGATGTCATGTATCTCATTGTGAGGTTAAGGTTAGATCCTCCAGGTAACAAAGACGTGATGACGAGACTGTATACCTGGAAACCACCATTGAGTAAAGATATAAGGTGTTCTAACTCAGTCCATTAAATGAGCAAATATGATGTCACTGTTTATATTTTGAACTGGAATCAGCATCTGATTAGTTGCTCCCTTTGGATGAAAATACACTGACCAAAACAAAGCTGACAGATAGCTGACATTAATCCTGCTCAGGTATTTATACAAGCCTCCATTTTTCTGTCCACATGCTAAACCATTGTTTCCCCAACTGTGATTTACCACACGAGTGGGACCAATAACAACTAACAAACATGACATATAGTCTCAGAAAACAGATTTAGAAAGGAAAAGCAACATTTAACAGTCGAGACAGTGTGCTAAAAGCCCCATGTTGGGCTTGTATCAGCAATGTGTCAGCTAAAAGCAGAGTAAAACAGTGCTCCGAATTTACAGCGTTGTCAACAGAGATTAGATATCTTCTGATGTTAGGAAGGAAACATCTGAAACATAAGAAGAGCTGAGCCTCGTGATGTTATTGGGAGGATACAGCTGTCAAGTGGTCACTTCAGGCAAAAGATCAGACGCTAATGGTTGGTTGGGCAAGCTATTACCTGTGTGCAAACACCGCTAATTCTGACAAGTTCAAAACCCTCCCAGCCGTTCTCGGAAAAATACCGTCTACGTGGTAACAGGGCCACTCGCGCGTTGTCCAGGGCCTCGTGATGCTACCTCTAAAAAGTGCTGCACAGACAAGACTTTACTTTTAGTGCACAAGGCTTGTTTGATCGTTTAAAAAGACAAGCGTTCACTCACACACACACACACACACACACACACACACACACACACTTTTACAGTCACTACTTATTTCCATATCAGGCAATGTAGCTGTCGTTGGGGAGCCCATTCAGAGATGTGGGCTGTCCCTTAGATGAAAGATGTAGCATCTATGCAAGAGTTAGCGTGACATGCCCATTTCTTGTGCGTGTATCTCTTTCTGTGTGTGTATGTGTGTGTGTGTGTGTGTGTGTGTGTGTGTGAGGGAGAGCGACTGGTCACTACGTCATTAAGTAATCTGACCCGAGCAGGCAGCTCAAAACTAACCAGCCGTATCTAACAAGCTCAGCTCAACAGTTTCATTTGCATGCAACACAACTGTGATGGTGAGTGGGGTTAACTTGTTTTTACTTTACCTGTTTTTAACAGTGGTTACATTACAGTGTCCCCAATAAGAGAGCATCTGCTTATATAGATTTTTTAAAAATGATCCTTTAATGGTGAATCAGACAGTGTTGTCTAGCTAGGAGCAGACTGATTATTAATTATGCAGATGGCAACCTGACAAATGCTTGCGCACTTATAGCTTCTGCTGCTCTGTGATGTTTACTTGATATAAAAGTTGCACCTGTTGTCATCACAAAGGCACAATTTTGGGCCTGAAAGTGTTTTTGAAAGGGCAGCTCAAAGATATGCAGCTCCATATAAACTATTCTCACTGGAGCTGTGTCAAGTATGCATAATCCAGAGCAAAGCAAGATGCAATATCCATAACATGGTTGATAAAACATCCTGGCAGCAATTCTTCTAATTTTGTTATTGTGTACATGATGGCAATTGATCAACATCCCCTGCAAAACATACATGGCACATGGCTGTGAAACATGCTGCTGTACAGTAGCAATTCACACGTACTGTAAATCACACATGAGAGACCTGCCAAATCTGTATGGGATTGATAGACTTTAATCTTACTCGAAGATATTGATGTGTGATGTGAGAAGGAAATAGAGAAATAGAGTTGTATCCATCAGAGCCTAAAGCATGATATAAGGGAGGAGGGGATGGAGAGAGGGCAAGAGATAAAGATAGAGTGAGAGGCCACACAGAAAGATGGGCAGCAATGCTGATAGATTGCTGAAACCTGGAAAAGGGGAGTCTGTAAGAGGAGAGGTAGCAGACCAGTCACATTTCAAGGACAAATGTATTTAATCATCAGGGAAAAAGGGGAGATCCAGCCTAGACTGAGGAAGAAACTCAACACAACCAGCAAGCCCCAATTACTCCACTGATACCTATCGTGACGATGGGGGGAGATGCCAGTGATGTGGAGATAATGCTGATGAGTGTAGGCCAGTGTTGCTCTCTCTCTCTCTCTCTCTCTCTCTCTCTCTCGTGTCCCCTTTGTCATAGGGAAAGTCATTCTAATTCTGTCTGAGGATTTTCTCAAGCAATCGGACAGTAGGGCAGTGGTCAAAAGGCAGACAAGAAGTGGACCTCAGCCACACAGTGTCTCCAGAGACACATGCGTAGAAAATATATTATGGCAAAGTACCGAAGGGATTCAGAGAGAGTTATTCTGTTTCACATGAGGTAGAAGAGAAGCTGACGCTGGGCATGGCTAATGTGCCTTCACTAATTGGTTCTCCCCAGGGCCTGAGTTCAGAACACAGAAAACAGCCCGAACCATTTATTTCTGCATCTGTCTTCACCGCACAGCATGCTGCACTGACTATCATCCCATCCACTGCCCTTGACCCACATGACTCAGCCTGTCAACCTGCCACAATGAAGACACAATGTCAAAACTGAAACGAGTTAAGTGCCGTCGAGAATTAAATATGCTGCTGCTGGCCAGGATTCAGGAACGTTGCCATATGGGCTCCCAAAATCTGTTTTTCACCAAACTGTGTGTCCTCTGAAGTAAACAGAAATATGTCTTAAGGATGTAAGTTAATGCTCATGTCAGTGCTTTTTAGTACAGAACTGTCAAAATCTGATGCAAATTAATATAATTCATGAAAATGCACCATGAGCAGAAACATAAATGAATGCTGGTGAGGAAGCAGAGCATAAGTGGTTTACAGTATTTTATGTTACCGATTATTTGTCATATGATGATCACAAGCTGGAGGTCGGAAAGTTTTATTTCTCTGCAGAATCTAATCCAACCAGATCCCTCCCTACTCATTCCCACCAGAACCAGAAAACAAAAAAGTTTGAAAACTGAGATGTGATATAGAACTTTTTTTGTTTTATTTACAACAAATCCAAACACAGGACATTACTTTGAAGTGAAACAGGAAACACATAATACCCCAATTGTATATACGGTCTTTTTCTCCCCATCGTTACTGTTTTTCCTCAAGTACTGATGACACACTGAGGATCTGATGAAAACTCTCATCTATAAATAAAAAGCCACTACTGTTGTTCAGCTGCACAGCCTGATGTGAGAGTGGAGAGGGAGCATGATGCTGGGTAAATGGCCAAAGGGCCATTCGACACCGCGGCAGAGCCTAAACGTCGAAACAGCAGTGAACGAGTCACGGGAAAGCACAAAGACAGAGCTTGACATTAACTCATTAATGCAGGCCATCCTATTGTATGCAGGTCAACTGTAATGACGACTTACATAACATCCACACACTGACTTTCCCGTACATAGGGTCCTGTTATGACATTTTCATGATGTTGACAGAGATTCCATTAGACTGCACTGAGAGTGCAGCCATGCAGTTCTTTAGGATTGGACATATGAGAAAGGCATGATATACTAAAGAAATACTTGATCAAGAAACATAAATTGTGTATGTAGCTACATGAAAAACCACAAACTGTCAGCTTGACGCCGATAATGACTGGACAGCAAACTATTCTAAGACTGGAGAGCTTCCTTTTTTAGAATTTGGAAAAGTTACTGCATATATAAGAGTGTCATACAAAGTAACAAGACAGAATAATACTGTAATAATTACGTTGAAACACTTAAAGGATGAAGTGAAACCATGCCAATTGTATTTTTTTCTTTTCTCCTCTTTCTCTCTTGGGTTGGGAACTGGAATGCGAAAGGACTCGTACTATATTTCAAAATAAAAATTGCAAGTCCTCAAGAATTAATCAATGCTAAACAAAAGAAAATATGCATTATTTACTGTGCTTTGGGGAGAGCCAGGCCAGTTGTTTCCCCTCGCTTCATCTTTCTAACATTCCTGAGACCCACAAAATTTTAGATTGCACTGAAGAAAGGGATCATCTGCTCTATAACCTGCTGGAGAACACAGACCACCTCTGAGGGCTGACTGGCTCCTCCAGCTGGAAGATGTTTAGACAGGATCCGGTCTTTGCGTTGACAGGAGGGGTCAACAGTCAGGGCCACTTAAGGACTTACAGATTATTGACCGTTTCTCCAGCATGCACTCTCTAATAATGGAAGGGTCCAAAGCTGTCCAAATGTATTGGTGCACAATGCTTAAACAAATGTGCAACCCCCCAGGGAGATGAAGCTATGGATGGACAGTTATGTCACAACACAGATTTGCAGCAACTCAAACAGACTTAAAGGAACAACAATGAAATAGAGAGGCCACTCAATAAAAAGACCATTAGTGCCCCTTGCTGTAGCAGATGAATCAGAAACATGATGGAAACCCAATGAAAGTAAAAACAAGGAAGACTTAGGCAGTTTACAAATTCTCTTGCAGCTAACATGCCCCTGTCCTGATTTTTGCAGGCACGCATCATGTGCATATCGCTCTCGCTCCCAGCATGAAACCCTTATATGGGCTGTTGTCACACTGAAGCGTGCTAAACTGCACTGTTTGTGTAATACACACAAACCATTTTTACAATCAGTATTTCCAAAGCTAGGCAACGTTGATGAGAAAGGATGCATTTGCAAAGACACTTTCATGCATGTCTGAGTATGAAAAGATTATCTATAACATGACCATACATTTACTGTATGTAGATTGAAAAAAAGTGACAAGTATAAAACGAATTGGTCACAAAACTGTGGCTAGAACATTACCAGGGCCACTGCTCCTAACTTTAAAGGATTATTGATCAGCTGATCCAACAATCCTCCAAACTGAATTCTTCAGGTTTACTAGTGAACCAGCTCTACTCATTTCCCAGCTTCCTTCCTTTTTTTCTAAAGCATGTGAGATAGTGAGGAAAAACACTTCCAGTCCAGGATTTAGAGCAGCAGCTCATCGCTTTTGTTTTTGATGTAATGCCTTCATTCTTCACTTCACAGACCGCTGTGCGTGCAGCCAAAGCGAGCGAGGGAAGATTTTGTGCACAATGAGAAGCTCAGAAGCATGATGCAGGATCAAGTGTAAGCGGAGCCAGGCTTGAGCAATCGGACTGCAGTTCCAGTGGACAACACTTAACAGATACAGCGTCACACACACATGACTAATGGACCGGCTTAATGAGGTTCACATGCCACAGCACAGACGGTGCTTCCATTTCTGGTTCAACTTAGCTCGATATTAGAAGTACGTGTCATCAATAAATTCACATCTGCAAACATGCAGCTGTGAATCAAAACAAAAGCTGTTTATCTGGGATTTTCCAATGGAGATAGAGGCGAAGGGATCGGCATCAGTAATGGATGTTTGGAGGAAGAGGAGATGACGCGGGGGAGGCTCATCTCGTTGGTTGAACAGACGTTACTTCAGGGTACTTTTCCCAGCGTCTCCTTCATGGACAGGCTGAAGCAGGATTAGGCTCTGCAGGCTGTGCTGTGCTGTCCCCTTTCTAAATCTGCCTGTCGGTCTTTCTATCAATCATTCTGTTCACTCCAACTGATGTCACTTCTGAAGTCATGGTTCAAAGAAAGCTTAGTAACAATGTGCTATGGTTTCATTCAAAACATCATGCAAATAATCACTTGTGGAAAATGCTCCAAATACGATCCATCAAACTGACTGCTGAGGCACTGTCAAGTAATTCCTAATTAATTACTTAAGTTTGCTATAAAGTAACGTAACAGTAACAAGTTTCTGTCATTTGGAAAGTGCAGGAAATAAAGTATGCTGCTAGAATTTAGGCTACATCAATAGACATGCTATAAAAACACAGATTCTGCCTGCTACTGCTCAACAACTGTGCAAAAATCAACAGCAAGAACACAAAAGCAAAGAGGCAGTCAAACTAATACAGCTGAGAACAGGAGTTTTTTGGCTCCCCCCAAAAAAAGAATACAGCAAGCAGAGTTCATTACAAATGCGCAAAAAGGAACCTGTCTTCCTACTGAGCAATATTGATTAGAAAGCAGATGTGGCCCACTTCCTGTTTGTGCCATGGACTCCAACTTTGTGACAGCCAAACGGTCTGAAATGAATGAGTCTTTGGGAATGTTATTCAAAAAGAATAGAAACTAACAGGTCTATTCAGCTGTCTTGCCCTGTGACTCATGAGTAACTGAATTATTGTATCATGTATCATGTGTGCACTCACAGGCTCACAGGACACGCTTATCACTGAGAACTTCCTGCTCCCCAGTGATGTGAAATATGTGATCCTGTGATGAGTCCCTCATTCTGTGTGTCGAACTGTAAGCTAAAATAACAAGTACAGCCAAACCTGAGCGATCGCATACAACTGAACAGCAACTCCATGAAGTGTGAGTATGAAAATCTCAGAAGTCCCAGCAAAGACATCCAAATGTTCCTTCCTTTGGAATATGAAGAAGATTAAACACATTCTGTATTGAGGATAGAAATGTGGTTTTGACTTGAGACTGAAGTTGACCGCACTACATTTGTTGCCAGCTGAAAAAAGGGTGAAAAATAGACTCACCAAGCAATTTATTAGGAACACCATACTAATACTGGGTAGGGCCTCCCTCTGATCTCAAAACAACCTCAGTTCTTTGCGGTGTGGATTCCACAAGACATTGGAAACATTTCTTTGAGATTCTGCTTTGTGCGGACATGACTGGAACATTTGTCAGCAGCACATTTATGCTGCCAGTCTCTTATTCTACCAGATCCCAGAGGTGCTGTATTGGATTGGGGAAAAAAAACAAGCAAAACAATACGAAAAAAAAAACCAAACTCAAAACAAAATCTATTCTTTATTATCTATTTTAAAAATCTATTCTTATTTTATTCTTTAAACTTGTCTTGATGACACATGACAAGGTCAACAGTTTACTCACTAAATATATGTTGGGCTGATGTTGGCATCAGAAGGACTTTTGTAATGACCAAACAATATGCTGCCTTCATTTCTTCATCTTATCCCTTATCAATTTGCAATGAGAAACGCACACAACACAAAGCAACTGGTTGCCAACAAACTATCATTGTTTTCCTCCACAAAACAATGGAACAACACCTGAAGTTCTCATTCCATCACATGCTGGAGTCCCAAATTGCCATCAATTTTGTATGTGTTGTGTGTTGAGAGCGTGCGATACTGAAGAGTGGGAAAGCCGCACTGTAGCAGACCTCTCCCTGAACTCAGTTGTCTCTGCAGGCATGTTCGCTAACAGCTGAGGCCAGCGGGGGTTCTGCCCCGCTAGCCCAGTCATTAGCTCCTCCACAGCATGCTCCCAAAGCTGCTCTGCTAATAGACGCCAAACAACCCATCCAACCCCTCCAACGGACACACAACGTTCATACCACAATGGAGGCACTGCTCCTTTCTGCCGTTCCAACACCTTGCATCTTCATTGGTCCGTCAACATCTGTTAACACCATTTTATTACAAAACACACAATCCATTTACAAAAGGGGCAACACAGTAGAAAACACAACCTTTTAAATAATAACTCTTGAGTGCTTAAATAGCAGAGATACGAATTTAAACGACTATGAGATACACAGTTACTTGGGGGAGAGGCCGGGAGGTCGGGAGATAAGTGGGTGTGATTTATACTTTTTAAGTGCGTGCCGACGTGTCAGAGTCATTTTTATGCAGTACTGTCTCCAGACTGGGTAAGATTAAGAGCTACGCTGTAGTGTCCTTAACTACTGAGTTATTGCTCCTGTAACAGTTTGCATCGCGTTGAATCCCAGTCAGACATGACTGGCACGACCTCGCACTTCATGTCATGCACACGGAAAATTGTACTGTAAGTACAACTAGGACAATCAGTTAAGACTTTGGTTATGTACAACAAAATTACGAGAAATGTCCAAATATCCCTACAGGTGACAGTTAACATAGATTATCACAGTAAATACGGTTCTATTCAAAAACCTTCACAAAAATCCACAGTACACCAGCATTTTCATGGTATAAAAATAAGTTACAAATCTGAATAAATATTTTACACAATACAGTTATAAAATATGCTGCATTTTACAACAAGGTTACACAAAACACTTTTTGTTTACACCACTGGATATTAAGAATATTTTCAGCTTGGTGCTTGTTTTTTTTTAAAAAAAACATTCATTTAAGTTTTTTTGATTAACACAAACGTTTAAAAAAAAATGTTAGTCCCATTTCGCACCACACGTGGCTACTGGAGTCGTTTCAGATATACAAAACTGAAAAGGGAAACTGCGGCATAGCCAAGTTTCACTTGCTTTCATTGCTCCCCCGGTTCAGTAGAGATAGATGCAGAGCGTCCCATCCCATACAGATAAACCTCCTATGAGCGAGGATTTCCCCTTAAGTATTAAGTCCACAGATGACTCCTTACAAGCTGAGCACAAAGACAGGAGAGAAACAGAGAGAGGCAGAGAATGAGTTGTTCCCAGTGTGTCATGAGAGAGATTACAGTATGAGAAATGGGCTTTACCCTGGATGTTCAGACATTGAGCTGACTTCCTTTGCAGACACATTACACTGTGTATTTTAGAGCTTTCGCTGTTCTGAACGACTGAGGGCAATTAATGGAATAATGAACTGTGGCCAAATATGACCTCATGTTTGAGTGAGACTAGGAAATGCCAAGGGTTGTGGCTTCAAAATGGCCTGTTTCTCAATTAGCCGGCTTCACGGCAGTCAGGAAGAGTGAAGCTGTGGGCGATAAGTAACCACCTACGATGATGTTTCACCGCAGGAGGGCCTCAGCCAGGGGTAATTACCATAACTTCAAGATATCAGCTTCGTTTGATCTGGGTTTTGCCAAAAGAATATCCAGAGTTTGTACGGTAGAGACTTGTGGCTTTCACAGTTAACAATTGAGAATAAGATAGCAGCTCTGTGCTGTCTACATACACAGCTCAGCATCACAGATGCTTTACTGATGCTGACAGTGATATTGTCTCATTAATGCATCTTATCTTTATGCACCAGTTTAGTCTTATTGAACGCCTGTGACTGCAACATTGCTGCTACAACCCATGCCAACACTGTCCTTGTTAATTTAAAAAGAAAAAAGAAAAAAGGAAACTTCTGTATATTGCAGTGCCACTCGTCTGCACAATATTATTTTTTTGAGGTTTACTTTTTGTCTGTATTGTTCATGCGTTTTTTAATATGTTGACATCAACAAGTCAGGTCAATTATTTATGCAGTTATTGCAAATTATTGCAATTGTAATTTTTGGCTGCACGGTAAGTTGTTTCAGCCATCTAAAACTAAATAAATCTTGAAGTTTATATCAATACAATGTTATATATATGTAACACTTTCACACATGCAGGCCTGGCTGGGCTTACCTGCGCTTCAGCCGCTTTTGAGGAAGTGCTCTGAAAACAAAGAGAGAGTCTGTGAGGCCACAGTTTGAGAGCATCTTTGTGATACATGTTCCCCAGCTGATTCAAGTACAACTCGACTTGTGACAAATGTAAGAAGCTCACTATGGAAACACTGTTGAAGAAAAAAAATGGAATCCTGAACTGCCGCTATGTAAGCCTCTCTCTGTCCATCCCACCTCCATGTGCTGGGGCTCGCCCCATTATATTTACTGCCACAGGCACCAATCACTTCATTTGTTTGGGGATTTCATGCATTAGGACAACCTTGACATAAATTGGCTGAGCGCTGATGGTTATATTCAACTATGAAACCAGAGTCCAGCAGCAGCCCCTGCAGTTACTGAGCCTTCAGGTCTAATTAAAATCAGTCAGCCTGTGTGCTGATCAGCACACTTGCGTGCCATATATCTCCGGTAAGATGACCACCCTGTTATTTTAGGCACATTGTTCCTCTTTCTGAATTCGTTTCCAGCCTTTTATGGTGTACCATAAACCTAACCTTGTTTTCTCATCTCAGTTTTGAGTGTCGTCTTGTCTTGCAGGGCTGCACGGAGTTCAAATAAAATCTTAGCTAATGTTTAGTGGATTTTGGTGCACTTGAAGTCAGATGAAATATATAGGTTGGAGGTTTTGGAGTTACATTTGCACGGTGGCAAGTGATCATTTCCATTTTTATATGAACGTGATTTGGAATGCACCACTTCCTCATATAAATCTTCCATCTCATATTATTTATCAGCCAGACAAGTTTATAAAAGTGAAATGCAGCCGTAATATATCTCAGCCTAAACAGTCTAAAATACTTAAATGACTGGGCCTCTTCATTATCATTGCTTGTGATGGCTGACAAAACAAAACAGCCACTGTATCTGGCTACTGTCAAACAGCCGACATCCTTCATCAGGTTTTACAGTAGACAATGTTTGCCTCTTCACACACAAGACAAACAAAACCAAATGTGTTTTCTCTGCACTTGTTTTTAAACTCGCTGCTGAGGTCAGGACTTGGTGCCACCTGGTGGAAGGAAATGTTAATGCTGCACACAAAAAACCCCTACAGAGGCTTACACACACACACACACACACACACACACACACACGCACACACAGGTGTGGAGTGCGAGGCAATAGCTTTTAAACACTTTCTTGCAGCACTTTAAGGTTTCGCAGAACAAATCCTACTGGGGATTACGTAATATTTACACATGGGCGACATGTGTTTGGCCGAGACAAAATGGGTCTACAGCAGTGGGAGCTTGTTTGTCTGTGTGTGCACAAAGAGGCCACTGGCGTCATCATCATCATCATCTCACACACACACACACACACACTCTCACCTATAGATGTTTGGGTCTAGCAGCATGGCCGTGTCCTGCGGTAACTGGGATAAATGCACCACTTTAGTCTTCAGCTGACAGCGCTCCGTTTCATTCACCCACACGTCAGGTAGTCTGCAAGACAACACAGACACACACATGTGGAGAGAGAACGTTTGGTTTAAGCTTTAACAAAAAAAGAGAGAGAGAAGAGGGGGGTTGGAGTGGGAGCACGGCTGAGAGGAGCGGGTGAGAGAGATGGACAAAGAGCCTCATTGAGTCCAGGGCACATGTTGACACCTTTCCCTGAACACCGAGTACATTTCCTTAAGTAACATGGCCTTGACCGAAGCACCGGGGCGGACACGCGAGCACACAGGTGTGTGGACCTTCACAAACACACAAACAGAGGACAAAGCGTGCTGTCCTCTCATGTTGTCGAGTATCGAGTAGCGTCTAAACTCTGTCTTCCTGATCAGCTTTTGTCCATTTGTGTGCTCTACCAGTGAATGACTGCGGGAGCTCAATGACAGAGAGGTGATGGTTTCAGAGTGACAGGCACATACAAACACACACACGCATGTGTACATGAAGTACTGTGCGGCTCAGCTGTACCTCACTGTACGCGCCGCGGCAGGGCGATCCCCTGTGAATAAGCAGAGTGTGCGAGCACTGGCGTGGCAAGTCAAGGTGCAGAAGAAAGAAACAAAGAGCTTAGCGAGCTGACTGCACCTCCCCTCCCTCCTCCAGCCTCCCGTCTCCACCCCCAGCATTCCCCCCGTCACTATGTGCGTCATCGCCGGAGCCCCCAGAGATGCAGACATACACGCACAAATGCACACGCGCGCACACACTCACTGCGGGCGGCAGTTAAGCAAGCGGGCAGCCACCCAGCCAAATCGCTCATTCACATGCCTAGTCAGCCCATTCAGTGGACGATGTGCAGGTAGTTCTTCATATGCAGGACATTCAGAGCAACCGGGTGCAGGTAGAGAAGGAGAACAAAAAGAGGTTCAAAGTAGAAGAAAAAAAAATGCACAAATCAAGGACAGGAACAGAGAGGGGGGAGGGAAAGGGAAAGTGGAGAGGGAGGGGAAACAACTCACTTACACAGTGGTTGGAAATCCTTTTATGGCATGTTTAAAGTGCTTGGAAGGCGAGGCCAGCCACATGGGACGACTTAATAAATACTACAAAGATGAGGAGACCACTGTCGTTCACTTGTAATCTCCCAACATCCCATATGTGATGTTGCATTAAACATAACCATGCAAACTATCACTGTCACAGGAATAATATGTAATCACCACTGTTTGACCCAGGCTTGACTACATGTTCGTTGAGATCACATCACAGATGGGGGATTTCTGACCATGCCCTTTGAATGAGGACCTGTACAACACAAGCATGTGTTAAAAAAAACACAAAACACAAAACACAGCGCCCAGGGTTAAACACAATTCTCCATATCTTTAATACACAGATGAGCACTTTTGGGTTACAGCTGTAGTTCTAGTTTTTCATAAAAGCATAGAAAAGGTTTTTTAAGTGTTTGTGTCCCCTTTAATGGTGGGAGCAAGAAAAAAAGGAAGTTGAAAAGAGGCAGGGACAAGAAACAGTCCCCCTTCAAAGCAGCCTTAAAGTTTGGGTTAGTGTTGAGTTAGTGTCCTTGTGAAAAGCACATCTCAGATGACAGAGGAGGACCTGCACAGCGTTAAATATACAGTAAACACCCAAGCTGGCTTGTGTGCGTGCGCACGGTGCCATGCATGTTCCACTGCAGAGTCGGCGTAAACACGCCAGAGCGAGTGTGCTGTGGTACTGATGAGTTATTACATTCTGATAAATGGGAGCCACACAGGACTGCTAAACTTGGGGGGGTCAGCATGTCACTCATACTACACCAAAGTGTTCACACCACTTCCCCCACACACACACACACACACACACACACACACACACACACACACACACACACAAAGATTTTCAAAGACCTAAAAAAGTGCATCCCCACCCAAAGACTCCATTCAGTCACACCAAGCCAAATAAAGACAAATGGATTTATTTTATTTTCCAGAGGAGACTGTTTGGCTCGTTTCTTTATGAGCCAGAAATGTATATTGTGAGTGAGGCCTCTGTGGGGAGAGCTACTGGGGGCGCCTGCCAGAGTTAAGCCCAGTCTTCCACCCTGAATTGATGGCCAGCTTCAGGGCTTGACGTTCCCAGTGGTGACAGGAGCAATAAGTTCATCAAAAAGCAGCAAAGTGAATATTAAATCACGGCCCTATTAAATGGCTTTATATGGAACTGAGCTGGAGTGACTGCAGGAGTTCATCACCCTTATAAACAGCATCATTCTTCAAAGCGGAAGATAAGAGGCCCAGAGAGCTGGTTTGGGGGCTGCAAAGGTCGATGCAGCCTCTGGCAACAAGAGAGGGACCACAAAAGGTGCATGTTAAAATGACTGGTTTTTGTGCTCAGAAAGTGAAGCGACATGCTTATTCTAATGTTCATCAAAATTGACTCATACACTGGTAACTGTACCTAATATCCATCAGTACAATTACAGTAGCTACTTGCACACAACTGGTTAATTTAGTATTTGCACGTTTTCAAGTTTCCGGCCTGCAGCTGTTTTCAGTTCTGTGCCACTGTGTGAAACATTTCTTTCGACCACAAATTTTCCCCTCACGAAATTTCACGGCTGCAGGCAAGACTACAGCGTATCAACTGACTTCAGGAAAAGGTATCCCGCTCAATAAAAAACAAACCAAAGCCAACAAGACCTTGGTACATGATTAAAATCAAGTGCAGCAAATATCTGTGCATCAGCCTCATGCCGGTCTGCATCAGGGTGAAGCCCTGAGGGCAGAGCCAGATATTGTTTAGGAAATTCTTAAGTGATTGATTGATATCTATCTCTGCATGCAATTGTTTGACCCTTGGGAAGATCATTTCACTAATATAAGCTCAAAGTCGCAGTTTCTCTGTTGTATTTCAACCCATTTATAAACTGTGCGAAACGCTTTCCTGCAGTTCGGTTCTTTTATTCTCTGTCCTTTAGACCAGATACGTACCTACTTACAGTGCGTCTATGGCGCACAACAAAATGACACTGGCTGCTTTTGCAATTTCACGACAACAGCGCAGTTAAGCATGCACAAATTGGCCGTATTTGGCCTACTTCTAACTTGCCCATGTTCACCGGCTGCTCATTGAAAATGCGTTTAACCGTTCGTGTACGGCTGTTACTCAGTGATCAAAGAGGTGCACAAAGAAAGGAAAGCATTTCCCATAGATGTCACTTTTATGTTGGGTTTTTTATTTTTTTTTTTAGAGATCTTTGATCCCCGCTCCAGCTCTGCACGCTGAATTAGTGATGTGATGAAGTTCACTGGATTTTTTTTTCCTCCTGTGGGAGTCAGTGGGGTTTAAACAATATCTATAAATACATCTAGGTAAAATAAATAAAATATTAAAATGACTCATAGGCTTACACCGTAAATGACATTTTACCGCTAAATGTTTAGATTGTGTGAATTTGAGGAGGTCTGTTCTGTTCAAAAGATTGTTGATGTTAATTTTTAAATTTTAATATATACTTTTTCCATTACATATGGATTTGATCTTGTTACCCTACAGGAAGGCATATTCTGATATGACGCAGGAAATTGGGCCATATATCAAAACACTGAAAAATTGCTATTCGCAAGAGTCGTGTGATAATTGTGCACTTTGGCAGCTGCCTAAAGACAAACAGGGCAAAAAAAAAAAATTACACACAAGCTAACAAACGTCTCAAGGATTAAACCTATCTCGTTCATTATAAGCACAGTGTTGTCTGTCCAAAATGATGTGCCAGGATGCTAGTGGCTCACGGCGCTCGCTCTCGTTAACCATGCAGTCTGCTGTTTATTATTCAAACGCAGTCAACAGCATACAGGGGAATCCACTCAGTCATCCATCAAAGATTAGACAGCAATTATGCTTCTCTCTTTCTCTCACAATCCGCCCAGCCCCCTCTTCCTCCTCGGCGAGCTGCTGGTGGCTCGTGTTCAGAATGGTTCGTGTTAATCAGTCACTCATTAATCCAAATGGAGTTAATGAGTGTCAGTCGGCGTGTGAATGGTTTGCTCGAGTATTAATAAACATTACTTCCCACATTCACGTGGCCGATCGTTGACTGAGCGAGTGAGAAACGCACACATGCAAGCACACAGTGTACTGCACTTGATGCTGACCTCGGTGCTGAGGGTCACAACCCGTCATAGTCAAAGACTACAAATTTACCTGGCCGAATTAACCCTCAACTCTGATCATCCATGTTTGAAAACAATTTAGCTGAGACGGTGGCGCGTTCATCGAGCATCTGTCGGCCCTCATCCTAAATGGCTTTTCTCTTGTAAAACATGATGTTTGAAAGAAAATGTGAACATATACCTAAGATAAGCAGCCTTATCTAACATTTTGGATTCCTACATGAATTCCTGAAAAAGATAATTTGATTGAAAAAGGTAAATTTTCGTATATTCTATATATTCATTACACAAAGTGAAACATTTCAAGCCTTTTGTGATTGAATTTGGATGATAATGGCTTAAAACTCATGAAAATCAGAAACTACATCTGAAATATTTCTTCAGATCAATCAAAGAAGCCAAATATTCAACTTCTAAAAAGTATGTTTGTTTATACACTCAGTACTTGGTTGGGGCTCCTTTACCACAAATTACTATGTCAACAATTCTTAAAAACCGATGACAAATATTGAACTTTTTCACGATATATAATTTTTTTTTTTTTTTTTAGATGCACGAGCACTAGCTTTAGTCTTTCATTGTGAAATCATGTATGTAGGGTGCTTGAGGGACATGATCCCTTTTACAAGTTCTAGTCCTTGTTTTAAAATGAGTCCGATAGAAATGTTTAGAACTCAGCCCGAGACTCAGATCGTGGAGCGAACGTCAGTTTTATAAGCTAACTGCAACTGATAAAATCTACCAGCAACAGAGAAGAAGTGAAAAAAACAAAAGGATACAAGCACACGTGCTGCACAAATTTTAATCTCCTGGTAAATGTTTATCTTATGGCAGATAATGCAGCCATCTGCACAGTTTAAGACATCAGTGTGTATTTCCTTCACTGCCCCTCCATGGATTGGTTATGGGTATTAATGACCAGAGCCCTTGCCAGCCGCGGGGCAAACATATGACTCAGGAGCATCACTGATTTCTCCTGCACGGACTGAGCCAAAAGGCATCTCCCTCTCATTCTCCATCTCGCCGTTTAATTCTCGCCCCATTATTCATTCTTTCTGGTTTTCATTCTGCCTCTTCGCCACATTTCTGTCTCCCACAACCATTTGGTTCCCACTCCCATTTCTCACTTTCCTCAATTCTCTGTCTCCACCATTCTTTCCCTCATCCACTCTGCCTCTGAGCCTCAGTATCAATCTCCATCTGTGTCTCTCTGTTTGGAATTAATCTGACAGGTCTTTCCTGATCACCAAACTTCATCTTTCTCTTCCACTCCCTTTCCCTCATTATTTCTCCGTGCGCAAGATTAAACTCCCACATGCGGGGTGAGGAGGAGACTGCAGAGGTGGATCAGAGAGGGGAGAAGGAAAGGAGGGAGGAAAGACGGGAGGCTGAGGCAGCAGAAGGCTGACAGTAAAAGGGTTTAGCTACAGTATGTTCATCGGTGGCTGTCAGCTGCAATCTACTTCACGATGCATCATCCAGGTTTCTTTGCCCAGTGCCATCTTTGCTCTTCTTTTCGCTAAACCTATTTTTCTTTTTTCCCCCCAATCTCTTCTTCATCTCCTTTGACCTTGCCCCCTCCTCCCATCCATCCATTCCCTTTATCTCCCTTTGCCCTCGGTCTTGCTCTCTTTCATTCTTCCCCTCTCTTCTCTCTGATCCTCTTCAGAGGCCGTGCAGTCAAAGCCTTTAATGGGAGTGTGGGAGTGTTGGAAGTGCGGTGGGAGCTTCCCTTGAGCAAGAGCCTCGCTGAGAATCACAGCATTCTGTGAAGCCTCCAACTCACCGTGAGACCGACGCATTTCATTCCGAGCAGAGTGCCGACCCTCCCCGCCCTTCTGCCGATTGCTTAAATGAGCTGATGAGTAAGTGGTGCCAAGCTTCACCTCCAATGGGCTGAGCCTGGCGAGGCCTGGCGTGGAGCTCGGGAGGACCGGGTTCATGCTGCAGTGGGCTGAGCGTGAGTTTTTGTTTTTTTAGAGGGAGCTCCTGCGGAGGTTACACCAAAATGCTGTGACGGACATTTAGGGGACATCAACGGAACGATTCGAGGTTTTTCTAAGTATGTGCAAGCCAAGCAGACGGTATAGGACCAGCGCCAGACTCAGAGAAGGACAGCAACAGAGGTTTTTTCATGGCCAAGCCCAGCATTCTCTACATCAGCACCACAGGCAAGAGGAGGTGTCATAAGAGTGAGTCCTCAGCTCCGTCTGAGGAGAAATCTTTTCAGGGGAGGAGCTAATGTGATATATACTGGTGTTGCCTGGATGGGAAGGAGAGTCGTAAAACCATCAGAGGCAGATAAACATACCTTGCCGATGTTCACTCGGACATGCGTGCACCCCTGCTGCTCAAAAAGGAAATGTTTGTGTGACAGGCACAGGCTTTGCACCCCTGACAGGGACCACAAGGCCGGTGCATGGCATTCCCCAGCCCCCAGCCCTGGAGAACAACACCATGACCTCCCGCAACGCTCGCCCCACTCCTTCCCTTTCTCCTCCGACCTCCTTGTCTCCTCATGTGCCCCCAACCACACCCAAACAGAGACTCGTGGTGCCGACACACTGGGCACGCTGGCTCCGAGAGCTGGGGCTTGAACTGGACAGTGGTGGGGACAGTGACAGAGAGCAGGAGGGGACACTGCTCATCCTTTCAGCCACAGACTGATCCAGCCACTCAAAGCACCTGGTGGGCCTTTTCCATGTCGTCAGCCATCAGACTCCACAGCACCATAGCACCCAGTACCTCCTGCCCCCACTGACCGAGACCCCCGACCACTCAGTTCAGCCGTCTCCTCCACAGCACACGTATAAAAATGCAGATTTACTTTACAGCATCTATTATTCCTACTTTTTCCTCATTTTATTTCATTTTGACTTATTTCTGATGCACAGGTATTTATGGAAATGCTTTCCTTTGATGTAACTACATTCCATCGTGCCGTGCTGCTGTGCAAATTGAATATCCCCTACGGGGGATCAATAACGGCACATCTCATCTTATCTTATCTCACCTCATCTCTCTTATCTACATCATAAGCCTGTGCAGGATACTTTGTATACGTAGCATCGGGCTCCTTATTTGTAGATCAGTGACATTTTAGAGATTACCTGCAAATCTCAGAGATAATCTCTCCTCATTTTTTTGTGGTTTGTGGATACAGTTCTATAATGCAGCCTCTATTTATTTAAAAAAAGACACACATTGACACACACACACACACAAAGAGCACAGTATTTCAAAATCTAGCTGAACTGGTTTCAACAGGAATAGAGCCGCAGTGAATAATTTCATTAGAAAGTTGCTCTAGGTTATCTGGCATCCCAGAAGTGTCCACTGTGCTATGCTATGTACCACAACGGCTACATGCTCTTACCGGTTGTCATTTGTGATTTTTGTTTCGGTGTCATGCTTCCAAAACTTTGTCAAAACTTTGCCTCCCTGAAGTATTTCAGTTTAAATGAGCTGAAACCAAAGCAGGGTCAGTGCAGGGGAACAGGGCGCCGGGCCCAGCTCCAGTCACCCAGTCGAGCGAATGATGCTTTCTTTTGGGGGGAGGGGGTAACGAGTCAAGGAGCCACAGAGAGCCAGCTAGTCGATTTTGCCGGGGTTCAGGTAAGGCCTGCATCCTTTCTTGTTGTTGGCAACCAATGGCATTTAGTGAATGTTGTGACCTATAAGTAGCTGGTAGAGCCAAATAGCAGCTAGCAACGCCGATGCACCTTTCCGTGAAGTTATTTGTCAGTGCCGTGTAGCCTTCTTCACGTGTCGCATCTTTATCTTTAATTTAAATATAATATTGAGTAGGAGAAGTTTTACTCACATGTCCTCAGGTGTCCAGTGCAAGAGAACCTTGACCTTGCCAGACCCTTCTTTCCTTCTGGCCAGAACCTGCATGGAGACGAGCAAGCAAAAACACCAGCCGAGTTACAAAAGGCACAAACAAGACACATACAAGATGAGAAGACTCCTATCCTGTCACCTCACTCAGTCAGTCAACTGGCCGTCAGCAGCCTCACCAATGAAGAGCAACCACCAAATATTTACCAAAGACACATTAATTTAACCTACATATTATAGTTAATTTAAAATCTCAGGCCAATTTGCGACGTTACAACACCAGATTTGCATAAGTGTGTCAGGTTTGGCTGGTGTTGCAGCAGGCTCGTTTGTCTGCGGAGAACCGGCTTCAAAGACGTGCCCCCATCCTGGCCCCATCTCTGATGAATAATGAGGCTACATGCTTCAAACGTCTCACCAAGTGAAACAGTGGCTGATCATTACACTAATAAGCAGTGTGAGCAGTCTTAATAATGCAAGAGCCAAGTGAGAGTTCTATTTTCAACTGGATCCATCCCACATTCCCCTGCAACATACTGTAAGAGCAAGGAATTCAAATTCAGACAAAAGTTTGTTATCTCCTACATATTTGGACTTAACTGAGAACTGCTTATCACAGCTGGCATTGTAGAGCGAGGGAGCACCAGGCAGATAAAGATGGGGTACAGACTGAGCAGTTGTCGCCACTGCTCTCGTTGTGAAACGTTTCAGCACCGGGCGCCATGGCGCTTCAAACAAGACAGCGTCTGATTAAAACCAGCACCTACTTTCTAACGTTTGTCGCAGTACCACGGGACGATGTGTTCAATTTATCCGTTTTGTGCTCCGTTACCCGGTTGAACGAATCAAGATTTGATCTGCTGACACAACCACACACTGAAAATACATGGCAAAATACATACAAGGCAAAAGCAGATTTCCTGAATAGCTGACCTTTTTTTTTTTTTTTTTTTTTTATAAACGTATAACATTTCATCTCTCATGCTGTGTTGGTTTATAGTAAAACTGGTCTGGAATCCACACAAATATTGTCAGTGGGGAAAAAGAAAAGCTAGAAAAATAACCAGGAGTGTCAAAAATAGCCTCAGATAGAACCTCTTGCGTCAATTGGCCCTTTTTTGTGAGGAATTTCTATTTTTAGGATGGTGAATGAGTTCACATGTGAAGAACTTCTCTTACGCACATGAATATCTGAAATTATTTTTATGACTCCAGGGACCGGCTGGGGCATTGATGGAAACTGGTTTGAGGACAGGAGGGAGGAGGCTCCACTGAGACAAGAGACACAGACGGAGACGGAGACCTAGAATCACTCCTCTCCTCATCTCACTACTTTTCTTACCCTCCCACTTCTTAGCCGAAACATTCATTAATCCCTTTGTTTTAAGGGACCTCCATCACTTTAATTTTAATATTTATTTTGCACCTTTTTATGCCCAGATCCTCGTTAGTCTTCTGTCCAGGGCAAAATGACAAACTACAATTATTTCTTCTCTTCCAATACTTTCTCTAAGCTAATGTGTTATGAAATACTCACTCCCTTTTGCCCTCGTTGCAGGAGGGGCTTTGTGCAAGATATGCGCAAATCTATATTTATATTCTGATAAGCCTCCAGGTATAGAGTTGTCTGGAGGAAGAAGTCCTTAGGAAAACAAATGGGACACAAATGCACTTAACTAACATTTCGAAAGAAATACTAAGACGAGACTGGCAGATATGAATTCTGTTTTGTTTCTGCTGGCTTGCGGCCACATTTGTCTACGAGGAGCTTTGTCAACAGAAGCCAAGTTGGAAAACCAACCATGTTGTTGCCTCTCGTCTGCAACATAGTGTCCTAAAACAAGGGAACAGGTAGAGAGAGCAAAGCAGCAGTAACAGCATGGGTGATGAATCAGAACAGATTACTCACGCTTTAACAACAATACTTGATAAGAAATCTAGACCCTTTCTGTGACATTTAAAAACAAATATGAGTGCTACAGATGGACTTTAAAGGAAAGGAATCAAGAACAGAGTTCTGCATCCTGTTCTTCAGTAACAAAGAAAATTGGAACAGAGGGATACATGGAGTAGATGCTGTAGTGGTGTCCTGCTGTCTGCGTATGTTCTCTGAATCACATACATGAACATGTAGGTATGTAGTAAATCCCCACATAATCTCCACCTTTCCTTTCAATGTGGCCATTAAGCCATGGCAAGAAGCACAAATGTTTATTATGACAGTTTTTTTTAATAGTCAAATTATCTTAAGTCTTATTAACGTGTACTTTATTTCCATAATATTTCTTGGATCATTTATTTCATGACACAGATTTTGCAGAGCATTAACCTACTTTCACAAAAATTTGCATTGTCTCACAATTTTTCTTGTTTATCCGCCCTCTGCCTTTATCCGTCATAATAGTTACTGATGCTAAATCCTCATCAGGGAGACATGACAGCATTGGGGCCTGGCTGCAACATTAGCCTGAATCCAGCAGCCTTACAATAAGAGTCTCAAGCCCTGCGGCTGTGGCTCAGTACACCAGCAGCTGCTTTACTGCCCTCTTTAATCAAAAATGCATAGCTGTTAACCTGTGCCCTCAGGCTCCCCGTCGCACCAGGTTAGTAATCACAAACCCAGCATACACTTGAAGGGGCCATGACCATGTATGTAAAGAGATGGAGAAGCGTGCTTGTGTTTAAGCAGCACGAAGTGATTTGTGAGCCGAGTGGCCCGATGAAGGCAGCTGGTGCTTTAAAGGACAGATCTTAATCCTCCGTAGACCAGAGTGAGGGAGGGAGGTATGAGGGAGGGAGAGCAGGAGGAAACAGGGAGTTAACAGACGATATTAGCGTGGCTCAAAAACAAGGCAGTGAAAACGGCAGGACCAGAGCCGGCGGAAGGCAGGCCTGCTGAAGCTGGGTGCCTGTCTAGTGTCGCGGGGTCAAGCTGCGGATGACGCAGATTGGCGCAATAACAAAAATATCTCATCATAAACATGACTGAGTTGCTCTGGCGTTTCAGCAGGTCCACTGGCCAAACTCCACAGGACCCCCACGGCTCTCCTCCATCCCCCAGGCCTGGGAGGGCCCGTTGGGGCTCGGGGTCTGACGCAGCGCAGCAGTCCTTCTCCACTACAATCCTCCAGGGGTTGGAGAGATGAAGAATGTATGCCCAACTGGCTAGATCGCCTTCCGACTCCATGACCCTGACCTTTGCTTAACCCCCTCTTCCTTGTCCTTTTTCTCCAAGTTTCTGTTTCTCCCCATGTGTTGCTCTCCCTCCTCTGGCTGGCTCTTCCCCCCCAGTCTATGTCCAAATATGTGGTTACCTCTCTTAACCTCTTCCCAAGCTTTATCTTCACTTCTTTTTTTCCCTGAGCTTTTCTTTAAAAAATCTTGGCTGCTGGAGAGCAGTTGGGGTTTGTAGGAGCCGAGCAGCGCAGAAAAGAGTTGAAAGGGACTGAGCTAAGAGTAAAGCAACAGTGTAGTGAGGACAGCACCCGTGTCAACGCTCTATTTACATTTTACCATGAACAGAAGCCTTAACCACAAGTCCCGCTAAAACTGCATTCAGCATCAACGATCTGCCTTCTTGATATTTCTTAAATGACTGCCGGTGGAAATGCATTTTAATGGGGAAAGGAGGCACGACATGACATCATGGCTGTTTGCACGCTGAAGCGATGGCTGCATAACATGCAAGTGTATCACACACTTCACATTACCGTAACCTGAACTTGCTGATTGGATCAGATTGGATTTGATGTCTATTATCGATCTGTGAGTAAGGTTAAACAAGCAGGGCTTCAATAACATTAAGGTTTACTGACTTTCAATAATACAATGAAAATATGATCTTTGGTGAGGTTTTTGTGCTCCAAATTTCTGTTGTACAAATTTATGACTTAATTAATTAAACTGTGAAGTTTAATTCATGTAATGCATTAATGCCATACTGTGATATAAATTGATCTTACCTGCTCTAAAGTATTTATTAACATCATGATAATATCAATATCACATCATCCGTACGACATTACGGCGTGTGTCTGCTGTGCCTGGAAACATAGATCAACCCATGTGGCTGAAGTCACACGTGAAGCGCCTCAGGAGACGTTTTCGCTTTTCTCTTAGGGGAGAAAATGTTCTGTATGAGAGATGTAGATTCTTCTGCTCGTGAGCACACTAATTATTTCTGCTAGGTTAGCCAGTGGTGGCATGCCACGGAAGCATGCAGAATAGCTCGCTAAATGTATTATTTATGTGACTGAACTCATTGGTGGTTTCGGGGGACTTCAAATAGCAAATTCTGCCTGTGAAGTGCTACAAGAGCCTAATACAGGTAACAAGCAGGAGTATGTTTCTATATGAATAAAATGGGGACTATGCTGAGAACAAAAGGAACGAGATCATGTACAGTATGTGAAAGAGGAAGGCAGCACACGATGACCCTTTCTTTTTCCAGCTGAAATGCAAAAATGACACCATGATGCAGTTTGGAGGTTCTGAACAGGAGACAGGGCGCTCCCTAGTGGAACTGAAGAAGAAGAGCAGTTACTCCAAAGCAATCTGCGATTCACAGCCCTCACACCCACCATGTCATTACGGTGAATGTTAATAAAGAATTCACTTTGCCACTCTTTAAAGTCGTTGCCAATGACAGATGGCGAATCTTCCACTGGAAAAATAGCTTTTCCTGTGAGTGTTCACATGTGCCCTCAATAATAAGGTGCAAAGGCACTTTACAGCTCATTAATAATGCAGCCCGCGCTGGGCTCAGGATGGCATGAGCACGATACACAAAAACAATCCAATTGGTTTCCTGCGAAGCCTGATTCACAGAAAAACACACCATCGAGCCTTGAGGCGATTCACAAGGTTCACCTCAAGTGCACAGTGGAAAAAAAATCTGTAGTGATTCTTTCACACCCCCTGTCGTCTAAAAAGAGAATAACATACAAAAAAAAAGATCACAGCAAATGTCATATGCAGATGCTTTGATTTGTCTGGTGTCTCCACAAAAACACAACAATATTGCCTCCACTGCTGCTCCAGTATGACAATATTACAGACTCTGATTCTTATGAATTATGCAGTTCTTAAAAAGATTTCTCATAACGTCAGGATACATTATCTCTGAATTCCCACAGTTCCACGCTGTCTGCTGAGGCACACACCACAGGACATATAAGAGCAGTGAAGCACTCACCGTGCTGTGAAAGACCACACTGTGGCCATTACCCACACTCTCGATGTGGGTGGTGAGGTTGAGGCAGATGGCTCTGTGGCGAATGGCATCCATGGTTTGGGCATCGAAGAAGTCGTGGGGCCTCGCTGGAGTGGAGGAGGGACAGACTCAGATGAGACCAGAGTCAAACACCAGGGACATTAATATATAAAAATACAATGGATTTGTTAAATTCTTTCTGTGACTAACCCTAACTACCCCAGGATCTGTCTGTGACTGAAAAATGCCATTCTGTTGTCAGTTTAACTTTTTCTTTTTGTTGCTTTTATGGCAAAAATAAATGTGAAACTCACCCGTAAAAGCTACAGTAATGAGATTCTTCTGGCTTCGCTGCTCTAAATAACTGCCTCACTGCACATATTCAGTGGTGAGGAAACCCAGACCTCTTGACATTTGGTGTTATTAAAAAAAATACATTTATTCAGGATTTTCAGCCAAGGCTTATGCACCACACTTTGCAAACACATTTGTTTTGCCTTTCGCAATTGTTTATTGGTTCATCTAGGTGAGGCAAGGTGTCTGCACTGGATCTCAACCGGCAAATGTTCATCTGTTTGATCAGAAGAAGTATTTGCAATAAACGTATGCAAACCTTTCATTCCATTTCATGTACTGTCTTTCTCTTTAAGAAGAGAAGATCGCTTTCAACCTCATATGTTGACAGATTGTTTCATTTCAAAGTTAACGCTGAAAATTTGCATCTTTCTAAAACAGTGTAAAATCAGATTTAATCGTCGGTGTTGTTTCAGCCATGTCCGAAGATGGCTATTCAACGGATAAATAATATTCCAAACATCAAGCTTGTCCCTGCTGAATATCATGTTGCTTTGGTGCTAGACACTCGGTGATTACACACGTGACTACAGAAAAACAACAGGAAATGGTTAATGCAAGAACATTAAACTCAACAGAGCCACTGGTTTCACTGCAGGATCAAAGAATCGCAGACTTCTGTATTCCTTCATACATTTGATTCCTATTTAATTCTATTTTTTTCTTTAAGTAATATTACCATTGCATGGTAATGGAGCTCTACACTTGTCACACTTTTCAATGCCAGAAAGCTTCTTCTCATAACACATACATATTCTCACAATTTTGTTTTGTTGTTACATTTTTTGATTCATTTTTTTGGCAGCTTGTCTCATGAATTAAATGCTTTGTGGCATTCCACTACCAAGTCCATGTGAATCCATGTGAAGAGTGTCCTTGAATGCACCGCAATACAGAGTTTTCAAAATGATCCTTTCTGGCTGAATTGCCGCGCATCAGCGCGAGACATGAGAAGACAAAGACAGTTTACTAGGATGGATCATTACCTCAGGCAAGTTTCTGTTTTCGGTTCAGCCTCTGCAACTTGATTTTGCACTCAAATTTAAATGAATCGGTATCTCGGGGGCCATCAATCTAAAAAGTTATGCCTGGGAAAACAGCTGGCAATAATCTCAAGTATATACAATTTGTAGCTAATGTACTGAGCTACGCAAAACTATCGATGTGGTATTTTAATGACCCTATAAATCTTCCAACTGAAATTGTTAAATTCACAGGAATGGGAGATGTGTTTTACGGCAGCAGCTTCCAACTGGCCTGTAGATTAGAGTTTGCTCCTGCGCTTTAAACTACGCTTCTCGAGTATGTCTTTCCATCATGTGAATTCATGGGGCAAAAAGACAAACAAACAGGTGAGTAGGGGAGTAGAAGCAGAAGGAAAGAGCTGGGTTTGCATAATGCAGAAACAGCTACAAGCCATCTGAGGCACAGGCGGCCACCAGGGAGCTAACTATCAGTATCTACCTGGGCACGGACACAGCAGCACAGAAACATCACAAGAAAGAAAAAAAAAAAAACTCCAAAGTTTTTCTCTAAAATGCACAACATTGCCACAGGGATGGGGAGAATCTGTTTGTCTAGCCTGTATAAGCTTACACAGTGTGTTCCTGTTTGTGCGTGACTGCTCCAGCACTAGCTTCTCAAACAAAGAAATGTGGGAGGTCAGAAGCTGGAAACATCCGTCTCAACACAACATAGATGGCAAAACTGTGTTCAGCTCGTAATCCTTACCAACAAAGAAGAGCGTGAAAGCACAACGAGGGAACGTTCGGACAAAGGGGTTGTGTGTCTGTGTTAGGTACGTACGTAGGGAGCACCTGCGTTTGTTCTTGAGCTTCTTCCTCTTGTTGAGCCCAGCCTTGGAGGGCGACTCCTCTTTCAGTTTGGCCTGGCTGGACATTTTAGAGGAGCTCTGCTGGCTGAAGTGACTGGGCACGTGGCGAGCCAGCCCTCCCTGGGAGGCAAAGCTGGCGTTGCAGCCACCAACTACACACTGCAAACAGAGCACACCAGGCAGAACATATGTGAGGGAAGCTATATACACTTTAAACATTACTCATAAACAGAATATTATCAGAGAAATTAGGTCAATCATCATCAAAATTTGAAATAAAAAAAAAAGCTGCAGATGTTCAACGTGTCTGAGCTAATGGTTTTACCTTGAAGGGCTTATCTCCACTGTGGGTCAACATGTGTCTCTGGAGCCAACTCTGACTGGTGGAAGGTGTGTTATACACCTTGCAACCCTTCCACAGACACACAAACACCTGAGGAACAAGAGAGAGCATCCAAGTTCACTGCCAAGGAAATGCCTGTTGAATAGAAAGTAAAAGCCCAACTTCCATTCTCTATGTTGCATTTGTCCAGAAAGAAAAAAATCTCAACATATGACCCTAACATATGATTTGTCTCATATGACTTTTTTAGGCCGGATGAAACCTATCATGCTCAGACATTTACTGACCCCTCCTCTCTGTCCATCCACGTGAATGCCCCTGATATGCTCTGCCAGGTCCGGGCTGGAGTTGAAGCACTGGGGACAGAGGTCCCAGCAACAGGGGTAAGCCACCGACTTAGCCCCGGAGGAGCTGGCACTGCTCTGTCCGTTCATCATAGCAGGCGTGGAGCGGCCGCTGGACACTGTGCTCTCCATCTCCATCAGGGTGCTGCTGATGCTAAGAGTGAGGAGAGGGTGGGGTGGGGAGAAGGGGAGCGAGAGGAGGGAGGAGGAACACAGCTCCACGTAAATCACGCGGCACTAAGAATATGTTCACAGTTTAGATGGGGCTTCGCACAGCCTTGAAGAACAGGTGCACATATCACTTGCCACATTACATGTCGCTATGCGTGAAAGTGTTCGGGCTGCAACTGATTTTCCATGCATGCCTCTTTCATCACTCATGGCAAATCAGTTATATCTTTGGATTCGGTGCTCCTTGCACAACGTTATTAATTTGTTGTGCTGTCAACATCATCAATGGGCTCACAGGGGATAGTTTACTGATCACTTATTCAGCAAGCAACAGCTTGTTTTGCATTACTACTTCTAGTCAAGTGTTATATATAGGAAATCAGTAGTATATGCAATTTCACCACCATGTTCAAAACCTCCCTGCCCTTAAAAAACATGCTTGCTTTCATACTTCACTTGCACTTTTGATGGAGTGGAAGCGTGACGTCAAGTGTACAATTTCAAACTAGAAATCAAGTCCCTTTCGTCTGCTGAGGGTGGTGAGTTTGTCCGTGCTCACCTTGAAAATGAGTTTATGGCCTGTGCCTGCAAGATAATTTTGTGACAACCAATGGTTTGGAAACTGTTCATGATCCAACATGCAACTTACAGGAGCCTGACGGGAACTCCTCCAGCACACAGATACTGGAAATCAGCTTTATAGTTAAGCATGCGAGACATCCAGCAGAGAAAGTTTGGAAATAAAAAATATTTGTACATACACATATTCTGGGTTTGCGATGATGAAGAAGGAGCAAATTATTTTTTAAAGTGCTATAACTTTTTTGGGTGAGTGGAACTCAGAGATCAGATGCAAAGCGGAGCATTTTTAAATTTAATTTTTACTACAACTACCTAATATGCAAATACGACAAGTAGGTTTATTACATTATTTTTGTCTGACCCAAAAACAACAAACACTCTTCTTTGATGTTGTTATCTTGTGCTGGTTCGAGGATGAGAAGATGGAAGGACCATTACCACACACACACACACACACACACACACACACACACACACACACACACACACACACACACACACACACACACACACACACACACACAGGTCAAGAGCAACCTGTCGTTTCCCCAACCAACCTGTCCTCCGAATCCATACGGCTCAACGGTTCACCATCCGAGGATGATATCTCCACACTCGGCCGCCTCTTATCGCCCAGCTCCCCGCCTCCGCCGCTGGGTTTCTCGCCGTCTTCGCAAACTGTTTTGCTCTTTTCACAGTCTATCCCCGGGCACCGGCTGTCTTCTCCCGGTTCCTCCTTGGCTTCTTTCGCTGCGATATCGCTGGCAGGCTCGCTGTTAGCATCTCCGGGGCTCTGCTCTGACTCCGGCTTTTGCTCCGGCTCCTCAGGAGCGGCTGTCGCGCGCTGGTTGACCGTTACGGCGCCGTCGCGTGTCTCCGCCTCGCTCGCGGCCTTGTCCGCCTCCTCAGCGGTCTTCTCTTCGCTGGCCTCCGCGCCCACCTCTTCCATTTTCGGTTCTACGCTAGCGCCCGGTTCCTCCGTTTTAGCCTCGATAAGGCCCCTTTCTTTCTCCTCGCCGCTGCTCTCGTTTGACTCCACGGTCGGTGCATCGTTTTCGGCGCCCAATGCGGGTGTTTCCTCAGAAGCCGCAGCGGCCATTTCGGCGGCGTAAGGACCGTGGGACACTTTCGGTATTAAAATACAGCCGTGGCACCGTCAAACGCTTCACTGCAGAATGTGGGTTGGGCCAAATCACACGGCCTGCTCTCTGATTGGTCAGAGGTGGCACGCGGAGGACAAACTCTGACGTTGGTATTTAAACTTTCCATGTGTTTCTTCTTCTCTTTTTAATAGAGGAGTCAGTGTTTACTACAGCAGAGGCTTCACAGTTAAAGCCAAAGAATCCTCCATATTAAGTTTTAGAATCAGCATTTATCTGCGGAGGGTTTTAGACAGTATGATGACGTTGACTACCTGACCAGGAGTGAGAGGACTGTTTGACACTGAACGCTTTCATTCGGTCTCGAGGAGGAGCAGAAAGTGTCACCTGTGTGATCCGGATGGGCGAAATTCATTTGACTCTTCGAGTTCAACTTTTTTCCAGTAAATGTCTGCAGGCCATCCCAGTACAGCTTTATATGACAGAGGCATGTAGATTACAATACACATTAGCATGGCAGACACGTTGACGTTAATAACACCACTGATTACAACCAGCCCATATTTCTTTTCCATTTTCTAAAAGTTGGGATTTGTGAATTTTCTGAGAAAGTTGAAGTATCCACCACCATACAAGCGATATTTCAAGTTCCAGGGTAGGACCAGCGCTGCAGCAGCAGAATGACCACAAGAGGGGGCCACAGTTCTATATGAAACCTGGTCGTCAACGCTGCAATTGAGCTGATAAACACGACTAAGTGGAAACAGCTTTACCATCTTTGCAAGATTGGGAAATAACACAACGGCAAATGCATTGAGTACAGCAACATTTATTTAACATGATATAAAACAGATGGGATATGAACATTTGCAAATCAAATCTAATACGCAATCATATGTTGGATACATCCTCCCATCCTGCTATACCATGTACATTATATACACAGTAAACCTCTGATAATTACAGTCTGTACACACACACACACACACACACACACACACACACACAAATATCCTGGATCCACAAACATATTTTTATTGCTTTTTACATGTGCTAACCTTTTTTAGTACCAGGACTTCAAACCAACATATCTTAAAATAGAACCAAAATCAGACTTTTTTCCATCTCTCAGTTTAAATATATCTCTTAGCAATAAAAAAGTATAGTGACTTAAGCCAGAACATTCACATAAGTGTCGGCAACAATGCGACAGGGACTGCAGAAGATCCCATTTTTAAATAGTCACAATTCAGAAACAGGCAAAATTACAAATAATCGTAGTCTGCAGCAATAAAGTGGATCCTCCTTTCGTCGTCATGGAGGGATCCATCTCTCTTATAAACTTGCACTGACAAATGTTCTTTACAATAAATTGATAAATATGAATCGTTGGCTAATGACTGATGTCTGAAAAACCAAATTGAGTGAATTATAAAAGACATAAGTGAACTAAAATTATGTGAAAAAATGTGCTGTAATCTTGTTTTGAAACATGAACGGAAAAAGTGGCATGACCAAAAACATTTAATCAAAAAAAGCTTCATCTATTAGCCTCATATATATACACAGACACACATTGGCCAATTTTCAAAGGAGAACCCTAATAAAACCATATAAATAATTAAAATAATCTTAAAAGCCTAGTAAAAACTGAAAATGGAACTGCAACAATAACAATATCAAAGCTGTGTGTTAATGATGGCATAGGAGCTTAAGACGTCACAGTGAGCAAAGAAGTCAGAGGTCATGACCCCAGAAGACAGAGTAGGCAGTTTCACTCCCTGTGGGATGTGGCCTTGTGCTGATGTCCTTAGGTAAGACTCCAGGGGCATCTTTAAACTTCCACTGCTGTTTCCTTCATGTGTAGGTTTTCACTGAGGCCAGAGCCTGTGCTGCAAAAGGAGAAGGCGAGAAAAAAAGTGAAATTGTGCTCCAAAGGATTCACTATGTCAAATATCTCAAGTCGGCATTGCAGTCATTTGAGTTTTAACAGTAGGTTACAACAAATACTGTGAGTAACTACACAGACTACTGTGAAAAGGTGCAGCTACAGCAGCTACAGCAACACAGGACATACGAGCAAGTCTGAACAATTTTCCCTCCCATACTATTATTCATTTAACGACCCTTCATTCTATCATTCTTTTCCTTCCTCCCCAGAGACAACAATGAAAATATTGAGCACACTTTTGCATTGTGAGTATGGACAAAACAGGTTGATGAAGACCCTTACTGGTGCTACTACACACACATGAAGTGAGACCCATCAGTGAGCTGAGGGGGTGTGTTAGGAGACTGTGGAAGGGGTGGGGACGAGGACGATGACGGGCTTTTCACTGCAACGAAACAGAGCAACGTGATGAAACACACACACACACACACACACACACACAGCCACATACCCAAAATTAAAAAAATGCATTTTTAGCTGATGACTCAACAGCCAAAATCTACAAACAATCACTGAAAGTCAACAAAATTATTAGAGAAACTAAATTAGACTACAGTGAATAATGACTCAACACATAAACGATGGAAGCAGCTGCAGTTTGACAAACCCCATCTCTGGAGACGTACTGTACCTGCTACCAGCTTGCTGCGTTTGGAGGCCTCAGCTGCCAGCTCATAGGAGATATTAATCATCTTCTCTTTCTCCTGTACGGTAACCTCCTCTTCGGTCTCCTCCTCTGGGCTCAGAGCCATACTAGGCAGCACATTTTGCATGCTAGGAACAAACATGCATACAAAAAAATGACTTCTGAAGTAGTAGACAGTATACAACTTCAATTCTAACTATTCTTGCAGAGTAAACACAATTACATCAGGACAAATAAGCTTTCTCTTTTAAATCAATTCAAGAGGGATGACATTTAGATTTAAATGCCGCAGTTGCTGGGAGATAAGAACAGGGATTTTTTCTGCACATCTAAGGTACCGATCTGCATGGGAAGAGCAGGCACAGGCACTGAGACACCTCGATTTATGTCCTGCTATAACCTCAAACTTACTCCTCAATTACAGAAAGAATTTCAGGCATGAAATCTGCTGGGAAATATCAGAGCTCACCTGCACAGATAGCCCTGTCAAATCTATCTAATATCAAAGACCCAAGCAGACCTGTCCTTGCTAATACATAGTGATTAGTTGTGATATATTATGATGGTGTGTGTACCTGTTTTTGGCTATGAGGGCTTTGATGCGGTCAACTTTCCTCTGCTTATCGGCCTCCTGTTCGGGGCTCAGTGCCTCGTCAGGGTCTGACTCTACATAACGCTCAGGAATCAGCACTTTGTCAGGCACAGAAAGCTGAAGGAACACAACCGCAGAACAAACACCGTATAAAGCACATTTCATACCGATGAGCGGAAGACACCGTGTTCTCCAAAAAAACATACATAGAAAAGGATGCAGAAGCTAAGACAACATCGGATGATCACTAACGTTATCATTGTGATACAGTGCAAGAGTACGGTTCCACATTTTGAATCCCCAGTAGTGTAACATTTTTTAAGTATACGGTTTCAATAATTTCAATAATGTTCTGCTGCTAAGTATTTCTTGATGATGATGAATGATTTGCCTGTGATAACATCAGCCTCCTCCAGCTGATGAGTAAGAAAGCCGACTGCTGTGCCTAACCTCTCGGTCCACATTAAAGTGGTCGGCCTGCGAGGCTTCCTTGAGACGAGCGATCTCCTCGGCGGGCGTCTCCTGCTCCCTCACCACCTCCTGCTGCCTGAGAGAGGCCTCCAGCTCCTGAATGTCAATGCTCATCACCTCATCTCTGCGTCTCATTTGGGACTGGAAAAGACACAGAACAAACAAGGACAAGCTACAGAGAGATCCGATCAATACACAGGGTTCCAGGATTTGATTTCAACCTATTCTAAACTTCAGTGCTCCCTTATGTGTCCAAATAATGTCTGCGCGAGTTATCTAGTACCTGCATGCTGCGGTTGTCCTTAGTAAAGGAGTGACTGCGAGAGGGTGTGTTCTCCTGGCTGCTCCCCCGGACGCTGAGGCCTTTCTTTTTCTCCCTCAGGGCGCCCTGTTGGTGGCGTCGGATCCTCTCCAGCTGCTCCTCCACACTCATTCTGGGCCGACCAGTCTCCACAGCGCACAGCTGCTGCTCCACTGCGCTGCGTGGACGCTCCTGTCAGCCAGAGAGGACAACCACATACATGCAGATTTCATTAAAATGCACTTATCACTGTCAGATAGTCAACACTGGGACACAAATACCACCACAGTAAACTCTTGCTGCACAGAGCAACAGTCCGGGTGTGGAGCTAAGTGGCATCATGGTCTGGCTGGGTGAGATCTCAAGACGCAGCGTTTGCAGTGAATGCTAGGTGTTGTTGAAAACAGTCTTAACTACACCAAGCAGAATAATCACATTTTCTCTGCGCTGCCTGTATGGGAAAAAAACCCTTTTGCTTCTTTACAGCAACTTAACAGTCAAGACTGCCATAATAACTGCGCTAATGATGGTGAAATGGCTCTTTAACGCTCACTCACTTAGAACCAAAGTGAGCAAACGCATATGGAAACAACCTGACCGTTTTTGCACTCACGCTACTGCTGGCACACATGGGTGCACTCAGAGAGGCTGGGGGCCTGTTAATGCCTGAGCAGGAGAGGCTGATGAACATGGCTGATGGTGTGAAGTGAACTGAGGAGAAGCTGTTCACTCTCACGTCTGCCACGCTGGAGGGGGCTGGCACATCTGGACTCAGTCCGGAGCCCAAGGTTGCCATCTTCCCTGTCCAGATTGGTCAAGAGGCTGGTTTCCAAGGGCCAACCATGAACTCTGCTGGCCCTGTGACACACTCTCTTACAATTATATGTGTGCATGTGTGCGCTACTAAGTTCACATAGGTTTGTGTATACTGTATGTCCATCTTCTTTTCCAACACAGACATATACAGCCACACTAAAAACAGGACACACCCAACAGTGTGGTGCACTAATGACATGGCTACTATATTTAAGTTGATAGTGTTTGAGGCTGGAAAATGTAAAAAAAAACAAAAACCCAAGCATGGCATCTATTTTACAACAGCCTGACTTTGAGAGCATGAGTCACACCCTGGCCACGTGATGAGTGGCCTCTTCTGCACATGTTGGCCTTCACAACCAGCAGCTTAATAACCACAGCAACCAATTAAGAGGGGGCTAAGGGCACTTCAAGGCAAAGTAAATGCTTCGCCACTCACTCTTGACCACAAACATGAGCAGAAAGCTTTGGTAATCAATATTATTTGTTTCCATAACAAAAAATCTGGTTTGCCACGTGTGGAAAATAAGCACTAGAAAGTGGAGCCCTTTTACAGTTTGCTCCTGATAACTGATGGTAATATCTTGCACTATACAGTGATTGTAAAAGGTTAAAACATACCATGAACAATTAAAAGTTATTATTAGAAGCCAGGTGACCTCCAGGCCAGGGAGGATTGAAGTCCTGGGACTCACCGTTCTAGGGTCAGGCTTCTTGCTCTTCCTTAATGTAACGTATGAAGCTATGGAGGAAGACTCCGGCACTGGAGATTTGGTTCTGGGTGGGACAATACCAACGGGATAGGATATCCCTATCAAGACAGAAGAGGTGAGTAAGCTACCTGATTCCACAGCAGAGCATCTGCTTTAAGAAAACACATTTCATTACAATTCACTGAGGAGTACACATATTAACTGACTTTGCACAGTATTAAAATACATAGACATACTGTACATGTTGTAATAGAAAAAGCTTAATAGATGATTATCCGTATTGAAGATATAATAGCACATGAGCTTCATCATAAGCTTGTACTTGAGAGCATGAGAATAGTTATTAATCCACCTACTGGAGTTTTCTCATCAGTTTAGTCAGATGGATGAAATCGTTGTATCTGTGAGACCTTCAAGTCTGATCCTTGAAGTTTAACACCGTACATCAGGTATGCTCTACTGATATTACAGTATTTCCAGCAGGGTTTGCAGGCAGCGTCGACCACAGCGCTCGCTACTATTGATTGTGTGACCGTGTGGAACGGGTGTGGGGCCACAGGGTAATCATTCACCTTCAGAACACCTGGATTATGCTTTGCAAGCTGTTTCACCAAATTTGCTCTTCAGGTAGTACTAATCCATCTTGCCACAGGGACTCTGTTGTGTCTTTGAGTCCAAATAAAGTTGAGCAAATAGAGCAACAAAGTTATCCGAGCACTGACACGCATTTCACCCTCGTGATAAAAACAGGGCGCTGTGATGATTTAAAGGTTGTACATTAATGTGTCCATGGTGGCAACTGGAGCCTGAATAATGGTTGACATGAGTTACTTTGTGTTAGACTGAGCTAGCTTTTTCTTTATGCTTTGTGTCAAAGTGGTGGCACAAAATATTTTGTTAGGGTATGTTTTATTATTTACAGGGCTTTACTAGAGAAATGCCCAGTTAGCAGAAACTGGCATCATATCATCTGCTCTTGTTCTTCTCTTACGTACCTTTGTTTCCATTGTGTTCTCTATCGGACGGATGTTCAGATCTGTCTTCTCCGTTGGTCTCATCCACTTCAGCTACTGTGGTGAGCTCTGGTTCGCTCTTATAAAGCCTGTAGTCTGGACCCTGCAGATGAGAAACAACAACAACACAAATTAAACACAAATACAGAACAGTGCTGTTTTAGTAATGGAGAGTTTGGCTCCAAACTGAGATAGCCAACACTGGAAATGTGACAAATTCAATGGCAAATGGTCTTTTCCTATAAAATAATGCTATCACAGACGGGATATTATTAAAACATAGTAACATATACAGCTTGAAGAAAAACTGTACATGTAGTTTGAGTTTGGAACACTGTTCGACAGCCAAATGAAAAAGTAGGCAGCAAGCAGATATTCAAACTCAGACACGGTTTAATTTGCAACCATAGACAGGACACAAAAGACAACCGGTACTTTTCAACACACACAAACAGACACACAAAAGGAACGGAGGATGATTCAGTCAAGAAGAGGGAACAAAAGAAAAACACAAGGCTTCATCCAGCTACCTGAAAAAAAATGGGGAAAGAATGGCATCAAGTAAATAAAGGGGTATGATCCAACCGAAAACAATCCAAAAGGCATGAGATGTCCATCAAAATGAAAGTGAACGCCATCACAGTGAGACCGTGTGATGACACAGCTAAGGGCGGGGTCCAGCATGAGGTCACGGGGTCAACAAGCTTACGCTGTGCGTGCCATTCCTGTGATTGGCCTTCCTGTCCTCCGGCCTGTGGAGCGATGAGGTGCGCACGCCAGCATGACAGGGCATAGGGGGCACAGTAGGGGGTTGGGCTCGTAGGACTGGGGTAGGGGTGGCCGTGGGGGTACCGAGTCCTCCTCCTGGGGAATTATACAGGGCATGACAGGACAGGAGGCAAAGGTAACACATGGCGCCACCACGCACATGCTCAGGGCAACCGCCATCTGGTAGTGGGTAGCCGTGGTCCAGGGGACGGGCATCCAGCTGATTAGCCAGAGAGAGAGCTTCACATGTCGTTACGCTCAGATACCACCACACATACTGCCAATGGCAGCTTGAGGCCGCAGCTCCAGTCGATCATCTTATACACAACTGCTGGAGCCCTGAATGAATTATATCTGCCAATTAATGGGTCAACTGTTTATTATATAAATGGTCAGAAGACTGTGAAAAAAGACATAAAGACATAAAAGGAGAAAGCTCCTCACATTTTTGTTTGAGAAACGATTCACACAGTTAAATCATCCATCAACATACTTTTCAAATTTATGCTGTCACTGTTCAGTCCTCACCTCGTTTTTGTGCTTACTGAAGTTGTTCTTGGGCCCGTAGAACCCCATCCCATCAAAAGCATTTCTCTGAGCTTTGTGTTTATTGAGGGCCTCCATCACATCTTGAATCCTCCACAGCTCTTTCTGGATGCAGACGTGCTGCTGGCTGGGAGGCTCTGTCTGGTTGTACAGAGAAAAATAAAAAGATAAATTAGGCAAACACAGACATTCCCAAATCACCGAACATTACCTGGAGATTAACGGCTAACTCAAGCTTCTGGGGCTGATGATGTGAGACTGAGGGGATGCAGAAGTGAAAAATGGGAACGTGCAGCAGTGAGATGGCAGATTATGTGTCTGTTGAGGTGTGCAGACACTGATCTGTTCCAGCTCCTACTGTGTGTGAGAAATATTAGCCTTAGAGAGACGAGAGGAGGGTTATACTTAAGACTGGAGGAAGAAGCGGTGGAGCAAGAGAAACGGACACGTAATTATCTCCTCCTTACTGATGACAGGTTTTTCTGTGTGTGAAAGGTACTTAGGAAGAGGATGTCCAGACTCCCCGCTGGCCCCCTGACTTCTCCACTCTGAATTAGCATTGGCTCTGACTCATGCTCCACAAGGAATAACTGTTCAAGCGGGTTCTCTCTGTCTCTACACCTCACCCACGATGAAGGACAAGATAAAAGACAGACTTAATTAAGACCTGCACTATCTTCGCTACAGTCATCAATCACTGCCTATGTTGCTTTCATCCCCCAGTTACCTCCCTCCAAACTCAGCTAAGGGCTCTGTGGCACAGAAATATTCTTTACTTTCAAGTCAAAAAAGTGTCTACAAAAAGGATGACTGGGCGTTCGGGGGGAAATCTGCCTCGTTTTCAGCTTTCTTTGAAGCTCTGCTGTACATGTGCTCCAACCAAAGCCTGACTATTATGCCATGCCAGTGTTAGACAGCAGGAGCGGTGCAGGATTAAAGTAGTACAGCTTGTGTCGCAAGAATTATCCTACCTGAGGGCTTCCCAGAGCCTCGAGCTGCTCCAGCAGGTTGTTCTTAGCCAGAATCACATCTCCTTCCAGCTTGTCGTACTCTCTCCACGACCGCTCCAACTCCTGGTTTGGGAGAGATACACTTTGTGGATGACAACCGTAGTCAAATTTTCATTTTGCCGGGGCAGAGAATCAGTGTCGATCATGAGCGTGTGCGTGGTATGTGTGCGAATAAATATTGTGTGACTCACGGCAGTGACTCTGGACAGCTCTCTGCACGTGCTGAGCAGGCCGCTCTGCAATAAGTCTCTCTGCTGGATGACGCTCTGCATGGCTGCTGGGTTATCAGAGCCCATCTCGATCTCCTGACTGGCTGACAGCAGCGCGGTCTCCAGGGTGTGCTGGGGAGGCACATCATATCAAATACACACGCAGCGTGATTATGCAATTTGTCACCACGACCTTTCAGATCAGCTAACTTTAGCAAAGGCTATATTCTCAAACTTTTCTGGCCCACGACTGATTGTTTTCAGCTCCCATTTGTCTTGCAAGATATTAGATAAAAAAAAAGTTATTTTCTTTATTAGTATAACTGTGTTAATTGTGTATTGTATTGTTCTTTGTGATTTTCAAGTTATGAAAATGCCAAAAATAATGGCTACCTCTGCCCATCAGTCCTTCCATTAGAAAATTACTATTAAAAAGTTAAAAATAGTTTGCAACTGCTTATTTTGTTTTGTCAATAGTTCAAAATCTCAGATCGTTCATCTCCCGCAATTTCATGTTCATTTTCTCATCCTTAGTTTTGTATATATAAACATACCTCAAGCTATTCTTATAATGTGAACAGTGTAATCTTTT
The DNA here is from genome assembly GCA_016785225.1 of Psettodes erumei. Classification (NCBI taxonomy): domain Eukaryota; kingdom Metazoa; phylum Chordata; class Actinopteri; order Pleuronectiformes; family Psettodidae; genus Psettodes; species Psettodes erumei. Next base: position 5,721,586 of record JAFBJZ010000831.1, read on the forward strand.
CAGTTTATTCTTTTTCCACTTGGCACTTAAGCTGTGTTTAGTGTGTGAATGTAATGATGACAGATGTGCCATGTTTACTCACCTTCTCACTGTACAGCTGCTCAAGTTTGACCTCCTGTGTCCTCACCACTTTATCCTGCTCACACAACCTGCTAAGTTTGTTCTGAAGAGAAAACAAAAAAAAAAAGGGGTCGTGACCCTCTACAGACAGCTGGAGGATCAGGTGACGTGAGAAGTGCAACACTTACATCGATGTCCACCTCTCCTGGCATACATGTGTAGGCGTGTTCTCTGTAGTCGTCTGGACTCAACTGTGGAGGAAGATAGAACTTTAGACAAAAGACACCAGACGTGCATATGCACAGAATCTGGAGATCTAATGCAGTGTCATGACCAGTCTCTCTCACTGAGCCGCGGCATTAGGCCTCGAGCAGAAAGTCACATTTCGCTGAATCAGACAATCTAAGTGAGCAAACTAACAATGGGAGAGCGGCCACTCGAAACAATCTCTCCTCTGCAATTCTGATGCCTCATGTTACATCAGTTGCAGTTGTTTTCTTCCATCAGCACAACACAGTGGCTTTGTTGGAAATGCGAGGGGAAAACATGTAAAACAATCTTCCGTACTAAACTACTACTTTTAGAGCTGCATCCACATGCGCTCGTCAGCTATTGGGTCAGAGGACTCTGCCTGTCTCATAGCTGTGGTCAACTGAGTGTGAGCGGCAGTAAGTCAAAGTGCAATGTCACTTAAAGATTCTCTCAGAATAACAAACTAACCACAGATTTCCTCAGGTTAGGGCTCCCAGACAGAAGCTCATAATGCCTGAAACTATTAATTTACTTAATTAATTTACAGTTACTTTAATCCAGGCTATAAATACAGTCAGTATGAGTGTACATTAAAATACAGTTTCAGCACATTGCTAATACAAGACTATACTGCAGTAAACACATTTAGACTTCTAATACAACTACATGAATGTAGTATAAAACCAAGACAAGAAAAGGAGCATCCTTCCTTTCTCTTGCATTAATGTCACCCATTGTCTTATTTAATTAAAAACAAATGCACAGCTAAAAACAAAGGAAATAATTTCAACTGCACTGGATCCCAATGTTTTCAAGTAATGCGTTCATCATATAATGTGTCTTCAGCCGCTCTTCTAAATCTAAAACAACACACCAGTGCAGACCAGAAATATTAGGACAGTGACATATTTCTGTGTTGTTTTGTGTGTTTTCACATTGGATTTGAAATTAAAGACTGACTATAAGATCACAGCACTGAACCTCTGAATTAATTTCCATGCTCGACGAATTGAATAAGTAGCACTTATTTGAATTAACCACTCATCACCTCAGTCGACGGCAGCCGGTCTACAGCCTAAACATCAGCAGACACTTGATATTTTCCTCTGTGAAACACAGGATCATATCATAAATGAGCTCATGTATATCTTTGCCCCTAGAAAACATTTTGGTTCATTACCCTGTGCTTTAAGAAAAAAAAAATTACACCAGATTTGGCATTTAAAACTTTCATGACCAAATTATTTAATTTCAAATCGAACTTGCTGGACTACAGAGTCAAAACAACAAAACGTGACTCACTGTCAGAACACTGTGTATCAACCCCTCACACTCACACCTGCACTCCTTCGCTCACATTTTCCTGAAACACCTTTTCCCCAGTTGAACCACACGGCACAGTTAAAGCGGGTGGGATCTAATAAGAACCACACGGCATTCCACACAGAACATGCAGACACTTCCACAGCTCACAGAGCGTCACTGTGGTGTTGTGTGGCGGTGTGGACTACGCGTGACGTAGGGAGGAGGAGGAGGAGGAGGAAGACAGACTTCTGGCGGCCGAACAGGTGGGAATGCAGCTGTTGCCGAGCTGGTATGCCAATGAATGGGTGATGGGGTGAGGGTGGGTGGGAGCGGTCTTCAGCGGCACTTTTACGCCTCAGCAGGCGGTCACAAAAGTGGCAAAGTGATGTGATAGCATCACACAGAGTGGCCCTCGTTATACTTTCCATCAGTGGAATGACAAGGGGGGGGGGGGGGTGAAAGGAAGAGAGACTTTACCTAGAAAACATGTGTCTTGATCTCCATCCATGCCTCGCCTGGCCATGTTAGCCATGTACACAGTCTATTCAATGGTGGATGTGTCCAGTCTTTAATTATAAACTAACAGTGTTTGACTGACTGGAAAAATTAGTTAGCTAAAAAAAAAAAGGAGACCCAGAATGGACTGGAAACAGGATACTTAGATATCGAATAATAACAATGCATCTTAAGTGCTAAAAGTGATTATCAGTTAACTTAAATACACCATTGAAGCCATGGCCTTAAAGTAGGCATTTCTTTATTCACAAACCGGTAAGAGTATATGACCTGGACTGACAAGTGACAATGGCAACGCAGAATTAAGTCACTTTAATTAGAATCCCCCCGGCAAGTCCAGTTGGCTAATGAAAGGGAACACGTTCTACAAAGGGCTACGAAAAAATCACACACCGGCCTTCACTGTTTAGGGCACCAGACAAAACAAGGTGCGTAAAGACTACAGGCTTTGCTACCTAAATGATCTGGGTGTGACCACGGTTTTAAATTTTGATTCAGGATAGTCCCAAACCGAGCTGAACTCTTTCTAAACACATGGCAACTTCTCGAGTAAACCGAATCCAGCCCGACAAAACAAACCTGAGAGGGAGGAGGGGATTCAACCGAACAGTGAAACATACACATCAAACTACTCTTTCACAAGTCATGCGCTGTGTCTGGCATGACTTCTCATAACAAGAGAAGAACAGTCAAAAGCGATGGATGGGGGGGTGCTGGCATTACATGTACAGGGAGACCGGTCTCAAGATGCCATGGGGACTTGGACACCGAAGGAGGAGCATTGCAAAACAGACCAAAGGGACAACAGCGACTGGTGAGGATGAGGCGGAGCAAAGCCTTTGGCTGGCCTTACTTGCTGGTAAAGTTGAGGCCTTGGGGCAGAGTTCTCAATCAAAGTGTGAGTCATGACGATTAAAGGGTCATTTTCCTTCATCTAGTCCAGTGTGGAGAGGAGCGATATAGCAAGTGTCAGTTCATAGCAGTTGCTTGACTTCAGAGACAACAGCCACAATGTGGTTACACCTCACTCACGCTCTCTCTCTCATCAGACAGAAACACGTGCATCCACAGCGGACAGGGATGGATACAGCAAGCCCTAAGATCAGGAGGATAATGTGCAAAACTCCAAGACACTGACTTATTGGCAGCGGAAAGCTCCAGTTAAACCTTGATGTAAGCCCGATCACTTTTAAAGGAAAAATGCATATTTCTCAGTGGTTACACAGATCTGAGGCCAGCTCATTTAAATAGGACAATTTCTCCTCTGGAATTGTTACATAAAATGTGCTACTGTGCCTCAGTGTACTAACTGTACTTTTGTAAATACTCTCAAAGCACACTGGAGCAATGAAAACACATATGATTACAGTTACAAATTCCTTTGCAGGCAATAAACAATACAACATTGATGCATGCTTCTCTATATGCACTTTAGATGGAAGACATTAAACCGGTCTACATCTTCCAAACTATGCAGAATATGCAAAAATCCAGTATTTGTTAAGTACAGCCGACAGTGAGTTGAGGGTATGTATTCAAACTAATGAATGAATTAACAGGCCCGTACAGGGGCAGGTGCTGCAGACTAGCTTAGGATACAAATGCTGGGGTAACGTGACAATGTTCAATGCTATCTAGATATTTTCACTTATATTATTAATCATATTAACAAAGCATTAAATGAGCTCAGTTGATAACAGGGGGAGACAGGGCCATGCATTCATGCATTACCCCACCTGATTGTCCAAAAACATGAGGTTCCTTTGGAGGTGATGGGAGAGAATGTCATTCTAGCATCAGCAGCAAAAGACGAGAGAAAAGAAAATGCAACAGGAGAGTGAGACAAGAGAAAAGGAAGTTTCCTTTCTTGCACTTGCTCACAGTCTCTCTCTCTCTCTCTCTCTCACACACACACACACACACACACACACACATGTGCAGTGTACGCAAAGACAACCAGGAAGAAAGGCAGGTAGGAAGTCAAGGTGAAAAAATTGGGTCAGGTGCCAGGTGTACTATAACAGGCAACAGAAGGAGCGCAGTATTGGACTGGAGCTTCATAAAGAGCGAATGGCCACGTACGAGTCTTTCACAAGCGCAGGCAAACCAAATAGAGTGCAGTGAAGTGAGGTTGAAATTATACTTAAATAACTAAATTAAACATGTGGGCATCGGGATACCAACCCACTGCTACTACATAAGGTAAGTCATCTATCTTATACTATATACTGATAAAAGACAGACCTCAAAGTACAAAAAAGCGCTGAAGTGATTACAAACTCTAATCGCTCAAACTGAAGCGTTTTCCACGCCAGGCCTCGTTGACCTACATTAGTTACTGTCAAATCTGTAGTCTGACGTCTTAGGAGAGACTTGAAACGCAAAAATCCTGACTTAACATTTACGTTTGCTTAACCTCCTTAGCTGCTCACTCTTTAAGCTCACCAATTGCTTTAAGCTTCATTTCTGGCCAACATCTGTCTGGACTCTCCATGGAAGTAAAAATGACTCAATCAGTGTGACGATCTCCTTAGCTGTTCAAAGTCAGTTAGTTTTTAAAATAAGTCCAAACATTTGGTGAATAGCTGAATTCGGCGACTTCAAGCCAAAGCGAATGCCTGCTTCAGTGCCTTTCTCCTTAAATTAGCCAAAACAAAAAAGATCCTCTGACTCGGGGTGGATAATGAAAGTGGGTAAGGATGGCATACACACCACACGCTTACACACACGCCTGCAGAGGCATCTCATGGGGCCTGACCTTTGGGTTGTCGCCATCCATGTTTAGTTGCATAAGCTGCGCTACCGTGTGCTCCCGGATACTGTTTAGCTCTGCCTGCTGCCGCCGCAGCTTTATCAGAAGCAGAGTCAGTTCCTCAGGCTGCAAGGGAGGGAAGGAGGGAGGGAGGGACATACGGCCACAATGAAACAGGGACACATCGTAAGGGGAGTGGGAGTGGGAGGGAGTGGAAGGGAGAGAAGACACCGGGACAGGAGATTTAGAGGTATCAGGTTCCCGGTAGGTCAACAGTTGCTACATCCAGGTTACTGAGTTTTCATGCAGCTCAGGACCATGAGATCATCCAAGGTGCTATCGCTGTCAGCAGCATGCAAAGTCCAAAGGTCAACCCAAGACAGACAGGACAGTTTAGCATTCATGACAAAATCCTGTTCACATTTTACCAGCTCCATGAGGACACAGAGTCCTGATCTGGCTCAGAGAGTTGTGACTGACTCTGCTGATGCGGAGCGAATCTGCGGTGCTCCTCAAGTGAACGTTCCCTAAATCCTAACACTTGGAACATACATCTGACTTCTGCCTAAATCTACAGCTCTGTCACAATGACTCCTTGGAAGGAAACGAAGGGACAGGAAGAGAGGAAGAGGGAGTGGGTCGGGCAGGTGGGCCGCTGTGTGTGTGTGTGCGAGTAGAACCCAAGCGTGAAATTCCTGTGTGGTGCACAAATATGGATACATGTATTTCTCACTTAGGACTGACTAAAACCTGGACAGTTAGAAGATGGTGATGGACATAGGAGGGGACGACTTGGATGAGGACTCACGGTTTTGCCCTGGAGAGACTGGGAAGTGATAGTCTGGACTGGGATCCCCGCCGGCATAGACCTCCGGTCGGGCGGGTAAGCATACTGCAGGACACAGTACATCAGTAAAATTTAAATATGCATTGATGCCCAAAGGATTCCCTGAGGATTTTCTACATAGTGACGCTCACTTACCTTAATATTTTTTGTTTATATGCCACAGTAGTGGGGCAGAGGCAGAAACCTCAGGGATGGATTTAAAATAAAACCGTGGCTAACTTTATAACTACCACTAAAAGTAAGTGATGAATACACTTTGTGTCATGTTGCATTTACGTCTGCTTCAGCTCACCTTGTTGAGCTGAGGTCTGTGCCGTCTGTCCATGCTCATGTCTCTTCTGTAGATGGGGGAGGAGACCTCAGAATGGCCGCTGTTCATGTTGTAGGATCGCATCGGCGAGTAGCCGCCATACATGGACAGGGAGCCGTGGGAGGGCGACGGCGGGATGGAGTGGCTGGGCGCGGCGTGCTCCGACAGGTTGATCATGGTTTTGGGACTGGCCATGTTGCCGTAGAGCCCCGGCTGCCTGCCGTAGGCCTGCCGCTGCTGCCACTCGTACAGCTGCCACATGGTGTCATCGCGCATGGAGCGGCGCTTGTTGCCCGGCGAGGGACCCAGGGCCTGGTCGTACAGTGATGGCGACATACTGCAGATGCTGTCCCGCTGCGCCATGCTATTCCTGGGCATACTGCGGTAGCCATCTCCATAATGAGGCATATAAGGTACCCGGTGGCTTGGCATGTTTCTAGGCAGTGTCTGGTAAGATGTGATGCTGGGGAGACAGAAAAATCCAAAACCATTATGATGGAGTTGAGTAGATATTGATTTGACTTCATTCACACAGACAAACTCTGTAACTGCTGTTTGGTGAAAGTCAAATAACTTAGTGGTTCTTTTTTATTGTTTACCAAATAATAAACACATCAGCACAGACATTCAAAGATCTGTTATCACATTTATATATTCCTATACCTTTACAATCAGCCCTCAAAGGAGGCACAACAGTTTTGCTTTCTTTATTTTCTTAAAATGTGATTTTGTTGGCTAAATAATAGGCTCTACCTGAGAGGTTCAAAGAAGAGAGGTTGATTATAGTCAATTAGACTTTCATTTCACAGGATTTAAAAAAAGAACAGCGCCAAACACAAACACCCAATTATAATTTGCCGGCTATCTCACACATCAAATCAAGGCCCTGTTATGAAACTGGGAATCAGGGAAAGTTTTTGATTTGCAAGTTTAAAGCTTTTCAGTTGTCCCCGGTGTAGTTATGTCGAAAGACTCAAATTGGAGCCACGTCTTCTGCTCTGCTCTGTCTGGATAACACAACACATCAACAGTAAGTTAATTTTTTATATGTGATTCTATGCGTATCTTTATTGGATAGAAAGAAGCAACCCCCCCCCCCCCGAGGAAAAACGAGACCTTTCCAGTGACAACGGAGCTTTTTAAAAGCTTCACTTCCACAGTGAGTTCAAAGTCAGTGCAGCTGGCATTCAAAGAGCTTCCCACTAAGACTGCCTGACAGATTCTGGCTGCAACGCTCACTGGTCTGTAAAACCCAGTGGCATTAAAAAAAAAAGCATGTGACTACATGGAAACTAGAAATCATTCTGGAGGACATGCATGTAATGACAGAGGCAAAGGCCGTGTTGTGGTTTCATCCGCATAAATTCATGCAGTACTCAAAGCAGGTGTGTGTGTCCACTCCCTTAAAAATCAACCTACAGGGGGGGGGGGCAGGGCTCTGTTGAACATGAGCACAAACTGGGCAGCCGGGTGGAGAGACAGACAGGCGGACACGGTGAGAGAGTTTAACGTCCACCGGTTAAAAATGGGGCTCTCACAGCCGGGTCAGTGGCAGACAGTAACTCTGACTAACAGCTTTGCTCGGTTATTGTTTATGGCCAGGCCGACTTACTGGTACACCGTAACATCCAAGTGTTTAAATCATGGTGAGGAGTGTTTGTAATCCTCTGGATTTAAACAACGTGGCTTTAGCAAGAAATGGTACTGAGAGGCTTCTCAGAAAATCTGAGTCTGCATATGTCCTGTATGCTTAAAGAGAATCCCTCCTGTCTCAGTATGCAGGTGACTCAGCAGGTCGAGATTACACCACGTTTAGACAAGTTGCACGTCTTCTTGTTGAAGTAGGACAGATTTGGGCTCTTATGCAATAACCTAAAAACCAACTTGTACTGGCATATCGCCTCCTTTTATAATTCACATATTCTGAGATCACACAATGAAATAAGAGAAGTTAGAAGATGTTTTATTAAACCTGCAAAAGCCGCTATATTCAAACCAACCTCCTGGTGTCGTCATCCTGGTTTCGCCCACGTTGCGTGCGAACCCACTGCTCCAGCTGCTGCATAGAACTGGTCCTACTCAGGGCGCGGTCTGGCTCATGGGTGGGACTTCGCTGGGGAGGGACCCTAGTCCCATCAGCTGAACACTGCTCACCAGATCCATTAACCTGGGGGCTACGGTGCGACCCGTCCATCTCAGTGGGAGTCTGCGGCGAGGCGATGCTGGCTTTGACGGCCGCTGCCTGGGCCGGCTGCAGTTTGATGCTGTTGATCTTGGTAAGCGGACGCTCACGCTCCGCCCCGTCCTTCTGGAAGCCGTAGCGCTCGGCATCTCTCTGCTTCCTCTCTTCTTCTGCCGTGGTGGAGGTGACTGCCGCCGTGCGCTCAAGGTCAACCTCGCGGTTACGTTCGTTGTTCTGGATTTCAGGCTGTGTGAGTGGTGGCCTGTGGTTAGCCACGTGGTTGATCTCTTGTGGCCCACACTGTTCCACTTTTAGCCTGTCCAACCTGGAAAAGAAAAAGAGAAGGCCTGAGTATGATGACAGGAACAATCTAAGTGTCTCTGTGTTATTAAAAAAACAGTCAGGACACATAGGATCACTTGGACAGTGATGGGAAGAAGATAATTAGATTAAATTGGCAGATATTCATTTGTGTCATAGATCACCAGTAAAAGGTGTTTGAGACATCATATCAAGTATAGATAAAACTCATTGTAGACCACATGCATGACATTTTGGAACTCTTATGATGGGGGGGCGCTCTGAAATAAAAAAGAAGGTGTAAAGAAAATGGGTGGAGGTGCACAATGTCTCTCCCAGCTGTCAGAGGAGGCCAAGCAAGTAAAAGGAAATCAGATATCCCCACTAAAACACGGTCTGTGTCGGGGCACGCCTCGAAGGTGGCGCTCCGACCCCAAGAAATCCATTTGCAGCTCCCTAGACCGCCTCTGTCGAAGCCCTACCTACAGCTCGGCGGTCATTAGGGGGGTCTCGAGAGGTAACAGATACCGCTGCTCCTCGGCATTATAGGCGGACTCAAGGTCACGACTTCAAAGTTCTGCAAATTCCCCTCAGCGGCACGGCTCACTGGGTTAGCAATACGAGGGCAGCGGGAAAGGCATTCCTTCACAGTTTCCACTGCTATCCTTTAAAATAGCAGCGGCACAAGTCACGTAATGTCTTCCCCAGCCTTCGGTGGCTCCGCCGGCCCAGTAGAGCACACACATCTAGCCCCGTGAAAGTCTGTGTACGTTTACTCATGCTCGTACTGGAGGAGACTGTAGAAACACAGAATATCCTGGATGCCAAAAAGGGGAAAGGTTTAGATTAGGTGTTGGGCTACCAGCCAGCTTGAAATATAAAAAGATGTGAGAAAAAGTAATACCCTCCACAGATCACAAGAAACTAGATACTCCGACATGAAGACAGCCTCCACTAGATAGATATTATAAGGCTGTTACACTAAATATTCTTGTAACAGCGTCACAGTCCCATTTAACTTTACTCAGTGGCTCTCAGGCATTACTGCCCTGTGTAATTACAGAGCACTTTTTATCATTACGCCTCTGCTCACCCATGTAAAAGGAGGGCATTAGAAAGGAGGGTTGCCAAATGACAGACATTTAACACAGTTTTGTTTTTTTTAAAAAAAGAAGAAAAAAACCCACCCTACCCTGATGAGTCAGTGTTCATGATCAGCTGGTGCAGCTGTGCACAACATCCCCTGGACCGCCTGCACCGTGCCCTCACAGCAAACAAGCCCACATGTGCGTGACATTCTCGCATATGTTACTCTGTTCTACACTTCCTTCGTAAAAAAACGTTACATAATCCGAAAGACAGTCACAGCTTCTTCAACAAAACCGGAGATGAGAAATGTCAAAAGCGGGTGTTGAACTGACGCCAAAGAAAACTGAACAGGCTTAACAGGGGGATTTAAAAGCACTTGCTTACAGTGCAAAATGCTAAAAAAGGAAAATCAGGATGGAGAAATAAACCAAGGAAGTCATTACTACTTGTTTTGAGGACTGTCCTCAAGTTCCCTTTTCCAATGTCTTTTTCTCCTCTCAAAAGCACAGCAACCCGCTGTAATCCCCCTTCTTCAGGCTCTCTCTAAAAATATTCTTTAAAAAAACGTATTAGTGAAGTTCTTACAAACCTTTTGACTGGCTCCGAATGCACAAGTGCAGCATCTGTCATTACTTTCATCCAAGACTCCATGTCCTTGGCTGTGTCTGAGCAAAAATAGTACGTCCGCATGTTGGGATGTGTTGCCTGTTGTGACAATAGATGGGATCAGGGGACAGGAACAGTGACACACAGAGAAAGCAACCTGAAAGAGAGAGGACAAAAAAAATCAAGTCAGCAGTGGTTTTTAGCACTTTAAGTCTGACTGGTGGAATGAGGTTGCTTGCTCTTGTGTAGGTTTTATCGCTAAATAAGAAGGCAGAGCTGTTGTGACACCTTGTGAAGCATCAGTGATGTCAATGCATTGTACGCCACATTTCCTAGCTAATAAAGGATTGTGAAATAGCCAGGACTGAGAGCGTCCGTACAATCCGCATAAATCAGACCATGAGTCACCTGAGTTTCACGCATGCCACTAGATTAGGGCAATAAATCTGCCACATTACTGGAGGACTTACCATGCAGTCCGTAGTATGGCAGACACATTGTTCCGTAGTTGCTCTGTTCCCTCGCGGCAAACAAACCAATATGTTGTTAAAGTCGGACACACAGAGAGAGAAAAAAACAGAATGTTTAGCGAACAACCTCAATATCCTGTTTACCAATGTCTGAACAACAAAAAAGGAGCAGTGTCATTGCTCCGGTTACTTCTGAGTAATCCAGAGAAATAAGTAACTTTTAATGACATAGCCCTTTTGGCCACAAAAACAACAGAGTTTAGAATGAGAACTATGCAGTCAAAAAGTCATCCCATTCCTAAGTGAATTATTGTAAACTGAAGAGGCCGTGCCCTGCTCTACCTCAACTCTCTCTCCTTCTGCCTAAGTTGGAAAAGGAGTGGGCTGTGTGGTTGGAGAGACCTTGAGCAGACTCCTGGGCGTCTGTGTTTGGCTGTGCTTGGCAGGACAACTCTGTTGTCTCTTAGGGTTTATGAAGGACCCACAGTCAAATACTGTAAACACCGCCGAGATCCCATAAAACACGCCTGTTGCCCAGTAACTTGGGGTCTCCGAGTCGACTACGAGTATTGCAGTGCAGTAGTACTGCGCCGGCGGCGGCAGCCAGCACAGATGTGACTGCTGGCATGTGTTTTCTTCACTTTCTTAGCATTAGTGGTGTGCAGAGTTAAGGTTTTCAAAAATTACTTGTATTACCTCGCTGTCAATCAACTGAAAATGATTTCTAAAGGAAAGTCAAAACATGTGCAACGGAAAGTAAACACAGAAGCTGATTTATACACTTAAGAAAACATTGTGGGAATATACACTACAACCACCACAGTAAAAACTGCTTTCCCCCTTCCAACTGTATAGAAGCGACCAAAAGTACCTTCTTCCCTCAGCTCTTATCATTTTACTTTATTAGAACTTATAATAATAATAATGCTTTACTTTTTCTAGGCTGTAAATGTACTCAACCATGTGGAGTGTAACGACGTTTGACAGGAGTGAAACCATGCACTGACCTTGAAGGCATATTTTCTGTTAATGTGATCATCCACAGACAGCATAGATATATGAAAGCTGGGCAGAAGGATGCTGCCTAGTATCCCCTCCTCTTTTTCATCTACAGGGAAAAAAAACAAGTCAGCACAATGCATCATGGACTTCTGTATGCTGTGCTTGTATTTTTGTTGAGGATGCTTAACAAAACCCATATGTTGAACATTAATTTGAAAAAAAAAAAAAAATAAAGCTCGAGAACCGAGTCGATTATGAGACAAAAAGTTAAAGAGGAGTGTGTCGGTCAGATGAGCAGAGCTTACAGAGTCCAATCAGCAGAAAAGATGAGCATTGATTCAATGTCCTACGCAGCCGGGCTGCTCTAATCCTCATTAAGTTAGCAGACAGGGCTCCACTCTGACAATGGAGCACTCTCCACAGGGGGGATTAGATTGGGTCCAGAGTTTAAAGCAGAGAATTGCTTAACCTCCCAATTTGATATAAGCAATCTGTGCTGTTTACCCAGAGCAGTGCAGGAAAACATAATATATCTAGCAGTCAGTGCTGCAGTCCCATATGTGCCTTTGCTTTGTTTGCTTGTGTGTGTGCACGTTTGTGTTTGTGTGGCTGTGTTGACTGCGGGTGCGGCTCCCTATGAACAGTGAGTAATATTTTGGGGAGTAAATGGGAGCTGAACTCTGGCTGGCCTCTGGTAGTGCAGTGTTAGAGCTGTTTGCCCCAGAGCCATGGAAGCCTGGGTCTGTGGCTGAAGTCAGAAGGCTGAACAGACTGATCTATTCACCAGCTATACCTGAACCTACTGGCCTCACACTTATTAATTCATCAAAGCTCCGTGTCTCTGCCCCTCTCTCTAAAACACCCTGAAACCCATTCTCTGAACATCAGCTTACATTGTGGGGGTTCCCGAGCACACCACAACAGTCGAATAAGTACACCAGAGAGCCACTGTGTTTAGATAAGGGGCAGAGGCAGTTCATGACCTCTCTGCCCACTCCCTGCTGATGGATACAGTTTCTCATCACGTCTGTCTGGATAAAGCCTTTGGGTCCGCTGCTGTCTGTGGCTTTTGTCAGTCAGTGGGCGGAAAGCAGGCGACAGCGCTGGCAGACACCAGAAATAACACAGACGAGATGTCATCCTGATCAGCAGAAATGATGACTGTATCCGCATCAAGTGAGCAGGGGGCGCCGCGATACGTGGACCTGTGCCATCCGAGACTTATATTTTCTCTGCGGCTGCAACCCAGCGGTGCGCCGGGCCTACAGTTTCCCTATGGCCTCACTTCATTTCAGTGTATTCCAATAGGAAAGATGTCAAACACTGTCTGTTCACAGCTGTGTCAATATTTGATACGAACATTAGCGCTGCATGAGAGAGACTGAAATGCCCAGTCAATAGCAGCTCAGCCAATAGCAGCATATAAGAAAGATTACATCTAACACTTGCAAATGTATTCCTACTGTGCAACACTAGCCAAGAGGCAGATTTATAAGGACAGCCAGATTTTAATAATTGAATGCAAAACCCTTTAAAGTGGACTGGGACTCCCACAATAAGTCTATCATTAAAAAAACCTGAATTGTAACAGTGGCCATCTAAATAATACATTAAGAGTCCACTTGAATCAAAGTAGAACATTTAATTACTTGGTCAGCAAAAAGTGGGTTGTCATTACTGAATTACATAACCATTTCCACACCACAAATGTTCTCCTGTAATAATATGATGGTAGTCCCTATGATGTGGAATTAGAGAAGGATCTGTAAATATTAGCAAGATAAATTCTGTTTGATGTGTCTGAATCCAACAATCTCATTAGTATGGAACCGCTGTATCAAAAGAGAATCGTCTCTGCAAACTTGTTTTGCGACTCAACGTTAGTGCGAAATCCAATTTCCTGCTTTCTCTTTCCAAATTACGGCTGAATTTAAGCCTTGTTTAAAGGCCCTCGCTTCCTCCCCCAGAGGAGAGGGGTCTCTGAAACAGCAAGTCAGACGACAGGAGAGCCATTTCAATTACTATGTCTCTTCAGCCGCTCCTGGCTGCTTACCACAGGGACTTGGATCCAGATGCATTAACAATTGCCAAGAGCGCGGCGCGTGGGGCTCCAAAGGTCACAGCAGCACAGTGAACTATTAATCGAATGCTGCTACTGTTGTAAGCAGCGGCACACTGATGAGACGCTGTTAAACGACTGGACAGGACTCACCTCTGTAGTAGAAGAGGCAGAGGTCAGACAGCACAAACCACCGCTTCTTCCACAGCTTCATCCCTGTGCTGTCCTACAAAAGACACCAGAGGAACAGGGCACGGTTAGTCCACGAGCACGTGGAGGACGGTCTGAAGCTACAATGACAAGAAAAGGGACTCCCGAGGGTTAGTGCTTTCAAAGGCCAGCAGTCAATAAGCCACATAATCTATTGACAAGTCATGCTATGCCTCCAACCTCTTGTTTTTTCTTTAACTGCATGTATCCCTGCATATTGGGCTTTAAAAAGGGTTCCTTGGATTTTCTTTAATTACATCAGTAAATAAAATCACTTTAAATTAATTGAACTTCTCAAATTTTACATATTGGCGGGACAGAATGAGGGTAATGTATTTGGCTCAGGGGAAACATTTCATTTCTGATGCAAAAGAAACACAATAATGAGCCTTTTCCTTTGCGTTTTCTACTCAATAAGCAGCTTTCACTTTTCACAGCAAAGCACGTTGTTCAGTAGCCAGAAAAATGAAACCTCCTGTGCACAAGTTGTTCTTCAGTATCACAACGCTGGGATCAAAGGGGTTTTCAGGCTGCTGCTCGAAAAGGATGAGGGGTGAGGAAAAGGGTATTAACTCCCCCGTTTGCTTTATTGGAAAACTTGAGCTGAGTCCTTAACCGTGGATTCCACCCAGACACAAAAGTAGGGGGCGGGACCTCAGCAACTCTGTCATTATGGTCAAATGGCATGTGGGCTGCAGTTTACTTTAAATGGAAATTCAGTTCTGTGAACCAGCATGTTTAACACATTAGTTTGAAAAAAAAATCACAATACCAGATGCTGTTCAATATGTTCACCATGGAGCCACCTCTGAAACGTAAGAATAAGATTTAAATTTCTTATGTCTATTAATCTATCATCTTCACCCGCCATAATCGAGGTCTTAACCACTCATTTTACAATATGTCCGTGAATAAACTTTATCTTAAGTTCTGTCAGATCTTCCTCTGTTCAGGTGGGAAGAGAAAAACAAGGCTTTCACCAGTCACATCAATCACTGTGGCTTTTTTTTCCTCCCAGTGGATCAACTGAAGGCTGTAGCTTTTCCTCAGCCAAGGGCTTCAATGGCTTCCAGGTTTCAATGAGGCAGGAAAATAAAAGTGCAAATCCAGCTTTTATTCGGGGTAGCAGATTTGTGAGTCTTCAGCTTGATCTGTGTCACCCTGATTGAGGTCCCCAAAGAAATAGCAGCTGGCAGCTGTACCAAAGGAGGCCATCGTGTGTTCACAAAACTGCGCCGGGAGGCGGCAATCAAAACTAAATGAGTCTCCCACTTAGGAGGCATGAGAGAGTCCTGTCTGGCCAAGAGCTGCCTCAAGCACCCCCTTTTTCACCCTGCTGTAAGTAACCAGGGAGCTGTGATGAGGGATTGGTATTTAAACACTGCCCGTGCTGGTTGACTGGCTGAGCGGGAACGCTGAACAAAGAAATGCTCCGATCCTGCGCGACATCAAAAAGCTTCTTTTGTGCTCATTTTAACTGTGTCGCTGCAAAACGTTACAGGGAAAAGGAGAATGTAATCCTTGCTGTAAAAAAAAAAAATAAAGGCTACATTCACAGGATGAGCATTAAGCTAAATTCAGACCCTTTTTGTGTCTTATCACAAATGACATTATAAATATATTAAAACTAATACAACACATGTATGAGTCATGACAGCATCCAGATATTAATGAGAAGAATGGACACAACATGTATTACTTTTTAATGTTTGTGTATCATAATTAGTTGCTGTACTACAAATATGTCACTTTATGCTAATGTCAAAATCACCTACAAAGAAGGTGCTCATTGCTACATGTGCACCATGCATAGCCTAACTTCAACTTAAAAACACTCCACAGTCAGGCGAGCACCTTTGTGTGCTCAGGCCCATCGGCAATATGCTGACCGTGCTAATATGTTGGTACTCAGTAGGTATTGTTTAGTGTTTTAGCGTGTGATCGGGGATGAACAGAGTTATGGCTTTAAATCATACTAAGCTACTACTTCTCACCACCTCTGAACTAGGGGTGAGGTCATATACTCTTGCTCACCTGTTTATAGAGCCAGTTCCTCTTGATCACTGGGGCGCTGGGATTCCTCCTGATAGAGTTGGATCTCTTCCCAAAATTATGAATTTTCTTGGAGGGTCTTGAGGGCTAGAAATACAGTATAAATAAACAGCAAAGTGAGCTCAGTCCACAAAACTAAATCTGTACTTTTGTCAAACTTTTAGATGGAATTAAAATGAAATTATCTTCCTAACTTCACAGACAGGCACGGTGATGCCACGATAATCGTGTGCCACTCACTCTTGCTGCTGGGCTACTGGGATTCGCGGCGTAGTCCGAGCCGCCTGTGTAGTTGGAGGCCTCGCTCATGGTGTTTAGTGCTCGCTCCTTCTTCTCATTCGCCGGCACTTTGGAGGCAGGTCTGAAATGACAAGAAACAAAAGAGAACCAAGCAAGCTAAGAGCACGTCGGCAAGTCAGTCTGGAGTACGGCCGGACCATTTCTGGTCAATGACCTTTCTAAGAGAAGAAGAGCAGGAGGAAGCGGCTTTTTATCGTCTGTTCCCCCATCATTCCTCTGAAGCTCTAACTCTCTGTTATAATGAGGTCTCAACTTACAGGGCTTACGGATCAAGCCAATTACTCCCACTATGTCACTGTAGATACATTTCCAGTTCTCTAACAATCTGCCTGACGTGCAGTTATGGCAGCGAGTCAGGCCAAGATGCCTCTAAAGTTTTCCTGTTTGTTTTTTTTTCTTCTTTTTGTTGTGTGTTCAATACATTTGCCGTAGGATAGAACACCTTGTGAAAAAAGATGTGCCTGGCCCGTGGAGATGTCCTACATTCTTTAGGAAGGGAACAACGCTGTGGTCTAGAGGGAACAAGACAGGAAAACCAGGGTAGAGCAGAAATACTGCAGCAGGGGAAAAAAAAGAGTGTAACCTCTGGTTTCAGGTCACTGAATAAGGACAGAAGCTGCCAACCCTACACCGCAAACTCTCCCATCTACCCTGCTCATTTGATTCATATTCCAACATTTGCACTCTTCAGATTATATGGCACCATTCTGTACAAATGATGCACTCATTTAATATGAGTAATCAATCCATTCATCCGAGTTCAGTCTTTCAATCCATCTGTTCGACATGAGGACAGGGCTATTAACAGTCGAAACAAAACAAAAAACAGTCAAGAGTTTAAAAGCAGTTCGACAATTCAGACGCCACGCGCGGTGTCAAGTCACAAACACACAAAAGGGATCACAAGGGATGACATCAGCTCAGCTCACAACAAGCAGGCAACACACACAGGACGTCCACTGCCATGCAGCACAGTGACGGGTCTGGAGGGTGTCGAATCAGTGACAATCACAGTCTGCCTTCACTGTCTCGCCTGTGTTCAGAACCAAAGTTGCAGTTTCTCACAACACACGAAAGATTATTTTTTCTCATTAGTGGAGTTCACTGACCGTCTTAAATGACTGAGTATGTAAAGGGGGTTCTGTGTGGAAGTGCCACATTCCCGGGGACACGACTGGGAGGGGGGGGACGCGCAGGGGTGGACAAGTGGATGAGTAATGCTCTGGTGAGCTGAAGTGCGCACAATTTTCACCTCACTCCCTCCTAAAAATAGCTGACTGTGCAGAGTGATGAGTAGCCACTGAGATTTGCCTTCTTCTGAAGCTAATGAGCTCGCTCCAGAAAACCAGCTCCAGAGATTTTCGCCACTTTGAGCGGCGGGCGGAATCCTAAGCGACCCGTAATCAATGATGTGCTGCCCTGCCATCAAGACAGAGGACTGACTTTGCTTTAACAGAGATATCGCTCTATTTGATGCTCTATTTAGCCAACAGACCAGGCCCTGAGCTCCAGTGTGTGCGTGTTTGTGTGTGTGTCTGTGTGTGTGTGTGTGTGTGTTGGGGCTGCTGCTGATAATTAGTTTGGGCCTGACAATCAATCTGCGTGCTGTGAAATCGAAAAGCAGTGTGTGTCAAATTAGCTGCCTTAGCAAAAGAGTTGGCCTGTGACTGTAGGCAGACGGAGAGCAATGAAAGAAATGATGCAGCAGCGACACAAAAAAATCATGCAAAAAATTTACATTGGGCACAGTACTTGAGGTGATTTAAACTAAAACAAAAATCCTCAACAATAATGGTTTTGTGATAATAAAAAATAACCATGATATAATTATAACAAATCCAAAAAGGGTATTTTTGTTGATTACTGTAGGCAAAATGATAATGTCTGAAACAAACTTGTCAAATGGTTGTTGCTTCATTTCTTCCGCTGAGGGAAGCGAGAGAGACTTGCAAGGAGAGCAGAAGACGGAAAAATGCAAAAGCATCTCCTGAGATGTTCACTCGCATCTCCACCCACGGCCGTGAGCGTGGAGCTCGCCACTACGAGCACTAAACTAAACCGTGCTACCGTTTGGACGGCGTGGGCTTGCTGCGATGCAAATGCAAACGCTGTTTACAAATGGAACTCTGTTCTAATACACGCAGAGAGGCTGTAAATAGTAAATGACAGTTGTGACGGCGAGGATTCACTTTCAGTTCCCAAGTGCTTCCCTCGTCTGGGCCTCTCCCGCGTTCATTACTCAACCGCTTCCCGTAAATACATTTCCCACACGATGGGGAGCGCCACAACTGCCTCACGTCTATATTTTGACGTGAAGTCTGGTTCTGACTGGCTCCTGCTCAAACGTCAGCATGAAACACCACGTGGGTTACGTCACTGATCGCATCCACAACGTGCCGTTTTGAACGTCTGCCCGCTTCAAATTACTGTTTTCCTGTTTCGGCGGCCGCTCGTCTCCCAGCAGCAGTGGCCGCGCGGCGGGTATGAGTGTAACGTGAAAACAGAGTTAATAGTCAAAATCCCAGAGCTAAGTGACAGCCAGCTTTGTGTTTACCACAGCGCTGTGTCAACAAAAAAGTCAGAAAAAAAAACTCAAACCAAAGACTGAGACGGTCTATCTCCTGAAAAACATTACGACACTGTACCTACCTGCAAGGCCGAGGAAGTGAGTCCAGCGCAGTAAAAAAGTGAGGCCATATATTGCTTAGTTAATGTGTAAATAACAGGCTTAGTGGGCATCATAATTGTAATTCCATTACCCAGTCATGTTTCAGCAGGTAGTCAAGACAAAATGAATGCTAAGCTGAGCTGCGTATCACGACGCGCTCAAAGATCATGCTTTGTGATGCCTTAGACAAACCTTTCTGTTGGGCCGAACAAACAGGAGAGCAGATTTAAAGCTTCCTGGGAAATCAGTAAACCGCCCGCAAAGCAAAGCAAATGGCAGTTCGTCCGAACAGCTCAGCTTTCATCCAGGACGTGCAGCTCAACCCTCGGCTCAGGAGAAGTGAGCAAAGATGCCCCCCGGCGGTTAGTTGTTCACAAGGGGCTCGGCCTAAAATGCAACAAATCCAACACTGCCGTGATGCGGTTTCCAAGTTAACTCGTAATGGTCTAATATTCCCAGAGATATTAAAGGTAAAGCTGCTCTGGTATAAGCTGCACTCGCCGCTGCACGCTCAGCCGTCAGCTCATGCGTCGGTGAATGCTTTTTCCATGCGAGTTCCACAAATATTCCCCCCGTCGGCCTGCGCGTGATCATGTGGACCCCTAAAAATATGCCGAGACGTGTGCATTCATGGAGGGTGGGTGAGGTCACGTGTCAAGGGCGGGCCACGACTTGGGCAGTGACATGCGCATCGCAGCACAGCTGAGAGGGTCAGTCTAAGTGGCAGATGTCTGTCTAACGGAGCCTTTTTATAACCCACGAGCACTGTTGGAGCAGATTAGGAGAGGCTCGCGTACAGGCAGCAGCTACAACCGGTCCCTCAATTACCACGCGGCCGTGTTTGCTCTGTGTTGTGTTCCTGCCAAGCATTCAACAAAACTAAACTCACACAACAAACCTACGGTACCTGAGATGAGGGCCCAGGCATCGCCGATCAACCCGTTCGGACTGTGTTCACGGTCAACGGAGTTGTGCTTCATCTGCGTGTGACCTTGGGTCCTTCCCACTGACGGAGCGTTGTGTGTCTGTCCGGATCAGTGTCCACTATCCCTGACTCTGTGTGGTACGGCCACAGCGTCTGCCCTCTTCTTTTAGGCTGCTATGCGTTGCTGCCCTCTCACGATTACATAATTCATCACGGGTGCGGAAATAAGCTTCACCCATCATGGCATCACCTTCATGAGTCAAAACGACTCGTTGCCTTTTCAAATCTGTCCAGGTTCCTTTCATTGTTCTTTGAGCTACTGTTTATACAGTACGTCTTGAGGTGGATGGAGATTCTGTTCATCCTATGGCACAGTAGCCTATATCCTAGGTACTAAAAATCATAATGCCAAACCCAAGCAAAGTTTTGTGTCTTGGATTTTCTCTCTTAGTGCAGAGAAGATTAGGAGGTGATCTTCAGCCTGGCCTCTTTATCCCCGCGGCAGCCTAAATCCGCCTTCGCCTTTTATTACTCATCCAGCGTAAAGACTTTCCTCCTTATTACTTCTGCTAAAACACGGCGGACTGGGGGATGAAATTTACAGTAATAAACTTAAATACAACAATGGGTAAGTTTTGGGGTTCATCGCTTTGCCGTTGCCGCCACAGAGTTGACCTCTAGTACGTCCGATACGCATTTCGCGGTGCGGACTCTCTCATGACGATAAAGCGGCCGTTGTGAAATTGCGCGTCGTCTTGCACTGGCACGTTGCTCCTCTCAGAGTGCAAAAACAGCAGCGATGTGAGAGCAACGCAGTGAGGGGAGGAATGTGTCAAGGGAGTGCAGTGTGACAGTTCTGGCACAACAAGCTTCTTCATGGCCATTTTTCAACCATTCCATCTCTGCTGAATAAAATTTGGTAAGACCAAACAGCTATATCATACTTTAGTAAGACCACTTTTTAATTTCTAAGCAACATACACAAAAAAAACTGAAACTGATGTCCATGATGAGCCATAAGGGAACGCATCCTTCATTAATTATTGGACTGAGGCCACAATTTCCCACGTGGGAGTGAAATTTCACGTCTTGAAGCGGAACATATTTCAATTAGCGCTCATTGCTCAATAACATAATTGACACCAGTTGTGATGACACGGCTTCAGCGCAACAATACGACTTCATGGGAAATCTGCTGTGGCAGGGGTTTCTGAGGGAAATGAGTAGTGGAGCGTTGCGCAACGTTAAGGGTGGAAGGGTGGAAGATGAAAGTTGAGGCTGGTGTTATGGCGTGGGCTGTGATGCAAACGGTCCGCTGCATGTATATTTAGTATGATCACAAGCTAGGAAGCAGAAGTAAATTTGAGGGGGAATCTACTGTAGCCTCTCTTTACGTATCCCGCGAGCACCGGGGCGGAGCACCTGCCTCGCTATGAGCAGCCCATCAGCGAGGCTTGGGAGATAATGGTGAATAAATCTGAAAGTGATGATAAAGAAGTACTGATTAAATATTTCCTGAGGGGAACAAACACCCACTTAAGTTTAGTCTGACAGACTCCCAGAGAGGAAATGAAAGCTAAAGGTGACGGCGGTCTCCAATCCCATCATGCGGGTGGACATGTGATGACTGTCGTGCTGTGAGAGGTGTAGATGATCACATGGACGCAGCGCCGCTGGACATATGACAAATGAGAAGGCAGTGAACTCCTGACCAGGTCAAAACCATGAATCATGGCATTCCCATGAGCTGATGTATACACGATACAATGGCTTTTTATTGTCAGCCTTTAGCATCAGGATTATTAACACTGCCCTTGCACAGAAAACAGCATATGCAGTAGACACCACCTTAGATAATATGAATAAGAAAAAAAAAAACAAAGTTCGGATTTTGTTCTGAATACAACTAACCGAGGAAACACTCAACAGAAGAGGCTCTGACATGAAAGTGCTGAGCTGCAAATAGAGCAAATACACAGCAGCAAGGCGAGGACTGTTGCAACGATGCCTACACATCAGTACTTTCAGCAGCAATACTGTAGTGCTCAAAAATGCTACCCAGTGGCATTCTGAAAGCATAAACAAGAGACTTACTGTTCGTTGATGACAAAGATGCAGTTGTCTTGAGAGGGTGAGCCTGAGACAGGATGCTTGCAGGTCACCTTCCGCTCATTGTGGCTATCGAGAAAAGGATAGGGAGGGAAAAATAGAATGCAATGTTAGAGCACATATGTCAGTAAAACTATGCACATCATTAATACATGATCTATGTTTAAATATGGCTCATGGATGTTCTGCTCAAGCATGACAGAGCTCTGGCTGTAAAGGTTTGAGGGAACTCTTCTGACTTTGTAGAAATGGGAATGCTCAGTGAAGTCACGATTGCTAGACAATATGGGTTCAATCGAAGAACAAAATTGGTCCGAACTGTCAAACTGCAAAAACTGGCCCAATGACACGTACATTGGTTCAGTGTGACACCAGAACAAGTATTTGTGGCGTACCAGAATCACAACTTTAGCTTTTACGGAGACATAAAACAATATACAAGAGGAGGACATACGTAGCAATTTGGATTTGGATCCTTGTGTGCCAAACTTCAGCTCTAACAAAATCATGACAGACTCCAAAAGGCTACCGTCCCACCCCAACCTCAGCAGCTAATGACAGAGGTGAGGTCGATGATGTCACAGGCCCATCCCATTGTCCAACTGTGGCAGTCACCTCCACCCTAACATGATCAGAACACCAGGACACAGACCACACAGTCTTAGGTGGAGGAGGAACCAAAGGACTGTGACCTTTCCAACGAGAGCAGCTTTCCAGTAAAGTTGCGCCTGGTCAGTGCTGTGTGTGATGTGGGTTGTCTGGGGGCAGAAGACTCAGTAAACCGTCTGTAGGAATTACAAGCTCCACTGTCCCTCAATGTTACGAGCAAATCCTAAATCAAGTTTTTGTTTTAACAGTGTCACCGAATTAGAGACAAGACCAATTCCTTCATCTGAGATGAAGATCCGGGTCATCAACTTCCTATCTTACAACCCACAATTTAGAGATGGAAAATCAATGCCGATTTTAATGATACTGTACTTGAGCTACAGCGATGAGGGGTCCAGTAGCTGTTAAAGAGTATGTTAATGTATATGAATCAAGTCTACTGGTGGGTGCCAAGATTAAATGAGACATTAGACCATATGAGTAACGGGGAGAGCTGCAGTGTCGACGGCAGCCTTCAAAACTACTACTGCCTTTATGTGCAGGACCATATTTCCATACTTCGACTCAGTCAGGCTGTACTATAAACAGAAGAGAGTCAAGCTACAGCCCAAAAATAACAGTTTTTAAACACGGGGTACTCGTGTACTGAAAAGAGCAAATACCAAGTATGAAATGGGGGGTTTAGTTTCAGTTTAGCCTGGAGAGCAACTGTCTCCGCAGCTCGGGCCTATAATTACTGGAGGCACTGTTGGCAGCGGAGCACTCCGTGCGGTCTTGGGGCAGACCGACGGCACCATTTTTCTTTGGTATCCCATCACACATGCATATACTGCTCTGCACACAGGTTGGCTCCAGATTTAAGAGGAGGAAGAAAGTCTGGATAGGTATTTATGTACACATGTAGAGGGATGAAAGGATGATGTGGCGCGCACTGGAATTAATCCATGTAAAAATAAAGAACCAGTTCCAAACAATACGGTTTTTGAGAAATCTCTCAGCGCCCATCATCTTTTATTCGCTTGCATATAACGACTAATACATGCACCGCAAGTTTGCTTTCATGTGGCACTTAATCCAGGGCGAGAAGGAAAAGAGGTTTTAATATACGGGTGCATTTTGCCCGCCTATTAATTGGTAATGCATGCCACTTCATAACGGGAAGTGTCTGATACCTTCTATGAGATTTTAGTAATGACTTAATCCAAAGAAATCCCTCAAGTCAAGTGACCGTAACTGCACGGAAGTCAGGCTTACATTAACACTGTGCCAAATCACTTTGTGTAATATGGAAGAGTTGTTGTTATCATCAGTCACAGAAGTCCAAATGCCTATAAATGATGGTACCGTAAATATGTGTCTCAGCACACAAGCTCACCCAAGCCAGCTGCGCACTGCTTGCCCAGTGAAATATGGCAAAGGAAAAACGGCCAAAGTAAACAAGCTGAACATTTGCTGCAGCTAGCGAAAAGAGACCGAGACGTTTTTCCTCAGAACAGAATGGCAGAGCAAACCGAGGCCACAGGGCAACCGAACAGTGGATTTACATTCAGCGGAGCAATGGCCTCTGCTCAGCCTACGCTACAAGAGAACTCCGACATGCTCCCAGTTTTGCTCTGTTCGCGCTGATGTAAGTAATGTTAGACGGGCGTTTGCTAAAATCTTTACAAACTCGATGCAACTCGATAGCGGAAATCGGCACCGGCCCAGAAACACAACAGTGCTGATTAAATGACAAGACCCATTAGCAACACCTGTTCAAGAACTTTGACATCTGATTGATGAGCGTGGCTCACGCTGACCTCTGACCTCCTCACAGAGAGTTTAAAAACATGAGGATGATATTACCTTTAAAAATCAACAGATTGTGGTGTCAAATTCATTTGAGTTGAAATTTAATGTTTCACTTCAATCAGGTAATCAACTGATGCTCATACCAAATTTATCTGATAGCAAGCCGGAAGGAGATGTGGGGTTGGACCAGGGGACCACTGTTGACGAACCCCAATTAAGGATGTCAGTCAGTAAAAGTTTTCAAAGCTCCTAGTTAAAATAACTCCTTCAAAAGGAAGCTGATGAAGGTTCTCAAGGTCGCATCTTAAAAAATTAAAAGGCCCTCCTGACGTTTAAGAACGTTTTTGCATGTGTGCTGCCTGACACGTGTCCCAGGTCCGAGTTTTAAGTAGGAGGTCAAGTGACATCAAAGAGTGCCTATACCTATATGAACAGAAGCTATTTGAGAAGGTCCTAAACATTCCCAGCATGACCCATGTGATATGGGCGGGGAGGGGATCACACATTCTTAAAACCACAGTGGAAAACATGAGGGGGCGTGGTTACGTGTTGGCCAGAATAGACAGGATGAGTAACAGCAACACACCTACAAGAGGAACCCACGGCAATCAGTGGTTGTTGTTTGTTTGCTATTCTGTTATCCTACTCAAACTATACATGAGTGGCATTCCACACGCCAACGCCACAGCCTTGACAAGACATCCCACACCGCCATCGTGAATATTATTCAAAAAACCCTTTTGCTTCCTCCATGTGGCATCAGGAGCTGCTTGCAAACACAACAGGATCGTGTTGCAAGACAATTACTGCTGAGATACGCGTGCTGATTGCCGCGTCCGACGCGACACGATGGCCTTCGGAAGAACACCACATGATAAAAACCTAATCGGAGTCGACGACAGCTGCGACCGCTGCAAAAAAAAAAAAAAAAAATCGCTTGACGCTGCGCAGCTAACAGCTCAAAATGAAACCTGCCTCACAGTAAATATGTCTTCAAAATACCTCTGCCAACTAAATTTAGCTACCAACACCGTTTAAAATGGTCACACGTGCTCTGGAGGATGTGGTCTGTGGTCAGCTGAGATGAGGTTAGCGTAAAATCGCAGGGCTGTACAGTAAGGGCAGCATATGGTATCGTTTTTTGCTTCAATGGAAAACATTGTATGCTCTCCATTTAGGATTTCCTCCTGTCTGCCAGAGGGAGGTGTTAGTTTATGGGGTGGGTATGGATGAAGGGCACCGGGAGGTCCCTCGCCTCTTGACCTCTGGTGGAAGGGGGGGAGCTCGGAGCAGCACTAAGAGCTGACCACCCTGCAGTGAGGAGGGCCGGGCGGTTTCGTGGGCTCTGAGCTATCCTGTCCACAATAATTAGCAGTGAGCTGCAGTAATGAAGAGCTTACGGTCTGGAGGGGGGTCAACATGACACAGGCTTAGCTTTCATTGTTCTGGGTGGGTCTTTGAACCTTCACTCCCCTTCTTCTACAGTTGAGCTACAAACAACTGAGAAGCTCCAAATGATCTTTACAGTGGGGGAAGGGGGGGTCCTCGTGAGTTTTGAGCATATCATTTTATTTTAACACCAAGTGTAATACTGAGTTTGGGTTTTTATTTCACTCATGGAATCAAACCAAATCTTTGTTTTTAAAGCGGTGAGGCGGGGGCAAACGTTTGGTCTAGCATTCCAGCTCGCTCATATCATCGGCGTAGCCAAAAACCAGCTGTTTAATTCCACGCAATTTTCGCCGAGATATTATCTCTGATGTTTATTCAAGTCTGAAGTTCATTAAAAACAAGAACAAAGTTGTTAGACTGTTGAGGTCCTGCGTCACTGTCAAAAAATCCGCACCCTAGAACCATCACTCCCCCCTGACCTCTCTATTCATTTGAAAGTACACAAAAGTAAAACTAGATTAGGAAAAATGGTGTGTCAGCCACTAAAGAGCCATTATGGGGGTTAACTAACCTCTACAGACCAAACAGAAGATGAAAGAAAAGTAAGAATAGTATTTGTGGCCATATGTTTTGTCAAATCTTTTCGGGTTGGAGTGACTGTAAATACTGAAGGGACTTTCCTCACGTGGTGTTGTGCTGAAAGACTGGAACAAATTTCTCTGCAACTCATCGGGAGAGAGTTGGAACTGCTGCAGCTAATTTGGATACGGGGGCGTTTTGATGGAAAAAACTGCTTTTATATCTAATTCTGCGACTCCGACACAAAGAGTAAGCAGGCAAAAGGGAAGAGGAAGAAAAACTTACTGGACCCTTTAACAAATCCAACTGCAAAGCACTAAACAGAGCCTTTCAATGACAATTAATTCTCTTGTTAATGCTCACAAATCTAATCCTATTACACAGGAAGGAACTTGGACGCAACGTTGGACAAGGCCAGCGAGCGCTGATTAACGCGTTCATATTATCAGGTGAGTACTCTTTTGCCGGCGAAGAAAGGAGTTGGGCTGCAGTGGAACCTCTCAGTCCCACATGGACCGGAGGTATGAATAGCTCCCCTCACAAAAGACAGGCTGAATAAGCAGAATAGGCAGTTTGTGAGAGGGCATGTGGGGGGCAGCAGGAGAAAAGACAAAAAAGACAAAACGGGGGCTTCGCAGTCACCGAGAGGCCACACCAAATGCGGCATGAAGCAATGCGCTGTCACAAAACACCATTACCTGGACTACTGTAACATCCTTGACTAATTGGGGCAGACATATGTTTTGGGGGTAGACCGATTCATCGTTTTGGCCGACGACTTGTGCCGATCCGACGTTTTTACTGAACTCTGGCGGACGGCTGCGCTGCCTCCGCCGGTCGCATGTCCCTGCTTTGCACCAAGATGCTAGCTATTTATCAGCTTTTTCATTCTCCAAATGATGAGTGTTTAATCGGCCTTTAAAAGACAAGCTGCTATCGGCTGATGTTGAGGGGAAAACCAGCACCACAGTGCAACCACCCCAGCGCCCATGGCCTCAGCTTCTTAAGCTTTGACTTTCACCTTAGACCCCTTTTTTTTACTTAACCACAGAAAACAGCTGCTCATTCGGGCAACTAATCAGATTTTTTTTTCACAAACAATTCAATTAACAGCTCCTTCGAAGCAGCTGTGACTGTGTGCAAAGTATGTCAAGGTGACACAGCTGAACAGGCTATTGAAGAGGATTTCAGAGCCATGGAAACAAGCTGCCGTCTTGAGGAAATATAAAACACCGACTGAAAGAAAAGAAATTTCGTATTTATGGAGAAAAACTCAAGAAGCAGTCAGGGGAAAACTGCAGTCATGCAAACCGAGCTTTATTGTGGCCTCCTGACCACGAAGGCCGACATGTTACAAGTGTTCCTCATCAGACAAAAAGGACTGATTCCTCAAATGTCTATTTATGAAAAAGAAAGTAACTTTCCGACATTGCAGTGGCCACAGATCTTGAGTTGCTCTTGCTTTCAGTGTCTGTAAAACTCCCCTTGTTAACCATTCACTGTTCAATTTCAGGCTTCGTTAGAGACATCAGCGGACCAGCAGGCATTCGATACGGTTTGCAGGGCAGTATGCTGTGAGGATGCAACCCATACTGTAAAAGATCCATTGCAGAACAAAGAGCCAAAGTGTAGCAAGCAACCAAAATAGTACTCGGGGTACCAGGACTCTTCTAATCGAGGTCAACTGCTTGAAGAAACAGATGGATGAGAGGCTGCGATGGTGCAAGCAATCAAAGGTGTGTGAAAAGGTCATGAAAAACATAACTTTCCCAAGTCTTGCATTCATACATTAAAAATCCCAAACATTAGTGAGAAGTGGGAAGTGAAAGTTCAGCTATTACGTGTTCTTTCCCCTGTTTTCACCACAGAGCATAAAGGCGAATTACTTGAGAAACGTTTGAATTCGTGCAAAACTGAAAATATTTCATTTCAAGATACAACGCGGGCATGAGCTAGTGTCATATACCTCCTTTTTTTTCTTTTACAAAATGCTGCCATGAAATATCTAGCATTCAACTGTGAAATGAAGAGCACAGTCACTTTGTCATACTTCAGCAAAAGTACAAACATTTTAAAAGGATGAGGGGACTGTACGTTGAATATATACAAGGCATTTTAACATTTTGCTGGTTTATTTCTCTGAACTCCCGGCCCCGCCCTCCCCTCCCCATGATGTCTTCTGCTCTGTGAGTGCTGGGACTGGACCGCTGGCCACAAACAAAGCATCTGCTTATCTTCATTTTGACTGATCTGTTCTTTAATGATATTAGTCTCTCATTTAAATAATGCATTTTTAATGCCAACCCAAATATGTTTGCCCCATGCATCCAAGATTCTTTATTGGACATGCCTCACACTTTACTTCCAGTCCAGCTGATACCATCAACTGTCTAAAGTTCTGCAAGAATGTGCAACCATTTGATATAAAATGTAATAGCTTGATTAAAAAATGACTTTCTTAAACTTAAACAGATGTTTGCTTGTGAATGCAATCATGTTTTGCAGTTTACTCAAGTGTTGGACAACAGAGCGCCCCACCCCCAGGCTGAACACCACAAATAAACTCTGTCTGTAGGAAACATTGATGTTTCAGCAATGTTTCCAGGTCTGTGGCGAAAACACTGAGCAGGGAGGACAATTTTCACAGAATGAGCTCGGAGGGAAAGTGAACAAGCAGTACGGAGACAGGGTAGCCATTCCTTCTCTCCCTGTGGGTTTGACAAGTGTCAATCTAATCTGCGGGCTTTGCCCAGTGATGGCAGTGAACGCTACACACAAGCTAAACCACCCTTTGCTATGTGTATGACGTTTCATGAGGGATTTTGGTTTGACATTACACAGGACTGCACTGCACGTAAACATTTATTTAGGAGTCAATCAATCAGACCACAAGCCCCAACAGACATACTCCAAGCAAGCAAAATAAGACGACTGACATCATGCCTCAACGAATCATGAGGGGCAGGTTCAACTACTCCCAGGATATCCCGCATAAACCACATGATCAAAACAGCCAACAACAAAGGTTATTTTCGAAGATCTAGTGGATGTGATCTGGGCTGAATCCGTTATTAAAGGGAAGACCTGGTCTGGGTCACTGCAGGAGAGAGGCAATGCTATAATCATGGCCGAACTGACTGTGATTAGCAGATAAAAGCTTTTAAACATCATCCAGAGCCACTGTCAGGAATAAAACATATCATCAGATGCAAGGTAATGGCTCTTCGGTGCAGCTCATACAGCTCTTGTTCATACGCATCAATAGTCACAACAATGTACACGAGAATTCAAGAGTATCCGGACAAAACTGACGCTGGGACATGAAGTATTTTCCCCTCCAGGGGTTTGCATTCACCGGAAACCCCTGGAGCTCAACACAACTGACCAGCAGCATGCCACTTTTAAAAACTACTAAATAATAACAAACTAATCAGAGAAGAGGAGGAGCCACATGACTAATAAGACATTTATAAGACGAACTCAGAGGTGCTTTGAGGAGCACGATGAACTACAGTATCGGGATGTGGCGCTCTCCGGCGCGGAAGGCGCAGTTTGTACATAAAGCCATGTGAGGCTCAAAACGCTGACTGGGAGCCTCGCATGGGGCCGGTTAGAACACAGCAAGGCAACCACGGGGGCTGCGACATTCATCACCGTCAGCGCAATTAAACCCACCCACCAACAAACCGCGTTCAAATCAAACCTGGCTCGATGTCCAAACGCCGCACACACGCACAGGCACTGCAGGGTTTGCCACTTACGGTGAAAAAGCTTCCACGAATGTCCGGGCGCTTAAACAATCGCGGTGAAAGCAGACGGACCAAAAAAAAAAACACGCGCAGATAAACGCGTGTTTTAACACGTTGTTGTTGTCTTTTAAATAAAACGAAAATCCAGATGTTAACGCGGGATGTGACGACGCGAGAGTTGTCTCGTGCTACTTTAGAGAAGAGCGTTTGTTGTGAGGCGCGCGCTCAGTCCGCTGCTGCCGAAGCCCTCGCGCTGACTGCTGCGCCGCGTGCGCCCGTAGTAGAGAGAGAGAGGTAGAGAGAGAGAGAGAGAGAGAGAGAGAGAGAGAGAGAGAGAGAGAGAGAGAGAGGCGATGATGATGTCACTCACGGTCCGGATGTAAAGAGAGCGAGGTGGCCAGCGGCGCTTTTATTGCCCCCACCGCGATTACAAACTGAGTAAACAGGGAGTGTACACAGTTACACCGTCATATGGACTGAGCGGCTACGGCGCACCCCAAGCTCTGTTTGTGTATGGCAAAATCCCAGGTCTCTGAATGTTAGACTGGAGGAAAAAAAGCAGCAGGGGACAGACGGCAGGTAAGACTTTTGCGAATGAAACTGAAAACGGTTTAGTGTCTTCTAAGGCCTCTGTTCGAGGAAACCGAATTCGGTGCTTCAGACAAAACTTGTCAAGACCCGCAGATACCCCGTCACGTGCTATGTGCACATCTCCAAACTCCTCCGCACATGGAAGAAATGTAAGATTGCATGGAAAAGTATGGGACAACCCAATAAAAATTGAAGGCATTTACTTTATAACACAACCACATGAGGGGACTAAAGTGACACCATAGCCCAGATTTAAACATATTCCATTCCTCCATTGTTTATTTTGGGACTGTATCCAGGCAAGTCAGTAATTTCGCACATAAATGAATTTGAGCTTTATTTCCCTCAGTGAGCTATGTTATTCCTGGCTTTTAGTGCCTTCAATATGAATGTGGGCAGCTCCGCCACCCTTAGCTCATTCTTCAGCAAGTCCTGACAAAGGAGCGTGTTGAAAAATGAACTATGGCTGCAAAGGGCTTTAAAAGGCTCATCAGGAAAGTATTTTGGATCATCCTGATAAAGCTGCGGTAAATTTGTTGCAAAACACTATGGCCGCAGTTCAAGCCCACTGTAATACTGTATCTTAGGTCTGGTTTCCATTATTGTCCAAACCAGTCACTGGAGCTATGCTGTCTAGCTGAGGCTTGTTAGTTTCAATGGGACGAAGCGAGAGAAAGAACTGAATATCAAGTAGGTTCAGCAGGGAGCCTGCAGCTATTGAAGACATGAAAGCCTGGACAATGACCTCAGCTCCATCCTAGATGCCAAACAGCTCCTCCACTCATCAACCTGCTGGGTTCAGTCAATGGTGCAGGAAGACACCCAGAGACAGTCAATACACTCTCAATGGCTGCTTTTCTCTCCCTTTTCCCTCCCTTTAGTGATACTTCACATTTTCTTACTGGGCTGTGCTGCAGCTGTTAAAGTCGTTGAGTCTTATTGTAGTCTTCATAAAACCTAAATCAAATATCAAATTATTTTCTGTGGGTTGAAAACTCAGAAAAGAGCCATTGCAGATGTTAACTCCATCAGTAACATGTGAGCTACCATGACCAGCTCTGCTACATAAATAATGCATTGCGCTTCCTATAGGGGGGGGGGCACTAAAACATTCAATCCTTCAGCTATCCTTGGTCCTCCAGGGAGGGCCTCCCATGCTGGAGCTCGGTGCCAGGGGATATGGCCACCACCTGGAGCCCAGACTGGACACCATACCCTGGGAGAAAGCAGAGGGAATAATGAGTATCTGGAGGATATGTGATATGATATTTCATGGCCTAATCCATGAAGGAAGAAGCCCTGGTGAATAAGGACCCTGCACTCCAACGCCCGCAAAAAAAGGTGTCAGAGGCGAAAGTCAAAGCAAGCTCTTCGGCCATCTGCGTATGTGATGCGTTGCCACAGGAAGGTGGCGTGTTTCATTTCTATATACGAACGTTTGCTGTCCATGTCAAAATCAAACAACCGTCCACTGTTCTGAAGAAAAGTCTGTCCAGAGTCAGGGCCTTCGCTTTGTTCTAATAAAAACAGGACAGGCTGCCTGCGGCGATGTTTAACACCCAAGTTGAGGTTAACAAAGTTTTCACAAAGTATTCTCTAAGATTGAGTTTTCCTATCTGCTTATTCAATATCCATCAGGGGGCATCTCTTGATGACCGAAAGGAAATGTCAGCAGCCACCAACCCTGCCTGAATTACTCCAAACATGCATCTCCAAACATCACAAATGAAGTAAAATTTTAATTTCTTCAGGGTGTTTTACGTTTTTCTGGCTCGTAGCTCAAAGTGTCATGTGGGGGAGTCTGAAAGCAGTTATGAGAATCAGCCCCGATCAATCCTGCAGCTGAGCATTTGTTGTTTGATTGAGACTGCAGGCTATGTGCAATAATTTGCTTTTTATAAATTAGGAAACATGCCAAGCTCAGGCTTAATGGTGGAAAAATCCTAAGTAGTCCTCACACCAGTTCATCAGGCATCCGGGGGGGGCGTGGGAGACCCAACTACTGTTCCAAGAATCTGTTTGGTGGGGAGATGGGCGGTGAGCATGCCAAGGTCATTCAAACTGTGTTTCATCTCAACTCAAAACTGAACTACTCCTCGTTTTATGGCTGCACACCATTAGCCTTTATGACAAGTGGGGATGAAGTGGGCACGCTCCGATCTGTTGATGTTACCACAGCAGAATGGTCTGGCTCCGCCACTCCTGTCTGCCTGTCAGAGCTGAAAACCCTGTAAAGGAACGATGCACTTTGTGTGTGAACAACAGCACACCTGTGTGCAACACAATGGACTCCGGCTCCTCAGTCCTAACGTACATGCATAACTTTGAAAAACATATTGTGTTTTGTCTTCCCATTTTTTGCCAGCTCCCCCTCATTCCACTCTAAAAGCATTAATACCTTAAAGTGTATAATCTTCTTGTGGGTCTGATATCCAGTTGTCGTGTGCAGTACAGTACAAGCCGACTGGACCCACGAGGTGGTGGGTGATGTGGTGGATTGAAGCTTCAAAGAGAAAATACCTTAAAAAAAAAAAAAAAAACTCCGCCTATACATCGGCCCAATTATCAATGAGCCACAGTGCTTCCTTTCTGCTACAGCTCACACCAGAGGCTTGGTCCGATCCTCGGCTGACAGATGCCGAGGAGAAGCTTTCAGACTCATTAACTGCCCACACAGAGGCACGGAGAGACAGGAAGGGAGAGGGAATCGCTAAGTGCTCACATATTTATCCACACTCAGAGGATCCTCCTCTACCTGCCCACTCGCTCCCATCTCTGGCTCTTTTTCCTCTTCCGCCTGCACTCCCACGCTCGCCGCTTTGTCGCAGGCGCCGGTTATTACCTGCTGGTGTTTCCAAGGAGCTGCAGGTAAGTCAGCTGCGAGAGACTCCAGCCAGAGGCCTCGTGACGAAAAAGCAGCTGGAATTAGGAGCTTTTGCCAGGACTGTGCCGGGGTCTGCTCCAGAACACTGCATGCATAAACAGTCCCATTACCAGATAGTCTTCAGGGAGCCTGCGAGAAGACTGGTGGAAAACAGCCACCCTATTGGTGTCCTGGTGTCTGTGCGCCTGTGGTGGTGGGGGTGGGGGGTCCTGCTCCACTGCGTGTTAAACGGAGCATGCAAGACAACAAAGGATTCCTGGAGGTCTGCGAGCTTATATCCAGACACGCAAGACCAAGATGGAGTCACTCCAGCGACCACTTAGCCACGCAGGGTCGCCGAAGCCGATCCCAGCCGACGCAGGGCGAGGGCGGGGTTCACCCGAGACAGGTCACCGACCTATCACAGGGCTGACACAAGAGATAAACAACCATTTACACTCACGGTCACACCTACAGTTACTTTAGAGTTGCCAGTGGGAGGACGGTGGAGAAAATCCACACCCTCCAACAGAAAACCCCCCCCCCAGGTTCAAACTGATAACCTCCTTGCTGTGAGGCGACAGTTGTGGAGGTCACATCCTTAATGTATAATGAACTTGTGTTGATCAAGCCAAGGCATGACGTGAATGCAAATACAGTAGTTTTGATTTTTATCTTTTTTATTTTTTTAAGTTGCACAGTGAATTGTGGAACAGCGCAGTGGATCACTCGCTATGCCTTCAAAGGACTTCTGGCTAATTTATGACATGGCTTGGCATGCTCCGGGGAAGATACCAGCCACAGCTGATGCTATCCAACATGTCGCCCAAAGAACAGAGAGACAAACCCCTTCGACTGGTTCACACAGACAAAAGCATTTACATCTGACGCCGAACCCAAAGTATCTCTCTCATCACATGCAGAGTGACTGCGACCACACAGTGTTTTGACCAAAAACGTCAGCCTGGGTGGCTCTTACTTTATTTTCAAATGTTTTGTGTGTGTCAAGTGAGACATTCCCTCAAAGTGAACAGCCTGTAGAGATGTGAGCGTCAGATAAGCAACTGCATGCACCTAAGAGTTTTTATTCAGGCTCTCTTCCAACCACATTTCTGGGAGGAGGCAATGAAAGGGGAGAAAAAAATGTGTTTACGCTCGCACGCTGAAGAAAAGACTCATTAGAAAGAGATCAAAAGAAAGAAGCTAATTCTGCAGCGGCTAACAAAATGGACCAGTCACTGAGGAAGTCAAACTCGAGCTCCCCCCAGGCTGCCGGGACGTTTAGGAGAGTCATATCCTCTCATGTATTACAACACCCCACCATGATCATAATTACATGAGCCGACTTCAAAAAAAAAATCACAGCACTAATGACTCAATGAAAATCAAGAGGCAGTACAAGAGCAGATACAAGTGACACGTGCTCACGCCCAGGTCGCAACAATGACGAAGCAAGAGAGCAGGAGGCAGATCAGTCAAGCCAGAGGGGCGGCGAGGGCGTGGTGGTGCGCTGAGCGACGCCACAGAAGGTCGCCGCGAGAGCGGAGGGGTCGGACGGCCCTCGCTTCACTGCTCGGGCTGCTTTGTGAGGCCTGGCAGCATCGACAGCCACAAATTCCAAAGTGTGCAGGTCAAAAACACCGAGAGCGATGCGCCGCAGCGCGAGCCCTCCGCCTGCCCAGCCCCCTCCGGCCGGGCTCAACGCACTTTTCTTTTTTTCCTCTCCATCAAATTCAGTACATCTGCAAAGAATCCAGCGGGGGTCCCAATTCCAGTCCTTCCAGAAATATTCATAGATGCTTTACATCTCAGATCACATAACCGACAACATCAGCCTGACACCTTTGTGTTTACAACACCGAGGCAACCAAACACAGAGGTAATCATTTGCTTATGAATAATTTATAGCTCGACTGTTCAAGGCAAACAATAAAACCTTTGGGTGAGAACAGCATCAATCTGCGGGGCTTCAGTTTTGCAGCATAATGAGCGTGTCAAGTGTGCTACACGCTGTCGGGTGAAAAACTCAAAAAGTTCCTGGAGTCTGATCCAGTCATCTGCTTGGTGAGCTCCGGGGCGAGCACCTAATTGTACTATAGCGGGGGGTTTTCTGTCCCGCATATGAATACAGGCGGAGATGTTCACGTGCACACACTACAAAGCTAAAACTCCAATTACAGGAGAAATTAGGCACCGCAACTGGAAACGGAGACAATACGTGCAGTGTACTCCACAAATCCTCCCCCACCATTTTTCCTGCAGATATCATCTAATAACCCTTTTGGCTAAACACAGTGACGCGACCGTCCTGCTCTAAATCCTACCTTCAGAAAAGATTCTAATGAGTTTTTAATCTGCATAATCAGTTTTCACTCGGACCGTTCGAGAGAGGAGTTGTTTTGACTTTAAAATCTTTTTTTTTTCGGAGGATAAAGTTTAAGGTGCTCACACAGAGAAGGGTTTCTATTTTTATGAGTTTCTGCTGGGTGTATCTAATTAACTAGGACAAAAGTCTTAGACCACTTCGGACACACTTCGGAAACCCTCTGGAGGTTCAGTGGACCAATTGTGAAGAGATGCATGTCTCCCATATGAAATTTATAATCCCAATCTGTGAAGTGATTAGGAAAAAACAGGTAACTTCACATCCACTCACTCTTCCTCCAGGTGAATGCTCTCGAGAGATGTTGCAAGTCAGGCCTCACGCGCTTTCATTTCACACAGTGGGGACATAGAGAGATGCACACAGTTCTTTTGCGAGCCTAATGAATGTATCAGCTTCCCGTCTTTCGGTGCAACGAGCCTGTCGGGAGCGGATAATGTAGGTCACGGTGCTGATCTGACAGATCCAATAACAACGACTCCTTCCACGAGCACGGGGAGCCAATCAACTACAAAACTGATGATGGAGAAGCGGAGCGCATCCATCCTGAGATTACGTTTTAGTTGCAGGGATCTACTGTATCGAGTTGCGAAAGATAAGGTATGCCCATCCAACAAATAACACTACTGTCCCTTCCAAACAAACGTAACTTCATTTTCTAAGCGAACGACTCCAGATCTTCATCACATTTCCGTTCGTCGCGGTCAGGAGAACATTTTACTGGCTCCAAACCAAAGGCCCTTTTTTCCTCCCTCTGCCACTTCCTGCATTCCTAAAGGACTGTCAATGGACAACTGTCCATTCAGTGAAGCTGTTCAAGGAGTCGTTCTCAAATGCCCCACTACAAAAAGGGCTTGAAGACCAAGCTAATGGTCGAAATGAATATGAATGAGAACAAAGCCCTGAAATTCATTTGGAATTGGCCTGTCCCCGCCACAGAATTGTCTCCACAGGTGCAACTTTAAAACTGAGAAAGGGACAGAGACTGGGACACTGTTGGCAGGACTTAATCACTAAGATTGACCAAACAACAATCAAGTACTCTGCAAAGTGACTGGCAGATAAATACTGAAAACGGTGATAATAGTGAAACTTATCAGAATTTGAGGTTTTAAAGTTTCTTGAAATCAAGCGTGTTCTCCCTGTTTGTCTAGCTTGTTCGGCCTTGGCAGTGACAGCCCCGCAGAGAGAGAGGGAGAGAGAGAGAGCGATATGTGGTTGTAGTCTAGAACGAGATCTTGATCCACTACCCAGCCTTCAGCAGTGCTGAGCATGCTCAGTAGGGCTGCCAGAGGGCCAGGCCCCTGCTCTGGCCTACTTCTGATAAAACCAGTAATGTCATGGAAAGTTTATTCGTCTGTGTGTGTGTGTGTGTGTATCAGTCTGAATGTGTGACAGAAAAGGAGCGCGCCCTCAATATGTGAGGAAAAATCCAATCTCATCAACCGCAGCGGCAAACAAATAACATCACCCCCGGCGATGGCCATTATTGATCCATCTATCGTCCGGAGCTTTGACAGGCAAAGAAACATACTGTTCATACTGAAGCTGCAGGAAAAGCCACAAGCACAACTGCAGCCGAGGGACAAAAAAAAAAATCGTTCCAGATCGACAGGGAAAATGGAGAGAACGGCTGACAGAGAAATGAAAAGCAACACAGGATCTGTTAAGCTCCAGTTCCTGTGGTCCCCAGGCAAAGATAGCTGCTGGCGCGAGCACGGAGACAGGGCAGCGCTGTCTCACGCAGACGGCGGTCCAACTCATTACAGAGAAGACGAACAGAAGTGGGTCAGCAACGGGAGTGACAGACCAAGACACCTCGGAAGATGGAGGGAGAGAGAAAGAAGGCGAGGGCGAGGAAGCTCGCGTAAACTTCACAATATTATCCGTCGACGGAATTAGAGGGAAGGAGACGAGTGGAGTAAAAGACGGTTTACACCCAAAACACAGCGGCCTGTGATCCCGCAGGATGACACCAAGGCTACCGTACAATTACATGTAAATTTGTTGATTACAATCATAGTTTTTTTTTTTTCTTCTTTAACAAGTTGAGTACTCACACACTCATCATGTGCTGTGGATTGTCAACATTTTCAGGCTGCAGGAAGGCAAACAGCAGATGACTAAACAAACACTGCGGAGAGCACATATTTCAGCTCTCGCCCCCAGTTTCAGTCACGTGAAGTAGACGCACAATGAAAAGCAGCACATGTCGCCTCGCTGGTTCCACCACCTACTTTTTGGTGACCTATTCGATTGTTAGTTTTGCCATGCGTCTACTCCGTTAGGTAGGCGCGTGGCATGTGTCAGACAGAATAAACAAAACCTTCGTCGGACAAAACCTTACAGAAGACGGAGGTTCTCAGGTTCAGGCACAGAACCTGAGAGAAATATGCAGGCGCGACAACAGCAAACAGGAAAAGAATCGGACGTCACGCTGAACGCTGAGGGAACGGATGGGCTACAGCTTCCGATCTAACCAACCCGCCTGCTGTCTCACCGGCAAGCCTAATCCAGGTCGACAGATACAGACACAGAGAGGCAGCGGTGGCCGTGAGGAACACGCTGACTCAAGACGCGATTGCTCCACACTCGCTGAGAGACGTGTATTAACAAATCTGAAGACGTTACTTATACTGTAGCTGTATTAGCACGTTCAGGTTGGGGTTCGTACCTCCAGGCTCTTATTCAGTGTGAGCTGTAAAACAAACTTGTGAGCATCGCAGCTGAACAGAATAAAAGTGAAGGGCCTAAAAGTGTCCCAAACAACGTCCCCGCTGAACTCTCCCACCACCTGATTCGACATTCTGTTGTAGTGCCCTGTTAATCCATATTTGAAACGGGGTCGATCAATGCCAGTCTAAAACAATGATGGGGAGCGTGCGGGGGGAAGGCACAGCTGACGAAGTGAGGACAGCTTTCAGGGCAGGGCAAGCCAGCTGAGTTAGTGACTCAATCCCCTGGCAGCCTGGCACGTTTATGCATCTTTCCTCTTGTCACCTCGCCACATACGCCGCATTCAGATCAACAAAGTCCGATTCTGACCTCAGAGCATGAAGTGCATCTGTGGGGCTTTGAGTTTGGAAGACGTGGTCTCTGAGAAAAGGGCAAAGTATTTTCCATAATTTGACCTGAGCTACAAAAACAGACTCATCAGAGAGAGAAGCCAATTTTTTTAATCTGTTTTACAGGGAGTGTCTCCTCTCAGGTCCCCCCGTTGCTGTTTTCATAGGTGCAGCTGCATAAATCAAACCCCCCGAGAAAAAAAGAATAACAAGCTACTTCTGTCGGGGTTTAGCTCCTGCTCCTTTACAGCTCAGCTCACGCCTACAGCCCGGCAGTCAGGTCCAGCTTAGTCATGACAACCGTGGAAGGATGATATTGTTTCACATCAACAAGCTCCACGAAAAATGTGTTATAAATTTCGCGCGTGGGGAGGGGCAGCTCCCTCCTGGTCTCAGTCCTCTGACCAACAGCTGCATGTGTCAGGTGTAGAGTTATGAAGGGGTCACAAAGGCAATACGTCAACATCCTGACAAGCACATAGATCATAAGAAGGGAGGGGATTACTGGGAAAGACAGTGGAGAAAGACACGGAGAATAAACTGGGTGAACGGTTCAACGTAGCTGACTGGATTTAAAAAAAGAAAACAATACAAAAACAAATGCTACCCACTTATCCTGTTAGGGGTATAGATTAATCTACCCCAAAAAAAAAAAAAGATTAAACAGAAGCTGTTGCTACAGGAGCATGTACTATAAGCCATTCCATAGCAGTGAACACTCTCTACAGTAAAAACCTGATCTACACCCAGTCATCCCTCCTACATCAGGCAGAGACAGGACCTTTTATTCTCCAAGTGAAACACGCACTTAAGTGCCACTTACCTGGATCGATGACGCAACAATCACACGAAGCGGAGGCGCGGGGGCAGAGGAAAAGGGAAAACATAAAAGGATGGTTGTTACTAAGACTGTGCAAAAGTGTTTAAAAAGAACTGTGACCACCCCCCCCACACACACACACACACACAAAGTCATGAATTACTCTGTAATAGAAGTATGTTTCTCAGTGAAATAAAGTTTACTCTAATTATAATTACCATGACATAATGTCTGCAGAGACGCCAGATGTTATGGCTAAAATCCAACACTGCCCTCCAATGGCAACAACAATTAGTTGCACTTCATCTCTGCAGAACAGTGCAGAATATAGCAAAAGATTTGGCAAACAAGTATACGTCACTATAATTACATGGATCCAAGCAAATGTGCTGCTGGAGATTGCTTCAAGACCACTTTTGGAGAAACATTTCGGTCTGCAGAGGGTGTGCAACTGCATCGCTAAAAAGGAAAACTGTTCCCAGCTCACCAGAACCAGTATCTTTTAAGACTTGAAAAATACTAAAACAATCTGTGATATAAGAATGTTGCAATGCAGACCTCTGCACTGTTGGAATTTTAAAAGTGGGTTTATATTACAGGCCGCGTCACGCCGCTCTGATGCCCTCTGCTGGATAAAAGCAGCAATTACACCTGGTCCGCAAGCCCACTGAGCAGGCGGGCTGACATCTGGTCTCAATCAATGCTTCTTTCTCACTCTCAGCTGCACAGTCGGCCGTCCCTGCAGCTGGAAAAGGATGCAAAGGAAAAAGCACTCTCTGAAGACGAGTAAAGGGAACGCATGCGGGAATAAACAATTAACCCCACATCACAGGAGGCCTGGATGATCTCACCCAATTTATGCACCATTCATCAAAGATATCGCTTGAGAAGGAGATCTGGGAGGGGAGCACAGCTGCGATGCACTCTTTAGACTTGTCTAATGGTTAGAAAGAGAAGACGCTGTATAGACAGACACATGATCGAAAGCGCTAATTCTCTCCACTACCTTTTTCCTCGCATGCAAACACCCAGTACCAGAGTACTGGTGTACTTTCAGAGTGCAAACGGTAAACCAGCCGAGTGCAAAAATCCTCCAGTAAATCAAAGTTATTGTTGTTGAAGATAAATTTACAGTGCAGCAAGATATGCAGGCATTGTTTATCTTTGACGCAATTTACATACATGCAAAAATTCCCATTTATTTCAGAAGGTGCGGTTAAGACGCTATTGTTGCACCAGACATACAAACTACAGACAAAACCCAATGTGCAGTTTAAACCAAACTTATGAAAAATGTGAAGTCTGGTTTTTATTTTTTATACAGTGTTACTTTCATGGATTTTGATCTCCCACAGTACAGAGATTATTTAGATCAAAGAAGAGACAAATGTATAAAACTCAGTCAGACAATGACATAAACCAGACAGAAGAATCGCCTGCATTACTTTTTTTTTTTTAACACCAGGCCTCTCCACTGAGTCACCGGTCCGCACCCAGGTCTCCTTTTACTCATCTGGGAACCTAGAGGAGGGGAAGGGGCATTTCCACGTGCCTGAATCGCCTCCATTTGCCCCAAAGAAAATGAATCAGCTGCTGAACTCCAAAGTCCAGCAGAGCCACTGAACTCCTCACCCGCCCGGTCACGAGAAGTGGCGCAAGCTTTTCGTGGGCAGCTTCTATTTCTGATCTCGTTCCTGATGACTGGGCAAGTTCAGCACAAAATGCTAGCTGGTAAATCGAGGGGTATGAATTGCCAGTCTAGTCAGACATAACAATCGCATCGCTGAGTAGAACCTGCAGCCGGCGTCACAGGCCCACTTATCACATAAACGCTCCGCCGACACCACGGAGCGGGACATCCGCTTGCTTTGCAACATAACGGGACGCATCATCTTGTGCGTCTCAGATTAAATGCTGTTACGTCTCATTTTGACAGCGTATCACTCAGGAGGAAAACAACATTATGTCAGCGGGAGGTAGCAGTCAAATGAACTATATCAGCAGACGACAGAGGGAGCGGAGGGACGCGCTAAAACGCCGCCGCCTGCTCGCCAGGCTTCAGCTGTGCCTTGATGGTACATTAATATTTCAAATAGGGAGAGGACGCGCTGCCACGTTGTCTGCGCACGATGACGAGCCAGGAGCCCCAAGGGTTCCCCCGTCTGTCTTAATCTGAAGGTGTCTGCCTCGTCGTTTTGTTTTGGTTTGCTTGGCCTGAGTAGGCCGAGGTTCAGTAGATGACCTGCCAGCGATCTTCTCTTTTTTTTTGTTTCAATGAAAACATTCCAGTGGAGAAAAATGTGTGTGTGTGTGTGTTGTGAAGTGGCCACAGCTTGTCTTGAATTTACCCGCTCAAAGGAGCACAATCGTCGTACCTGTGGCTTTGTCCTCTGCCAGTGCTGGTATTATAAGAGTTATTATATCCATGATACATGGATAGTTATCCTCAGTGTAGCTTTACATAGG
Organism: Psettodes erumei; assembly: GCA_016785225.1. Classification (NCBI taxonomy): domain Eukaryota; kingdom Metazoa; phylum Chordata; class Actinopteri; order Pleuronectiformes; family Psettodidae; genus Psettodes; species Psettodes erumei. The sequence continues at coordinate 5,763,908 of JAFBJZ010000831.1, forward strand.
GTGAAGGAAGTAAGTAGAAGGACAAACTGTCTTTCTAAACGGTGTCCATCAATCACAGCATTAGGCTGTCCTTGAGGGGAGCGAGACGGAACATGGGTTTGTTCCCAAAAGGCCCTGATTGATTTCCCCCAACTCAAAAAGCCTTTCTGCCTGAGAGGGTGGAAGCTGAGATGCACTCAAAGAATAAAGGAATTCAGTTCAGTTTGTAGAAGAGAAAAAAACATTTTACTAGCAAGTGGCAAGACAGAATGCTTCATTTTCATTTTTAAAAAAAAAGCTTTTTCAACTCAGGAAAGGACGAACGTCGCACCTTGTTAGGTCACATAAGAGGAGCAGAATAAACTCTCTGCGGTGGCGAAGAGAAATTTAATTTGCGAAGGCTACATTCCTCAAGCGCTTGTAAAATACCCTGTGAAATATTAAATATGCTGGTGCCAAACAATGCTGCACCTATCTCCTCACTGCAAACTCAGAAATGAGCAGGGAAACACGCGGCTGCGCCATGTTAATATGAACAATCGTTCTGTCAAACGGAGCAGCATTAAAATCATGTTTGAATTCATACAAGCGCCCAGAGCAGCGCCGCTTCATTTCACATCGCAGTGATGTATGCTGCACCCCGGATACGGGTGGGGACCGCTAACGATTACGTGAGAACCCGCCATGCGGTGACCACGCTGCAGCGGTCCCGCATTAGTAAACACCACACTGCCTCTTTCGCAGCAGACCCACTAATTTCAAAGTGCCGTCCGTTGGTGAGGTCACGTCGGGCCACACAGAGTCACTGCGTGCAGGACTGGAACAAATCTGTGTTTAAAGCTAAATAGCCCTTCAGGCTCCTGCGTTTGTTTGCCTGGAGGCGAGAAACGCCTGTGATCGCCGTAATGCTCGGGGTTGAGCTTCCAGAGCAGCTGGGCATCAGCAACGCACGCCGACGCTCAAACGCATTTACTGCACTGAGCGCAGCTTTATTTTGTCAGTTTTAAAACTGCGCGCAGCGTTCCAGTGAGCGTCTTTCCCCGAGGAAAGCGCTCAACGTGAGCCAATTAATAGCTCATTACTGGGACGACTCTGTTAACACTGCTGGAGCATAACCAACAGCCGCTTGGCTCAACATGGCGGCCGCTGGACTTTAGCTACAGACACGGTCGCGCTTCAGGAGGAACGGTGAGACAGAGTGCAGGAGTTGCAATGTCGTAGTTCTCCAGCTGAAATCTGACACAGCGCGGACGGTGCCAGTTCCCTCTGTCCAGGTATGACTCAATGGGTTTCAGGTGTATATTCATGAGGATAACACTGACACCCAGGGGCCCAGGTATGGGCGTCTGGCTCCACACGTGGACCTGAGGACCCGCTATTGTCGTGCGTCAGATAAGTCTTTACTGAATGGCTGGGCCCCATGAAAGAAACTGAGCCTATCAGAGTCACTGTGGGTCAGGGCTGGAACTAGTGACCTTACCACGCTGAGTCAGTCTCAGTAGCTGCTGAATTTCCGATAGTATTGGTATCTGCCGGTGACGCAAGTATTTCAGCTTTGATCCATTTTATCAAAACGCTGTTACACGGTGTCATGGTTAACTGCGCTCCCTTTTTTTTGACATCCAATCAAAGAAACAGATATTTTCCAACACAGCTGCTCAGCGTTCTGTATTGATGCTTCGACTGAAGAGGGTTTTGTGCCCAGTCCAGGCCGTCAGAAGTGCTCTGCCTGCCAGTCAAAGAATGAACAAGGCTTTTACTGGACTCCTGTCATGACTTTTCCCCGCTTCAGAAGTGAATTACCAGAGTGAGGGATTCTTTTTATGACCTCACAGCTTCCTGGTGAGAGATCTTTCTCTTGCGTTTGGATTTTTTTTTTGTGAGGGAGTATCAAAGTTAACAGCCGCACCTAAATACCGCTGTTATACTCGGCCCAGCCTTTTGCCAACGGAGTAAATAGTAAAAGAATCAATCTGAGTTCTGCATTATGTAAAGATGTGGCTGGGGAACAACCAATCAGAACAAAAATTACAATAGTTCTTGTCAGCACTGACCTGACTTGGTTTCTAAATAAAAAATCAATAAACACGGTTTTCAAGAACACTGCCGTTTTGACTGCAGGTAGAGTAAAGCCAATTTTAAGCCTGGCGGGGAGCCAGCTTCAGCTGTGCTACACTTCTTGGCAAAGAGCAAACTTCTTGTGTACACATTTACTCTGTCACGCCGAATGACTAACGAACCTCCCTCCTCCCATGCATAAGCAATGAAAACAAATCCAACAGCTCTGAGGATCTTACAGCCCACTAACGGCTTGTTTCAAACCACCACAGGAAATTAAAAAAAACTTCCTATAGATTTGAGAAATGTTTTAGACTCTTAAAACAAACTGGAGCAGCGGCAAGGACCTGAGCCCGCATTTATCCAACATTTCAGAAGTCACGTACGTAAAGCCTGACCAAGGCTAAAAATACCCACAGTTATTTGTGAGGTGGAAGTTTTTCTTTAGAGTAAATGGCATCGCTGTTACAGAAAACTGAACCAAATGAAATTAAAAACGACGGGGACAGAAAACAATCAATTGCTTATCAAAAAAGTTGCAGATTCATTTGCTGTCAATGGAAAAATGGATTCATCTTCCAACCACTCTCACCTCTTATCACATCATGCAGTTTTTTTTATGGTTGTTGCTGCTCTCCGCAGCCGGTTCAGTGCAATGCCATCATCTGAAGCTGTCAAATTCATATCATGGGTTGTCTCACTTCCACCATGACATTTATACCACTCACAGCATACAACCCGCCCACGCTCCCGATGGGGACCGTCATCGGTCTGGTGGCAGGCAGCAATAAAGCCGTCACGCAGGGAGGACGTCTTGAAACGGTCTCTGCCAAGTCCCACTCCCTCACGGCAGAAACTCAGCAATCCTGACACAAAGTGGAGGGTGTGTTTATCCGAGCCACCAGCAGAGGTCTTACGGTGGAAAAACAGTGGGCTCCTTTTATTCCAGAGCGGAGGAGGAATGCCTCCACACATCAGTTTGTGAATAGCAGCACAGAGGTGGCGAGGCTGCATTTATCCTTGAGCAACAGGGCCGATATTTAAACCAGACTCTTGACTTCCAGAGACATTTGTCCCCGTCGCTGCAGGAGCATACCGCACGGGCCTGACAGCTGATTAGACTGATGGATCGCTATGAGGTGAAAGCATCACTAAAGTTATGAAGCCCCCGTCGGCTCACGCCACTGCGGCTTCATCTCTCACACTCTCGTCCGCCCCCTAACTGAAACTGAAAAGCCGGCTGCTGATATGCGGCGCGAAAGCAGGGACGCATGAGGTCTTGAAAGGTGACCTGTGGATGTTTTTTTTTAAACCGGCGGTGGCGAGGTGAAGCGATGACGCTTTGATGAATAGGTCCCTCATTGTTTGAGTCCTCAGTCCTGTCTCCATGTGCACAAGGACACACACACTAGCGCAGGGCAAAGTGACACACATTTCTGCAAAGAGCGCGCTGACAGCTGGAAATGATGAGGACAAGCCGATGTAAACAACCCAGGTTTTAAAAAAAGAGTTTAAATCAAAGGGTCTGCAGCTGTTTTATGAAAAGCGATCGCCACATTTGTTAGGGCCTTACAGACACCTACCAAGAGCTTTGGTGAGATATTTTTAATATCTCATATTACCGTATTATATTAACATCCCATGGTTATGTAAGTACCCAACTGTGCTATTCTCTCCAGCTATCTGTGAATCACCTGACCTCTAACAGAGGGCCAGAGCTCCGGGAAGCACGCGCTGCCTCCAGGGCACCAATTTAGATCAAGGGACGAGCATTTAGCTGTTTGTTTTTTCCAGGGTTTGGGTGTGTTTTGTGTGTGTGTTTGCTGGACAAACTGCTCCTGTTCACATGTAATGAGAGGCAACAAATTTTTGGTGGGTATTTTCTGCCGCTCGGACCGCGGCGTGCCACATTCCTCGGCCGGTAACTCCAGCGATGCCATTAAGGCTTGTGAGAAACGCAAATGTACAATATAAATCACAGCAGGTATACATTATTCAACGAGGGACTCGGCATGGAGTTCAAATATTTGTTTGAGGCAGGGGACGGACTGATCCGAGGACAGAGCGTGGGAGAGGACCTTGACAGCAGAGGAGCCGCTACCGCAGAGTTGAGCAATAAATGCGGTGTATTATCCAATCACTGCCACTGTCCATGAATCCCTCCCTGTCCACAGAGAGAGAACCTGACCCCCCCGAAGAGCAACAGGCTATGCACACTACAGATTTTTGTTCAGGTTGTGAATATCCCTGCTCTCTGTCTAATGTGACGGGTGTATCTGAAGCAGTCGTGACGACCTGGGTGTTATTTATACCTGTGAAGTGCTCCATCGAGCAGCAGGATTTACAGAGCACTCAAGCCATGATGGGCCTCGCACTAAAACGAACGCACGCAGACACACGAGAGGCCCGGTAAGTGCTCGTAAAAAGCCGTTTCGCTTCGGGGCTGATGTTTGTGGGGAAGAGCGCTTCCGACAGTTATGATGCAGCGCGCGGACGTTTTAGACAAACGGCTCCTGTAAACGCCGGCATCAGCGCATCTAATTTCTCCCATGATGCAAGTGATTAAACTCTTAGAGATTAGATAAGGGCTATCATATGTAAATGCCGGGCAGCCGGCCACTTAATTCCAATATTTGAAAAAAAAAAAATACACTCGCCGTTTGGCTGTGGTGAGCATGGAAAAGTCAAAGGCTCACATCTAAAGAAAAAAAACTTAGCGGGAAGTCACACAAAGAAAATAATGTCCCGCTGATGGTGCACATTAGAGCCTGAACAATATCTGCTCGCGGACCCCGCAGGACGTGCGAGGCCTGCGGGGGAAACGGCGCAGCCGACACTGTTGCCAGGAGGGAGGGAAGGAAGGGAGTAAGCCAAAGCCCCAGGACCGGGAGGGTACGATATTAATCCCTCCACTGCTGCTGCTAAATTGAAAACTTGGCAGCGACCGGTGCATCAGCGCGGCGCCGCACCCTTTGTTCCACCCCCTGGAAGAGTGCGAAAAAGAGGAAACCCTTTCACGAAGGTGTGATGATCACCGCCAAAACAGGTTTGTTTTCTCTTTCTGCTTGTTAGCTGTAAGAAAGGAAGAAAAACAACAACAACAAGAAGAAAGGAGGCTGCTGACCGCCTGCTCGGATGTGGATAAAGAAGAAAGTCGGAGGCTGCATTTGTAACGATTTGTTTCAGCAGACAGAATGCTGTTCCACGGCCCTCTGTGGACATTTTCACACAGCGCTCCAAGAGCTCACAGCTGTAGCGCATTTCGGCGGAGCGACGGCTTCCAAACGCGCCCTAATCACCGCAGACCATCTGGAAAACAACTGGGCCGTGCACTGTCCGCTGGACTGAGGTAGACAGACAAGCGTAAACAGAGAGGGGAGGGAAAAAGATAGGGAGAGACGGCGCTGGCCTTGTCAGGGCATGATACGGCAGCTGTAGCATTTCGAGAGATTAAAAGGTAGGGAGATAACGCGCAGATATTCCGAGCCCCGAACTAAAGGGATCGTATCGGCGAAATGGAAGTTGCTCTCCACCTGCACGTGCCAACGGTCGGGGTCTGCTCACCGTGAGAACTTGGACCACGCTGACCGGGTCTCTCTCACGCGGGACACTCCCTGCGATGGCTTTAATGGGAGTTCATATGTCAAGCATTGTGAAGTTCCTCAACTAAACAGGCTGTGTTGGAAGCGGTCCATCAGGCTGGATGGGCATCTTGAGCATCCAACATCAGGAGAGAGCAGAGAACTGCCGGGATACCGACGTTGCACTCGTGGCCTGAGATCAAATGCTGCAAAGATCGTTCTCACTCTTGCCTCCACCAGCTTCATATTCCTCTCTGCTTTCCAAGCACGTGGATTAAAAAGAATAAACTTAAGTGGGCTGCACAGAAGAGAATGAAGACAGAGAGACTTAAGCGGTTCCCCAATAATACAAATTGCAAAGTCTACCATTTTTGTCCCGATTTGTTCTCCATAAATTGCATATTATTCTCATATGCCATCCCAATAACGTGCGGAATAATGGTGGACCAAGAGCATGACCCCTGTGAAGGCAGCTGCCCCCGGATTCAACCTGGCACAGCATCAGCAGAGGGCAGCTCATTGCAGATTACAGCAGGGATTACTCGAATTCAACAGCTCTCTCAGCATTAAATCAAAGACACCACACAACTAAGAGGCTTTAGGGCCAAAGAATTACCACAGCCACGTCTTCCCCGACTGAAACCATAGGCCGACGTTCAATCAACACATTCTATACTGTTGGGGATTACATATTCTTTATTATTGGACAGTGAATCACTGCATAGAGTTTCCATTGAGAACATGTAACCAGATAGAACGCAGCGACAGCACAAGTTGCAAAGCAAATGATAGTTTGCAAAAAATTGTCATACTGCACTTAGAAAGTCGTCATGTTCTTAGTCATCGTAAGTGGGGGACCAGAGAGACAAAGAGTCTCCTGATCCTGGTTAAATGCAGCCATGCCTCCAATTTGAAATCCCGGGAAATAAATCCTTCCCATAAGATAAAAAGGGAAACACAGCGTTTGCTCACAACAAAATGCATCACAAAACCCAGAGACGGGCGGTCAAGAACACTCTGAACAAAAGCACACACAAAAGAGCACAAAAGCGGAGGCTAACTTGGTCTGACGGGGATTTGCACTGAGAAGCTGTCTTAATCGGCACCTGGGGCAGTCCCCAACATCAGAGGATTTCTTTTTTTTGTTTGTTTGGTTGGTTTTTTTCTTACACATATGTTCACACACATATACTCAGAGCATCCAAACACCAAAACACGCGCACACTCTTTTCTTCAAGTGCTAGCCAGATGGCGGGGACCCCATGGAGATGCGTGAGAGCCTTTCAAAGCCTGCCCGGTCGACGCTCTGTCTCTCTGTCTGTCTCTCTGTCTCTCTCTGTCTGTCTCCCAGTCAGCGCCCAACCTCACAACAGAGAGTTATGGAGCTGGGGACAAAGATGACACACAAGCAGATCCAGATCCACCGGTTTCCCTCTTAAATCACATTGTGCACGTACAGTGAGTGAGCTGCATGAGCACCGAGCGCTGACAGAGGTAGTGACTCAGCAGCCATCAGAGCCCGACCCCCCCACCCCATCCCCCCGCCCCTCCTGCCAAGGGGGTGAGTAAACGCTCACTCACAGATTTGCAGTTTGAATAAGGCATTGTCCCCAGTGTGCCATTTCTTAATGTTAGCCATGTGCGTGGGAGGGTTTACCTTCTTAACCAAGTTCAGACGGCCAGAAACTGCACGCGGGCGATCATCACGATTACTTCATTCACAAGCGAACGCATACTACTTGTCACCGTTTTCACATACAACCAGTATAACCTACAATGGATGGATTCATTCATTCATCTTTTAAAGTTTGCATGTTTGTGTATGCGCAGATTGTGCGCTGGTGCTCCGGTTTCCTCCAACATGCAGGACTTGCAGGCCGGGTTAACTGGAAGCTGATTTGCTCGTAGGTGCGAAGGCGGTCGCCCGTCTCCGTGTGGCAGACCGGCGAGCCGGCCGGCGCGTCGGCCAGCGTGTGCCGGGATACGCTGCGACTCCAGCAAAACAAAACAAAAAAGAAACAAAGTGGGCTTTTGCTCAATAATAAATCTCTTCAAGCACTTTAAGTTGCTACCAGCCAGGACACACACACTGTGGAAAAACAGAGCCCGTGTGGAAGTGGACCGTTGCTACCATTTAATAAAAAGCAAATATGGTAAGAAACCTCCTGCCTGACACATTTTTGATGTATTTAGTACTTTGTACAGAACTGCAAATCATTTTGCAGGGTTTTTGGTTTCTTTTCTTTCTTTTTTTTTTGCTTGGCCGCACAACATGAACTAACAACAACACAGTGGCGAGTAGCGGATCTGGCAGAGTTTCAGAGTTTAATATGCCGCGCCTGCTGATTTAGCACGACGGTTTAACATTTAACTGTTGACATGAAGTATCCGCGAGGGAGTCCCGGCACACGACTTCACACCCGCCATCTAATCAGACGCAAGTATTTTCTATGTCCACAGCATAAACGAAATTGATTCCTAAATAGAAATTGGAGTACTAATGGAGGAGGACGGCGCAGGTTAACAACGCGGTGACAGTGCTCTCGCCCGCATCTGCAATCAGCGTGACGGGGACGCACGGTCGTGATTGGTCACAGCTTTCGTTTGATTAGGAGGCTCTTGATTTGCTGCGCCAGAGGAGGCACTTTTACCATAAAGTCAATCTCTTACCTGATCGACTTTAATTATCCTGACTGCCGAGGCCAAGATTGCGGCCACTTATCAAACTGCTAAATATACAACCCTATCTGGGGTTTAATTCAATTCCAAGTGCAAACAATTGGTCCCCTCTCTCGCGCTCTCACGGCTGAGACTGGATTCTCAGGGTTATATAATCAGGAATGATATAAGATTTTTGCTCGCAGATAGAAGCTCGGATTATTCCCCGGAGAGAAGAGAGAGACTTTAAATGTCTGCCATAACCGCCTGTCTGACTTTTATGGCGGGTGCATGGAGAAAAGAAACCTGAAAGATCAAGATCTCAACACTCAGATTTTACTACATTCCAGGTGAGGATACAGATGAAACCACTGAAAACCCACACAGGCTCACAGTGGCATCAAGTACTCTCTAACTGATTTTCTCATTTTGGAATTTAAGCATATTACCAACAGTCAGATGAGAAGATCTATCAAATCTGTATATGGTGTATCCCTCAAAATGTGAAGAAGTTATGATCAATATCTTAAATAACAATGAAAGTGAGTCCTTTTCCTAAATATACTTCAGAGGAAATATAGTATAAGTATATGAATAGTTTTCAGCACATCAATCATTATGACAAAGAGAGGATTTGTCAGGTTACCAATAAAGACCACACGTCATGTTGCACTTCATCAAATGGTTTGATCATCTGTCGCCGAGTGACAATCAAGACGAGCGGACACCGATCCACGGGAGAGCGGCTTTTAAATGTACAGCGTCCCCTGCGTGGGCCTGCGCAGCAGAAAGTCAACCCACAGCTAAACACAGATCCACTGGAGAGATTTTTTGCAATAATTGGCCAAATTTCATTTGACACGATTTCCTCTGTTCTGAGCGATGAATTATGCAGCAGCAGAAGCAGAAAGCCTAATGATTGCGGGGGCTGCTGAGCAGACGAGTACAACATTTTCTATTTTATGTTGCACTTTGTACTGATGAGCCCACGGCAGCGGCAAATTGCCCTCAGAGGACGCCAAATGCCATCGAATGAAACATTAATAACTGGACAGCAATCAAGGTAGACTTCTGGCCGGTAGCACTCTGAGGGTCAGGTGTTGTACTTATTACTCGCTCATTAGCCTCCAAAACAAGATGTTAGCCATCTCATTGTGTAACCTACAGCAATTAGCCCCGACTTCAGCGGATAGGTTTCCCCTCCTTTCCCAGCCAGAATTAATGAGACGAGAATAGCGGAGAAAGACAGGGAACTGGCAGGAGATCTGCACCTGTCTATTCACAAACATAATTACTGTAAACATCTCCCGTATCCAACTCATAATTAGGGTCATCAGTCTCTCACTGTAAGCCTTTTGCACCAGTCGAATCGACTTCACCCCCATTTATTCCGATACAAATTTCTCCAAGGCCTTCACAGGTCAAACATCCTCATTAAGAGACAGTGACAGGGAAACACTTTGACAAACCGCTGGTTAAATTGGCCAAATCATGCCCCCCCACCCCCACCCGCCCCACCCCGTCTGGTTTAGAACGAGGCTTAAGTTAAAGTGTAGGATTATGTGCCACAGAGATCAAATTGGACACAAATCTGCCAGATGGCAAAGCCTCATCAAAAACAGTTTATGTCACAAAAACACTGAAAACATAGCGTACTCTGGGGGGGGGGGGATAGACATGAAATGTCAAGTGGCTCCGCTCTCCACTTAATGGGCTGCAGGGAGCCTATGCAGCACACAGTACTTTCCATATGTTCTTTAAAAAACACACACACGTTATCATCAGCTTCAGAGCGCACTCACTCTGGATCTGTCACACAAGTGTAGTTCACTCAAAGCTTAACCTCCCAGCTCCCAGCACTCCACCCAGGGTGCAAGACAGGAGACAGGTTAATCCGAAGTAGAAAGTGTCTGGACTCGGGTGTGGATTATTGTTTCTGCTCCTGGAGGACTGAAGCATCAAAACAGCACAGATGCCGTTATCAGATTCATCGCCAAGTTCGTTCAGCAGTTGAGCCCAGGGCCAAAAGCCACGGGCTTAAAAACGTGAATGTGAGGACTAATGGGTTGTGTGTGGGTGCATGTGATGGAATGACAAAAAACAAGAAAGTGCATTTGGAAGAGGACGGCGACATTGAACTGAGCCACCGCTGACTCTTTAAAAGATGCTTTTTAAGTGCAGCATCTTTACAAAATGAGGACAGATTTTTGCCTGGGATTTAAATGAGCGAGCTAGTAGTTTGCAGAATTACACCTCCTCGCAAGCTTGGTGGCTGTGTGTGTGTGTGTGGGGGCGCAAGTCCTGGCCAAGTGACACCACACACACACACACACACACACAAAAAGCGGCATTGGCATCAAGCCACCTATCATAAAATCCAGAAACTCGAAAGGACGGCTCGGTCCGAGGAGAGCAGTAAGCCACGGCTGATTCAGTTACAGCTACACTGACCGTCGCCGTTAAATAATCAAATCACGCAATGGCCCGTGCCTCCGGTCCACACCGTGACACCAGCAACCGGCGCTCCATCCTCCCCGGCGCGTGCCATCAGAGGATGGCTTACGTCAGCACAATCTGCCCGCCGATGCTCACACTGTGTAACCCGCTGCTAACAGCAAAGCCACACAGTGCGGGTTTCTTTCAGCTTGTGGACGCACGTTACAAATACGAACCCAAACTTGCCAATACTTACCAGTTAACACTGGACTGACAATAAAGTAATACTGCGAAACGTAGGACTTATCCAGCTGTCATCAGGCTAATGGTCTTGGACAGCTTTCAGAGGCTTTTATTGGCAGCCTCACGTAAAGCCTCAAAATTTTCCAAGAACCGTCCAAGACAGTTATCACATAAACCTGTCAGCGAATCTCTGTCAAAACAATGAGTCACAACCAAATGAACAGGCACGGTGGTACAGATCCCAATTACTCAAAGCTTAAGTACTTACAAGGGATATCGCTACAGACTGACAAATTGATCTTGCACCTTGGTTTGACCAGACTTGTTTATCAGCGCGCCGCTACACCGGCTTCGTGACACCCACAGCTGCGACCACGTGACTGGAATTCAAAACGCTCCTGCTCGGTAGAACAATAAAGGGAAACCTCGCGGGGCCGGCCCCGGTTAACAGGCTGGGGACATGCGTCTTACTTAAACAGTCTGCAGAAGGCAGGCCCTGGCAGCGTGGGTCACATTTTAAGGCTCATTATCTCCACGTCATCCACCGCAATCTGTACCTCAAGCCCAATAAGCAGGCATACCGCATAAAAGGAGCTAACTTAAAGCTAAACTGAGCTCCAAATTTGAAATATAAATGAGTATATGTAACATTTTCACGCAGTTCTTCTGTTGTGCACCCACGGAACAAACCGGCAGGCACACTGTGCTGACAGACACTGTAGGTGAGTGATGTGCAGGGGTGACGGAGGGGAATGAAGAAAGTGAGGGAAAGAGAGGAGAGAGAGTACTGAAAGACGGCACCGAGGCGGAAGAGAAGGAAGCAGAAGGTAATCCATCGCACTGCAGCATGGATGCAGGGAGACTGATCTGTGTCACTGTTCTCCTCTGAAAACAGGTTGTGCGTTTGGCGGATTTGGACACGCTGCTGGTCAGATCCTGATCAACATCGAGGGTTCGATGCATTTGCCGCTGTTTCGGTATTTTCAAACAAAGGATTACTGCCATTACAAATCAAAAAAAGGAGATTCGCTGGGGCTGAACAGGCTCAGTTAAACCTGCTGAACACGTGTTCTTGTGTACAGTTTGTTTATCTCCACTGTTACTTGTAATTACAAGTGACTAAAAGATTCACATGTGGCTCACCTGCCTCTCAGCACACAGAGATGTGGGGGGGGGCGATTGCGGTCGGATGAGTCACGTATTCTCGACAAGCGGATGTGCACGGTGCAGGCCTGAACCCTTGACCGCCGCAGTGAGGGGATCTGAGGGCATTTTGCTGGCGTGGTTTGGGTCCACTTGTCCCCTTAGAAATCACTGCAAATCACTACAAAGTTGCTCAGAGTGATCGCCTTCATCTTGGGGTGAAACGTTTGGAAGACACAGGGCACGATGGGGGGGTCACTGAGGAGTCTCGTGAAAACCATGTGGATCGTACGCTCTGGCTTTTGCAGTTACCAGATCTCCGCCCAACTGAACATCTATGGGAGATTTGGGGGCGCAGCGTTCTCCGCCACCATCTTCGAAAACACAATCGCCGCCAAGCCGCAAGGTGTAGCTGTTCTGGCAGCGTGTGGTGTGGAAACACCGTCTGCATATCTGCTTAATCACAGGACAGTCTCCACAGTCTCCTAATGCTCAGTATACACCAGGTTTATCCTGTATCTCATGTACAGTGCAGTGACATCTGATTTGCAGAAGACAAAGTAACAGGTTTAGATTAAGACAAAACTCTTAATGCATCCCCCTAGCCTCTTCTAGCTTCTCAGGACACAGCGACTGAATTTACTTTGCTTCTTCTTTTTTTAAACACGTCTAAAAACATTAAACCTGTTAAAAATGCAGCTACTGCATAAAACAAATGTTTTTTCACCTGCAAAGACGCAGTCTGCTCACTTTTTAGGGACAACATGACTGGTTTGCGACTTGTTTTACGGAGAACATTACCGTGTCATTGGACTGAGATCAACTAATGAATGTCATCTGCGAGTTTGCCTCGCACGGAGACGCTGTGATAAAGTGCTAGAATATAAAATTACTGCCTTTCAGTCGGACGGCCTGGCAACCTGCCACATGAAGCTCCTCAGATTCACGAGGAAGTCAAAGAAGGAGAGGGGATTCAGGGAATATAATAAGACATAATATCCTAAATCCACAGCCTGTGTGTTGCAATGAGTTCGGTCACGAAAACTACAGTGTCTACACCTGCTGTGCGAGAGGAGCAGTTCATTAGAACACGCAAAATAAGAACCCATTTCAACTCATATCCTTGGATTTAAAGCGTTTTGAGGACAGACGGTGAATATGCGCTCACTCTGTGACAGTGCTTGGGATCTCTTTTGATTGGTCGCATGCGTCAGGCTGCCAAGGAGGAGGGAGGAAAATGTGAAATATACTGTAGTTCAAAGACTGGGGAACATAGCCAGCTACTAATGTAATTCATGTAGATCCCGGTCTTCAAACAGAGAGAGGCACAAACTGAACAAAAAAAAAAGTCTTTCGGTGGACATGGAGGATATACCGTACACTGCATCACATTTTCTCCTGCCCACACAGCTGCAACAAATGAGCAAACTGGGATGGGATACGATGTTCTGACAAAAATCAAGGGAAGGCGACTAAATAAGAAGTCTCTTTGATTTCCTGTAATACCATACGCTGGCATGTACCTTCAGAAATTTTTTCCAGCATCTACTTAATGACAAGTGTCATTTCAAACTGTGAGCGGACGGTATAAACCCAAACAGTGGGGATAACTGTCAGAAAAAGGGAGAGCACATTATACTCTGGCTCAACTCCCCAAACAGGCTCAGCTTTGAGCAGGGGGGAGTCTGAATAAATAAAAACAGCTCGCAAGGAGACAGCAGCCACACTTTGCCCATGTCGGACTAGTATTTGCACAATGTTCCCGTGTAATCATTAACTTTGGCGATAGGCTCCTGCAGTACAGAAATAGGGGGTAAAGGTTTCAAATTTACAGCCGTGCAATATTTACTTCAAATACACAGCATGTTCTCAGGAGTAGCAGGCCTGTGACTGAGCTTTTCATCCTTCTGGCGAATGAAACGGAAATAAATAAATTCCTTTACATAATTGAGGCCTCGTGGCGACAGGCAAGGTGGAGGTGCTTTGAATTCATATTGCATGTTTAGATATTGTGTGCGGGTTCTGAGGCTGAGATGCTGATGTGTGGTGTCTTGTGGGGGGGTCAACTCACTTGATAAAGCACCGTGCACCCTCGAAAGTATATCCTTCCTCCCAGCCAGTGGGCAGGTCTGCGAGAGAACGAGAGGCGGACAAAGACAGGTTAACACAAACAGATGTTGTGAGCTTTGATGTAGCTATAGTTGTACCATCTCAGCTATCAGTTCACGCGCTCAGATGCAGAGCGACAACAGTTAGACGATTAAACAATTAATTCGATTGGTCTAAGTGGTCGATAGAATTTAAGAAAGAGCAAAAGATACCCATCACGCACTCCTAAAGTTCAGTGTGAGGTCGTCTAATTGTTTGTTTTGTCTTACCAGCCATCCAAAACTGAAAAAAATCTCAAATTTTCTACTGTGACTTAGGGATATATGGCATTTTTACTCGCTTCTGAAAATGTTTGCTGGTGAAATTCATATCAGTCAACTAATAGCTTCAGCTCTTGGTTCGGGGAAATTGGGTTGTATATTTCAAATTTTTTGGGACATTTTACAAATCAAAAAAAATAAATGATTAATCAATGGAAATAAACTGCAGATTCATCGTTGATTCAATTTCTAATGGTTGCAATTGCAGACAAATGGAACAGCAGAGGGAATGCTCTGCAGAGGCTTAAGGATTTCATACAGAGGCTGTAGTCGCATGGTAAAGTCAGAATCATACTGTAATACAATGACAGAAGCCATTTTTACATGTGGCACACGACGCTACAGACTGTTTAGGAGCTCATTTTGTGAATGTATCGCTAACCTTTGTTAGCTCCTCAGTCTGTGGCAGCTGTTGCTGTATACCTGTCAGGTGGGACTCGAGCTCTGTTGACCGGTTACGTGGTCAACGGAAGCCTGTTAGTTCATTCAAAGCCCAAAAAATAACACGCTCCTGAAATTAATTCGCATGCTTGTTGCTTGGCAGTGGAAAGTCTCCAGTCAGTCAGCGTCCACTCCGCAACTCCGCCGAGCCGAGCCGAGCCGAGCCGGAACCTGAGGAAGAGGCTCGCGCGCCAGGCAGAGGTGGGCACGAGAGGGCTCACCTTCTTTTCACAGCACGAGCGCCAAAAGCCCACTCACGCATTCAGAAAACACAGCATGAATGTGACAGGACACCCCCTCCCAACACACACCACACACACACACACACACACACACACACACACACACACACACACACACACACACACACACACACACACACACACACACACACACACACACACACACACACACACAACCACACGTACGTACACACGCAGCCACAATGTGGGAAGTATCGGTTTCAGGATACGGGTAACAACAAGACATGACGGCGCACATGAGCGACGATAAAGACAAGAAGGAGAAACTTGACAGCCGTTCCGTGACACCTCACCTGGAGTTTTCCTGTGGCCGGTGATCACCGCCTCGCCGCTCACGGGATGCAGCCAGGTTGTACTCTTGGCTTCTTCGCTGTGGAGAGAAGGAGAGCGGGGAACGCATTCGTTACTACTACGACTTTTGTTCGAATCGCAAACTAGGAGCAAAATGACCCGAGTCGTCGTCTTCGATCGGGGGATATTTACTTAACGAAGAAGACGCGTCCATCCCGAGTAACCCCATAACTCCAGGAAGAGGGGAGACAAGAAATCCACTCGGGCTGTGGATCCGCCGCCATGTCTGGCAACACTGTATGACACTCGCGCGGCTCCGCTCTCGCAGGCAGCGCGTACACGGAAACCTTGGCAACGGCGGATGGCTGAGAGGGGGGCAGAAGCCGAGGGGGTAGGGCAGATAGGCAGGTACAGTCAGTCCGTATGTCCGGGAGACTTTTTTTTTGATTGACGCATAAATGTATACATATCAAAATAGAAACAATGTTATTAGTGTGACAATTCTTTATCAATACTCCAAAAACTTGTTTTTCTTCGTGGGTTTTATGCGTTTTGTATGGTTGTTCGTGCACAATGTTTTGTGTCACTGTCTGCTTTTGTGTTGTAGTGGATGTATATTGTTCTGAAGAGAAACACCTTTCAGTATTGTGAACAACCGTGGGGGGCGGATTAATCCGCAGGGGGCCCTCAGGGCTAAAATTGATCTGCTGGGCCCCAATAATCCCTCTTTGGAGCAGATATTTTTGCTTGCTATGGTAGGAAATGTGCAGGCGTTACTAAAAAAAAAACATTATCAAGGGCTGTCTTCAACATAGTGTCTTTTGGTTAGGTAGTGCCAGCTGCAACACTGAGACCCCAATCGTGTCACAGAGTGTTGTGTTTTAGTGGAAGATAATTCAAAAGAAACTATCAATTAAATTTGGTGAAAAACGGATGAAATTCAGCCACACTTTTGAATCTACCTTAAGGTTCTTGGTCTCCGCCTGCTGTCATTGTACTGTGAAACTGCAGCATCAGCCTTTCACGCCATACAAAGACAAGTCATCCAACACCGCTGTGCCTGGCCTGTGTGTTGGCATTGTGTTGTATTGTGTTCTGGACATAAGCCACTGTTTTTGAGGGCGCTGGTGGTGGTGCCGGGACGTGGACCTATCTGCCAACTGGTAGGTTATTCACTTCGGAGAAGTCTGGAGGAAGGGGAAGCAGGCAGTAATGCCTGGTCTGGTCAGATGTCAAACACTCAGCCTCTTTGTATTCCACTTACCTCAGGCAGAATAACACAGGTTTCTGGTAATGGTGCCTACACAACAGCTGCTTGCTTTTCCCCAGGTAGTTAAGACAATGGCCTGCGACAAGAAAGAACAGAACAATATTCACCAAGGATGAGTTTTATGTTGTTTACCCTTGATCTGAGATGGGGTGCCAGGGATCAGTTGCATAATGCACAGCTGAAAGTAACGCACAGCCTAACCTCCTAACTGAATATGTAAATACTTTTTTAGATTCATACATTTCTTCAACAGCTTATGTATCTTTTTAAGGAAATACCTATATCTAATATATCATATATATATATATAAGCCTGATACCTGCCTGTTTGTGCTGGTACACCTGTAGGATCTGTGCCTAAAAGCCAGTGTCCCAGCTTCTTATTTTTCCAACACACAACTCAGGCCTGTTTCTTATGGTCAGCATACAAGTACCATTTCCTACCCGCTCTTAAAATTATGGGCTAACTCAATATCTGACACACAGAGTTTTGGATTTACGGGCTTAAAACTTTTTTTTAGAGGAACTCATATAAATTCAGTTCCCCTATAATTGAAGACCCTGAGTTACTAAGTTGAGTGAGAATTTCACAGCTGCCCTATAGTGAATATGCAAGTTTGCACAGACCTCTTTTTCAAAGGTCTGACCGTACTGACAGAATAGAAAGTCTAGCACTGTGGGTCAGCTCATGTAATTCTTCTTTTACCTGGAGCAGACATTTTTGCGACTGCAGCAGTCACCAGGGTGAATGCTTCCCCATAACAGCACTCAAGCAAACCGGTACCATTTAGTTAAATTGGGAGCCAAAATGACGGTGACAAATTATGTTTGTCTTTCTGCTAAAGGTAGAGCAAGAACAGGAGTGGCATCAGGTGCTGTGTTCAAGCGTCTAGGTGAGTAATACAAAGTGGAAATGAATGGAGAGCAAGCCAAACAGATGTGGAGCCATTAAGTCCTTGACCCGTCCAGATTTCTTGTTGATTTCTCTGAGATCCACTAAAGGTCACGGCATACTCAACTGAGGCGCAGTTCATAATGTCATGCAAATACAAGAATGACTTAGCGGAGTCTTTGAATGAAATGAAGTCTTTTAATATTCTAAAACACAAGCTACTTCCTTGTTATATACAGATTTTTTTTTATTTATTTATTTTTTTAAAAAAGGATCATCTGATTAACACATTGCAACCAGCCACTCAAAGAGTCACTTCAACTCAAAAATATGAAATCATGTCCTGAAGAAGACCTGGGGTCTAAATATGAAAACGTGCAAGAGAGAGTTGTTAATAAGTACGTACAGTGTTGTGTCTGGTTCACATTGTTCAACACATTCTTACGTAATTGCTCCACGCTCAGCGAGGCCAGGCTTCTCTGCTCAGAGACGCAGGCCAGACTCGAGGCATCAGAATGTAATTAATGGCTGCACATTATCAAGCAGCTGTTTGGGGGGGCTTTGTTCTGGTGCCAGCTCAGCAGTAGCCTCGTGCCTGTCTGTGCTAGGTAAGGGGTGGGGTGGGGGGGGGTCTCTCTTTATACTGTAGCCGCTTGGCATCTGTGAAGACCTCTCATCTGCTGGCATCAAAAGCCTGTGCAGATATAGACATCTTTCAACCTGAAGTGCTTTGAAATTAGTCAATTGTAAATGAGGAACTTTACTGTATTGCCACCCAATTACAATCATATAATTAAATAAAAATCAGAGTGGCTGATATAGCCTCAGGCAGGATAATATTCCGTCCAGGGTACAGTACAGTGTAACTAGAAAATTAAATTCTACTTAGGGCAGAATAACTTCCTATGGATCTTAACGTTTATCCCATCCGTGGACATTGCTCAGTGATGTGAATATGATGTCATCCGTGCCTCTCCGATTGCAACACACAGTATCATTTAACTGGCATGCACAACCCACAAACCAGTGTAGCTATTAAGGCCAGTCAAGTCAGCAGTGAGGGTAATAGGCAACATTGGGAAAAAATAGTATAACACTTAATTCAGTTGTAGCTGCAGAAGTATGCAGTGATAGCAATACAAATGATAGGAATAATGGTCACTAGGTGTTGAACGTTTGCTGGGGGAAAAAGACCCCTGAAAGGAGGTGCAGTTCTCCAACTCACCTCTGAATCATTAAACACGCTTCCCTGAATCACTGTTAGTCACAGCCTGACAAAAACCCATGCCACAAATGGCTCTCTGTTCACCACAGTCATGACCTCACTGGATCCAAAGCCTTTTTGGGCGCCGTCCAAATGTTTTTCTTTCCAAGTTTTATGAGATTTCCACTAGTGATATGTGACATTAAGACTGAATGAGTGGGTACTCTATTTTGTAATTAGAGGACGCTGTAGCCTGAGTCGGTTGTAACTGTAGTGACTGTGAGAGGAAATGCATTGCATCAAGCAAAGTTATTTTCCCAGAACTACTGGGTTTTGTTTTGCAATGTACAATAAAAAAAAACCAGAGCTGGACTTGTGTTCAGCATTATAGTTTATTCATGCTTACGTACGGTGTTACTTTCCACATAGCCTCAGACTGAGGTTTGCAGTCCCTGCCGTACTGTAAGACCAACAGCAGCGTCAGACAGGAATGTTGTATCATATATCTGTGGGGAAGTGCCTGAGCTCAACCGCTCAAGATTAATGAGAATATCTAAACTAACATAATCATCATAATCATATCTACATGTTGTCTTTATGCATTATTTGTTTTGACAAGGACCTTAGTGTATACATAATAAAATTAATATGCTTCTCCTCAGCTCTCTGTGCATGATAACCCACTTTATTATTTGCTGTGTACTTAGTAAGCACTACAAGGGACTCTGTAAATGCACAAGACTTTAAATCAGCCACACGTCAAATGAGTGGGTTCTCTATTGATTGCATCTGACATCATTACTCAAAGGATCCCGCAGTGGTGTTTAAGTAATAGAGTAGATTATTAATGAGGGACTGCTTTACATCGACCAGGGCTTTAAGCTCCACTTTGATATAATGCATAGATAACCTGACATGTGATCCCCCAACCTACAGCACTCATTAAAGCTCATCACATGCGCTGACATCACAAATCCTGATGCGCGGCTACTCCTGGTTTCATCTTCATGAGTGCAAGCCTTCGCCCTTCACCCTGCAGTGTATTTATGCTTAAGTAGCAGATTATAGATTAGTCCGAGGAGAACCACTTTAGGCCAAGTACTGGTGAAATGTAATGTAAAGGCATGATTATGTGGCTCTGTGGGAGTGGACGAGGCCACATTCCGCTGCAGACATCTTAAATGTCTGAGGTGATGTAGACTCTTAATTAAGAAGTGGATATGAAACTGGCCATAGCTACATGTTCAATATATATGGAAAGAAACTATTTTTTTACAAGGAGGTGGGTGACATGTGTCATATAACAGAGTAAACACAACATCTGTTTGGCTTTGCAATATTCAAGATGTCTCAGTATGCAGTCCTCCCCTGTTGACACACATATCCTGTGTCTGATGGGAAAGCAGAGCAGTGTGACAAACGGGTCATGAGCATCTTCTCAGGGCAGCAGGGGTCATGTGAGCAACAGTGAGAAAGGCTCCAGTCCAGGAATAATTCTTCAAGGCGGATAGCAAGAACTCCTCAAGGACAACAGTGATGCTCCCAAATGATTCTGGAATCCGGGACAACAAAGTCAACTTTTTGTTTACTCGATTATCAGTCCCACTCTGTTCCATTCTGTCCCACTGTCTAACTCAAAGAGAGCTGATACAGAGATAGTAAATGAATATTTCCAAACAAATGCCAGGAAAAGACTCAATTTTAATAGGGTGCACACACTGTGAACATGAATTTGATCTGATTGTACCAAGCACAGAAGATATAAAAAAAAACCCTTGTACTTAGAATATTGTGTTCACATTGTGTGCAGAAAAAAAATATGTGCCGCACAAAAGTATTTTTTCAGGCTGAATCGGCAAAATGAACAACAACATTAATGGATATCATAACCATTACTTCTGTGTCAACTGGTGACCTTTAAACAAACGTAAACAAAAAAAGCATTGATCATATTTGAGATGGAGTAAGCTTCAAAGTAATTAATTATGTAAAATAACCTAAATTAGACATTCCAGAAAAGAAAGGAAACATATGACCTGGTGTTTGACATCACAGCACACACATTTATGCATGAACATCTGCTGTGCTTGAGGCTATTTTGGACCTGGGGTTTTTAAAATTCAAGGTCATGCAAAAAACCTGAACAATTCTGGAACCCCATTTTCATGATCCAAGTAATGTTCCCTTCCCCTGCCCTTATTTGTGTTGTTTAGTTGCACGCTGTTACCTTTCAGGGTAGATTTCTTCACTGGAACCAGTCCAACAACTCAGATCCAGGAAGTTGTTGTGAAATCCTGGATTTCCTCAGAAAAATAGTCATCTCATTCATCAGAAGCTCCTGAGTGTTGCTTGTTGTGAATGTGCCTGTGTGAATTCAGAAAAGATACATCCACTAAACAAACCCTCTTGTCACAGAAGTTTTTGTTTTTGTTGTTGTTTTGTTCTTTTGCAACCTGACCTACATCCTTTGGCGCTGCATAAATGAGCTATGAAATTGAGAGCGTTCTGAGTGTGTTATTTATTTGTGTGTATAATGATGCCACACTCTGTGGTAACTTCCTAAATGGATGGATCTGGCTGTGATTGATGAAGTATTCAGTTTGAAACCACACAGCTTTATAATACCCATCATGTCGTGTTGACATGCTGCACAAACATTTAAGGTTCTACCACAAATGATCCGTCCTTAGAGGCCTCAAGAGGCTGGCAGCTTACAACATGTTAATAAAACAACCCAAGCAAAACAGGGAGCTTCAGTCCTTCTGCATCAGAAGTCCTCAGTGGAACTCCCACACAATGTGTTAATCTACTGGGATATAAAAATGAACATGAACAACAGGTTTGGATGGGAATTATAATGAAATAAGCAAAAAAAAAGAAATGGCACGGTTTAGTTTAGTAATATGTATGTTCAGTTATAGAGTAACACAAAATAACTTAATTGAAACCCTTTTGAGCATCACCCCTTCCCTGGTGCACAAGCAAACTGGTGGTTTGTTTATTCTGCTTATGTGACAGATTGCACGTTGCGCTGATTCACTGACACAGCTTTTGGCTTTTACCTCCCACTCCACACCTGTTCAGGTGCAGTGAGTTCAGTGTTTCCTTTGGAGAATTAAATATAGAGCTCCAAAAGTACAACAAAACACAAAAGGAAAGATGAATCTATAAAGCCGCGCCATGTGGCAAGATGACCAGTGTCAGCAACAGTAAAAGGGCTGGGGCAGTAAATTGGCTCAGAATCGACGAGTGGGAGTGATGGGTCATGGGAAATCTGAGCTCATTTCCTCCCTGGTCGAGGTCCAGTAAGCATAAAGAAAATACATCAACACTCAAGCATTTACCGTACACCATACAGAAGTGTAAAGAATGGTTTACCCTCACTTACTGTAATGAAAAATGTTTTGTAAAGAAAAAAAAATACAAAACAGCATTTTAATCAGCCTGTGATTAAATTGCATTTCACAATATTCCTCAACATCATCAGAATTTTTATTCCTTGACTTCTCTTCCCATGAGAGTGTGCCACAGTATGTGTATGTCCGCATAAGAATCTAAATTTGTCTCTTAGAGGGAGACAGTCGGACACAGCTGAGTCGTGTGGAGAGGTTGTGTCTGGGCCACTAAACACATCCTGTGTGCTGAGTACCACTGGGAAAGCAGGACCATCTGCTTTCTATACCAGGAGGCTGAGGCAAAGCAAGCAGGGGAAAGGAAGAGTTTCTTGTGACAGCTTCCCGAATCAATAAGTATTGATTCCTCACTTATCTCACATACAGCCTGGCTGATGAGATGCCACACATCTGACCTCCTGCAGGGAAAGGAGGGGGGGGGGGTGTCAGAGGGGCGGGCGCTGTGATGTGTAACAAAGACACTGCATCACACACACACACAAGCAGAAGAACTTGCATACCTGTAGTTTAGAGGAAGGCAACGCACATACTTAGAGACACATGTACACAAGCTTACATATGCACAGAACTGGATTCACACAGAAGAAATGCATACATATGCGGCAGGGGACACAATGATTCAGAGGCCTATCTCCTTTTTCAGACTGGACTTGTCAAAGCTTGCGTGGACAGTTATCCTCTTAACCACCCATCTCTAAACCTCCTCCCACTGTCACTCTCACTCCTCTCTTGTTGCAGGCTGACAATTAATCAGTGCTTTGTCGGCCGGATGGCTCAACAGTCACTGCAGCTGCTGTGCTCAGCAGAAAGGTAAGATAAATAAAGGACAAGCAAACCCTCTGAACTGAGAGTCACATGAATGGATGGATGGATGATGGATGGATTGATGGATTGATGGATGGATGGATGGATGATGGATGGACTCCTATATGATAATGGGGACTTTTGTGTCAAAATCATTTTCAAAGCCTCGTGGGATAAGGTTATGTCCCCCAGGTGGCAATACAGCAGAGAAGCAGCATAATATACAAATTTGACAAGTGACAATAAAGCGTAGAGAGCACAGAGAAACATGCAAATGTGTGCACTCTGTAGCCACAGATCAAAGAGCTCGCTGATGACAGGGAACTTTCTTTACAGGGCACAGAAAGGTAGAAAATACACTGAATGAGCTTTAGGGCTATGCATGTTAACCACTTAGCAATATTTCACCTGTCCCTTCTCCTGCTTCACATTTACATATGCACCAAATCATAATTCCTCAGGCTAGGGCCATCTTTTGATTCATTGTCTAATGCTTATTATATGGAAATATGGATAGCGACTGCACACAAATGCATGACAGCAGAATTCAGAAGGCTGCAGGACTCTGTGCTTTAAGTAACTAAAGTCCCCCTGAAGATGTCGACATTCTTTTTCAGTGGTAGCTGTGTCTCAGGATTCAATTTCTTCAGCTACATTCAGTGTAGTAATTACGAATTTCTCTTAAGCCAAGAAAATATTTGGTGGCTGACTTGTGTTCTTGTACAAAATGTAGTTTCTCAGA
The DNA here is from genome assembly GCA_016785225.1 of Psettodes erumei. Lineage (NCBI taxonomy): Eukaryota > Metazoa > Chordata > Actinopteri > Pleuronectiformes > Psettodidae > Psettodes > Psettodes erumei. The sequence continues at coordinate 5,787,754 of JAFBJZ010000831.1, forward strand.
GTAAATAATCCTGGTGCACCAGGTGGTAATGGCTACTTCCTGATGACAAATCTTAATCCTAACCCAAACATTAGGCAACTTCATGAAAAAAGAAACCCATTGTCACTCTAAAGCTTGACACTGGCACATTTCCCAAGGATGATGCCACTTTGGCATCTTGTGATTTACAGATCTTTTTAGAAATCATCAACATGTCTGTACATGGCATGCAAGTTGCATCACCCTCTCACAAGCATGAGTTTTCACTCCTCTCCTTGTTGTTGAGCCAGAACAGCTACTTTCCCTGGAGTGACTCAGAATAAGTCCACTAGTAATATGACTTAAAAGTTTATTTTGAGATATCCAGGGGGCGTCCCTTTTCAGCAGCTGCTTAATGAGTACTGCTCCAATAAATATTTAATATAAATTATACAATGTTATTCTCCACTTCCTCTAGCTTTCACGTGAACCGAAAGTGTTTTTTCCCCTATCTGTGTACAGCATGAAAACAAAGAAATCAAAACACCTTCAGAAAATATCAGGGAAAATAACAGAAAGCAAAAGCTGGCAAAGAATCAGCAGAGGACTGGAATAATTGCATTTGGGACTACCATGCAAATACAGTGCTGTACACAAAATGAGCTCCTTGGTTCCTAATTGGCAGATCATGACTGCTGTGAAATGCAATTAAAGGATTCCTGATTTATTTAGTGAGTTGTGACAAATGAGTTCCTCTTACTTCACTGAGACAGACTGCAATGTACAACACACTCCAGCCTGGCTAAGCATACGGCCCTCTTTCAGAAGTGAAATTATTCTGTTTGAGAGGATGTAGAAAGAGACAGAAAAGGAGAGGCATATTCAAAGGAATGTAAATTTAGAAATAGGTGACAAAAAAAGAAATAAAATGCCCCAATTCCACTGTTAACGCACACCGTAAGTTTAATATAAGATCTAGGGTTCACCTGACGGATCCTGCGTTGTGTCACTCTGAGGTCTTCTGAGACGACATAGATGACAAAACAGCAGGTGAAGAGTTTATTGTTTTGAAAAAGTCAGGTGGAGTGCCATGCAGAGGGCAGACACCAGGTTCCTTTTGTTGCAGACAAACAGTTGCTAGGTTAACAGTCTGAAAAATGTGAGACAAGATTCCCTGGATGACTGCCATGTCCCTGCAGGCAAGAGCATGCTACTTGAGGATGGTGGAAAACAGGAGGTAGCTCTGTAATAATTGGAGGTACCCTCTGGAAATCTTGGCTTTGTAGTTAAGCTTTGTTTGAATATGATGTGAGGGATTAATGAGGATGTGGGGGAAACATTTATAAGGCTGCAAAGCCTCTATTTATCCTAGCTGTACTAGCATAAATGTTTTGCATGCATTTCATTTAACCACAATGGGCACGCGGCATGTGATCTGATGAGGTGATGCTGGTGAAGAAATGTAAATAGGGCTTGAGTTGAAACATCCTCGAGGCTATTGTGTTCATTTACAATAGAAACCCAATCATCTGCTCAGATCAGGAGCAAGGGAGGCCCAAATATGGATAATGTCCCAGTCCAACTCCGTTTTGCTGCCAGATATTTATACAGTGAGGGGGCCTGATGGGCTGCACAACGGCTTCACTTCCATTCCTGCCTCATCATAACAGGTGTTTAGACTGTTTGCCATAAATCACACACCCGCCAGATGTTGCCAAGCAACTGATTAATTAGCACAAGCCTCCTAAGTGTGCAACAGAGGAGAGCCAGGATGGGAGTGCTCATAGCAGTCCCCGTGGGCCCGAGCAGTCCGCCAGCGCTCATATGTTGGTTTGACAGACCCATCACAACTGCATGTATATCAGTGGGGAATGGTAAGCTACCACAGAACTTTCACAGCACCTTAAAGTGACAGGAGACACTGGTAATATCAGCACACCATGGTTACACCGGTGGTTACGCGTAGTTTGGGTTGATAGCTCAGAATTAAATTTGAAATCCAGTTAAAATGGGAAAAAATCTTTATAGTAAGACAAAAGACTGCACTGCACTTGGTCAACACACACGGGCTGTGATTGGCACAAAGGTGCGCTGCCTGGCTGCACACTGCATCTCAGTGTTAGGTTAAATATATGCTCTTTCTCTCGTGTTCAAATCTGATGTGATGTTGCAAATGGAGCTACTATGATGCAAGAAAAATGTGTTAATGGTCATATCATCATCATCATCATCAAATCACAATGGACACCAAAATTACAATGTGCCACTGAACTGTCAGACACAACCTCATACAGTGCCTGTCTCATTTTGGAGATTAGGGATGCATCAAGAATACTCAATAATGAGTTTATTAAACCCTGCCTTTCACAGTGCCCCTGCTTAAAAATAGAATCCATGACTCAAAAACTCCCATCAACTGCCCCGAGAGGCTGTGCAGAGCTTTCTATTTATTTACAGCAAAGCTGCATCTTTAAAGCCTCTTATTCTCACTAATGGGCGCTCATAAGCTGAATCAGGCTTCCTTTTTCACAGCATTAAGATCTGATACGTATGTGTGTTTTGCCAACACAAGTGGCTGAGTTACCTTACCATCTTTTTATAATATGATGATGGTCGGGTGAGCCATTTACCTCTGATGAAGAGTTAGTTACAATAATTTCTTTGTCAGAAACTTCTTGTGCAAATAGAGTGGTGGAAGAGATGCTTAACTGTCTCTTCCAGGCTGTAGAGTACATGTTGTCTAACAGGGGTTGGAAGTCACATTTTGACGCCTCACTTCATTTTGGTTAATATGGGTGCATGAATTAGTTGGGAGGATGACGAGGCTATCTGAACCTTGATGGAAAATTAAATGGTCTAATTTTCCCAGTCAGGAAGACACATTTCCTTCACATCACTCTCAGCAGTCAGTGAGGCTAAAAGACACCAATTAATCTCCCCTGGTTATTACAGGGCAGGATGACAGAGATGGATGGATGGGCAAAGCACAATGAGACAGAAAGAGGATATGGAATGTGTCGGGATCACTGCACATAATTAAAACAGCAGTTGGCAAAGTTTGACAATTATTCTATAATTTGTAACAGCAATAATGAAATTAACACTCTTCATAGCTATACTCATCTACATACAAAGTGTTGGCCAATTAATTAAAGTCAGCTTGCTTTAAGTGGCTTAAGAGTCTTCTGACAAATTGCTAAGTAACGTAATGAGGAAAAAAGCATGACAACTCGCTATTTAAGCTTTTAAACATTTCTCTGTGTCTCTTGCTTAGAGAAAAGTGATAGGAACAGGTCAAAAGAGAGATAATGTGATTTGAGATCCATAGTAATAATACCCTGGAAACATAATATCCACACAACTCAGGATTTGTGTTTCTTATGTCAGAATGATTTTGGTTAACTTAAATATTTGTCTTCGGTGGTGTGAGTGGAATTCAGAGGACCTGTCACAACCTGTAAGCTCTTGCATTTTGCATACGTCATCATTCCACAGGATGGATCTACATCTGTATCACGTGGACCTTTATGCAGCATGTTCAAAGCGGGGATGTTGCACTTTTCTTCTACCTCACCCTCTTGTAGAAAAAGGTACAAACACAGAATGGGAGGCAGAGGATGTAGTCACACAGCCAGATGGACATCTGTGTAAAAAGGAGAGCCAGCATGGTGGGACAGCTGCCTCTGATTCCATACCTCCAGCATGTGATCTAAAATCGCACACTGGGGCATCATTACGCTGGCTGTGTTTTGTTCAGTGCAGACAAGCAAATCCAGAATAATGAGGGGTCTCCTTAACAGCAATATAGCGGGATCTCTGTTTAAAAGAGGCTATTGTCTCCATCCTGAGCTGAGTAACAAATGAACATCTCTGCCCACTGCTTTGGCGCACTGATTTCCCTTGGCAGGGATTTCTCCTAATAAACAACTGCCTACCTCTCTCAACAGTAACACTGTCAGAGAATGACGACTCTGATGCTTCAACAACATGCATGCTGCTGGATGGTGATTTTCTCTCACAGATGGCCAGTGGCTCCAGGCTAAAGCGTTATCTCTACAATGGAATAGCAAGAATACCAAGCAGCTATGAATTTTGATTCATTTTCAACAAACAGAAGATTCCAAAGCATTTTTAACAGATTTTCAAATTTAATATAAAATGATTTGTTTTACAGTTAGTTAGTATTTCCCCCCCTTTTTTTCTAAACATGTCTGTATCCAGCAGTCTTTTCTGTACATGTAGTTTCTATGGATGTCGGTCATAGGCTAGGTTAAGGTTAGGGTAACAGTTAGGGTCTCTTTTTAAAAAGCCTTTGCGTCATACAGTACACCTGACCACAACAACTTCTTTGTGGTACAATTATGTTGGAATTATGTTTTCTCCAAATCATATTTAGCAAAGGCAGTAACTAATTAATAAATATATTTGCCTATCTATCTATTTCAGAGTTTTGATTGTTTCACAGTTCCTCACCTCTCCAGTTATCCCCGACATCAAGCATTACCACTGGCATTTTGCTGTCTGAATCCAGTGGGCTAATAAATACTAGTTAGCTGGTGCAAATGCAGCTGAGAATAACGTCAAAAATCCAACCCCCACCCACCTATTCAAGTTACAGTTTAGTGTCACATTTCAGAAAGGTGCACAAGTAAAGACAAGCTCTTTTCCTCTTAAGCATCTGTACAGGTGCCATTTAGACTCTGCCTTGCCGCAGTATTAAACTTGAGCCTTGGTTTAAGAGAAAACAATGATCAGTGTGATAAGCAAAGTGAGCACTATTGGATGGTGTAGAAATGTGCTCCACATGTGCACACGTACGGACTGCTGATCTTTTATTCATCATGGAACCTACAATATGCACAGATGAGCACAGACGCTAAAACTGACAGCTACATACAAAAGCACACTCTGTTCCTAAATGAGTCCAACTAACCGACCGTGGAGAGAGAGGTGCAGTGATGCAGACACAAGGGCCATATACACGGCTGCATGTTCACTGCCTGGGAATTATCACATCAAACTTGTATGCCCAATGGCTCTGACAGGCCCAAGGCCAAACATTACAGACTGGTATAGACAGGAATGACTGCTGGAGTATGACTAGGCAATAACTATTGTTGTGCACCAGTGATTCACACCACACCAATAACATTCAGATTTACACAGACCAGACCAGAGAGGAAGTTCTTGTCAATGTTGCTAAAACAACCATCACAGAATCAGTGTTCTCTAGGCTTCACTGACTTTTCAAAGATGGGTTTTCACGACGTATTCACACTTCACACCCACTGTGGCTTTGACATTTTGGAGAATGTGGATTTTATTCCATTAAATTAATACCACAGAAATCAGTTTCTGGTGCCCCATAGACTATGTGCATTTATTTGCATGATGTATTCAGACAGCAGCTCAGTGCACCCAACACTTAGCATACAGAGCATACAGTGGAGATGCCAGTGCTTCAAGTTAGCCTGCTGTTGTGGGAAATCACAAGCAAGTCATTTTGGCTGGATCAAATGGTAAAGTGGGGAGCACTCAGAGAGCCTAGCATGGGAAAATGTGCAACGTAGCAGTAGTAAACACAAAGTAAGGGTGAGGCCGATGAAAAGGTGATTAAGTTTGCAGGTATTTGGTCATAAATAGTAGTGGAAATATTGAAATTTTGACACATGGTGGTCAAAATGGCAGGATTATGCTTCTAGGCTTTGTGGTTCAGGAGATACGAACCAAAATGCAGCGTTTGCAAGCACAGAACATCAATGGTGGAAATAAGTTGTGTATCTTGACTTCGTTTTGTCTAAACCAGAGCACATTTTTTATTATTTTGCTATACTGTAGCTTTTCTCCTCTAATCACGCTGTGATACAATGACTTTGTAAAAAAAAAAAAAATGAAAGGGAACTACTCTTCCTTCACCCCAGACAGAGTGATCGTCATGCAAAAACATGAAGGTAATTATTTCTTTGAAACATCGGCCACATATTTTTCTCTGTCTCTTACCACAAAGTCCGCTGCTCTTCTCTGACAAAATGAAAGGAGACAGACACAGGGTGCAGTTTTAATCTTTCTCTGCCAAACCTCAGAGAAGGCCTTATGGAGTGCAATTTCCATCATTAGATTTTTGTAAACAACATGCCTGCAGAATCTGAATGCTTTGTCACTATGGCAACAGCTTTGTGTACTTCCCCAGACACCTGCTACGAAAGCTAGTTCATTTTGAGTATATTTACAACCTGCTGATTTCCGGTTTATTTCCTGTTCACTATCAATACTACAAGAGCCCAGAGACCATTGATATCTGAGGTAAGCTGTTGTTCTGTTGTATATCTTAATGTGTATTGCGGTAACACTCATTTGAGTCCAACTGTAGCTGCATCTTGCTAACCCTCTCCTTAGTAAGAGGAAGTAAGTATGTGGGAGGGATATTTAGCTACATCATATGTGAGATCCATGACTTTTCTTGGGTTAATATCCAGCTATTAGCTGTTTTATGCACAATACACCACTTTTAAGGGATGCCTTGGTTCAGACAGTTACTGCAGCTGCATTAAAGGTTAATGAAGATCATAGCTGCGCTAGTTGCTTTGTGTTGCTCCATACCATTGCAACAGATGCTGCAAAAACTGGCCCACTGCAGGGTACTCAGTGACAGCACTGGCTTAGGCATATGTCTGAACTGTGAAGGGCTGCAGAACAGAGAGATGAAAGGTATGGAGGGAGAGAGGCAGTCAAAGCCAGAGAAAGTCACAGAGACTTTTGTCTCACTGACTGAGAGGAATGACAAGAGGCAGAGAGGGACTAAAATGAAAAAGTCACACAGATATTGCCTTAGTATTTGATGAAAGTAAGAGATACAGAGAGGGGATCGAGGGAGGGGTAGAGGGTGAGAGTGAGAGGAAGGGAGAACTTTCTGCAGAGCGAGCACCCTGACTTCTCTTTTATTCTCTCTCATGCTGTGTTATAAAAAAAAGTAGCATTTTAACGTTTAGCTCAGGTAAATGCTGGGATACAGCTCAGGTTTTACATTTCCTGTATAATTTTAAAGTGATGTGCTGTGTCTTATGTCTATAAAATTATAATATGAAGAATAATGTGGTTTAAATGGACCTAAATTTTTGTCTTCCTTCTACAATACTGATATTAAGCCTTGCAGAAAAACACCGGTCTTCACAAATTACTAGCAGCCACAGACACTTTCAGAATCGCAAGTTGAATTCATACAAGTTGTAAGTTTCACAAGGAAAATGAAAAAATAAATTTTGAGGATGAGTGACAAGGGAATAAGGCTGTAACAAATATATGCAGGGCAAGATGAAGAAAAGCAAGGCCCCCTCCTCCAGGAGAGTTGAAATCCAGCATCTGTACCAGCGCTATGCCTCAGGTCAGACCACTATGGCCGCCTGCGACCTCCTGAGGTTCCTCAACAAAGAGCAGATGGAGCTCACAATAAATGAAGAGACGGCTGAGAATTTGATTGACAGATATGAGATTGAAGACACAGGTGAGTGAAGGGAGAACTGCATGCTGCTCATTCTGCTCATTACCATGGGTGAAAAATGACTATTTTTCGAGGACTATGGCTTTGTCACGTAATCATGCTAATTTAGTTATAACAGAGGTAGAAGTCTGAGCTCCAGTGGTGCCTGGCTGACAAAGAGTGATTCACTGTAAGTCCAGAGGCAGGTGGTTGAAATGACAGAAGGAAAATGGAAGAATTGGGCACATCAGTGGACTAGTAGACCAGATGTTGTCTAGGGCCCAGAGTACTGTGGGCTAATTAAGCAAAACAGGGAAAACAACAACACAAGGCTCACAATTAGTCTGTGTTGGAGACTTTTTAGTATTGTCATTGTAAGCATGATAGCATGATTTAGCTCAAAATCCCATTGAGCCTCGTGTTGTCATTCATTTTATTTGTGGTAATTTGGCAACATTAAGAACAGTACTGTTTTTTAAACTTGTTTTAGCGGTTCGTAAAGGAACTGATATGGATTATAACATGACATATGAACATTGCTCTTTCCTCTGCTTCCTGCAGCCAGAGAAAGCAGGTCCATGACATTTGAGGGATTCCTCAGGTACATGGAGTCCAAAGACTGCTGCGTGTTTGACCAGACCCACACATCAGTGTACCAAGACATGAATCAGCCCCTCACCAGCTACTTTATCTCCTCATCACACAACACTTACCTGACAGGAGATCAGCTGGTCGGAAAAAGTCACCTGGATGCTTATGTTTGGTAAGAAAATACATATTGTATGTACCATATACAGCTTTTGTGATGCAGCCCCTCATAACGTCCCTTCATGACTTGTCGAAATGATGTTTTCACCTTTGCAATATATAAAATTGCACAGACATAGAACACAGTCTATTTGCAAATTAATCAACAGCAATGATAGGGTCAATTTAAAAATTATTAAGCGAAGATACAGCGTGAAAACGCTCCTCAGTACTCCACGATCCTCTCTTTGAGGTCCTTCCTCCAAACTCACATGTGTGTTATCTGGATAGTCTCTTTTGCTCTCATTTCATTGACCCACTCATGTGCTGAGGCAGACAGTTAAATTGCTGTGGTCCATTTATGGGACAATGGAGGTGATTACAAAAGGGGCTGATGGCAGCAGAAGTGCTGTATTTATGGTCCCCTGTTGAAAGTGCTGAGCACCCTGGCCGTCTGGTTGAGTGGAGCACTCCAACCTAGCGGCCTGGAAGCTCTGGTTTACTTAGATAATGAAAGAGTCATTTTGAGGGGACCACAAAGTGGCTGGAGCAGGGGGTGGGCTTTAAAAATCCCTCAAGCCCACAGGTGAGAGACTGAAGAAGATAAAGTAACCAAACGTATTTGTTTTGTGAAGAAAAAGAACATGATTCATGATAGCCTGTGTTGGGAAATTAGCAAGTGATGGAGAAATCTAGGTGTGCAACTAACTAACTAATTATGATTATTATTCGTTAACTGTGTTTGGATGGCTTGGAGGTTCTAAAGAAACTGTTTTTGGGAAATAAACTTGTTTGTTTTTTCCTGATCTGCACATCAAAGCATGTAGTTGAGCTAACTCGCCTCTCTGAGGTTCAAAAATATTCCTGCAATTTGTCAATTTTACATCTTTGTTTGTCTGTGGATCAGACCAACGCAATACATTGTGTAAATAAGCGAAGTTAGAGGTTCTGCTCAGCATGAATTTGGAGAGAGCCAAGCTAAGTGTTTTCCTATCCCCTTCATGCGAAGATAGGCTAGTTGTTTCCTGGCACATGAGAGAGGTATCAGATTTTTGGGGTAAAAAAAAAAAACCCCAAACATTTCATAAGTATTTTGTAAATGTTGAACTTGAATTTTTTTGTAACATTAAAACAGCCAAAATAAAATAATCTAAAAACATATGAAAATAGATAAAAGTGAGCCTCCTAGATGATGTTCTGTCTGTCCTCCATCTTCATCCATTCTCTGGAATGCATGAGGTAATCACAATATAATACTACGACAATACTTTGTTCACAGTAACAGAGCAGCAATACTGTGCTAAGCACAATTTACAACAAGACAATCATTATGGAATTTTAGTGACACATGAGAAAAACAGACTACAACATAAAACACGCATAGATGTGTGTGCTCTAATTTAAGCTTTAAAAAAAAAAAAGCCTGAATTTGTAAAAAACTTAATTATTTCAACGTTAAAATGTCTGGAGTTAAAGGGTGATATAATTTTGATCAGAGTTGCAAAAAAATCTATTACTGCATAGTGATTATCTACCCTGATAATTATCTGTGAAAGTGGAATGATTTTTGTACACCACCGACAAAAAGCAATATCTTGTGAGGCCAAGACACGTTCTGCACTATATAAAGCTGAGCATTTTTTTATGTAAAGAAGGCATGTTACAGCTACATTTATATGTTGTTTCGTAGATGAGGAGAGGTTATTACATAAAATGTTCATTATAGATTATTCACATATTGATGTAATTGTCACGCGTGGATGCAGTTACGATGGCCTCAGACAACTTGACAAATCCTATGTTTGGAAAAGATATCACTCAGTTTGTGCCTCAACTCCCCACTTTCAATTTCTCACACAGTACATTTAAGTGCTCATCATAGCCTTGCCACAACTAAGTCTGTGTGTGTGTGTGTGTGTGTGTGTGCATGTGTGTGGCACAGTGCTCTGAGGAAAGGCTGTCGTTGTCTGGAGATTGACTGCTGGGATGGGCCAGATATGGAGCCTGTAGTCTACCATGGCTACACCCTGACCACAAAGATACTCTTCAAGGATGTCATCACCACTGTGGAGCAGCATGCCTTTGAGGTAGCAGCATGTAGCATGTTACATGACATGTTTCCTGATGTGGTGCCCCAGTCATCAAACTCAGCGTCCACCCCTCCCTCTGTAGACTCCAGGAGTCCCTGCTAAGTGGCATTTGCTCTAATTAATAGCATCTCAGATAGTAATGCTGTGCTTGTGAGTTGTCTTTGATTCGGCAGTTCAAGCCATTCTCTGTGGCCTGCATGGAGACCCTGCTGAGAGAGCGGTACACTGTATCAAGATTGATGCTAATTGTTGGAAATGGGGGTTGAATGATTATTTTTTTTTTTTACTTCTTGACAGGTGTCTGCTTACCCAGTGATCCTGTCATTGGAAAACCACTGCTCCCCAGAGCAGCAGGAAGTCATGGCACAGTATCTCGTCTCTATCCTTGGGGAAAAACTGCTGAGAAGTCCCTTGGATCCCCCGACCACTGGAGAACTCCCGAGCCCAAATGTAAGACTCAGACTCAGAAGAAGCGAGAGCTTGACTGTCTGAATGGTTAATCACAAGCAAAATCTGTGTTTAATGTTAGAGCTTCTGGTGCAGGCAGAGGGAGGATAGTGTTTGTATGTGTAAATCCTCGTCGTCTGTCATAGCACAGCAAAACAAGGAGAAAATGAGATCTTTTCATCGCCACGGAGGGCCTCATTAGTCTTTTTCTGAGGCTTCCTTTGCCTCTCTCCTCCATTGGGACATAGGGGAAGATGGACATCTGCAAGCCTCTTTAATCTCTCAGAGATTCACAAAATCTAATGTGATGTGGTTGATCCTGAGAAGTGTCTGTCATTTCAAGCGTGCTGAGGCACTCAAACCGATTGTTCATTTGATTACCCTGTTTGGGCTCTTCATTGAAGACATCCACCTCAACCCACGACTGAGTGAGTGGCCTGAAACATGCAGACACAGCCACTCCAGTCTATTGAATGTGATGAGGAGGATGAAGGGGTTTTTTTTCTCTGCGTGGATGAATGTGTGCTTGTCTTGCCGGAGTTTCTTTGCAGCCTTTGACTTTGCTTCTTTGGAATTTACTGTGAAAAAATGAGTTATGTTTTATCCTGAGTGTGCATATAAGATCTCCCCATAGCTCTTTTATCTTTATGACTTAAGAAGGGTGGGCTTACACAGTTGCCTCAGTGCTAATAGTTCACTCTCTTTACTCGTAACCCCCAGAAACTTGAACACCGAATCAGTGTTCATGTGTCACATGCATGCAGCTGAACACCCAACTTACCATCCAGTCATGAAAGGGAATATAAAAAACAATGCCTGGATCTTTTCTTTACTTTATGCTCCACACATAGCAGTTAGAGCAGAGGATTTAAATCTGTTTACAAGAAACCAAACTGCCTATCCAACTATCCAATATCCAGTGTTATTGTAGGATTAGAATAAGCTGTAGTTCATTAAAAATTTATTACGCTTCTTTATTTTTATTTTTTTTACCGTCAAGATGAGGCAAAAAAATCTTTTACAGGACCATCCTAAATTATAACAACATAGAGAAAGCCTCTATTCCAGCTCTCCAGATTGTGTCATTTTGTGTAACAACAATGAAAAATGAATGAGTGCATTGCCAAAGACACTCTGAAGCTTGTGATTTTCATACAATATGGACTCTTGCAGGTTGTAAATGTTGGTACATTTTTTGCATATTTTTTCCTGGTCATACAGTATGTGTGACGCTGACATGGTGACTTTCTGTCATATGGCTCACCACTGAGCTGCTTTGAAATTTGAGGCCACAGTGGGTTTTTTTCACTTTTAGCATATTGCGGCTCATCTGCACAGAGAGACCTATAGAGCACCAACAGATTTGGAGCCAGGGTGGTGATATTCAGTAGCAGATGTGTGATTCAGTGATTTAGCACACCTGCTGCTTTCTGCCTTTTTATCCTTGGATACCCGGCTGTGTGATGTGGATGTGTCTCCTGAAGCATTGGATCTTTGTGACAAATCATAGAGGGGGCGGTTTGTGCAAAACGAGTGTTGAAGTTTGTCCTAAAGTTTGAGGACGCAGGAACAGGGACAGCTCAGACTTTACTTACTTTCTGATGTGATGGTTTTTCTGAGGTAGGTTTGAAAGTGATTGTCCATGTTCAAAATAACATTTGCATTTATTCAGTGGTGAATTCACACATTATGTGTAATTGTGTGGATGCCAGGACCTGAAGTACAAGATTCTCATAAAGAATAAAAAGCTAAAGCCTCAGATTAAGGCAGAGGAAGCATCAGGGACAGAGGCAGAGGAGAGTGCAGATGAGGGCAAGGATGATGAGGAGGAAGAGGAAGAAGAGGAGGAGGAGGAGGATCTTCAAACCAAAACAAAGTTGTGGTCTTCCAAAAAGGTAGGGTCAAAGCTGAAAGTAAGTCAGGGCAAGAACAGTATGAAACACATACAGACGTTTTTAACGAGAACAAACAAACAAAGCTTTAGTCTTGTACTCTCGCAAAATGTCAACACTTTTTGTTGCAATTTTGTGACTGCTGGCTTTGGTTTGTCTTTCTCTCTAACCTAAATGTTATGAGTAGAAGAAGAAGGTAGTTGTGGCTGAGGCTTTATCTGACCTGGTCATATACACCAAGTCTGTCAAGTTCACCAGCTTCAGTCACTCTATGGCAAATCAGACCTTCTGTGAGAACACATCTATGGCAGAGAAGAAAGCACGCAAGCTCGTCAAAGTCTCAGGTAAGGGACAAGGGAAAGGGAGCTTCAGTTTTAAATAATAAAGACTGTATAATTAATTGTAAATATCACAAAAATACCATTTTACTGAGCTCAGCATATTCATGATTTATAATCACAATGACCTCAAAGGAGATATTCCTGCAGTTCCTCCTCTTCGGACAAGAAATGCAATTATACCCAGTGCCATAAACCTCCATAATAGCAAACGAATATTTAATGTGACATATGTGACATAGGGGAGTACTTTGTAGGGAGAAAAAGCACAAACCCAGGCCCAGAAATGTGCCTTCTATTCCCACTGTTGGGGAAATGAAAAGATCACACGGAGGCTTGAATCAACTGATAATAAGTTAAACTGTCATCATGCTGCTGCGTGGCAGTACATTGCAGGAACAGAGTGATATACAGAAATGAAATCTGTTTCTGCTGAGCAGAAATGACACTTTCTACACACACAGCTACACAGTGAACAGTCTCAGCTACTGTAACACTGTAAAAATCCTTGTAGTCTCTTGTCACACATGCTGTTGTGGTATGCAAATTCTCTTAGTTTTTCCAGGATGGAGATAATTGTACAGGTATCAACACCTGATCAGGAAAAAATGTTGTTTTGCAGGTTTCTTCAGGTATTCTACTAAAAATTCAATTTGATACTAGTGTTATTTACAGGATCCTGTTTCAGTTTTTTAAAAATAAAAACAACTAATCAATACAGTTAAGGAAATGCCCACAAATCTAATCAGTACAGTTAAGAACTTTGATCTACAGTGACACAGCGTCTTATAACTATACTATTGTTTCCATTGGATCCAATGCATCAGGTTGTCATTGAGACTGAGTCAGATAGTTTGACTAAAATGCACAGAACTATAGGAATGACACCTGTTAAGTTTGAATCCCTGAACTTGCTCATTAAGGAGTTATGTGTCAGAGGAGATGCCTGACCTTTGAATGTTGTGTTGGGTGTCTACTCTCAGGTGCAGACTTCATTTGGCATAACCAGAAATTCCTCAGCAGGGTTTACCCAGCAGGATCAAGAACATCCTCATCCAACTACAACCCTCAGGAGTTCTGGAATGTCGGCTCACAGCTCGGTGAGTCACAAAGAGCAAGTAAATGCCTGTCCAAATCAGACAAGGACCTGTGAACAAAGAGGACATATACAGTAGTATTGTACACATGCAATAGCATACACATGAGCATGTGCATTTACACACACACACACACACACACACACACACACACTAATTTAAGCAAATTAATTTCATAATTTAGCAAACAGGTAATGCTGATTTTCACATCTTTCACTGAACCCTTACTTAAACTTCAAACCCATATACAGTTTATTCATGCAGTGCTATCTAATAAACAGCATCCGATGAATAAATTAATGATCAAATGAATTATCAAATTATTAGGTATGAACTTATTTAATTGAGATGTAAAATGGGTGATAAAAACAACTGTTGGGTGATGATGTTTCTCTGAAGATATAAATACTTTCCTGCCAACTATGTTCCTGTTTTGGTTAAAACACCAATTGGAAAAAGAGATGGAAAAGAGAATAATTTCGATTTGTTTGTGTCACGAGTTTCTACAGGAATCAAAAGTTCTTGGTGCACACAGAACCACTGCCATAATCCATTATAAGCTTCTGAAATGGAGCCAAATGTAGTCTGGGAACTTATATTGTCAAACTTCAAAGGGAACAACCTGGCAAAACGTCCTGTCCATTAGTAGTGAAAAGAACATTTCATTCTGGTCCACAGCCTGACCACCTCATCTGCATTTTCCCTGCAGCAAGTCCTCACCTGGCCCTTATCACACCTTTTCTAAATTGATTTGCACCCTGCAAAACTTGTTTTTCTTCTTGGTCTTCTTTAAACTACATCCTTGTGTGGGTCATTATTTTTCTACCCAGCATGAGCACTGGGCTTAACTTCCTATCACATACCTGTGTTTTGCAGTAGGAATGAGTGAGACCAATCTAAGCTCTGCCTAAAAAAACCCCATCCTACATGGACGTTTTTCCCTCTAGAGATGCGTGATTCAGTCACCCACCCTGATCTGTCTGACACCGTCATGGCCAGTGTTCATGTCACTCCTCCTGTCTTTGCACATGCGCTTTGTTCGTCACCGTCGCTCAGTCATTCAGCCACGGACTCTGACACGGAGCCCCGCTGATCGCCGAGCAGACTGTCTATGTGCTGCGGTGGCAGCTGTGCAGCTGGTGATTGGCACTTTTCACAGTTGCGGGAGACTGCGGTACAAAGCAGCAGCCTGGAAGGATCACATACACTTAGATGAGCAGAGCATTCACTGGGGCACTGTGACACACATGACAAGTAGAGGAAAGGATGCATTAATTAAACACAGTGGTTAGGAGCAAAAAACTATTGTTTGCATTATTTATCTGTTGTCCTAGAGTAACCATAATTCACATTGATAAATGCCGCACAGCTATGCAGCACATATGCCAACGTATAGTAAGCTTTGCACTGCAGAAAAACTACACTTGCACTCATTGCACAGTTGCTGATTCTGAATGCCTCCCTGATGCAATGTACGCCATTGTTGTGGAAACATTTCAAGTCATTGTATAATTTAACTCCCTCCCGCAGAACGACCAAGAGCTTTGGAAAATGGAAGGTGCGCAAGAAGATCATCTCTTCAGCTCATTTTAACAAGCTTTAGGCATTCTTCCTCTTTTCTGACACTGCTCTGTGGCTTCTCGTTTTCATTTCCAAAACTGTCCCATGGTGTCTTGCAGTGGCTCTCAATTTCCAGTCTCTGGGCTTGCCTATGGACCTTAATGATGGCCGTTTCCAGGACAACGGGGGCTGTGGATATGTCCTGAAGCCAGCAGTACTCATGTCCAGTCAGAGTAGCTTTGATCCTGGCAGTAGCCAGCATAGACTCAAACCCACACACCTGCTGCTCAAGGTACGGCTAAGGAGCACTGAACACTGAAGAATCCACTCATGGTGGATTTATGGATTAAGGTGTAATGTTAGAGGACTTTGGGTGCGTGCTTTGCGTGCATGTATACACGTGTCTATTACCTCGCAATCTAGGGCATTGTGCAGTGAAGCTCATCTTACTCTTTGCCTGCGGATAAATGCTCTCCTGCCGGATGCTGTGAACTAACAATGATGCAAAACTCCCTGAGTGTCTGTGTTTAATTAGATCATCTCCTCCAGAAAGTAAAGGGGAAGCAGAGAGAGGGTGGCTCTAATGCAATTAAACCCAGAGTTCAATTAATAAATCATCCCTTTTCCATTATTTTAAGCATCTTGAGACAGCAGCAGCACTTGTAAAGCCGCATGACAAAGCGTGAGTGAAGCTGCAGAAAACACAGTCACAAGTTACATAGAGTTTCATCTTCTTAGTGTGCCTATAAGGACGACATGTATAAGTCTAATTACAGAGATACAACAATTTGCTCTCATGTGTAGAACATAGTGATGGGATTCAGAGATATCTGGGGTTTTGTGCAGACAAAGGCAATATGTGGAATTGCCTGGGATCACATGGGACACATAGAGACTGGCTGCAGATGAGGGAGAAAAGGGAACATCATAGCAGTAATACTCTGCTGAATCATAGTGAAAAAACTCCTGAGATGGTTGGTTCACCCAGATTACAAAAATGATAGTTTGTGTTCACAATTTATCTCTATTGTATTTTGTTGGTGGCAGAAAAGTCAGGGACGCAGATCACAAAACCTGAACAAATAAAAGCTGAATTCTTTTCTTGGCTCAATACCATCGCTGGCTAACAAGAAATCCGTTTTGTCATTTTGGTGAACTGACCTTTAAACTGATTGCAAATCAGACTACGTGTGTTTAGATGGTTCAGATGGATCCATTCGTAGGGCTTCTTGGGCTATTTATACCTGTCCATATGTGTACATATTGCTTTAAAGTGCCTCTACTATGATTCTTTTCTCTGCTATACCTCTGATGAAAAAATGACTTCTTGATAACACAACACTTGAGGATGTACAAAACAAAAGAACACCAGACATCGTCTTCCATATATACACACACCCTACATCTTCCCAGCACACAGCATGAAATATAAATGTGGTGTGCTCTGTTTTTGGATGCCCTGGGAAAAAAACTAACTTTAGTTATTCGCATCATCATTCTGTTATAATATTTGATCACTTCAGGGAAAATCCTGCAATCTTGCCTCAGCTCTCAGCATGAGCATCATTGGGTGTTGTAACTTAGGTAGGGTGGGGTTCTCAATTTTTAGAGAGTAAATTATTCATCCACTCGGAAAAACAATATTTCCCCTTGAGCCTTCACGAGTCTGTTTAGCATAGAACTGTCAGCTAACAGCAGTCTGTTTTCAAATCTTCATGAAATGATAATCATAAGCTATCCATGCAATCACAAGTACGGACCATTGTTGCTGTGAAGCCACATAATTCAGAGTGTTTTGTAGCCATGACTTCAGGAGAGAAAAGGGACTGTAATTTTGGACCGGACACTGTAAAGCTTCATCAGTGCCAAGCGGGGCATGTCGTGATAAGTACAAGCAGGTTTGTCTTTGATCAGGACTGGGGAAGGGAAGGTTTAGTGTGAGAGGACTGCAGATAAGCCTGCCTCTCTCCAGACTAGTGTAATTACAGCCCTCCTCCCCTCTTCTTTTCCTCTTCTCTTACTGGCTCTCCGGTTTTCCCTTCCCTTTTGTATTTATTGTTTGTCCCTGTTTTAAATTACACTCTTATTCACCCCCTGTGTTACCTACAGGTGATCAGTGGATCCAACCTGCCTGTCCCCAGGAGTGGCAGAGCTCTGGACCCCTTTGTCAGAGTGGAGATGCATGGCATTCCATCTGACTCCTGCAGAAAAAACACACATACTGTGAAAAACAATTGTAAGTACCACGATGCAAACATCGGTCTTGTTAGGGTATCTCAAGACACAGCTTGACTGGCTCAGCTCTTCTTTGCTAGATTTGGCTCTATTTTGATCAGTCTAAGACGCCCATTGCTAGCTATATTGCAATATCTGTGAGATTCACCTGAAAATATTCAATCTTGTATGACTTCTGCAGGATAGTTGGGTTTTATTTGTTCTTTCTGAGTTTGGATGTTGTGACATTGACAGTTCCTCACATTAAAATGGCGCTGTTGTGGCAGCCATGAATATTTGTATGGAACTTCATAGCTATCCATCCATCCAGGACTGACAGGCTGACATTGCCTTCCACAGAGCCATGCATGACTAAAAGCTTTCTCACCTCTGGTTTCATACTAACAAATGCAGGCATAAATATAAATGACATCTGAGAACATGCCAAGTACCATCATAGTGTAGGGTGATATAAACTGAGGGAGTTTTCTAAGACAGCTAGGGTTCCTGTTAGAATTTTCTGTTGCCTCCTTGTGAATCTGTTTCCTGGTAAGCTGCTGTTGTCCCTCCTGCAGAGAAATGTGCTGATGAGTTTCTTCAAAACGTGTGAGTTTACTTCCTTTAAAGAGAAGACTTGTCATTCACCATTATTGTGACTGGAAACATGCAGCACACAGTCACCACACACTGGATGACGGGCTACGGTGATTTTAAGCACCAGGTGGATCCTCACCCATAGGGCTAGTGTATTTGTTTATAATGATAACTATGAAAATAACTGTTTGGGTCTAAAATTTAAAGCCCGTAACTATCATCAGACTTTCAGGTGCGGAAGTTAATCCCTCAGCTGTCAAGGTTTTTGACAGACCTCTTGCATATATTTGGGGTGGTGTTCAGCTCTAAACATGCAGTGCGCCTCCTTCCAAAATTGGCAAGAAGAAGACGAACTCAGGACCAAAACATAACATTAAGTGACACAGCTCTGTATTGCTGCAGCCGAGCTGAGACAAAGAGGGAGACGGGGTGGGAGGGATAGTTAAGAGTCCTGGAGGGCACAAAGCATTGCGTGGGCATAAATCCCAAGATCATTTCACACTGTGAAACAGATAAGGTCACTGGTGAATACAAATGAATGTTGATTTATAAGGACACTTGGGCAGAACGGGGGAATTTGAGCAAATCTTTTGAATCAGAATCATTAGTTATGTGTGTGCTCTCTTCTCCTCTGTCACTACAAAACAAAATATAACACTTGCATCATCATCATCGCAGGGATGCAGTTGTGGGTCTGACAGTTATGTATCTGTCGGTCAGTTCACCACTTTGTTTCTCGACTGACAAATCTCAATGAATATTGGATGGCTTCAGAGAACTGAGGCTAAAAAAGAGTTCAGTCTGTGATAGTTAAAGCACAAAAGCCTCATCAGTGACATTTTGAAATATCACTCATCAAAACAGTTTTTTTTAATAGAAAGACTTTTGTTTAACTTGTGTTTCAGCTTTATAATATAACTTTGTGTAATATTCTAAACTTTCAGTAACACGTTTTGGCCACTTGGGATGAACAAACACAACAGTGACATTGCAAACTTGCTGACAAGCAGTTGCAACATCATCATTCATTTTGAGTCATGTGTCTGGCCACCTGTTAGATCTGTTTTTGGTCCTCACTAACTCCTGAGGGAAATATCTCACTCTTAAGCCACTTAATGATCCACCATATTGCTGCCATGACAGCAGCGAGACTCAGCCAGGGCAGGAAAATTATGGGCCGTAAAGGAAACACAGATAAAACATGCTAAAATGCTCTGCAGAGCTGAGGGGACATGCAAAGTCAGGTGATGACGTACTGTGGGTTCATCATCACAAGTGATCCCTACAAGTGCTCGTGTGATTTTTAATATAGACAATAAACGCACCACTTGATTATCGAATGCAATGAACTAAATGATCTTGGTTTCCATTACAGCTCTGAACCCCCACTGGGATGCCGACATGAACTTCAGCATCTGCGTACCCGAGCTCTGCCTCGTCCGCTTCTGTGTCCGGGATCAGACGGGCCCCCTCAGCAGTGAGTTTGTGGGCCAATACACTCTGCCCTTCACCAGCATGAAGAAAGGTGAGCCACAGAGGCACAGTGACAAGGTGGTGGGGGTTGGGAGTCAAATGAAGTGCTACATTTCATCAGGTGACATTGGGTGGCCATTATTGTATTTCCCTTCATTCACCATGTCAGCATTACTGAAGGTTGGTCTCTGTGCTTCAGCTCTTACAGAAGTGCTACTGTGCATTTATATGATGTCCATATATTTAGCAGAGGTACATACATTTCTTTTCACACATTCACCTTTCCTTCCCCACCTCCAGGTTACCGCTGGGTGCCTCTACAGTCCAGAGATGGATGCAGCCTGGATCCAGCCTCCCTCTTTGTCTTTGTCTGGTATTCCTAAAAGTGCTCTCCATATCAGACTCTCTCTCTCTCTCTCACTCACACACACACACACACACACACACACACACACACACACACCACAAACGTACACTGTGATCCACATGCACTTGCATGCACACCTTGCCAACAAATAGAGAAGCATGGTTGATGCAGCAACAACAACAATGTATAAATAAATCCAAAGCATCATTTCCTCAGATATAAATACCAGTTGTATTGTCAGAAAATAGACCTTGTCTTTTTTCTCCTCTTGCCTGCACTGTGTGCTGCAGAGGAAAACACCAGCAGGTTCCAGCAGGGCTGAAAAGACTTCTAATGAAGACTAACCCTCTATTAGAATCACTCAAGTAATGGAGAAATCCCTGGAGTGACATATTAGCTTCTTATTCAATAATTAATAATTGATGCAAGTGCAATTATTGTGGCAGAGTTGATCGCACATAAGACGATCTTACCCAACCAAAAGATGATAAGGATTCATTATCTATTCCAAAACAATAGATCTAATTCTCATATTAGGGCTGAAATTGATGAGTCATGCCAGAATGCATTAATACTCCATGAACATTAGTTAGCAGACCAGCATTTTCTTACAAGCCTACCTCCCTGTGAGAGACGTAGCAGTGCATAACATAAATGGCTTCACAGAGGTATACATTATTGAGCCAAACCTGGTGTACGGATATCTATTTCTATCCTCATTCATCGCCAAATCCTATGAATGAAGCGGAGGAGAGCACGGGTCACCTGCATTAGCCTATAGAAAGAGTGAGTGAGTGTGTAGATGCTTTTTCTGGGATGTTTGTGTAGGCACGTGGGTGTCTGCCTTTGCGTGTTCCTGCATGCATGAGCATAACTGCGTTTTGAATGCCACTGATGGATAAGACAAAGGACAGAGAGAGGGGGAGAGTGTTAAGTCGGCTCCGCAGGCTAAAAGAGGCAGAGTTGTCATCCTGCTCACACACTCTCCTCACCCTTCTCCTCGCTTCCTCACCCACCTCCCACCTCCATTTCCACTGGTCAAGGACATTCAGTTGACACAACCCAAAGGGACAAACACATTCAGTCTGGGCAGGTAACGGGGCAGGCAGCCACTAACAGCACTGCATCACCACCTCCTGAATCTGTCCCATTGACAGTCTCGACCACACGTGTTTACAAGGACTGTTTTCACTCACAGCAATGGAAAAAAGTGAAAGCGCATTATAAAAGGAATAATAATGAAAGCAATGGTTTCTTTCTTTCATCCTTCACCAAGGCTAACATTTATCATTTAGCAAATGTCTTTTGTTTGATAAACATTTTAAAATAAATGGACAGGGTAAATAGTGCTTCACATAGTAAACAGTCTTTTTTCAAGTCTTTTAACACAGCTTTTGTAACTTCATCCAAACACCCCATAACTGGAGTGAGGTCAATGTGCATTTGATAAATAGGTAAAAATGACATTGCATAATTCATCCTTTCAGGTGAATTCCCCCCTTACAACAGTCCGAGAAGTCTCTGAATGGATTCTGTGCCTCGGTGCGGCTGCACCCCCTGCTGGCACTAGCCATACAACGCATCCACGCTGATGTCAGACTGCACTGTTCCCGAGGGGAAACCACATTTCCTTGTGAAGCGACTCGCCTTCCAGTCTAATGTTGGTAGCAGCCACAAAGGTCTTCTTGCTCTTCACTGTCACTTCCAGCACCATGCCACGAAGCATTGGGACAAAGCTGTACTCCAGCTGTGAACGGGAGGGGAAATGTTTTGGTTATCAAACAGCTCTGCAGAACACACAGCGAGTCCTTTCTGCTGAGCTGTTGGGCTTTTGTTCAGTTCTGTTTCATCTTCTAAGTTAAAATTGAAAGCAATGGCCTTGTTACATATTGAAAAGACAAGGAACAAAATTACAATTATTTGCAGTTGTGTATACAGTATATCTGCCTCAAATATCTGGCTCTACAGCTGGTGAATGCCCCGCTACGTTTGCAAGCTAGTTCCTAACATTGTCTGTCTGCATCAATATATAACAATACCAAATACCAAGAACCAGCCTTTTCCCCTGTGTAAAACACACACTACATTCATGCAGTCAGGGCAGCAGAAAAGGTGACGTACCAGCTCATTGAAGGTGGGGTTGTCATTATTGCGGACCACCTTTGTTTTCCTCTTGGAGCGCTGCTGAGGGTCCGGCCTCAGATGTGTGACCACGTAGGCGTCAGGGTTAGAGCCATTTGCCTGCTTCTGTTGAGAAGACAGAAAGGCCAAGAGACAGCCTGAGTTTGAGCACGTGCTATGGAGGACTTTTCACAGATTTACTGTCTTTTTTTCCTTTTGTATAATGCTCCAAACAATGCAGTGATGACCGTGAAGTAAACTTACAATGTTCTTCAGGTGTTTCACCAAGACGGAGAGCTTACAGTTAGCGTAAGTAATGTACAGCTGGATCTGAGGATAGGCTCCTGCAATAGATTAGTGCATCACCGTCAATAAATCATGTCATTGTATGTCTTATATATGAGCTATTATGAGTTTCAATAAGACACAGAACAGAATCAACCTTCACATTCAAAATATTGTTTTTTTTCCCTTTACATCTTTTATACGTTTTTTATACACCAATTTTTTTTTCATTCAAGAGCAGAAAATTACTTGTTGCCACGTTGTTTTGGACTGCGCTGGGTCCATCCAGGAACAAGCTGCACACAAATTCATTCTGCAGGTGATTGAGTGAGACCAGATAGCAAGTTAGAGCCAGGTGTAACAAAAAGATCACGAGGAGAACTCAGCCAGCGACGGAGAGCATGACAAGAGGAACTTACTCCCTTGCATGGCCCCTTAAACAGCTGTTTTAGGTATTTATTCAGCAGAGACATCTTCCTGGATGGGGTGAATGACATCTTATACCAGCTTGGAAACCTTTAAAGGGAGAAGGCGCGAAAGACATGCATCAAATCATGTAACTGATGTGAAAGAAAAACCTGTACTTCAAAAATAGTCCTGCTGAGTGAGCTGGATGTGTATGGTTTTTTTTTCCTCCACTCACTGAGGGAGCATGGATTCAATGAAGTATTTCTGCAGCTGCTTATGGATCAGCTCAAACTGCCCGAAGGTCTTCTCGCTGGTCAGAAAACCATCATGAATGGTTACTCTCAGGGAATAGAGCTGCAAATCAAAAAGAAAATAAGATTCATTAGGTTGTGCGGTGTAAAATGAGGACAGGCCGTTGATACCCCAAGATCCACGTGAAAGCTCCCAGGCATGTATCTAATGTTGTCCATGTTCTCAAACAGCTAATTCCCATGTGAGTCCATCAGCACTCTTTGGTAACTGGCCCATTAAAATCTGCAGCAGCTGAAAGGAAAGTTTCCCATCAATCATTTGTGAAACTTATTTTAACTGCGTTATGGTCTTTCTTTACTCACTGAAGAACATATGATGTACACAACTAAGAAAACCCAAGCATGGTGATTTACAATTTGTTTATCAGACCTCTGTGGCAATCACCAATTCCGCAAATTAAACTCAGGTTTCAAGTGGTTTTACTTTCATAACCACAAGCATTTAGATAACACTTTATTGTGGAAAGTCTCGACCAAGTAATTTCTTTAATAATTTATGTTTTCACTGTCTAAAGCTTGAAAAAAATATTTGTCAGAGAGTCCACATTAAAAGAAAGAATTGGACAGGAAGTGGAAAAAATTATGAGCTCCCCTCATGCTTACAGTCATTCTTGATCTACTGGGAAGCCTTTTATTTATACTACTTACAAACCTGGCAAAGCTGTGGGCTTCTGCTACAACTGACAAGCTCCATTCTACCTCTAAGAGTTTAACCTGACATCAGGAAGCCTGTTTTGATCAAAGAGCAGTGAGGCTCCTCCCTCGGCTCCAGAACGTGAGGCTTTCTAAAGCACTGCTGCCAAGAAGGCCTCAAGCGACAGTAAACAAACACAGTCGCAGTTGAGTGCCAGGGGTTATTCCTCTCAGAACATATGCGTGAACATGCTGTCAGTTCCAGGTGTTTCATTAGCTCCCCTGGATACTAGGCTCTTACACAAAGCTCTACAGTGCATCAGGGTAAATCTATCTGTAACATTTTGTTATAGAAAATGAAAAGCCAAAGCCAGCATGTTTGAACTGCCAAAGCACAAAGAAACACATGCCACCTCACCACATCTTTTCCGTTGCTGCTGTATCCCTGGATGACAGCTTCTTGGATGTTGGTGCTAGGGTTGGGGATGCCATCCCTGGTGAGTGGTTCTTGTTTCTTCCCTTGAGCCATGCTGTGTGTCAGGAAGTTAAACTTGACTGCAACACAGCCCATGCTCTCTTTGATCTTCCTGCATCAGGGTGGATACACGTGCTTAGAGTGAGCATTAATTTAATACAACTGCAGAAATAAAATAGGATATTTTGAAGAATTTGTTTAGTCAGACAGACAGATTGCACACATGTGCATGAAATTACTTTGTAAAATAGGATGTGGCCTCCAGGTCTGTGTCATGAGGTCTGAGGTTGTTCTGGACATACTGCAGGTCGTTAGAGTCCTTCAGTTCTGGCATACCTGCTTGTAGCATCTGGACACCACATTTACACCATGAATGAAAAGGTGTATTTATAATATTACGTTTTCTCTGATAAGACTGTGGGGTTATCACTCTGGTGTAATTGACTAAAGGTCTTACCAGCTCCAGCAGGCTGAGTATCAATGCAGAGCGCTCTCTGATGATGTTGTAAGCTTCACAGCAGAGCTCCACAAAACGATGCAAACGCTGAGGCTTCTGCCCCCCGCCTGTGATGAAGTGCTGCATCTCAGATGTAAAGATGAATGGTGACCGGTCTCTATCGTTGCAAAAAAAGGGTGGGGAGATGAGAGTTAATTCACATTATTGTCTTTGCTTTACATGTCATGTATCTGTTGGCTACACACAAACATAAACGCCACTGTTTTCCATTTGAAAATGCTGCTCGTGCTTTCATTGACTTGCCTTTTAAAGCTTCCAAACTTCTGTGCATTGCCCATAATCTTGCCAAAGTCAATGTGGAACACGTGCCCACTGTGTTTCAACATGATGTTGTCATTGTGCCGATCACAAATCCCCAGGATGAATGTGGCCACACACCACCCTGCGCATGAGTGGATGAAGTTCATCACAGCCTGCACATACATGGTGGAGCAACAAAAAACCCAAAAGCAGGTAAATGCAAACTGAAATTTGAAGAGTACAGTCAAGCATATAAAGATAACACATCAAAGATTTTGTAATGGTCTTAACCTGCTCATAGCCCTCCTTAGTTTTGTTCCACATGTGGAACCATTTCTCCAGTGTGTCCTCACGAAGGGTCCCACCCAGACCCCACTCCTGCTGAATCTTCCCCAGGGTCACTGCCTCTGGAACCACTTCAATCAGACCTGACAAACATGGAAAATATTAGCATAAGCACTGAAAACAAAACATTTATTTCACATCTACAGAGATATAACACAAGGGTACTGTTAAAAACAAACAAATGAATCAAACTGACCCTGAGCTCTGCCCATAGAAAGACACCTGTAGGTGATCATTCGCAGGTCCAGCCCCGCCTGAAGCCACACCCTGTCCATCACTCGGACTATCTGAAGTACCAGCATGTCCTGACGCAGATTATCTCCTGTCTGAACATGACATTTGAGAAATGAAAGTTCACTCAAATACTCACTTGTTGACCCGGCAAGAGAGGCTAAGTGCCACGTCACAAGCGTGACCATCATTCTGAAACTGACCATGATGGAAGTATCACATTATTACCAACCTTGCAGATGACGCTGACGTTCCTAGCCAGAGGGTCAGTACAGAAAAATGTGATCCCCAGAGGAGCAGCATTGGAGTTGTAGAACTTACAGGCCTGTAAGTGACATAACAATAGGGGTAAGGCTCCTCCGAGTGGTAGAGTGCTGCATGTATATCAAATAATGGTAATGATAGAAAGGTGTAATGTGTTGTGTAAGGTTCTTACATCCATGTCCACTGCCTTCACACGCACTGTAGGATCTAGTGGGAGACAACAGCTGATCCCATCTTTGAAGAAGTCTTTAATCTTCCACTTTTCTTTGCTCAAAACACTCTGCAGGCAAATACATAGAATAAATGAAATAAAATGCATATAAGTCGCTAATAAACAGTGGAGGGAAGATGACAAGTCAGTGAGTGAGTGCATGCGTAAATGAGTAGATGAGAGATCTGTTTACAGACCTTGCGTTGAGCTTTGTCGGCAGCACGAACTTTGTCTGCCACCTGTATGAGCAGGATCACCAGGCAGGTCTCCTGCTCCAGCTCCTGCCTAAGGGTCCGGCCACAGCAGTGCCGCAGGGCAGCCTGAATCTTACTGTACCAACTCTGGTAGTAGGGGTCACTGAGGGCATCCTCCAACAGCCTGCCAGTGCAGAAACCATCAATAAATGATAAAACTTTACTGTGCATGCTGCAGTAAAACTTATTAGCATGAAAATGCACACAAAATGATACACAAATCAAAAAGACCAAAGCATGAAGTTAGATGTTACCTCACAGTCATTCTTTATGCAACATTACATGAGATAAACATGATTTTCCTTCAAGCAAACTATCATTATGTTAATAAAGTGTTCAACATTTTCAAATGAATGAAAGTAAAACAGTGTTCCACATGTAAATGCTCAGTTTTTATTTCTGACTCACCAGTAGAGTTGCTGGGCAATTCTTATGTTCTTCAGTGATCTCTCCAAAAGCAGCATCACCAGAGGTCCATCCAGCTCCCACTCGCTCTTCAGAGCCTGCGGGACAGGATGAGTGATCGTTCATGTCATACACAACATCAGTCTTCCATTTGTACTACTGATACTGGTTTGGTCCTGAGCTAAAATATAAGCCTATATAAAGATACCATGAGGAGAACTTGGAGGAATAGTTAGTGCTGGATGTTAGTGTGCTTACCTGCACCAGCTGTGGCAGAAACATCTCCAGCTCTCCATCAGGTATCTGGTCAAAGTACTGAACTGCAGTTTTCCGCACAGTCTGATCATGAAAACTGAAAAAGACGTATAAAGTCACTAAACGAGAGAGACGGAAACCCAAATCATGGACGATCATCAATGTAACTTTTGGTTATTGGTCTGCTTGTTCTGTGTAGTTTATTGTCCCTACAAAACCATATTAAATTACTTGCTAGAAAAAGTACCACTTCTACTGAAGCATTAATTATGGATTCATGCATATCACGGATAAACATCAGAGAAATTTGTACATGGGGAGAATAATTTCCTATGAATTATTCTTCATAGATCAGTTTTTGCTTTTGGATGGCTTCATTTATTTAGTGTGTTTTTGATTTTTTGCACATTTCTATTCGTTAATAAATTTATTTACAATGACATAGTTTTGTACACATCTCCTACACTTATGACTTTCCTTGCTTTAACACTTTTTAGCTCTGTGATTAACACCTTTGCATGTGTCCATATTTTTGTATGTGAAACCTGCCTGTCACTGAGCAGGAAGAGGGCCTCCTCAGGTAGATGGATGGGCCAGTTTTCTATGACAGTGTAGATTTCTGTCAAGTATTCAGGCTGCCACCGGCGGGCTCCACCCAGCAGCAGGTGGAGGAAAGTGCTTCCTTTGTCACCGTAGTGACGCTTTTCCCAGAGGAAAGTCTTCTCATTATCTGTTAGACTGAGAGGAGAGATTGTGGACTGTGTTTAGGGATACAAAATGCAATAGGATTCTCCCTTTGAAAATGAAAAGATTACATATGTCCAGAAATATTAAACTGAGTGATGCACATTTACCTTGGTACTTTGGTAGTTCATAATAAATGTGTGTTATTTCCGTGTACTCACAAGCAGAGGCAGTGCTTCTTTGAGACATCCAGCATTTTCTTGTGCAGTTCCTCAGAAGGTTGGGAGAGTATGACTGAGCCATGGAAAGCGATGGGCCTTTGATACTTCCACTTGAAATGATTTTGAAACTCCAGCTGGAGAACAATGGATGAATGTTTGAGGATAGCGTGGTGTCATTTGCAGTTTTGGTCTACAGAGGGCAGAGTTGTTCAGTATTACTGACCTGGAGGATGACCCCGATGGGTTGTGTGTGGCCGTCATACAGGGCAGGGGAGGGAGGGGCAGGTATCCCAGCCAGTGTGGACATACTGAGCAGAACGGTCCCTGTTACCAGAGTCCTACATATATGGAGTACACATACTACATGTGACTAATTACTGTGTATACTGTATACCTGAGAGCTCAGGATATTATCAAAAACTGTCTTTCTCAAACATAGTCTAGTAGAAAATACATTCTGTCCGAAAATAAAAATAGCATTTATTAATATAGTGCTTAGTAGAATCGTTAATAAATATGGTAATAGTACAATTAAGTACTTTTGAAATCACAGAATTCCTGATTCAAAGTGAGCAGGAATAACATATCTCTTGCTTTTCTCTTAGTTGAAAGCTAACTTTACACTCAGGAGTTCCTCTCAAAATCCCCTTTTACAGTAAATCTGACCCAGAAAATGTAAACAAAAACTGAATGAGATGCTAGAGAGGTGTAAATGTTGCTGTGGGCAGCATACCTGTTGCTGTAAAGAGGTAGTACAGCCCAGCCTAAAAACTCCGGGCTCTTTCCTTTCTTTGAGCCTTTGAGGTGAAATGTCAACATGCATTCATACGGCAGCTCTTTCACCGGAACAGGGAATACCATCCTAACATCAAATACATACACATTCAGTCAGTCTTTGCTCAATTCTTTGCCCACTGATGTGTATTAAAATGAACTGATACAGATTATTTCTCATGCACACTTACAAGGGCACAACAGACATGTGCAAAAAGGGTCAAAATGAGTGAATCAAATGGTCAGGGACAGTAAGAAAATATATAATGTGTACAGTATGTGAACGAGGAAAGTGGAAGTTGAATGTGGTAAATTAAAATTTACACCATGAGGCTCTTACGTGCGGTTACACTGGATCTTGTTTCCATACGACAAGGCAGTGCTGATGTTCTCAGATATGCCGGTGTCGCAGAGCTTCACACCTCTGTGCGTCAACTCGCAGGTCATGGAGAAGTGCTCATAACTAAAATCAACACAGAAAAAGCAACATGGTGTTCATATTATGGGTGTGGTTAACCTTTGTGTTCAGAGATTTGTGTACCGGCACACTGTGAAACATGCGCACATAAAAAAACATGGGTGTGTTTGACCACAAATACACACATACGTGGTCAGCCAGGCAAACTGTAGATTGTAGAGAGCGATGATGTTGAACTTGCAGATGTCGGGGTTGTCCTCAACGTCACGGGTTTGCAGGTCGCAGGTGACCTCCTGACCTCTGAAGCCGGACTGGAAGTTGTCAAAAAAGATCTGCAGCACTTTGAGCAGCGCCCCGTGGAGCATGGTCATCGCTGGAGTTCAGCACAGAGAATAAACACCAAATCAAAATTTTAATATACATTTTAGTTGTTGTCTCCTTATGCCTGATGTTTCTTGTGATAATACTTGAAATTATTTTTGGGTTTCAGTTATAGTAGGAACTGTCATAAAAGAGGTCAGCATGGTAGGTTCTGTTGACTTAGTTGTTAACACTAGTCATATACAGTACAATACATGGCGTACACAGACACAGCGATGCCACACTGAAAGAAAAACAGTGACTCACCATTTTCCATCTCATCATGGCTCTGTAAACAAGATAATGAAACAGGTGATCAGTGGAATGAGGTTTACAATTTTCATGGTGCACTTGTATTGTCGCAATACCTAAGCAAAGTCATGCAAATTTAAAGAAAGACAACACAGCAGAGAATGTCTTCTACCCAGAAAAAAGTGGTTCCAAGGAGAGTTAGTAGTAGCAGAGAGTAAAACATGATCACACAAAAAACAGGCAAGAGGCTTACAACTGATTTCTGTGCATGATTATGCTTATTGCAACACTTTGAATGTTTATGTGTGTAAAACCCTACCGACGTTATGGGATTGAGTCGGTTGAGCCAGCTAATGGCGTCCTCGAACTCCACGCACGAGAGCCCACACAGGAGATTGCTGATGGTGCGAACGCGGCCCACGAGCACATTAACGTTCATCCCGTACTACAGTTATGACGAGATCAGACCCAACAATCAAAATCAAATACTGATGGATACATGTGTGAGACACAGGAATAAACATGTACATGTCCCTCACTGCTGCTTCTTTTGTCGTTACCCACCTCACTTCTCATGAGCTCTTTCACCTCTCTGTTGTAGCTACTCAGCACATCCTGCAGGCTCAGCCTGAGGGAGGAGGAAAGCTTCAACACATGCACAACAAAGTGGCGGAGAGGCCACAAAGTCAAGCTACCTTTTCCTAATGTTTTCTGCAAACAGTCATCAGTTGACACATGACCCACTGAACAACTTTGTTACTACCATTTTTAAAGAAAGGTGACGTGGGAAGCAGTCTTACTTGCAGGTGCTGAAGATACAGGCAGGACGCAGGAGCTGGTACACTTGACATGGAGCGCTGTCATCTACTCCCTTAGAGAAGAAACAGAAGTTTAAATACTGATTGTTTTTGTGCGAATTTTTGGTTCGCATTTTTTAATAAATTTAGAATTTCATATTGGTGAAATGTTATAGACTTCTTAAAAAGCATAGACATGTTTATTTTGGCTTTTTGTGCCTATAGATGAAACAACACATCAGGTTACACTTTATTCCATTTCATCCTAGTTGCTAAACACCACAAGTCGTCACGTTTTGTGTAAACACAACAGAGTCGAGAATCCAGGGTGGAGGTTTTTATAACTACAATGGCCCTGATGATAAGAAGCTGGGCAGGGGCCAGGCATGAGGTGCACGGGTGAGAGCTGCATTTGGAGACATCCTCTTGGTAAATGATCTATACTTTGGGTGGGAACAGAGACGGAGTTTGAACCGACTTACATCCCGGGCCAGACGGTGTTTGAGGTTGTTCACGTGGAGCAGTCGGAGGGGGACTACAAGTTTAAACTTGCAGTAGATCTGAATGGTCTCGTGCATGCCCAGCAGTTCTTCACTACAGAGAGACGCAGGAAGCAAATTAAGCAATAAATGTGGAAACCGTGTTTGAACAGGGTATCATATACAATATTTTTTAGATAATTGAATATTCGATTTCAGGATCAGTGACTTACTTTCGGAGATACTCTTCAGAGTCGCAGAGTTTCAGGACATAATGCCCACTTGTGTCTGGAGTGAGTTCGAGCAGCTGGAAGATCTCATCGATCAGATTGCTCACTGTCCTGTTCACTGGATAAAAGACAGGCGTTCAGAGACCATACACTTCTGCCAACATCTGCAGGGTACTTGAGAAAGATACTGCGTGCATGACAACCAAACGTGTAGTATTACAAACATGCAGTCTTTAAGGACAAGAGAGAAACCACAACATGACATGAGATTCGCTGACACAAATACAGGGTTTGGAGTTGAGGTGGACGGTGTCTTCACCTCCATATTGTTCCTTCCTGAACCAGATTGTAAAATTCTTTATTTCCATTGCCCATTATTAGCAATTCCTCCTTACTAATTACATCCATGTATCTGTTTCACATTAACCAGTACAATTAGATTGTACATTTGTGAGTCAATATATTATTTGAATCAGTTGTACAAACCATAACAGTCCATTATTTTTCCAGTTAATTAAGATTAATTATTAAGATTATTAGCTTTTGCTTAATATTCTCATGTCTTCATTCACTCTGCGCATACGTGGACCGCAAGTATTGTGAGTCCCTCCACGTAACTTAACAACTAGTAAATAAGTATCTTACCGGTGGTGGGGAACGGGAGCGGGTGGTTGTCCCACTCTTTGGCCACGCTGACGTTCACCTCCACCTGCTGCAGCAGCGCGGGGTGGATCTGTAACACTCGACCCCAAACTACACCTGAGTTATGAACAGCGTCCGTGTGTTTGTACCGTGACATCAGCCTGCAAAGAGGTGGGAAAGTCAAACACGATTCATTTTGTCTCACATGCACAAAAACACTACCGAGTTAAAAGAACTCGTAATTCTGTCAATTCTTTGAAAATATATAGTACATCACATACACACAACAAATCTTATCATTTCTGCCTTATTTGTAAGTGACAGAAAGATAATAATTTGATGTAAAGTGCACCACATTTAGAGTTTGTACTTTTTACGCATTTCTATTTATGTACATGACAAAAAGATAATGGTGCAATAATGAAAAATGAAATACTTCATGTACTTTATGTAATACATCAAATTTGGGTATTATTCTCTTACTTAGCAGTTGCTTCACAAAAAGAAGTCAGCCTCCTGGTGCTGCCTTGTGGAGTGTCTATCAATCTGATGGCCCATGGATCCTGATGAAGAAAAGAAAAGACAAACTGTACATTGATGCACTTTCTCTGGTCTTGCCACATTTAATTTGGGTCCCTTTATTTAGCTGTAAAGAAACTTTTTCGCCTCACATACTCACATGATTGTCTGTTTCTGTCCTGGAACGGTTAAGTTTGTGAGCATGCTCAGGGAGGTCAAAGGAAAACTGCTTTTTGCAGTTGCGGAGGGGTACTCGCGTCCTTGGCGGGACAGGAGGGGCAGCGTGTCCTTGTCTGTCTGGCAAACATGCACTTGGAAGCCTGGTTCTGGGCAGAGGTTGGGGTGCATTGATGGGCAGAGGCCTATTGACATTGTGGTTGTCAACATTCCCAGCACCTCCTCCAGTTTGAGTCCAGAGATGTCCTTGCGGATGTGGCGCTTGCATTTTGTCTCTGGATTGATCCATTTCCCCGTTCAGGAGGATCCATCACATTTCAGGGAAAATGTCCTCACTTCATATTGTGGAAAAATTAAAAACTGTGGGCTGTTATAACAAAAAAGAAAGAAAAATCCCAATTCGAAATGAATCTCATTAATGTTAGAGACTTACTGCTGGCAGGACGAGGAAGCTGTTTTATGACTGGTTTCTAACTGAACCTGTGGGCCTATGTTGGACTAATAATTAACAGCCTTTCAAATCTTAACAGGAAACCACAGTGCGCCAATATGTCTGTGGCTATACATTCGTGTGAGGTCACACAACATGACATACACCTTGAAGCTTTCATTTCACTTGTGCTTACCTGAGACATTAAATTACACTTCTGTTGAGTCAGAACTCAAATCTACCCTGGTGGGATAATGAATAGAAAAATAAACATTGCTGGACACTTAAAACTCTCACATTTACTAACTGCAGACTGCACATTCCCATTTTAAGATTAGCTTCAGCTACATAAATTAAATTGTTTGTTGGCAACTTACCATTCAAGGTCTGGTAATAGGTGTCCCATCCTGTGTCAACAGGGTGAGCGCTGGACTGAAACCACGCTCAGCAAGTTAGACCTGTACTAGAAAGGTTCCCACCTGTCTCCTCCCCCTCCCGCTATCAGCCCCTCCCCCCTGCAGCACGCAACAATGTTCCCTCTGCTGGAGGAAACAGAATACGACATGTGCAGGTTCTGGTGGTGGAGTTCCACTTACACAAAATATTAGGTCACATTACCTTAAATTTATGTAACAAAGTAGACATATTGGAAGCTTTTTGTGTGTTTTAAAAAATTTCACCTTCATTAAGTAACTACCACAATACAAAGCTGCGCAATAATTACTCATACAGGAAAACCCTCAGTATTTTTAATGGATTAATTACCTTTGCCTGTAATAAACACATCTATCCAGTAACTCCACTCATCACTCAGGAATGCCATTGAGCAGGTTGAGGTATGTAAGCACTGTGTTTCTGTAAGTGTGTGAGCTGAAAAGAAGGGAGCAAGAAGGAAATGCATGTTCCTGTACTCCACATATAACGCATACGGTAAGATGAAACCATTCAGGGTTTTTTTTATCTAGTTGGGCGGAATGATTTTTGGATTATTAGTCAGACATTCTTTATCCTGTCATCAACTTGTTTTTCACTTGACCTGAAAACTCTTTTAAGATCTGGATACTAAATCGTGGATTGTAAATCTCAGTAAAACTGAATGCTTGTTTGGCTCCTTGTTGAAAAGAGTCTTCTTGAGGTTGATAATTAAAGCCTCGCGCTGGGAATGTGTCACAGAGGTGTCAGCTGAGGTGCACGGAGCAGAGTGGTGTGCTGTCTGAGGGAGGAGATGGAGGAGAAGGAGATCGAGCATTTCAACTACACTACTCCCCACATTTCACCCCACAAACCTGGATTTCCTGGTTACTATGCACTCATCCCCTTTGTACTCATCATCCTGATTGGGTGTGCAGTGGCAGTGGTAAGGACAGTTTGGTGTAATCTGGTTTTCCTCATTGTTTTTTTTACTGCATCAAAGGCTCAGTGTTAAGTACAGTATGTATTGTTGCACTTCCCTGCAGGTTGTGTTTTTTAAAAGGAAATCGAGGTAAGTTGGTTTCTGGTTTAAGCAGCATTTTCAGGTCAGTTTGGTATCTTTTATGTTCTGTCACGCAGTTTGGTATCTTTTGATTCAGATTAGATGAGCTACGACACAGGCTGATTCCTCTGTACAGCTATGACCCGGCAGAAGAGCAAGGCTGGGGGGACATTGACTGGGAGGATGAGGAGCAGGAGCTGGCTGTAAGGGATCAGGTCACATAAAGCTTAATTTTTTTATAATTAGTAAATTTGTCCATTTATTTTCAATCTTTTTTCTTTACAGGAACCTTTGTACAAGGAGGGAAAGCTCTCTTTTTCATCTAGTTATGGAACCAGAAAAGAAAAGAAAGAAAAAAACAAGAATGTGTCCAAGTAGAGAAAATATTTCTTCTTTTATATTTGTATTGCAGATGCTGTGCAAATGTAGGCTAAATACATGTATCTTTGATAGTCCTTCAAACAAAGATAAAACTACAGAGGATATAGAGTGAGGATTAGATGAATAAGAAATCAAACAATTAATGTCATAACAATAACTTATTTAGTTACCATTTCTTCCTTGATGATATGTACAGAGCACCAGAAGATGGCACTGTAATCATGTGTCCCATTAGAAACATGTATATTTTGTTTTATTTATTTGTTGCTGTTTTTGTACAAAGTGTTTTAAAGGATGAGGCAGGATGTTATTTTTGGGCAATAAACACAAAGATAAAATCCCGAGTTTTGTTGTTTGTGTTGTGTTTATGACATTATTTATGAACTGAGCTTGTGAACAGCTTGAAAGACTCACCTGTTCCTGCTTGGCAATCAGCAGCCTTGTGCATGTTTGGTGATTTCACAGGTTGACGCAGCTTTGTGTGTCCTGGAGGCTTCTGCACACGGGAAGATGGGACCACAAAGAAAGGACAGGTGAAATAACACAACCACACAAAACCATGAAACTGCTACCTGAAGAATGTGACTAATTATGCGTAAGCATGTTTGCATCATTCCCATGTGCCTCTCTGTGTGTGGATTAGTCCAGGCGTCCACCAGTTGGGTCGACACTGGTTGCTGACCTCCACCCTCCTGGCTGCAGGTCTGGTCCTCCCAGCTCTGACTCTGGACAGCCTGCTGTGTTACTATTGTCCCCTGCAGCAGAAAGGCCAGTCCTGCACCAACACCACCAGCCAGTGTCTGCCTAACCAGCGCTGCACAAGCTCCAGAGGTCACTACGGCTCCATCCACATCCTGTCAGCTCAGGGCTGCGTGGACCTTGAACTCTGCGGCTCCCATGAATTCATCTCACACCGGGGGGTCAAGTACAACGTCAGCCACACCTGCTGCTGCAGAGACAAGTGTAACGGCCCACCAGAGTCTCACGTCAGCCTGAAGAAGCTTCTGGGGATGAACACTGATGTTCTCAAAGAGGAGCCTTGGGATTCATGTGCAAATTACACATCATCAAGGACCACCACGTTACCTGCCACTGCATAAGATGGGTACTTGTAGAAGACTGGGGGGAGGCCTGTTAGTCACATGAACTTACCTGAGTCTCTAAAAGAGTAACATTTGGGCAAATGTTAATGCTGCCTGGACTGAATGTTTAAATGATACATGTTTTTTTGTGATTTACATTTGTGCTCCAGAGAGAAAATGGTGAGCCTGTAAGCCACCCCTCCTGGTAAAAGAGTAAACTTCTTGAAAAAAGAGGCGCAATTGCTGTCATGATCTCTATGGTTACTGATGAATGCAGCACAATAAAAGCAAAAATGATTTAAGATCCTAATTTGGTGGAGTTGGTCTGTGTGGAGCAGGTGTGTTGGAAGGTGTGGCCTGTGCAGGAAAGAAGATCTGTTCAGATCAGATCAGTTGGTGAGAACAGAATCCACCAGAGAGGAGCTTTTGTCTGTTTTGACGGGATTTCAAGTAGTTAAAGTGCAGGTGAGTAGTCAATGCTTTTGTTTGTTTTTGTTTTAAGTTGCACACTTGTGCAGTTTCTGCTGTCACTTTTCTGACTCCACAGCCTCGAGCACTTTGAGTGTGACAATCAGTAGAAATTGTTAACACTTGGCTTGGAAATGTAAATCAGTGAACTTGACTTTCTTTCACTATGATTCTTGAAATAAGGAAACCTAAGAAAGGATGAGAAATGATACAAGATGACGCAGTGATGTGTTTTTATATATATATATATATATAAAGTATTTTTTTTTATATGACTTATTGCTGAAATATTAGATCATGCCAGTAAGAAAACATCACTTGTCCTTGTAGGCTGACCATGTTGCAGCTCCTGCATGTTGCTGTGCTGTGGTTCTACCTTCTCCTCCCCTCACTGCTCTGTGACAACCTGCTCTGCTACTACAGCCCTATCCTGGAGAAGGAGAAGAAGTTTGAGCTCATTGTGACAGAGTGCCCTCCGGATGAGCTGTGCTTCAAGGCAGACGGTCGCTACGGCAATCACAGCGCGCTGTCGGCCAGGGGCTGCATGGCGAAGAAGGACTGCAGCCAGGTGCACAGCCTACGCTTGAAAGGGACCGTCTACACCATGAGCTACGCCTGCTGTGACACGCCGTACTGTAACTCCTGTACGGCCGTCACAGCCCGTCTCCTCTCCGTCACTGTAACACTCATCACTGCGGCTATGATGGCCGGCAGCTTATGACCAAAGGCCCCTGATGTGCTACATTACGAGCATCTTGAATTTTATGTCATGTTGATTTCAAGACCAAGGCATCTCTGAGGCCACATCATGGAGTAATGATGAAGGTCAGCAGAAGTGTGTCCTGAATGCCCAGTCTGAAGACACTGCGGTGTGTACCAAGGTGATGGCAGAGATTTCAACATTTTTTAACAAGATTTTAGTAGAAAATGTTTTTAATAATGTTTTAATCTCTACAAATAAATGTTTTAAAACAACAATTATGTTCTGTGCTCTTTTAATGTGCCATCTGCCTTTCCATATCTTAATATAACCTTATACTGTGGTGCCATGGAGCTCCATTGATGTTTAAAAATGAATAAAAACACACTGGTGCACCAACTGATAAGTCTCTTTATCACGGTGAATAAAGGCACTTTAATTTCTTAATCAGTCTCACATTAACCATCCTGATGCTGTGAACACTGTACCGCATATAATGCATATGAATCCGTGGCTGAAAAATAGTCCCCAACAGATGGCTTACATCTTTGGTGGGATTCAGTGGAGACTTGAAGCAGTGCGACAGTCAGGGAAGGGAAAGTGAAAAGAACCAAGAGGCTCGTAAATAACAAATATATAGAGACAAACGCCAGGCTTATCTTATGATAGTGAAAGAGCAACATGTACAGTATGAGGTTTGGACAGTTCTTTATTTCCCTTTTATAAGGCTGCTGGGTCTCCCCATAGTGGATATACATATATATACAGGAGATTGCTATACTGGAGTTACACTGAGGGCAGAGGGTCCATATTACACAGACTTCAAAAAACAACACTAATAGAGCCTCACCTCCAGGTATCAGAAATCAGCAGAGAGAGAGAGAGAGAGAGAGGGAGAAAGACAGAGAGAGGTATGGAAAGGGGGGAAACAGCACAAGAGAAGAGGGAAGAGAAGGAAGAGGGGAGATGATGCAGTCTGAGAGCCTTACTCAACTGCCTAATAACTTAACACTAAAAAATAACATACAGATTTCACGCACAGTGCATCTTAAATAGGTTACGTGAAGAACCATTTACCATAAATATCTGTATTTTCGGGAACCAACATATATAAAAAAATGAATTAAAAAAAAATCATTGTTCAGTCTTTAATTTTTTTTTCTTATTTTCTCCTTTTCCCATCGTGCAAATCATTCTGTCGTTCCTTCCTGCTGTGGAGGCGGAGGCTTTTCGTGCCCCACCCACATCCATTCCAGATAAATGAGGAAAAGGAAACAGAACCCAGCATCCCCCTCCCTCCCTCCCCCCCATAAAAGCATATGAATTAGTAGAAAACGAACAAACAAATGAACGGAACACCACAGTCAACTCATCACAAAAAGAACCCACAGACACACGGAACAGCAAGAACACAGTACTTTTTTTTCTTCTTCTTCACCTTCCCCTTAATGGTCAGTATCATCGTTGTGATTTTTTTCTCCTGGCGTACTGGTTGGCGACAGGGGAGTGGAGTGGAGTGCCCCCCCCATTCCCCAGCGGCTCAGTGGAACTGGGAGGCAACTCTCCAATCGGCTGGTCAGTTCAGCAGTGATATATTATCTCTCAATTTCACAGTGTGGTAGGAAAAGCTGGGTGAGGAAAGGGAGGGGGTGATGGGGAGGTAGGCCAGAGGGAGGGATATCACAGATGGGAACAGGAATCAGAGGAACCACAGCAACAATTAGAAAACAACTGGAAATCCCGGCTGTCCATGGGGGAAAAAAGTAAACAAAATGGCCGCTTCACTCCTCCCTTCTGAGTTTAACTCCCGCCGACCCACGTAGCTGGGAAGGCCTTGATTGGCTGGCGTAAACTGATCGGATGCCTCGTGTTTCTGGCAGAGGGGTAGGGAGAGATGGGTGAGGGAAGTCTGGAATCCACCGGGGGACGGGATTCAACAGGGCAAAGCGTCGTCAGGAGAAAAAGGATGCACATGGCGGGCCGATGTGTGATTGGCAGGTCAGAGAGCGAAATCCCTTCTGGTTGGGTTCAGGCACGCTGCCGCAGTGCCCGCCTTTTGCGGCTGTAGTAGTGGCGCATGCCGGTCTGTCTGGCAAAGTTCATCATGTAGTTTTGTTTGCGGGTGCTGCAGGGATACAAAGACAGTGAAAGAGGGGGAGGAAAGAGGAGGAGTGTGAACATTAGCGACCGGGAAAAGGGCACTAAAAATCCACACGTTCCCATGCACGCACGCGGGTCCATGCACGCAAAACGCACAAACAGCCGAATGCGGCTTCCGCACTCTCTCACATCCAGGTTCATGCTGGCATTTTGAATCACTATTCAGCCATAACCTCAAACACTCCACACCTGTATGGGTCTCATGGCTCGGAGAATGGGTGGCACTACTCTACGCAACTGGGTTTGTTTATGTTCTACACAAATGAGAGGCTGCTGGACAGTGAACACGGCGGTAGAAGGAGCTACATTTATCCGATGGCTGACCAAATGTCACAGGACGAGACATGGGAGACAGAATTTACATACATACTACATCACAGATACTGGGGAGGGCGGAGGGGGGGGGGCTCTGACACTGAGTGTTTGAGGTCAGAGTTAACAGCCATCACTGGGGGAAAAGAAAAATAACTAAACGAAGGCAATAAAGGTGCAGGGTTATGAGTGGAGAAGGGGTGGATTTGAAGCTAAGAGACAAAAAGAGGGAAAAGAAAAAGCTGCGGAAGATCGCTCTTGCTTAGCCTGTTCATTGCCTCTTCCATCCAGCAGGGCGGTGCCAGTGAGCCAGGAGTGCAGCCAGGGCAGGCAGGGGCCTCTGCGAAGCAGGGGGAATCGGGGGGGGTGGGGGGGGGTGGTGGTGGAATGGTGTGTGTGTGTGTGTGTGTGCGGGCGCATTTGTGATGGCTGTGAAGGTGGATGGGAGGGATGGCTGGTAAACTGAATGTGTTTGAGAGAGCGCGTGTGCGTGCACGGTTGTGTGTTTCTGACTTATGGTCAGAAAACCATGGGACTGTGATGAGGGAGCTCTCGGCTCGGCGTCATGTGTTGTTGTCCTCTTACAGACAGACAGCCATGAGTGAAGGAGGGATGGAGAGCCGTCACGACAGTCGGTCCACAAAGCCATGCACGGAGCTGGATGGAGGAGGTTAGTCGGATGAAACTCTCCCATCAAATCTGCCTTTATTTGTAATTTAATGGTGCAAAATGGCCTCCATTGCGGGTGATATTGGTGTATGAATGGGTAAAAAGCAAAAAAATCCTTTTGTGCTTGGTTTGAAGTGAGATAAATCCTGGACGCACAAACAGTAATCTTTTTTCAAGCAGGATCACTGAATGCTTCGTGTCGGCTTATAAACTGGCAGCCGGGTCAAAAGCACTCGAACGGTCTGTCGCAGAGGTGGTAGCCAAACAAAAACAAACAGACATGGGTATAGTGATGGATTACATCACACATATACACACAAACACAGTACCACTGACATTTGTATATGTAAACTGCTGCATTAAAAATGCCTCAGCAATTGTGTAGACTGTGCACGCTCAAAATCAAAGCCGTTTCTCAGGAATCCGGTCTCATCAGTTTCAGCGGATGCGATGTCATTTCAACATTGAGTGCAGATTAAGCAAAAAGAACAAATAAAGAAAAAATTGCCACAACCCGTCAAAATTTCACTCCTCTGCAATAGTTTGAATATTTGATTTAGTTCCTGAGAGCTGTCTCTTTCACCAGCACCTGGGCACTTTGAGCAGCTGGTCTGCTTGATGACCTGCGTGGCGCTCATGTTAAGGTGAGGGCATGGAGATGATTTGTGGCGGTAATGGGAAGGGGGCGGGGGTGTGTGTCTGTGAACTCGAGGGAGGGTGTCTTGCAGTGTAACAGGGAGAAGAAAGGATTGGGAGGAAGGTGGGGGTGGGGGTGGGGGGCTGCATTCGGGAAGAGGCGGATAACTTACCTGACACTACAGCCATGCCAGAGGGAGCAGAATACAGAAGAGAGCAGAGGTTAGAGCGCGAGAGGGGAGAGGCAGGAGGAGGGGACTGCTGTCTCGCAGAAAGGTCTGGGGGGGTAGGAGCCCTGGCCTGGGGAGGCAGGGGCCAAAAGTGTTGGGGTTGGGGTAGAATGAGAGTCAGAGGGTGAAAGAAGAAGTGAAAGTTAGTGGGAAGACAGGGGACAATGAGGAAAAGAGACAATGTGAAAGAGGAATGGAAGAGCAGAAGAGTAGTTTTTGGAGATGGAGTGAAAAACAGTGAAGTGTGACAAAAATGAAGGAAAGATAAGAAAAAAAAAACACAGATAGAGGTGAAGACAGAGAGAAAGATATGCAGCAGTAATCCGTCCATTGTATGCCAGAAAGGTAAAAGGAAAAGGGAAAGAGGGAACAAGATTGGAGGAAGAAAAGACAGAAAGAAGGAAAGAAAATAGGGGAAAGGAGAAAGAGGAGGAGGATGAGGAAGAGGAAGAAGAGGAGGAAGATGATATAAGGTAGGATACAGGGCGGCACAAGCAGAGGAGGGTGCATGACCACACGACCAAACACGTCAATGACATTTAGCGGCGGGGAGGAGAAGGCGTGCGGAGCAAAGGAAGAAATTGAGCAGGTGTAGGAGCCAGGAGAGTAATGTGTGAAGGAGCGGAGGAGTGGCGAAGAAAGAGAAATAAACAACAGAGCAAAGTGTGAGGACCACGGCTTCTCCTTTCAGCAGACACTGTTGAAAACCGTGCAGA
This sequence comes from Psettodes erumei, assembly GCA_016785225.1. NCBI lineage: Eukaryota > Metazoa > Chordata > Actinopteri > Pleuronectiformes > Psettodidae > Psettodes > Psettodes erumei. Next base: position 5,829,774 of record JAFBJZ010000831.1, read on the forward strand.
AGTGCGAGGAAGGGAGCGGGACAGGTCACGGCCACGTAGACCAGGGACAGCTCAGGTTCGGCATTGGTGCATGTTCAATAGTGTTTGTGTGAGTGTGTGCAGCTTTTCATGAAACAGAGGCAGCATTTGAAATGCATTGGGTACACATCTAAATGAACAATCAGCACCCACGTTAGAGGGACCATTGCTCTGATACCCGCAGCAACATGCAGAGAATGCATTCAAAATGCTGGATGATGTCGGCATGTCAAGAATATGCTGGCTGAGTATAGGCCATCTTCATGATATCTTCAGTGCCCTGCAGAATCTCCAGTTTTTTAAAGCCCTATTTGAAAGCTGGAACTGACTTGCACATTTGGAGAAAACGTTTACTGAAACAGGTCGCAGACTAAAATGCAAAACATAAACGTAAAAAAGGGGGGAAAAACAGGAAGAGAGAAACAATCAGTGTCAGGGCGTTTGCAAGTTCCATCATACCAAATTTAAAGAATTTATATGAACATTTTATTCCCAGTAACGAGAAAGGTCGAGCAACTTTTACATGAAATAGACGTTCAAAAAAAAACCAAAACACACAAAACAAAAATATATGAGTCAAGGCCTTGGGCCTGTCTGACAACGATGACTTCACAGTCGAACAGACAAATGGTCAGAGATGTGAAGCCACCTCCAGTGTTCTGTGTTGTATATGATCTTGGTTCAGTGCTCTCTGCCATGTCTTTGCAGATAAGCTCACTGCAAACAGGAGGCTGCTGTAAAGCGAAATGTGAATGGGTGCTTCACATCTAATGGCTGCTTCGGTACAAAAACAAATGGCGACATTTTGATCTGAATGTGTTTGATTTAATTGTATGAAAGATCTCTTACGGCTATGCTTTAGAAAAGGAGGAGACATTTCAGTGGAAAAATGCATCCATTTTTCATCAGTCTTTGACAAGTGGTTTATCTGGGAGACGCATGGGTTCTACAAGACACTGAAAATATGATGCTCCGACAACAGGAGTTGATCTTTCGAACGCAGAACAGCCATCCACAAACAGAACCTTTCACAACAAAGCACACTGCAGCAGTTTTTCCACTCTGCCTGAACTGACATCAGAAGCATTTGTAGCAAGTAAATGCTGAGAGTTTTGGTTCATGTGTGATGAGCAGCACACATGTAGATGTGTTTACAGTATGTTTTCAATGCGTGTTCTGTATCTCTGTGTTCGTGTGGAGGAGAGGGGATCGTTGTTGTTGTTTTTAACAGGTGAGGCTGAGGCAGAGGTAGAGACGGGGGCATATCGGGGCTCTGTTGGGGGGCCGGTATCGGGGAGGGGGAGGCCGGGAGCTGGCTGGGAATTGGGTACTCACAGAACTACTTCCACATGGTCCAGCGCCCATTGGTCATGTCCTGCGCCGTCGTGACGTGGCTGCCACCATCGCAGCATCACCCCTTTAACCCTCGCCTCTCTGGAGAGACCATGGAAAAATGATAGTGGTCAGCAAAGGTCAACAAATATGTCAATGTTTTTACTGTTGCAGCTTCAACATAGGCTAATGAAGTGTACCACAAGTAAAAACCCATTACCATTTATTAGTGATTTACTATTAATTTATCATTTATACAGCTGTAGGTTCCAACTTAAAAGCCTTAATCAAAAGTGCCTCATCATCATCATGTGTCAGTTTGTGTCTGGATGCGTCACTCACAGTGGAATGTTGTAGGAGACTCTCTGGGCCTTTATGAAGTCTTTGGGCTGATGCTGGGCGATGACGTGCCAGCTGACTCCGTTGTTGACGCTGTACTGCAGCAGCACGGCTCTGTCCACTGTGTCGGCCTGATCCAGAGCTATGTTACAGCTGTCTGTCTGTGCCACGCTGCCAATCTGCAGCACAAACATGATCTTACTGCAGGGAGAAAGAGAAGGAAGGAAAGGGACAGGCTTGAGAAAGAAAATATTGAAGGTTCAGATCAACATACTACATTTTGTTTGTTAATTTGTACAGTATGTTTTGGTAGTACCTGTACCTGGCTCGAGTGAGGTCCAGCGGTTTTGTAACTGCCTGCCTCATCTTACAGCCATTGAAGTAGAGCGAGTCTCCGTGGGCATGCGGTGACAGCTGCCCACAGCCGCTGCCTACTCCACCTCCCTGGATCAGCTGCCAGCTCTCCTGAGACACAGTGCCCGACTCAAAGTTGTCCTTGATGGAGCTGGGCAAGTCACTGCTGGAGAGGGAGCAGTCATCACCTGTTCAGGTGAAAGGGCGCAGAGGGGAGGCTCAAGATTTCACTCTTAGTAAAATAAGAGCAACAACATTTGAGATGGACAACGGTGTTCATGGAGTTACATATTTACTAGAGCCATCTAAATCTGATTTTGTTCAGTGCAGCTGTTTACTTCTCCCTTCACAAAACACAACTCCATCTAATGCATCTTTGCTGAACAGTATGAAAGATGAAGAATTATGTGTTTGTGGCAGTTTGAATGTAATATGCTGCTTGTGGCCCACCATGGTGTCCCTCGTCACAGATGCAGACCACTCCACTTGTACAGTAGCCGTGGCCGCTGCAGAGCCCCGGGCAGGCCTCTCCAATGTAAACATGGTCCACTCCCCAGCTCTGCCGCTCTCCTGTTCCCTCCTTCTGGATCCAGCGGAACTGTGTAGCCCTGGAAGCATAGAAAAAAATCAGAAAAGGCTTACAGTACTTACACAACATAATTTCACCTGTTGGCCATTATTCTGCAAATATGAGTAAGATGTGTGTGCTCCTACCCAGAGGAGACGTGGTCTGGCAGCGGGACAGTGACCCTTGTCCATGTGGAGCTGTTGACTGGACTGTAAATTGTGGACTCGTGGAACTGGAAGGGAGAGCAGCCCACGTTGTTGACCGACGAGGGAAGGCACTCTGACTGTACCAGCTGCCATGAGTCCGACCTGATGAGAAAGACTGAGAGCTGAAAAGGTTCCATGTAAGACGCATCCTTATGAACGAATTAAACACAAGTAATCCACTTTGCAGCGCTATGACAGGTGTGTAAATGAATCATAATCATCTTATTAGGGCCTGTCCTTGTATTTCTTACCTTGCATCCTTCCTGTACTGCAGCAGGACAGAATGATGGTCTTCACAAGTGTCAGACTCACACCCAACAACAATCTGCAGCAGGGAGAGAGGTGTGAGTGTTCAAGACAAATGGCCGCTGTTCACTAAGCTATGAGGCAGTACTGTACCTTGAATTGTAGAATGTAGCCAGGCTGCACTATGAGCTCTCGAGTGGCCAGGATGTTGTGTGTCCTGTCTTGATTCTTGTTTGGCCAGTACAAGTGGAACGAGGGGTTTCCACAGAAGCCAGCTGTGCGTACGGCGTTAGGGTAGAAACTCCAGCTTTCCTCGTGAGAAACACCCTCTGGGAAAAGGCAAAGAAACAAACCAGAAGAAGAGGAAGCGTCAGCTCAATTTCCAGCAAATTAATTAAGTTAGGCCCTGATTACATCAGCATATACAGTACAAAAACTCACCATCATCAAACGTGTCAAGTAGGGTGGATGGATTAATGTCTGACCCGCCCACCAAAATGTTATCTATTGCCCACTGGGCTCTCTCCAGGCTAGGGGTGGCCAGGCCAGAGGAAATGGTAAACGGCTGCCACCAGCGCAGGCGGGTAGCATTGGTCAGGGCTCCCTCTGGAAGGACAATGTAGTCTCTCCTCACCGACACATATTTTAGATAGTCCATCTCATGCAGCAGCATCCAGGACACACCTGAGGAAACAATATTGACAAGTGATGAGATGCCAACATAAAAGGCAATGCAATACAATGTAGTGTGCATGTTGTTAGTCCACCTCCATCGGTAGAGTAATCCAGCAGCACTCCCTCTTTACGACATGTTGGACGATGGCACATGGTCATGTTATCTTCGCTTCCAATCCTGGCCCAGTACTCGACAAACCTATGCAACAAAACATGCAGTTTATAAAGCACAATATTTAAATATAAGTCAGAAATTTTGTCTGGAAACATCCCACACAAGTTGAGTACTGACTTGGCTCCACGGAGGTCCAGATCAGCAGTGACAGCCTGTCTGGCATCAGCGCCTCCAAAGTACAGGGCAGTCCCCTCTACCAACACGCCACAGTCTGTACAGGGCCTCCCACCCTCCAGCACCTGCCACTGAGGTCCTGCTGCCCCCTCCCAGTCAAAACGCTCCTTCAAAGATGCCTACAGTGAAAAAGAAAACAGAATCTGAGAAACAGATCACAAAGCATGCAGTATATGGAAAAAAGAAAAAGAGCCAGAATCATTTACCTTAAGGGCAGCGCTAGCGTAGCAGTTTGGTCCAGTGAAACCTGGGTCGCAGAGACAGCGCTGATTCAGACAGTCCCCGTGTCCCCCACAGTGGCTGTCGCATGCTGGCCCGATGTAAAAGTTCTCCACACCCCACTGAATGTCTGAGTGCTGCTGGTAAAACCGGAACCGTACCGCACTGAGGAACAGGCAGCATAGGTCAGTCCAACAATGCGCCTACCAGTTTTCGAGATTTATACCACAGTGGTGTCAATAATTTATACGATGGTGATAATTTGATCTATCAGTAATTAAGGTCAAGAAGGCAATGGTGGTGCTATTAAATATGAAGCAGGACTCAATGTTTAGTCAAGAGCATGTGGAGGTAGATGAAGCAGGATGACTCACGAGTCAGCAAGGCTGTCAGGCAGGGGATAGACGGCCCTCTTCCAGCCTTCAGCAGGGAAAAAGACTGATGGCTGTGAGACCTGACCTCCACAGCGGGGGTCAGCAGGCAGGCACTGGGGCACGAGGTACTTCCAGGTCACTCCAAAATCAACTGAATACTGAACGTGAACTTGCCGGTCTGCGTGACGCTCTGGCACACTGCACCCTACTGCAATCTAAATCAAGATGGCATCTGGTTATTTTTTGTTTAACACAACAAATCCATTCAACAATGAATTTCTTGCATGACAGGATATCAAACAAGACAAATATTGTACATGTCTATCCTGCCTAACTGTCATTTAGGGCTCATTAGTTACCTTGAACTGCATGACCCAACCCTTGTCTGGAATAATATCGTGTGTGACAGCATACACCTCTCTCCCGTCAGCATTTCCACACACCATCACCCCGTCAGGAGAGCTGCAGAAACGCTGCACAGAGCAGTCCTCTGAGAACAACCAGTGATCGCTCACTGAGAATGAAATGTGGAAAGAGGGAAGCCACAAGTAGAAACTTCAGTTTAGCATTAAATACCAAAGCAAATTATGACAGGACTGTGACACTGGTTAAGAACTTTGCTATTTTACCAATGGGTGTTTCCTCCTGCTCGCTCAGTTGACCTATCCTCCCTGCGGTCCCATCGGCAGGAGCTCTCTCATGGCTGGGCAGCGCCACGCCTCCGAACGTGTCGGAGATCTGCGCTCGGGGATCCGAGCCGGCGATAAGGACGTTATCCAGAGCCCAGTCGCTGTGGTCTACTCCATCATGTTGTGGCTGCCACCAGCGCACACGCACTCCCTCCTGCCGGGCAGCAGGGGGCAGCAGCACATTCACGAACCTGAGCACAGGCAAGAAAGTAACACATATTCTTAGTGTTCGTTCACGCAGTTGGATGCAAGTAGTTATGTCCATGTGTGACAGGTGAAAAATAAAACTCACCCGGGCTTGGTGTATAGATCATAGAAAATCTCTGTCAGTAGGTGCCAGTTTATTCCTCCGTTCAAACTGTACTCCAGAAGCACACCCTGGTTGCGGTTGCTGGGTGGGATCATGCAGCCGTACATGAAGTAGAACTGAATAAACTCAGCGTTGGTCAGGTTCAGGTCCACTGTCACCAGCTGACGGGTACAACTCTGCGCACAGACCAAAAGAAAAATGCAGTCCGAGTCAGTCAGGAGCTCTGCTACTGGAGGCTCGTGATGGATGGATGCTGTCGAGGTATCCACTTGCAATACTGCCCTACATTAAGTGCCTCAGGAAAAGTGAAGCTGCACATGAAGGCTGACAGCTACTTACTTTAGTGCTTTTATTCAATAGCTTAAGACCTGAAGAAGCAACATTTTGATGATGATGAAGATGTCTGGCTTATCTAAATATCTTTGTATCATCTGTCTGCCCATTTGAATGAGCCCAGGTCAGTGCTTTTGCAGTCTTTATTACCTAGCATGAGCATGCGGTGGGTTAATGCATAGCTCCTGTTGACATGAAGATGTCATGAACCACAGGAGAAAAAACATGACCAAGGAATTTAGAAAAGTATCAGAGGAAATTTGGATTGAACATTTTAATCTGTACAAACCAGTGCATACAGCACATGCCCCAGGGGATGTTTGTAAACTCTGTTTCAGAATATGACAGCCAGTGCATAATATTTTATTCTACTCATGTTCCAGTAAATCCCTGAATGTGTCATGCTTCATAATACAGTATTTTGCCAGGAAAGACAGAGGGAATAAGGGAAAGAATAAAAAAAATAAATAAATCAAACAACGGAGGTAGATGTAATCTTACTCCACTGAAGTGCAGAGCTGCTCCAGAAGCCACAGCACCACACACAGTGCTGAGTTTCCCACCAGTTAGTACGTGCCAGTGGCTGAGTGAGGGAGCTCGACTGAAGCTGTCTTTTAACTGGGAGGGCAAAGGAACCACAGGCTCGTCACAGTACTCTCCACCCCACTCTGGGTCACACCTGGGGAGGAAGCAAATAATCCCATTCAAAGAGAATCTGGAAACCACTTCATAGATTTAATTGGTTTACTGTCTTTAAAATTGTAATTCAATTTCAATTCATTTATATGATCAAATAAAAACATAAGTTCCAAACAAAACGATACAGTACAATATAAAACATTCAGTCAGCTCATAAATATTAACTTAACATGTTCACAGACAAGACTATACAAAGCTGTGTTGACATAAAACTTTGAGTTGCACTTTAAAACGTCATTGCTCATTCCTAGCAGCTGACTGTCAAAGGAACACATCATGACATTTACAGTAAAAACCTCGGTGTGTGTCTGTAGGAGGCTGCCATTACTTACACACAGGAGCTCTGTTGGCAGCGGCCGTGTCCAGAGCACATATCCGGACAGCCATCTCCAATGTAGAGGTTATCCAGAGCCCAGGTCTGCTGCTTGTCAAAGGGTGCCTGCTGGAACCAGCGGAACCTTGTGGCTGGAGACCTAAAGACATGATCAAAGGTCACAGATGCATGACACAGAGAATGTTAAACGGAGAGTCATGATGTCATGTTACAAGCTACACAAGTTTGTTTGCTTTGCTGAGTAAAGTACAAGGCAGTGCTGACCTGACATATGATGGGATAGGCAGGGTGATGCGTCCCCACTTGTTGTACGTGTCAGAAACCAGCAGCCTCTGCAGGGTGTAGGAAGAGCAGTCAGGGCTTGTAGGCAGACAGTCTCTGACCACAGGCTGCCAGGTCAGACCCAGATCCAGAGAATACTCCAACTCTACAGCTACACAGAAAGAAGAGAAACACAAATATTAACAAAATGCACATTCATTCACCTGTAAATAAATATTTGAAGCCTTAAAGTGGAATGTGATGTATATACTATAGTTATGCTTTATTCAGATTTCTTATTGCTTACAGTAGCAGGAGTTGGTGACAGAGCAGGAAGCAGAAAACTCAAACTGGATAAAGGCGTCTTGACCCAAACTGATGTCAGTGGTGACAGCATAGCGAGTGTTGGACTTCTCTATGAATGCGAAAGCAGGTCCGTCAGAACCACAGACAGGCATTCGGGTTCCTCCGGGATGAAGGAGCCACGAGCGACCATCAATTGAGGAGAAATCATCTTCCAGAGGTCCCCATCCACTGGCACTGCCTCCTACTACCACCTAGGGAGTAAAAGACAAATTACATGGTTAATGTAAAGAAGGCAGAGAAAGTAAAAACTATATTCACATGAGACTTGTAAAATGAAAGGCATGGATGACAGTCATGATGTTTCAGTGCTTGAAAGACACTCATTAAAAGTCTTATGGATGAATGGATGGTTAACAGGTACCTGGTCAATGACCCATGGACTGTAAAAGTGTCCGTTCTCAGAGGGCTGCCACCAGCGGAGGCGAGTGGAGGGCGTGCGGGCACGCAGCGGGATCTCCAAGGCCACCAGCCGAGCCTGATTACTGCTGTTGCTGAAGAGAAACTCCTGGAGGAGTCCCCAGGTAAGACCTCCATCCACAGAGAACTGCAGCAAAACGGGCTGGGAGCGAGGGTCCGGCGCTGCCTTACCACAGCCGAGACGGAGGAAGAACTGAACAAACCTGCGGAGCACGGACATTAACATACGAGGTAACTACTGAAAACTGTAAATTCAATATAGTCTTTGTTTGTGTGTGTCTCACGAGCCATACCTGGCGTTTGACAGGTCCATGTCATTGGTGACCAACATGCGCAGGCCGTCCTCGCTGAAGAACAGGTGGTTCCCACTCGACATGATACCACACTTCCTGGATGGTTTACCACCGCTGAGGAGTCTAAAACGTTCAGCATCCACAGCTCCCCCTTGAGACACAAGTACACACAAACCCACAAAGAATGCAACAAAACAGTTAACAAACATTTTGTCCACAACTGAATAATCATATCTACCTCTAATAATACTAATATTTTACAAAAAAAATATATGAAAAAGAAAAACAATTGTATTTCAAAGGCACTATACACAATATACATAATGCAATAATTTAACCTGCATTCATCACAGTAATAGCATCTCTGATAACTCTGACTGATCAATAAATACAACAAGTATCTGTCAAATGCCCTAATACATAATCATTTTCAATACACTGCCTGTTTGTGTACATCTACATGTTGCTGTACCTTCAAAATCCTCCTTGAGGAAGTCTGGGTTGGGGGTGTCAGGCACAGAGCAGTCAGGTCCAGAGTAGCCGGAGTCACACACACAGTGGGAGCCACCGACACAAGCCCCATGGCCATTACACATGTCCTGACACTGTGGGCCTATGTAGATGTTGTCTAGTGCCCATGTTGGAGGAGCAGAACCAGTTGAGAAGAAACCCTGGTACCATCGGAACCTCACAGACCTGTATGGGGGTTAAGATGCTGTCTTGTAATGGTAGTAAAAGAATTTTAAAAAGTGTTTGTTTTTTCCTTGTTTGTTTTTTCATCTGCTGCAGAGAATATTTCCAGTCCTTACCCACAGAGACGAAGCTTTCCAAAGTGGATGACCTCCCTCCTCCAGCCCTGAGTTGTACCAGGAAAATAGATGCTTGCAGGGTGGAGCTCTGTGGAGCATAGCGAGGAGGGCTGTGGCCCACCAGCACACAGGGGTACCAGAAGGTGCCACGTGGCACCAAAGTCCCGTGAGAACTCAAGACGCACCGGGTGGGCAGAGGAGCTCTCGGCTGTGCAGCCCACATTAATCTGGAGACACACAGCAACATCAGCAGAGAGGATGAGCCGTGACTTATTCGTTGAATGAGTAAGTATTGTGATGGTTGCTTGGGAAAAAGAAGTCATCAAGTCTGTGTTTTTGTACCTCAAACTGGATGATAGTGTTCTCATTTACGTCAATGTCCCTGGTGGTGATAGAGTGCTCTCCAAGCTCGCTGGAGACAAACACCATGGCTGACTCATCCTCCTCCCTGCAACAGTCACACACACACACACACACACACACACACACACACACATACACACACACACACACACACACACACATACACACACATACACACACATACACACAAAGATTAGTCAAGGGTAAAGACTTTGTTTTGCAAGTTTTATTACCATTGGGCTCTTGCTGTAAAAATAAAATATGCACAACAAGACACTACATTCACAATTACGTGCTTGTTTTTCTTACAGGCCAGTCTTTTGGTAAGGGCAGTAGAGGCCAGTGTTCCCCCCGGGGAAGAACAGCCAGTTGGATTCATTGGGGCCTTCCTCGAAGCTGTCTATCACCACTGGCGGGTTATGTAAGGAGCTGCCATCAATAATGAGGTCATCTATCACCCACACCTCCTCCTTCTTACCTGTAGGGCATAATATTGTGGAGATTATTACACACTGACTTCAGTAATCTGGCCTAAAGATGGCTGCGTAGTATGAGGGGAAAATGACAAGGAAGACAGTACAGGAACCATGAGATTACAGAAAAGTAAACAGAGAAAATTACAGTCAAGAAATGGAAATGTTTTTAATGCACTTTCACTCACCACTGTTGTAAGGCTGCCAGAGTCTGAAGCGGGTGGCATTGGTCTGGGCACTGGCCGGCAGTGGCAGGTGGAGGAACAGGGTGTCAGTGGAAGCTGGAAAGTAGAACTCATCCAGCAGCAGCCAGCTGATCCCTCCGTTCACTGAGTACTGCAGCAGCACTGAGTGGGAGCGCTCCGGCACACCTAGGAAAGCCCACAAGATCAACCAGTACTCAAGGAAAAAAACATAATTGTCAAAGTTACACAAAAACAGAATAGACAGAGATGACTAAAAGAAGCTGAGTGATGTAGTACCTTTAGTGATGAATTTGAAGGAGAACTGGATATAGAGAGTGTTTGTGCAGTCCAGATCCCGTGACACTATCATTCGAAGTCCATCCTGCAAACAGACAAGGATCATGTTGTTGGCCAGTTATGTAAAGATTTAATGTGTCTTTGTGATCTAACAATATTTTTATTGCTCTTGCTGTTCTGTGCCTGGTATGTAAGACCCTTACCCCTTTGAAGATAAGGGCAGTTCCAGATTTAAGAGGCTCTCCACTCAAAGTTCCCCTCTCTGCTCCATACACCTCGGGCCAGGTCTCCTGCTGCAGGTTCTCATTAAAGTCCTCTCTCAGTACAGACGGCAAAGGTGCTAAAGGCACGCAGTGTGCCCCTCCATAACCCTTGTCACACCTGTGTGAGACACGGGAGGAGAAAGTAAGGGTCAGCAATACCGGCACACAAACAGTAAATAAAGTAAAAATGACCAAAAATTAAACTTCGTCAGCTGTGCAGAAAAAAACTGTTTTACTTACACACAGCGGCCATTGTCACACAGCCCATGTCCAGAGCACATCCAGGGGCAGCCAGGGGCAAGTAATACGTTATCTAGAGCCCATCCTTCTGCTCCTGGGGTGAAGTGGGTCTGAATCCATCGGAATCGAGTTCTTGGGGAACTGAAGGAAACAGCAAGTTTTATAGAAAAGTAGGTTCAGGAGTTTGTGGGTAAATACTGTCCACTAATACTGGATATAAAAGTTCCAAAACGCATACTTAGCCGCACTGGGCAGGTAGACGGTGATCCTCCTCCAGTGTTTGTACTGGGTCGAGGTGTAGATGGAACTCTGAGTGTAACCGGCACAGCCGATAGCTGGCGGCACACACTCTGGAGTGATGAGAGACCAGTGACGGCCACAGTCTGTGGAGTACTCCAGCCGCACACCGTGGGAGAAAGAAGTGGACTTACTACATCCCATACTCAGCTCAAACTGCAGGAACGATGACCCCGACACCTCAAAGTCCCAGCTCTCTGCATACCTAGGCTTCTCTGCAGACACAGTGCAAAGGCAACATTACATTTGCTGACATTTACTATAACCTGATTCAATTCCTTACATGGATATCCACAATGATTTAACACTCTTCAACAACACCTCAAGATGCTTCAGCTGCTGGGAATCACACCTGCTTTTGCAAAATATATATATATATATATATATATATATATATATAAGACTTCAACTGATTTATAGTTGATTCACAACTGATTTGATTTATACATTTAGCATTAAAAATATAATATAAGACCAAATGCAAACACAAATTTAGCCTTAAATGTAATAGACACTGTTGAGTTATGTGCGAAATGTGTGCATGTTTCAGCGCCTATGAAAGCAGCCTGACAGCCCGAGTCTGACTATCAGTGCTTTATGTGGTCACAAAGACACACGGGAGCTTTATGTTTATAGATGTGTTGCCAAATTGCCCTTGCTTTACACACTTAATGAATGGGCCCTGTTGTAATGTAATATTTGTGCAAAGTAAATCTGCTCACAGCTTGATGCAGGCATAAATAACAGGCAGGATGTTCAATCAGGTTGGCTCTCATTAATAATGCAGGACCCATGGCGCCACAGTAAATGGGTGATTCAATTTCAGCCCATTGTGTGTGTAATACCGTGATGTCCCCATACAGCCACTTATATGTAGCTGGTTTGAGTATGAGTGCGTGTGAATACACAGTATGTGTCTGCGGTATGATCGGCACAATAATAAAGATCTACTTGTACTGATCTGTCCAGCTGTTTTGCAGTAACATCCTGTTTTACATTCATTCACTTCAACACCCTCAGCAGCTCACAACAAATGCAGCAGTTTTACTGAAGCAGTCGTGAGGTAAGTGTCTGAGTCAGGGGCCACTCTACAGTGATTTTTGAGGGAGTGTTGAGTTACTTCTGGCACACAATTTCATAGTTAAAATGGACAATCCCGTAACCTTACGCCCTCGCCTCCAAGTGAATATGCTTATGATCAGTAATGTGTTAGTGTGACTCACTATCGATGGCCTCAGAGTTGAAGGTAAGTGCTGTGTCCAGAGACAAACAGTCCACAGTCACCTCTCCACCCTGGATGCGGTACCAGTTGTGCCTCAGAGGGGTTGTGCCGTCAAACTTGTCGTGAAAACCTGTTCTGGAGCTGTCATTCATACCAATCAAGACATCGTCCAGAGCCCACTGGGCTGAGTGTTTCCCTGCAGGGTTGAAGGGAAAGAAGTATAAATGAAAAACAAAGTTAAAGCCTTGATTTGATATTGAGAATCAGCACTTTTAAAATAATTTTTAAATGTGCTTTTTCTGTAGTATTGTGCACCCAAATGCACTTACCCTGCTGTGGCTGCCACCACCGAAATACCGTGTAGGGGGTTTTGGCTATGGGTGGCAGCTCAATGGTCACCACTTGGGGCTCTAGGAAGGAACTAAAGTCCAGCTCCCTCAAGAACTGCCACTGGACACCATTGTTAGTGGAAAACTGGACAATGACGCCTGGAGTTACAGAAGGAAGAGAAGAGTGGATAGCACTTTTAGTCGGGAGGTTTAGATTTAGCAGAAGTAAGAAGAAACAATGCAAAACAATCAAATCATTGTCCAGAAACCCTGATTATCAGAGAGAAGCTGTTTAAGAGGCTGGCAGGGTTATATCTGACGCAGCAGAAATGAACACAGACGGAGCATTGCTGCAGGCGAGAGATCCACAATCTGCTGACTAATGAACAGAAAAGAACAGACTTCACCAGACTTTGATTCTTCATTAGAAACAAAACTGGCGACAAGGATAAGATCTGTAGCTATGCAGCTTTGGCCGGATCACAAGGCTGATCAAAAACACAAAGTGAAATGAAACAGATGGAAAACACGCCGGAACAGATGTGAAGCTGCTCTCTACAGACTGCACTGTTAAGGAACAGCCACATGAATGCAGCAGAGGGTCTCAGTGAAGTGATGAAGTACAGATAATTACCTTCATTTCGCGAGCGAGGCCTGGTGCAAGTGGGCCCCAAACTCTTGCTGCCAATGCGGATGTAGAATTGGACTAACCTGCACATAAACAGCAGCGACTAAATGTCAACTTCAATATCAAACAAACATGCAGCAATTTAGCTAGTGTCCAGTGCTTACTGATGAGAGATTGATGTTGAATCCCACTCACCGTGTGTTGGTAGTGTCTAGAGGCACTGTGCGTGCTTCTCTCCTCCCAGGACTACTGAAGTAAAGCGCCTTGCCCTCCCCAATGATACCGCAACCCCCTCCAATTAGTCCTCCACTTAGACTCTGCCAGAGAGGACTCAATTTCCCCTCAAAGCCTTCTGTCAGCTCTGTGGGACTTGCTACAGATGGTACACAGCTATCCTGCTCCACTGTGGGAAAAATAGGGAATCATGGTAAAATGTACAAATACATGTAAAACATGACTGAATTTCTTTCTTTCTGGATTTCCCTCTCCTATCTGCCTCTGTACCTGTGTATCCCATATCACAGAAGCAGACGCCAGAGATACAATCTCCATGTCCCCCACAGTGGTTTGGACAAGGCTCAGAGATGTAGACCCCATCCAAGGCGAAAGGTGGAGCATCTCTGTACACACTGCTCTCCTGGAACCAACGGAACCTGGTTTTACTGGGAAAATGAGAGGAACAGGATGAGGGAAAGAGAAAGAGATACAGTAGACTGCGCTATTCTGATCTTATCCAAAGTTTGAATGAAAAGTTGCATATATGATATCATAGCTACCTGGCTGCAACGTTGCGTGGTGTGACCACAGTGACTCTGGTCCACTGTTCATAGTCTCCAGTGTTGTAGACTGTTGGCTCTCTAAGCTCACGACCGCTGCCCTCACACACCCCTACCCCTGGGGTTCCTGGGTAACAGCCCTCTCTCACCAGGGCCCAGGTACGACCGGCATCATGGGAATACTGCAGCAGGACTGGGGCAGACCCACTGAACTCTGACTCACAGCCTATGTTCAACTGGTAGGAGAAACAGTGAACAAACAATTAAAGAATAATTTCCATTCCGATTGCGTGTCTGTTTCTCAAAATGGCTTTTTACACTTTGCATGCGAGTACCTTAAACTGAAGGGTGTAGCCAGGACGCAGGGCCAGGTCCCTGGTGACAGCCACCCTATCCCCGTCAGAGCGCCCAAACACCATGGCAGAGGGTGTTGGGGCACAGAAGCTGTTGTTGTTTTCCCTCTCCATGCCTTCATTCCCCAGCATCAGCCACACGCTCATCTGGTTCAGTGGGTAGTCGAATGCCGGCTTCTCGTAAAAGTTCTGCAGAGATAGGAGGTAGGCATGTTTAGTGAAGTGTTTTGTGTTACCAGGTGCCGGCTTCTGCAGCAGAATATATTTCTCGAAAGATAAATGAACATACTTCTGCAAAGACTCGAGATTTTTATAGCCGTTCTATCTCAGTTTGGCGGACACTTTCCATTAAAACAAAAGAAGTAGTATCTCAGGATGAAGCTGAAGCTGCTGCACAAGGTCGAGGCACAAATTACAAGTTACAGGAAACAAACTCGTCAGACTGATTCCTGACCTGTGGTAGAGTAGGACTGGCCATCGGGATGATGTGTTTCTCCCGCTCTGACAAAATTATGACATCATCAATTGCCCACTGGTCATAGCCCTCCCCAGAGTGAAGAGGCTGCCACCAGCGAAACCTTGTGGAGGGTGTTTTAGAGGCCAAGGGAAGCTCATAGTGGACAAAGCTGAGAATGGCAGAAGAAGCAGGTTAGTGACAGTTTCAAACACGACGATGACCCTCCTCCAGGAACCCAGGTTCCTCACCGAGGTTTGGTGAAGTCAGTGAAGTACATCTCCGCAATGAGACCCCAGCTGATTCCTCCGTCGTTGCTGTACTGCAGCAGCACTCCTTCCTCCCTGCTGTCGGCCTGGTTACACTCCGTCCAGTCCCCGCCCACCCGCAGATAGAACTGAACGAACTCCGCCCACTCAGTATCCAGGTCCCAGCTCACAAGCTGCCTCAGCCCAGCCTGACAACGACACACGAGTGCATTTCTACATATTAGGGAGATGATAATCAACTGAGACATGAAGTACAAACTATAAAATGTCATAATGATGAGTTGGGGGGATATCACAGTTATACTTATAATGGCCAATTTTCAACATTCAAACTAAGTATTGTTTGTATTTTGAGCCAATACATTCCTTAAATGGAAACTTAATGTTGCCAATTACTATCAGACATTATTAATGTCTCGGTATGCATAGCATTTGGTGGTAACAGCTGCAACAGCTACAACAGTGCATACTAATTTAGAAAATGATGAGGCTGCTACAAAATGTCAGAGGCTTATTCTGATTCCATCAAATCAGAAACAAGCATCTATAAAGCAGGTACTTCAAAGATCAAAAGTCAGCATTTTTTGGCAGTAAAACCTAGTAAGTAATCAAGAGAATGTTTTCATCCTTCAAAATTTGCAGAATCACTCTAAATTGGTTATTTTAATGATGCAAAAATATTATTACATCTGGATCTGGATTTGCACCAAAACATACAGGGACAATGATAGCATTCATCAGATTAATTACCTTCTTCTATGTAATACCATCAAATGTGAAAGTATCAAATATGAAAAGTTTAACTACTTTGATAACTAACAAAAACAGACTATTCTTAGAGGTCATTTTTCGAGTGGATCTACCTTGCTGAAGTACAGGGAGGATCCCGATGAGACCACTCCACAGCCCATGTCAGGGGTGACCACCTCTCCACCGATCACCTCTTGCCATGTGGCCAACAGTGCATCCTGGGACTCAAAGTCAGAGAGCACACTGGAGGACAGAGGGGAGGAGGGCTGGCAGTCTGTCCCTGAGAATCCGTCGTCACACCTGCGAGAGGAAGACAGCTACTGAACTTCTCATTCTTGCTCTGCATTCATCCATAATTTAATATGGGTCCCACCAAGATCCATCAAAATACATTTATGGGCCTCCGTGTTGAGTGATACTGGAAAGCAATAAAGAAAAACCTCGGGAAGTTTAGTGTTTGTGTGGCTGTGTGAGTGTAGGCTGACCTGCAGTGTCCGTGGTCACACCAGCCATGTCCATGGCACATGTTAGGACACTGCTGGCCGATGTAGATGTCGTCCAGGGCCCACTCATCCTGCTCTCCGTAGTAGTTCTGGATCCAGCGGAACCGTGTGGCGCTGGACCTGAACACAGGTGGGACACACAGATACACACACAAATCATTAAGCTACATTCACACTGCAGAAGCTGTTCATAATGTCACACAGGAGATGGAAGAAAAATGCAATACTGTAACTGACTGCTCAAGTTGCAGCCATATCATCATGTTACACTGACTAATCTATTTCTGTAATAAGGATAGAGATTGGTGGATTTAATTTTCATGCAGGTCAAGATTTAACTTATCACACGTGTGTGTGTGTGATTTCCTACATGTGTCTATGGGTTCTGCAGTTGTGTGAAATGAATGTCAGAGAGGTGCCGATATCATCACCACATCACCTCTGTTAAAGGTTGGCTGTGGATGTGAATGTGTGCACAGTATGGGTACGTGTGCGTGCTTGAGCGTGACTTTCAGTGCTTTGCTGTCTGCTGCATGTACAGCAATGACAAATGGCAGCAGAGGTGAAGATAGCCAGGCATATTGGGGGTTATATTGCGAGGAGGTTTTGTGGTCAGCTGCTTCGAAGACCCATATCAACTCAGACCACCTCCTGATCCTGTAGAGCTAGCCACGACTGTTTTATTATCATTTACTGCCATGACCCCATGACCTCTCATCGCACACTGCAGGAGATTAGACCACCGTTATTTAGGAGCTGGGGTGTAAAATGAAATGGGGGTGAAGGTCACAGTGCGAACGCGAAAGGTTTATGTGATTATTTTAGTTTATATACAGTGGGGGGGGGGGTCCAAGTCTGAGACTTTTGGTCCCCACTGTATGTGTAAGCTGGAGCAGTAACAGTACATGTATTCCTCACAGTGTCCAATACAAAGTGGCTGATACAAAAAGTGAATAATTACAGCCTTGTTGGCATGACACAGAATAACTACAGCCTTTGTTTTGGCACAGACAGAATACAAATGTAACAGTGCATCAGTGTAACTGGTCAGATTAGACCACCTCATACAAATAGTGTCATTGGAGAAAATGCATCTCATATCATTCAGATCTGCCTGCTTGCTAGCACTGCATTTTCCCACTAAATTATAGCTTAATGCTTAATACTAGATAAGGAGTGGTGCCAACATTGTTCAGCCCAAGACAATCTTATGTCTCAGGAAATAGCTGTATTTAAAAAGCATTTGTGACTATAATACCCAGGTGAATCTAACTAAAACAGACCTCAGCCCAAACCTCCTCTTCAGCCATCTGTTCTTTTACATTACATACAGGATGTACGTAAATGATCCATGAGCTACTTTTATGTGTTTTTTACAGGATATCTATTTTCGTGTGCATGAGACAGTGAGTGCATCTAAGCATTTCGCATCATAGGAATGCAAGAATGCACTTCCTGGTTAGCATGCTTCCGGCGTGATGTGTTGTGCGCTGTTAATCACTGTGAACTGCCTTTGAGCAAAGCCTGCTGCCATATGCTGCTTTCTTTCTCTGATATTTCAAGACAAGTTTAATATGGAATAGCCTATGCATGTCTGTAGTTGTGTGCTATGTGTGGACATGCAGCAGCAAAGTGTTTTTCTTCCATCCATGCTGCTTGTTAACTGCAAAAAATATCACAAAATTAAGATCAGAGCACACATGATCCCAAAGGGCACTTTGAGAATCTTTTCCATTACTTACCATGTCTTTTGAGGCAGAGACAGAGTAATGCGTCTCCAGTCTTTGAACTCTGACGGGTGGTAGACACTGGGAGCTGTAAACTCGGAGCAGCTTGGCATGCCGGGCAGACAGGCCTGGGTCAAGGAAATGAGGGGTTTCATTACAATACACTTTTGATGGTGTGCTAAAAGTTGACTACTCAAAATTCATAAAAACACATTTTTTTATTAGTCATTGTGAATTATATTTTGTAGCAAAATTCTTCAAAAGCATCAGGATATGCTGCAGACACCCTGAGGTTTTATCAGTCCCACAGTATATGCACATAAAGGGCTAATGCAGGATTACAGTATCTCTGACCTTGAACACTGGAAGACAAGCAAGGATTAACAGTACGGGACACTCAGTGAGTTACATTCTGCACTTGCTAGATGATTGCATTTTCATGCACATGAGAGAATTAGAAAAAAATCACTGATGGAGGACTCATTATGCCTCATTCAATTCCAAAGGCAATAAAAATCTTGGCAGATACTTTGGTGCCTTATGAATATTTATGAGCCAGTTGCGATCACAGAAAGGCTTTGTTGAATCATGGGAAGATAATCTGCTTGCTGATTCAAGTATTGTCATGTATTTTCTAATAGCAGGATGATAAAAAGTAATTGTGATAATTTCTCATCTGAAACAAAATGCCACATTTAAGGACTCTCATTATTTACACATTATTACTGAGGCAATAATAGGTAAATCAATATTCATGATTGTGACTAAATGATAAATTTCCATGTCTCTCCAGGACAACTTCTACAAGTTTAGTCATAAACAAAGGTGTGAGTCATGTCATTAAAAGACAAAAGAGTTTGGTTGCTAACAGTCACTCAACGTGGGGGAACAAAAGGCGAATATATATCATGCTCCTCACCTCTTTGACCAGGTGCCAGGTGAGCCCGTGATTGGTTGAGAACTCCAGGCGGACCTGCGTGTCAATGTGAGGGGAGGGCTCGCGGCCGCAGCCCATGACCAGTGAGAACTGCAGACTGTAAGAGGCTCCGATCTGCATGGACTGAGTTTCCACATAACGGATACTGGAGCCAGGGCTGGGCTCACCGGAGAAACTGGAGCACGACAGGGAGGATATCATACGTCAGATGCTGAGAAATACAAGCTTAAAGCCAGTTTGTGTAGAGTGATATGAGCATCTGTTAAAGCTAGCTAGAAATTTTTAGATTAAACATAGTGGCTTTAGATAAATGAAGCAGCCAGAAAGGACTGCAAGTTATTATATATATATATATATATATTGTTTATAGTTACTGAGAACTAAAAACACATACCATTGTCAACTAATGACCCATACATTATCTCCATCAGAGAATTAGGTCACCTACCTGAGTGTCCAGTCATGCTGGCAATAGGGTTGGACATGGCCGAGATAGAAACCAAGACTCTGGGTAACATCTAGCACGTTGCTGAAGTCCAGACTTATGGTGTTGAACAGGACAGAGGTCATGCTGATTTCATCCAGGGCCCAAACATCGTGGCCGCGGCCGGAATGGTACGGCTGCCACCAACGAAACTGCACGCCAAACTTCCGTGCACCGGGCGGCAGTTCAACTGACACAATCCTGTTTGGAGGGAAGATGCTGTTAAACTAAACCTCACTGAAACTCAGTGGAAAGTTTGCTTGACGTAAGCTGGCACACACAATGTTAGGACTAGTGAGATATATTTGGGGACAGTATCCGTAATGCCAAACATTTCAGCTGGAATTAATCACGCAGGCTGAACGGAGGGTTACTCAGCCTCTGACGTGGATATAAAGCTCACATAATCCTGGTCTGCTGTTTTGTAAATAATTCACAGTTGGACAATCTTACATAGATTCTGACACAATACAGATGGTCAGTATTACCCAGATTTATTACAACAGCAGCTTTCATTATACTTTACTGTCTTACAGCTGACTATTTTAGTCACAAAGAGCCTTTTCTGTCTCTGTCAAGACTGATGACTATATCATGGTGTTTTTGTACAAACATACATGTTGATAAAGATCAAGTGCAACTGCAACCTTGCACCAGATACTTGTGTAGAACTTGACCCTGACTCAGTGACCTCTGTTGGCCTTCCTAGTGCTGATGAAGAGCTCTGAGACCAGCCCCGCACAGCTGGAGCCCGGCCCACTTTGTCTTCATTACACACGTAGATGGCACTACCTGACTCAATGGGTCCCAGTGGCTCACACCTCCCGCACATCATTAGCAGTGCAAATGTGTGTGTTAATGGACTCATAGTGTCTCCATGGGATCACAAGCACACAAGCCTGTACAGACACATGCACACACACTAAGCACAGCAGGTACCTTGGCTCATGGAAGCCCTGGTAAGCGTAGTGCTGCAGCAACGTCCAGGTAATGCCATTGTCTGAGGAGTAATGCAGCAGGACGCCCTCTCCTGGCTGGTCTGGAGCAGGACACGAGCTCAGGGTGCTGCGGCTGCCCAGCCGGAGAGTGAACTGTAGGTACCTGCAGAGGATCAAAGTGACAAAAAACATGAATGAAAGAATGAGTGGAACCAGTTGATAAGTGAAGGATGAGCAGCAGTTGAGACAGACAGAGAGAAAAGGGCAGGGTGATAAATGAGACAAAGGAAAAGTAAGGTGACCAAGAGCGTGTTCAGGAAAGAGATTTGAGAGAGAAAGGGGTAAAAGGGTAGATAAACAGACAGTCACACAGAGTGAAGAGGTGGGAGGGAGGTTGCAGGATGATGGATGAGAGGATTAAATGAATGAGGACAAAATTAGATGAGACGGGGTGGAAGGACAGAAAGAATAAGGCAGAGAGAGTGCAAATGAGAGTCAGAGTTCATGCCCGTGCTCATGGCAACTGCACATAGCCCAAACGTAGCATGAGTTCCTGTGTTCTTATGTATTCATCTGTGTTTTGGCAGGCATATTATCATCTGTGCTAATGTAATATTTATTATAATTTCCATCATCTGTCTCAGCCTGCCAGTCCCCCCCCCCCAGCTCTCTCTGTCCTTGGCTTGGCTGGGCTTTCATTAGTGGTGCAGTTTCCTCTTTCAGGCAGCTGTTCCCTCAATCAGCCAGGAAACTGCCATTAAATATGGCCATCAGGTGGCACGTTGAGAACCGCAACAGGCATAATCAATCTAACACAGATGCCATATCTAACTTCATTGTTCCCTGTCTATGTTTCCCTCTCTCGCATTTTTATCCTTGCTTTCATCGCTCCTCTCATCTGCAGTCTTCCCCACAATCATAATCCATCTACCCATGAGGAAAAGAGAGGATGAGGGAAAGAGAGATTGATGAAGGTGTGGGGGGATGAAGAGCTGACTGACTGGAACATTTGGAGTATCTATCAGAGGTAAAGACACCTAATGAAGAAGAGATTTTTATTTTTTATTTTACAAAGTAATCTACTGATGGCAAAGTCGACAGGATCAAATTTGTTTTTTTGATAAACGAGAAGACCTGATGATCCTGTTCTTGATCAACACTTCCCCTCACCTGGCTTGGGAACTGTCTAATGGAGCAGTGACCAGGTGCCTCCTGCTGTCCCTGTTGAAGACCAGAGCCTTGCCACTGGCCAGCACCCCGCAGCCAAAGCTGACCTCGGCCCCCCGAAGAGAAGAGAAGCTGTGGTAGGAAGAGAGGCGTGGGCTGGAGAAGCCCTCCGACAGGAAAGCTGGGAAGGTCTGGGAGGCAAGTTCACAGGCCGGGCCGCTGAAGCCTGGGTCACATCTGGAAGGAGGAGAGGAGAGGAAGATATGAGATATTAAATAAAGTGAAGGATATAATGACAAAAACTAGACAGAGATAATGAAAACCCATTAATAAATCATAACCATAATACAGTTTGATTAATTCTGAATGGTGATTGGTGCTGCAAGACATTAGGTGGATAATGAGCAGACTCATTTTGAAGGAGAGACACTGGATTGATTTGGTTTAATAAGAAGCAGACCCTTACTTGCAGCCTGTACGGGAACAGTGTCCCCTCCCAGAGCAGAAACGAAGACAGGCTGGTCCAATATACACTGAAATAAATCAACACAAACAAATTACCTTTAACAGCAACATTTTTTTGCATTGCTGATCTTATGATCTTTTGTGTGACCCTATATGCAATGTGGTAGTGGAAAACAGGAAGATGTTACAGGTAGGAGCTCATGTAGACAGTGACAAGGGAGATGAGGGTTTACCAGTTTTGTACAGCAACCATGTGTTTGTTGTTATTATGCATTAAAAACATTGAACCCCGTGACCTGTCTGTATAGTTCTAACCATTGTCTATGGCCCACATGTTGCCCGATCCAGTGCCAGACTGCTTCCAGCGAAACCGTGTAGTCTCTGTCAGCGCAGCGTTGGGCAGAGGGATGGAGATTCTTGTCCACCTGCAAAGGTGCAGCACGCTATGTTAATATAAGCCCACATTACCTCCACATAGAGACAAACAGAGGTCTCATTCATACCCGCTGTAGTTATCAGAGGAGTAGATGGTGCTGTGAGGTAGATGGGGACCAGCACAGAGCTCTGGCAGACACTCAGTGTGAAGCAGAGACCAGGAACGACCGTGGTTGGTGGAGAACTCCAGACTGACGCTAATGAAAAGGAAGAAAGATCATACCATCTTAATTTCTTAATTCTCAATTATCTTAATTTCTAAAGCATTTGAAAATCAAAGATGAAATGATGCCTTCTGAGAATCCGCTGCAACGTCGGCCCCTTTACCTCCTCTATTCTTTTATTAAAACTACACTCAGGGTCAGCATTTTGTACATTTGCAACTTCAAATGGCAGCAGTTGCCTGAAACTAAGGGTACATGCCCAGGTCAAATGAGTGCAGCTTCCCCTTGATGCTGCCGTTCAGAGACATTATTGCATTATAACCTTCAGTTTTTTTGTGTGTACCACTTTTCCATTCTTCACACCAAAATAACTGAGTGAATCTAGGGTGTCTCACTTGGGTGTTGCAGGGCTCTCCTTTGTTGCAGGCCATTTTTGTGATTGTCACTAAAGATGTGGTCGTGTTTTCACACAGAGGCGCTGCCTAACCTAGTTTTAAAATGTGTCGCACCTGTTGGCAGGCTGGTAGGAGCCACAGCCCAGGTTGATGGAGAACTGAGCAACATGTGTCTGCGTGCCAGGCAGCACGGGGAGCAGCTGCATGAAGTCCACGGCCCATACATGACGGTTGGCCCCGCCATGTGCCCGCTGCTCCAGGCAGAACTGGGTGACTGGTGTTTGGAGCTCAGTAGGCAGAGCCACTGATACCACCGCAGGAGTCTGAGAGGGAAGAAATCAGACCAGAGGGAAGATGCTAATCAGGGCTACAGTTACCATTTTTTATGCATTTTTGATTTATGATCTGCTTGGCTGTTTTTTACTCAGTTCAAATAATGGTTTGGTCTGTGAACTATCAGAAGATATTACAATTCCCCAAAGTGCAACATGATGTCTTCAAATTGCACATAAGACAAAGAAAAGAAGTAAATCCTCACAGATAAGACACTGGAACAAGTAAACGTTTGACATGTTTGCATGAAAAATATGAAAGATCAGCTATCAGAATAGAAACAGAATAATAAAACAACTGTCTAAAAGTTCAAACATCAAACGCAATCATAAGCTGCGTCATGTTTGATTCGTATCAACTCTTCTACTCTGAACAACACTGCTGTTGAGTATGTAGTAAGAAAAAAACAAACACAAAAAGGTCTTTATGGAAAAACACCTAAATATCTCACCCTGTAAGAAGAGTATGGAAGTGTGTCGAGTGCCACCCGTTCCCTCCTGCCTTCAGACCGCCCAAACAGAATGACGTCATTCTCGTGGGACTCTCCTGGATCACAGCCGCCACCTAAACACAAACACACTATGTTTATGCAATGTAGGGCACATGTGCTCCATAAAGAAAAAGTCCATTACACAGCAGTGTATTAGTATAAGTGGAGCTACTGTTGCTCACTTTTGCTTAAGCCAAATAAAAAACAAGGTATGATGGATGGGGGATTTCCATACCCATGGTAAAGTAGAAGCGGAGGTTTCCATAAGACGTGGTGTCGAGGTAAGGGGTGCACACCCTCCTCCGGCCCTCCCTTTCAAACACCAGGGCTGAGCCCGACTCAATCTCTCCACACTGGGTCCCATAGGCAACTCCTTCTATGTCCCAGCTGGACAAGAAAAACAGACAGGAAGAGTTTGGTTTAGTAAGGAAACTAACTTTCTCAAATGAATAAATAAAAAATATGTAGTCCAGAAATAAGCGCCAACTAAAATGCGTTATGTGCTTGTATTCTATTTCTCACAGGCTAGCAACACTTCTCTATAACCATTACAGTCTATGTGCAAATGAACACTACATTATATGTATGTAAATGTATATTTAAGGTAAATTTTACACAGTCAGAAGGTTTATGCCTTTATTGTAGTTTAAGATACAACACATTTTTTCAGAGTAAGTAAATAACAATAATGTTCAGATAAAATGTACAATTACACAGAAAAGGAAACAGATGTGCCAAAGCACTTAATCTCAGCCAAATATTAAACCCAAATGAGGCTTTCTGTTTGTAGATTAGCTCTTTGCACAGCATCTTGCACAGGAGTATTACTGAAGTCAGAAAGCAGCTGCCATGATTCACATCTCACTGGTCAAGAAGCACACAATGCCAGGAATGCTGCATAAATCACCCGGAGGAGCACGTAAAGAACACACACACGCAGAGACACATACTGTACTTTGACATAGGAGAGAGGATCCTCATTAGCACTGACAGAAGTTAACTCAATGTGTCTCCTGCCTCCTTCCTCTCTGTCCTCCGTCGTGCAATGTATAGGCTGGTATGTCTCTGTCACAGCCAGTGCTGGGTTAAATGACACTTAGTGGAGAGTGCCATCGCCACAGAAATGTTTCCTGCCTACTTCACACATGTGTCAGCCCATGACACCTGATGGGTGAGAGCAGGCATGCGGTGCAGCATGCTGGCAATGCTGCAGGATGGTGTGAGGGTGCAGGGTGGCCACAGAGACACGCTCTTGTTTGAGGTCCTTCCCATTAATGGGGAAAACGCACTGACAGACCTGGTGCATGAGGCCTGTTAATTACTCTCTGGCAGCAACATTATCTATCATCTCGCTCGCTCTCTTCTCTCTCTCTACCTCTTGCAGTGCTTTTGACAGTGTTGCCTTGCTTTCTGCCTTCCGCTGCGTGTCTCTGCGTGTGCTTGCTCACATGCGTGTCCATGGCCCACTCTGAACAGATGGACTGCTGTCTCTGTAGCAGTCAGAGGCATGGCATTCACCTGTGTAAGCTTGACTCAAGCTTGTTCAACACGCTGCATGTCGCATGGTTGACATATGACAAGTGACAGGAGGACATGCATATACTGTATAAACACACAGTGAAAATCCCAGGGTACTCATACCAAAATCCCCTCCTCCCTGTTAACTCTCTCTTTCCCAGCTAACATTTAGCCTGGTGCTAAATGTTTTCATCCAAACTGATGCTACATTCATTGAGGATAATATTATCTTATTTTTTTGGTTTAGATTTCAGGTTCGAGATGATCTTGACGTACTTTGATGGTGGGCTCTCAAAGTCTTCCTCCCAGTAGCTCCTTCCCTCTTCCCTGTGCAGGTCGATGTCTCTGGAAGAGGCAAAGCTGTGGCCGACTCCCTCGGTGCCATGGAAATACAGGGCATTGCCCTCCGACTGACAGGCATGCTGCTCAATAAAAACACAGGCATTAATACATGCGACCAGGAACATTTTCACCAAGTAGTGACTTCATGTAAACTTCTGCAAACTCTCTTGTTCTGCTCTAAAGCTGAAAATACAGCATGACTGTGAGATTCGTTCAGATTTTTCTTTAAAATGAGGGGTCATCGGGCTTTCTAGCATGTTACTGACCACAGGGCGAAAGGAAATGTCAGCGCACCTTGATGGTGGCTCCGGGGAAAAAGAGCCAGTTAGCAGTGTCTGGGGGGTCTAAATTCTCCTCCAGGAGCGGGGCCTTGTGAGCAGCATTGACCAGCAGCATGTTGTCCAGCCCCCAGCAGGACTCATAGCCTTCGGGGCCTCGTGCAGCCTCCTGAGACCAGCGGATACGAACGCTATCAGCCCTGGAGTGATGCGGCATGGGAAGAAGGTGGATGACGGTGCTGCTGTTGGTAGGTGCTCTGGAAGAGAGATAACATAAAAAACTAGGGTCTTGATGAATGTGTGGGTGGTGGCTGTGTTTATTCAACTAACATTAAAATGTCAAATCATGTAAAATCATTATAAGTTAGCAATCATTAAAATTAGGCAGAAAATATGAAATACAGAGAGACACACTGATGAAACTGAGAGAAAAACAGGTTTTAGTAATTAATCGGTGAGTTGGTTTCTGTGTTTATACGAACACATAACATGCACTAAAGACAGCTACATATTGTAGTTAGTATCACCACATTATGCCTCTGTCTGAGAGCTGACAAAACAGAGAGCGGCAGAGATGAAAAACAGGGGGATCATCGAGACACAAACAGGAGAGGAATGACAAATTTAGAGGGGGAGGTGTGAAGAGAGGGTGGGTGTTTATAACAGATGGACCGACTGGGGGATGGATGAGGAAGTAGTAAGAAGAGGAGAGAGAGAGAGAGAGAGGGGAAGAGACCTGATCTTCTCCAGTGTGATCCAGTCATCTGAGCTGTTGGCATTACCACTCAGGCTGTATGACACAGTGATGCTGGGGTCTGAGTAACTGAAGCGGCAGGAGCCTGAACCTGGGGAGCATAAACACACAAAGCAAGATGCACATATAGTATATGACTGTTACAGCAACTCAATAATATGTCAGCTAGTTTCCCCTGTTTTTCATCCACTGAATTATGTCAGCAAGGCAATGATCCAGTGTATGCCCCGAGGAGCAGCCAGGCACGGCAGGATGGCTTCTTCTGACTGATCGCGCCCACATTTCCTCCCTTAGTCAAGTGGAAAATTGTGTCTAAATGGTGTCATAGTGGAACTAAGTGATCAGCAGCTTAACAGGGCAAGGAGAAGTTAAGAGTCAGTATGTATTGGTTGGGTAGAGGGGATCAGAGGAAAAATGCTGACAAAGGACAAGAGACTCCACAGCCACCTGCAGCTAGATATCAGCTGTAGTGCATCTCTGTATGCGTGCAAATATTCTTGTGCATCTCTGTTTAAGGTATTGAAATTAAATATAAATGTGAGTTTGTGTGGAGGCTGAGGGAACAGGAGGGGTCAAAGGTCACTAATGGAGGAAGCAGGCAAACCCCCCTCCACGTCCAAGCCGTTCCTCTCCCCTCCCCTGCTCTCTCACCATCCTCCCACAACGCCTGACGGTTTGCAGTGACCACGTCTCGTCGGTGTCCCGCCGTGCTGCTGCGCCCCCAACGAATATAACCGTACATTAACCTGCCACCACTTCATCGCACTGCTCTACCGAACTGCCCCACACACACATACACACACACTTGTATTTGTGACCTACCAGCCAGACAGAACAAGAGAAGGAGTGGGGGATAGAGAATTACGAGAAAGGGTGAGAGGGGTTGTTGATACAGTGTTTGCTCCTATTTCCATCCAGTTGCATTCCCGTGGGAACTGATGGATGCATGTAATGGACATGAAAAATACAACACCTACAAACAAACCAACAAACCAACAAATTCAGCCACGGCCTTGGGGGTGTCTTTCCAGAATACTGTAAATCATTCATTATTGTGATAGGAGGAGAGGGGAGAGAAGAGAGAGAAAGAATGCAACACAAAAACATCCTGTGAACCAATTGGCTTACTGACTTATAACAGGATGACAAGGCATCTGTTGTCTTGGCTGGCCAAGACAGTCGCATGGAGGGCTAAAATATTTTAACAAGGTTGAAAGGATCTCACACTTAAGTCTGTCATGCAAAATCCTCCTGAAAGTAGTTACTGTTTGCAGTGCATGTGGAGATTTAATACTCACCCAGGGCAAACTGCAGGACTGAGGCTGTGCTGGTGTTGAGAGGGACAGTGGTCTGGGGAAAGACACACAAGGCATTGGAGGATGTCACTGGTAAATAATCCAATGCCATTTAAGGTTGAAACGATAAAATAAATATCAAAGGTTCAGTGGAGACGTGCTGTGAACGTAGCACTGTGCTGAAAAGCACAGATTCAGTGAGGTTTTCTGGCTGAAATGCTGTCAGTCTGTTGCAACTTTAACCTCATCTAACAATGATGATGACAAACATCTTCCTCTTTTCTGAAGACATTTCTTTATCACTGCAGAAGGCTCAGGACTTCAACCACTGGAGATGAGTAAAACATATTCATCCAGTGTTAAGTGGCAAGATGTTGGAGCATTTCTTTCCTGTATAGTAGAATAAATTGTAATTGTATATGTTACTGTGTGTTTGCGTGTGTGAGAGAGAGAGAGAGCATAATGTGTGTATGAATGCCTGTCTGCTAGTCAGTGCAGTTGTATTGGCAATGATCTGTGTGTAAATGTTTCTGTGTTTCTGGATGTGCATGCTTGTTGCACTTGACAGAAGAGCTGCCAGGCAGCGGCATCAAACATTTGGAACAGCGACAGACAAAGCAAATGCTTATCAGAGAAGTAAATAGAATCACGAGGCACTAAAAGCTTTTCTGTCGCCGACTGGCTTTCATCTCTCGCAGCAGAATAAACAGTGTGAAATCAACTTTATAAAGACAGACAGAGGGCATGAATAGGTTTGATGAGCAGTTAACAGAATACGTGTGTGTGTGTGCATGTCACACTGCATGCCAGGCAGCTATCTGGATCACTCTCTACTCATATGATACTCAGTCCTGTCTGCTCCCTCTGCTTTCACTATCAGGTAAAGTTTGGGCTAAAGCTGCCAGAGCAAAAACTCATAAATGCTAAAGGTGCGATATTTTTTAATTAAAGTTTGCAGATGACTGATAATAGAACAAACAAATCAGGAAAGTTACAAAAGAGTCATGCAGTTCCTCTACACATGTTAAGCAGGTAGAAGCATACTTTGTGTTTGTACCACAAACAAAGGGCAAGTATAAAAAAAGCTTCGCCATCTTTGCTTATTGTTTTTTTGTTTGAGGTACGACTACCTGGCCAGTAGTGATATTTGTTTGACAGCACTAGATGATTACTGCTTTCATTTTAAAACCCACATCAACCATGAACATGAAGATGAACAAAGTTAGTGCCAGGCAGATTCCTCGCCCTTTAACACCATGGCACATCTCCTCCATTGTTAGTAGAGCACCACAGCGAATTTGTGTACAGATATTTAAACATCACAGTCTCCTGTGGTCACGACTTGTGTAATATAATTTAGTGTAGCTGGGGTTGTGGCTACTCAGTGGTTGGTTTGGGATGCACGGTCAATGGGCCGTAAAATGTACAGCGGTCGCAGTGTGGTGAAACATGGCAGTTACCAGCTCTCGCTCTCCAAAGGGCTCACAGAACGTGACCGCTTTGCCGTGCATCAGTACACCGCACTGCTCTCCCACCTCACAGTTACTGCACTCAGACCTGAAAGAAGAGAGGAGAAGAAAAGAGAACTCAGTTTGAGTTTGAACAAAAGAAGAAAGTATCCAGAGACAATGCTGAAGAAGTAGATAGTCATTGATCCCTCAGAGAGAAGTCGTAACCTTTTCACCTACCAGATGCTGGGGTCCAGCTCTCCTTGCAGGTTGGAGTCGAAGTCGTCGCGCAGCACGGCATGTTTACCGTGGAGCTCCACTACACACAGACACACACACACACACAGATGAAACCATATGCTCACAGTCAGACACATGTTTGTGAGTACAATATTTAAAGAAAATAAATAACAGCATGCAATCAAGAGCAGACTTACCGAGACTGGGTCTCAACGGGGACTCGGTTGGAGCTGAAACAGAAGTAAACATTGTGAGTTCAGTAACATGTTGAGAGTGCAGGTATAGTCTGATGCCAGTCCTTGCTCTGGTGGTTCCAGAGCTGGAGAAGCACATCAACAGTGTGATTCCTGTCGCATTGTGAATTGTGTGAAGTGCGTCATTAGTCAGTAACTGCAGACACCCGTTCTTAAATCATCTCAGAGTGAAACAAACTTTTCCCAGCGTCCTAGCCGGTCATGTCTGCAGTCTCTGCTGCCGGTGCTGTTGCTGCTGATGTTAATTCCTTTCAGTAATGAAAGACTGGGGCCATGATTAACGGTTCAATGCCAATTAACCGCCATCCTCCCCCGGGGGTGCCTGTGTGCTGTAATCTGTGGCCACTGCCAAGCTAACACACTCAACCACCAATCTCTCCCAGGGGACACACAACTCTGAGAAGGGGGGTAGTGTGTGTGTGTGTGTGTGTGTATGGGGGGTGTGTCAAGACTAAATGAATCAAGCCTGGCCTATTTTTGAGCTAAATTAGTGAGAACAATTTTACTTAACTGCCATTAAATTTTGTGTTTAAAAAGATGGAGGAGGTAGAACAAAGTGAGCTTCAAGAATAAATCATACAGCTGTGTTCTTGATATATGAGTTCTCAAGGAAGACTTGTTGATACACATTGGTGGGTTAGGGGTTGGGTTAGAAACATGAAATGACACCATGGACCATGGACTATATCCTCAAAAAAGGTGCATCAGGTGACGCTCAAGCTTTTCAACGATCCTGTGATACTTTAGACCTTGCCATTGTGAACATGAAGACGAATGCAGCTTGTGCGCTAAATCAAATTTCACAAAGTCTGTGCTCCCTATATTACTGAATTTAAGTTTAACCTTATTTTACGATCAGTGACAGTCAAGTAACATAGGGGCTTTGACCTCATTGAACACGTCACCCTTCGGTGTCTTTGAGCGTCTGTGCTGTGGTAGGTGGGCTGTTAAGAAAGCCTGCACCGGACTGAGGAGAGGGATAATCTGGCACAGTGTTCTCCATCCAGGATGAGCCTGCCCACCTGATAAGACACACTAAGATAACAGAGCGAGGACTCATTTCATCAAAGTTTTATATTAAGCAACTTAGACTTTCTTTCAAACCTTACAGCAGCCCTGAAAATTTCTTCTGAGAGAGGGGCTTACATTTGAGGAAGCCCACCTAAAACCCCCTCATCATAAACAACAGAACCTGAATCAAGAGAGGAGGGATTATCGGGGGGGGGGGGGGTTATGACTATCATAATGGCTCAGCAAATGCCTTTACTTTACTGCGCTCAAGCCCCAGTTTCATTAGCTGCCCTCGTTTCTTCCCATTGAATCCAAATGCTGGGCTCTTAGAAATGGATTTACTATTCACAGAGTGGTAGTAAAGTTTCATGCTGACTGTAGAAGTTGAAATCTTAGTGGCCTGTGTGACAGAGCTGGGGCGGTTCAGTGACTGCACTGGTGCTGCTGCTCTGGTGGGCCCGGATGCTCAGCTCCATGGCTGTGACTCAGGCTTGAGATGAAGCCCATTAAAAGCAGATCAAAGGGGCCCTTCTTCTTCTTCCTCCCTCTCCGTCTCTCCCGCTCTCTCCCTTTCTTACCCTTCTAATCCTCCACATGTCTCCTGATTCAAAACATATTTAGCGGAGCTATCAATCTCAGCATGTGTTACTCTCATTTCTTGTGGTTTACTCTTATTAAGATATTATTATTTTTAAAAAAGAAAAGAAAAGAAAATACGGTTGTATGGTAAGTTTACATGAGCATGTGTTCATTTTACACATTCAACCTGAAAAGAGCTTGGACTAAAACTTGATTCCTGGTAATCCACCTTCCCAAACTGGCATACAGTAATAAATGCTTGGTTGATATTCTGCTCCTCTCCCATCTCTCTCTTAAGCAAACCCTCCTAAATCGCTCTCAGTCTTTCTAGTGAGGCCATTTGGCTGGAGAAAGGCCCAGAAGATTTTTTTTTTGGGGGGGTAGATAATCCCTTCAAGCTTTCAAAAAGGCCTCATTTACAGTTTTCCTTCTCCATGCTTCATCACACTCTCCTGCTGTCTCTCTCACTTCCTATCGCAATCTCTCCCTGCTGCCCACCCTTCCATCCGCACCCATTCTGTCTCTCTCTGCCTCACCCTCTGCACATCGGGAGCAGACAGTGGCGCTCATTTCACTTGGATTAATCCCCTCTCACTTTCTTAAAGACTTCAATTACTGCCTCTTCTATTAGCGGCTCATCTCTGCTAATGCCTGTATCTCCCTGGCCAGGGCTTACACTCACAAGCATGCAGACCGACACACACACACACACACACACACAATCTTGGAAATGAACACATGCACACAGACGGCTTCTGCAGATGACCCAGCCCTGTTTGCAATTTCTCTGCTATGCACAAACACACACACACACACACACACACACACACACACACACACACACACACTCACACGTAACAAAAAGTAGGGGGTTCTCAATAAACTACTCTGGGAATAAAATCAGCTGGGTGCTGATGAGCAGTGTTCAATTGATACAAGGGGTGGGGTGGGGCTAAATAAGCATAAGCTTCAGCAGACTCAGACATCTCAGCACAAAGAGTGTAGGGCACAAGTCATCTTAAATCTTCTCCCCCTCTTCGCTCCATCTTCCAGCACTAATCTCCTCTCTCGTGCTCCTCTTTCTCTCCCCACTGTACCCCCACTCTTCGATGTTTCTCCTCTCATTTGCTTGCGTCTACCCTTCGTCTGATTCACATCCTCAACGACGTGAACTGTGTTTGAAGTCAAACTGCTCCCCGTCTAGCTGACGGTTGCAATTACTGAGTCACCCGCATGCAGGATGCTGTTGTTTTTTTGTTGCACAACAAAAAAAGAAAAAAGATAGTTCTCAAAGGTCAGATTGCAGCCACTTTGCTCCCTTCAGTGAAAACCAGGGCCTTTGTGTGGGCTTCAACTGGAGTCTTTCCATAATCATAGGTGAATGGAGAGGAGGCTAGCACAAAAGTAAGACTGCTGACTTTTAAATAGAGGTAGAAACCAAGGCAAGGACGAGACTTATTATTGCTCACAATAGTGACAATCAACATGTCTAGCCAAGTGTCTTAAAACACGGGGACGGGCTTATTTAGAACGCAATTTTTGTCTTTCTGTGTTTATCGCTCAGGTAAACATCTCCTGGCTGCCAGTGTGCTAGAGATAGGGAGAAACAACACGTATTCTTCCACTTATCATCAACCCTTGCTTGCCACAGTACGGTAATTTGAACATAAATTATACAAACAAAAGAGCAAAAGAGGAAAAAGCCTAATAGCAGAACAGAATTGACGGGGAAGAGAGAGACGAAAAAATAGGAGAAAATAGGAGACTAGAGGAGACAGTCAGGATGCAAGAGGGGAAGAGATATTGACGACTGAGGTCTCAAGGTTTCTTGCTGGTGAGTGATGAGGGACGGCAGGCGAGCTGGCGTCCGGCCAGCGAAGCAGGCTGACTGGCAGACTGGGTGGGTGGTGTGGAGGTGGGAGAGAGAGTGGAGGCCACCCGTCCGCTCCACCGCTGTGCTGTGATCAGGCATCCCTCAGGGAGCAGTGGCCTCTTTGAGTTATATGTCCCTTTAATAATCCATCTGGGGTGCGGTGCACTCGGCCAGACCCATAAAGACCTGATTTATTCTCTCACTGGAAATGAGGGGACCGGGCGAAGCTGGGCAGAAAGCAGGGAGTGCTGGCCCTGCTGTCAGGAGATAGAGCTGATGGACGGCCCGCAGCGCCATTCAACACCCACACACCACTCCACCCTTCAGCATGAACGCCCCTTCCTCAATCTCTCTTCATCCCCTAACTTGGCTCCTCTCATCTGGGCTGATTAAGTCTTTTTTATGGTTGCTCAGTAGGAGCAAAAATGTACTTCTGCCTCATCCTCCCACCTGTCTGCTCTCATACTTGCAGTCATTTAAAACGGTGGCGGTAATTTGCATTTTGCCACGTCATGCTTTAGAGCATCTCCAGGAGCCTGTCCAAACAATTTGGCAATGCGCTGATTGGTGCCATGAACCACTCTGCCGTGCTGTGCATTTCAGTTCATTTGTCAGACTCCCTTTAGTTTTGTCTCCTGAATCCACAAACATCAACAAAATATGGTGATTTTCTGTGCAGGATGCAAGTTGAAGTAATGGGGTGTAGATCAAAGCAAAAATGAAGTGGGAGGGATGAATTGGAGGCAGAATGAAGGGACGGGGTGAAACAGCGTGCCGGCCCAGCAAAAAAATGAGCTGTGAGAGCACAGGGGGAAGCAGTTTGTCTGGGACCAGGCATTCCACCCCCACCCACCCAACACACACTGCTAGACACACATAAAAACACAAACACACAAATCCGGCCTCTGCTTATGTCTCAGCACAATTTTAGGTGCACCAGAGTGTAAATATTAGAAATAAACACCTGTCTCAGGGACTTGTATCAGGTTTCTGTTACTGAGACGCTGAGTGCTAGATTTTCCACAGCAAGTTCAAGACTTACTGTCAATCTGTCCTCTTTTCTTTATCCTTAAATCTCTTATTTACATTAGAATTTAATTGAGCGTTCTCGGTCTCCCTCTATCTCTTTGTCATTCTCAGCTCCAACTTTAGAGTTACCTTCTTTTTCCAGCTCCTCGGCTAATCTGTCCATTTACTCTTAAAGTCTTCACCCTGGCTGATCAGCCCTGATTGCCTCCTAATTTAAGCAGCCTACCCTCTGTTTTCTGCCTCCCTCCAACCCTTCCATTCTCTTATCCTTCTTTCCTTCCTTCTCCTCCATGGCTCATAACCCTGCTTTAGATAGCTTTCATTTCTCCAGCTCTTCAAAGCTTGAGTCTTAAGAATATGAACTTCTGAAGTGGCTTGAGCTGGCCCTGTATCTTTTATTCCACTTTGAATACTAATGCTGAGATTTGAAGTAACTCTGCTCAGAGCAGCTTGCACTCTCTTTGCCACTTTGCGGCTGAATTTGGGACTGTAGCCGTTTCATCCTTGTTGGAATGGAAACGTCTACAGCCCTCCACCTCATCTGCTGCTTTTTTTTGACTTTGCAGCTGGAACTAGGACAATAAATGTGATTTATGAATAGTTTCCCCTAAACCATTTTTTTCTTCCAGAATTGGTTTCTGCATCATCACACTGCTTTACGTGGTAACACAGTGGGCACATCATAGCAGTTAGTTTGTTTGATGTCAACGTGATTCTCAGGTTTCATTTTCATGACAGGAGCCTTGCACTTTCCAGTTTCATTCATGATTTTTTTGAAATCCGTACATCTTTTTTGAAGTTGCAGGTTTTGGTTTGGAAAGAGGAAGAGGAAATTGACTACAGAGTGTTGGATCAGCCGCAGAGAGAAAAAACATTTGCTTCTCAGACAATCCACAAGAGACCAGAAATGATCAGACTCATTTCTGTTTCCGCTGCCTCCTTTCCAGTCATCTCTCCTCAGTCTCCTTTTGCCTTCTGTCGCCCGCGGCATGTTCATTTCTCATTTGTAATTCAGATTTTCTGGCATAGCGTGGTAACAGAGAGAGTGTTGCATTACTGGCCATCAGAAGATTTAGCCTACAACAAGGTCAGCCATCCATTCCCATCTTCTCTTTCGCCTACTTTTTTGGCTAGTGATGCTTAATGACCACATTACCTCGACCAAGCAGTCAAATCACCTGCAATTCATGACCTTCACATTTCGCATTAACACCATCTCTTCATCCCAACACCTTTTTTTCCCCCTATCCTCCCATCTCTCCTTCACTGGTGAGACAGTGAAACTTTCATTACTGACACCAGTCATCTTTAGCTCTACATTCCTCAGCTATCACTATCTGTCCCTCCTCACCTCCCTGTATACCTCCCTCATACCCGTACATTCACTAATTCACGAGAGATTTTTTTTTTTTACATTGACTAGTTTTTCTGCTACTCTCATTCACAACTTGTGTCCTCCAAGACCTTGTAAGGTCTGAATCTTTGCTTTCCAGCTTGTCTGCTGTGAGTAGCTGTGTGTTAGTGTGATACTGCAGGGCCTTGGCAATGAACAGCGAAGTGACTTGTGGGCTGCAGATATTTCATGTGCAAAGGGAGAGGACTCGGGCAGTGTGTCAGCGGCGGTGAGGGGATGAGCTCTGACAAGCCTGACTGAAGGCTCTGCGCCCCATCTTTTCCAAGTGGCGTGGAGCCATCAAGTTGAGCACTCTCGCTAGTGTCTCCAATGACCTGCAAGGGTACACACTTCTTCAAGAGTCCTCAGAGACAACCCACAGTGATATTTATTTTTCTATTAAAGACTTAAAGTAAGGATTTTAAACATGAAATTTTGTTTAACTCACTTTTTCGTGAAAAAAACCCAAGGAACAGTTTGTGTATGTCTCCACTTTCAACATTAAAGTCAAATTTGATCTACAAGGAGGGGTTCTTGAGTGAGGGGGAGGCCTCTTTCCTGTAAACAAGCAATTATACACACTCAGCATGCAGAGTGGGACTGCACTGTCTGTCAATAGCTACTTAAGGCTGTCACAGAAAGTGGATGTAAGAAGCGTCAGCCATAAAGCGTAAATCTCCGACAGAGAGGGGGGAGCTGAGTTTAGCATAAGCTGAAATTAAGCTGGCAATATAGGACATCCAAATATCTCTTGCTCTGGCTGTATCATTAGAGAGAAAAAAGAGCCAAGAAGTGCTGTAATGCCACTGTCATGAGGAGGCAGCATGTCACCAATGTTGTGACTATGTTTGCTTATGATGGTCAATAATATGAGGCAAGACAGGGCTTAGCGTATGTGTTGGTGCACATGGGTGCTCGAACAGGTATGCATCCGTGGAGGTATGGAGAAATCCTGCCTGTAACTGGAGCACATTCATGTTTGTGTCGCTCACCTCCCTGCTCACAGAGCTGCTGGGCCAGAGCGTCCTTGAATATGATCTGTCCTCGATGTGTTGCTGTGGCACTGAGAGAAAGAAAGAGAGAAATATCAGGAGAGGGAGAGACAAGGAGAAAGGCATTAACACAAACAGCACCACTGCGGAAGTTAACTGGTCTGTCCTTAATACACTGTATTGAGATTAATCTGGCACAGA
This sequence comes from Psettodes erumei, assembly GCA_016785225.1. NCBI lineage: Eukaryota > Metazoa > Chordata > Actinopteri > Pleuronectiformes > Psettodidae > Psettodes > Psettodes erumei. Next base: position 5,867,109 of record JAFBJZ010000831.1, read on the forward strand.
TGGCATCATTTCCCACTAAAACCAAAATGTGCTTAAGCATCCTACATAAGAGGATGTTTTCTGAGGTTGTGACTTTGAAGTAAAATCAAGAAATACAACTCTGGCAAAATGGCAATTTCATAAACTAGCATTTATGTGGGATAAGATAGTGCTTAACATGTAAATGACAGAAATGCTAGAAAAGAAACAACAAGCCTACATACTCATACACAATCCTTTCACGCTTATCTCAAAGTGGAAGTCAGTAAATGGCGAGCAAAGTCTTGTTTCTATGACTGCATTTCCTCTGACTAAGAGGATAATTACCATTTTATTATCCACAAGTTGATATTTCCTCATCCTCATTACGGTAAGAGGAAACAACATTCATGAGCTCATGTGGTGCAAAATAGTGTGGGTTACAAAATATCTTCCAATATCATAATTTCCCTGCACTACCACTCTGAATTCATGCACGTCAGCGTAAATCTAGCTGTGTACAGTTGCGTGCTATACTGCGTGCGTACGGAATGTAATACAAATTCCTTCTGGTGGCCATGAAATGCATTATTCATTTGAAAATGTAGAGATCTTTAAAAATCAAAGAGGGTGAAATGGCTCGCAGTGCAGAGGGATCTTTTACAAAGATACTGAGACATGCTCTACTGCACTACGGCCATGTATACAGATCCACTCTCCATTGCAAAACCAGAACAATAGTGGGTAATATGCATGTTGAAAAATAAATTTCATCTCTTCTGAACTACTGCTGCTAGTACTATTAGTAACAATAAAAATACTGATAAAGATTTTAAAAAGTAGTTGTTATAGAGTTCATAGAAAAAGAGTTGAAAAATAAAATCCCATAACTCAGACACAGGCGAGAGATTGAGGTGGGAAAATGATTGGGTTTGGAAGAAGCTGCAATTTTCAGAAAGCCCTTGAAAAGAGTTATTGTAAAGGAAAAAAATTGTGAGTCTTTGGAGCCCCTTCCAGTTCGGAACAGCAGCAAAATTGCTGTGCAGTCGTGGCCCAATGAAGAAGACGAGAGGAGACAGTGCTACATTTATAGTTGGTTGGTAAAAGCTGTGTTACACCACTGTTACAGTATAACCTGCATTTGTCCCAACATAATACACTGAGGCAAAACATAAAAAGGTAAATAACCATGACGGGTTTCCTCATGGACTGCATGCAGTATTTCTGCTTGTCCATCAAGGAGAGTAGAGCAGTTGGAGTCTTGTCTCATTTGTTTGGCACTCATGCAACATTTTAATGCTGTAAATTGGCTTGGTTATTAATCATGAACGTTCATCTGTGGCTTGTAAATCGGAGCGGCCTCACACTAAAACAAAACCCACTCTCTGACACAGAACTATGTGTGCCACCCACATGCAGTGAGAAAGTCCCTCGAACAGGCACTTGCGGAAATGAGGTCTTTTTCTGAGCCCTCGTGCCATGTGAGGACACAGTTGTGTCCCTTACACTGGTGTGTCAGCGTCCAGGGTATTCCCAGGATCTGCAGACATTACGCAACATGTCTATTATCTAAGTGAAGCCAGCGGAGCTGTGGGCGACCTCAAATTCACTGTATGTCAACTGTGCGGTGCCACACCCGGTCAACAGGCTAACCATTACAACACATACGAAGAGGAGGAGGTTTATTAAAAGCAAAGCTTTATGCAGTGTACAGACTAAAGCAGGGGTCTGTGTGAGTGAGGCCCATCCCTCTTTCCTTCTCTTCCATCCCATGTGGATTTTGTACCTCCAAAACTCTCTTCTCTGCTCCGGTCCACCCACCGTGCAGACTCGGGCCTTTTTACGGATGCCACGGCATTTACACGTTCATCTCAACTCACAAATAATGAATAGGCCCCCCATTAATTAGTAAAGAGCTCCAGTGCATGTGCGAGAGCTGGGGGAGAAAACATGCATAATTACACTCATATTTTAGAATTGGGAGAAAACTAATTTGAGTTTGGTATTTATGAATAAAAGATGGTGCGTAACGAACAGCGGGTGGGGATGTAGAAACAAGTTGCTTAAATATTTACTAAACACAGCCTCAGCTCAAGTTCACTAAACAGATTCTGTTGAGCGACAGGGGATTGGGGAGGGGGCATAAAGGAGGAAATTCATTTGACTTCACACAGTTTTGTGACCGTGAGCAAACACACACCTACGTGAGCAAGCCTCTACCAGGCCAGGTTGGAGGAAAAAAAAACAACAACCCTGCAAGGATAGTGGGAGCACCAATGCAAGGGGGTTGCATTGGTGGGGGTGTGGTGTGTCACACAACAGTAAGACAGTGAAACAGGACCGCGGAAGCCGGGTTGAAAGAAAGATTTTCTTCCATCAACATAATGTATAATGCATCAAAAGTAGAGGTAAATGTTAAGCAGCAGAATGGCCCCTGCCAAAGGTATATCATTACATACATTGTTGGATGTACCAATTGGTAAAAAGGGTTTTCATCTTGTATTCCCTGTTGTATTCAATGAGGTGGATGTAGTTTGGTATTGTTTTGCATGTTGTTGGGTAGTTTAATCCAAAGAAATGCTCTAACTGATGTAATATGTTTTGTTTGTAAAATCTTAATCTGCAAAGTAAATCCTATAGGGCAAAGAGTATAATATTTGACACTGAAATGAAAATATCTCAAAATAGTTCATAAGTAAAGTACTTGAGTAAATTGCAAAGACATGTCTTTGAAATTTCCAGAAGTACTTCTGTCTGTTTCTAATGATGTTGTTTTCCTCCTCTTCAATTAAAACGGAGGCAAAACAAATATCAGGCGAGATGTGTTCAGTGGGTAACAGCGCTGTGGTCCGACTCTGCGCGACTGAATAACGTGTGTGTCATTAAAACGGAAGCCAGGAGAGGGCATTTAGTGTGAGCCGGAGAGTGTGTGATCGGCGCAGCGTGACGCCAGCGTCTGTCCTGCCGACACACTCCAGCTGCTCCTTGGTGTGTGTCTCTCATTACCGACCCCACACGCGCACACATGTGGAACAGCACAGAGACACAAAAAAGACTTATTGAATATCTAAATGTTAATTTGACTTTCTTTTGGGGCGGGTGGGGGGTGCAATTAAAGGCCTAAATGTGTTGATGGGAGGGGTTTCCTTTCTCCCTCCTATGATTCAAGCATGGGATCATTCATCTTGTTTCATCCTCTCCGCTCTCATTAGTCTGGAGGAGCAAATCTGAGAGATGGGAAAGAAGGATTGAGGAAAGTGGCGAAAAAGAGGAGGATCAAGAAAAAGAGACGGATAGCATAAGGATAAAGATAAAGGATTTGGTCAGAGGAAATGGGGATGGAGGTTAGATGGCCTTGTCTCCAGAGTCCAAAACCTGCTGTCAAACAGCGAGGCATGCAAGAAAAGGCAGGGGTCCCGGCCTCAAACACACACACATGCACACACACATACTCCGAGCCATATATGCGCTTTAACATGTATGCAGATGGACAGGCTGTCACTCAAAGAGCTCCCATAAGGGCCTGGAGTGGGTAATTACCAAGCATGTCTTCCATGTTAGATTACATGTTGCTGTTGGCCATAAGTATCCCCCAGGAGTCAGCTTGACAGCTCCCTGCTAACCACACACACACAGTGGGGAACCTTGACAGCTGATTTACCCTAAAGCCATATACATGCAGTTAAATATAGCTACTTTTATCTTTTGGTCAGGAATACACACTGAGCACTGACCACACAAACAAACTTTTGCAGGACTTTTTACAAAAAGCCAGAAAAAAACACTCCCCACGCAAACTATTTCATCCGAGGGCAGAGGACACACGTTGTCTCGTTCTCCTTTCCTCGTTTGACGACACTCCCATCCCATTCCCCTCAAATGCCAATTAAAACCTCATTTTCTCTCCCAGCTCACTAGGCCTGTTGGTAATCATGATTAATATGAGGAGTTTGAGCGGGGTGCAGTTCCAGTCGCCAGCCCTGATTTGGTGCATTTGGACCAAGCCCTTAAAATAATACACCCTAATTGGTTGATTTATCTTCCAATGTTGAGGACCAGCTGTGGTTATGGCATCACAATCAGGGACAATGAGTAAAAAGATGGAGAGGCGGGAAGACGGAGGGGTAATGACAGGACAATGAGGGATGCTCAACCTGTATATTTAGTTCTCTTCAGAAGATCGCCGATCAGCAGCTCGGATGAAGTGTTAAGGAGGTTTTCTCAACCCAGCTTTGATATTTCATACCCATCAGGGCCTGAGGAGGTGTGGCTGCCTGTGAAATCGCATTACTCCCTCCCTCTGCCCGTAAATTAATTAATTGGAAAAGGCTCTTGGAGAACATGCAAATTTAATGAAGCTCCACAGAGGAGGGATTTGGGAGTTGTTTGGCAAATTACCTGCTTGTTAGTACAGGGTCATAGAGAGTTGCGGCTCTGAATACAGCCAGAAGAAGCACAGTTACTGCTCAGTATACAGCCATGAGAAGAGCAGTTGACCTTGACTACTGTTAGCGAGTAATAATTAGGGAAATTAGAAAATCAACAGTAGTTAGGAGTAGATATGTGAGAAGGAGGGAAAAAAGAGCTGACCATAAAAAGTTGCTTATTTATTAGGCTCAGGAAAATTCAGGTATGCATAATAAATTATTTCTTTGAGTCTTGAAAGATTTCTGAGAAAATCTGCCTTTGTCCCTCCTCACGTTTTTTTCTCAGCGAGGGTCACGTTAGGACAAGAGTAGGGAGGAAAAGAGGAATCTACTGTATTTACCCAGAATAAACAACAGAGGGAAGAATCGCCGGCAACAAGTCACGTCTGATATTTATCTTGTCAGTCACAACGGAACACATTTGCGGGAAGAGACAGCGCAAAATATCGAGCAATCATTTCACACAAAGCACATCTGGACCAGAGCCCCTGTCCCTTGAGCATGGTTCATTTTGCTGCATTTGAAATGAAGTGCTTTTTTTCTTTTTCAATCTCCACGCTCTATTTCATGTGGAATGGATAGGGAGGCCACCAGCCCAGCAGGTGGCATGGCGGCGTCCTGATGAGACCGCGAGTCCAGGTGCCACGCAGCTGCGACGCGGACAATTTGTGGCGCTATCGATCGGAGCGCTGATGTGTTCTACGCATGTATCTTTGCGTGCACATGAGTGTCTCTGTGTACACGGGGGTATGTACATAATTACAGGGGTCACAGGCTGTCCGGTGGGAAATAAGACACCATCATGGATGCAGAGACCTTTAGGGTAAACAGCAACAGGACTCCTTGGGTTGAGATCTGTGGAGGAGTGGAGGAATGGCCTTGCCTTCGAATGGTGGCAATTTGCTGCTAAATTCTGAAACAGTGGCATATTTTGAAAGTGTGAGAAAGGTTAAACACACGACTGTGAGATATATAGGACTTTCTGACTCATATGTGAATGTCTGATATATGGAAATTGGAATTATATGGGCGGACTGTGTCAGATTTGCAGCTCTGGTCAGACTGTGGAAGGAAAAAAAGTAGATCCGATTTATGTGCTCTGTCATCTTTTACATTACTAGCCCATATTTCTGTATCTACAATGCCAAAAAATGTAATTACCTTGAACCAATCATTCACGTTCCCTGGCCAAATGGTCACACTGAATCAGTCACACAGCCACAGGGCAGTATGGAGCTTTAATGATGAGGGGAGCTCATTAACTAAGGTTTTATGTTGAAACAGCCACAAAGATTGACTTGAATAATAGGAAATCAATGCAGAAGACGAATACCAGGAGAAATTGGGAGCTGGGTGAGATAGGTCATCTGTCAGTCTGATGTCTGAACTCTGACCTTTGGCCTCTGATTAATACAACCTGCTGTCTATCATTCTGCTTGTTGCAATCTCAAAATGGAAAGTTCAATCAAAATTTTAAGTGACCAGATTATTCTGTGATTGAATGGTCATGTTTCCCAAACATGGGCCTCTGCACCTAATGCTTTTGTGAGGGTATTACTACTATACAATACGGTATGTGTGTCTTTGACAAACCTCCCGCTCACATGGATTTGCCTCCTCCGAACAGATGGCAGTACCAACAACACAACGACACGCGGTATAATTACAGCACAGGAACCATTCCTTTTCAATTAGGGCTAACAAGACAGGAGAGTATTTGAGCGCCCACCTGCCCTTCCCCGCTCCATTTCTGTTTCTCCTCCTAATTGCTCCAACAAGTGGCTTCATCCAGTCTGGGCCTCCACAGAGAAACCACAGGTAGCCCAGATTCATAAAGAGAACAACACGCACACAGATGCATATAAACACACACATACACAGCATGCCGTGACACACAGGGACCGAGTGCCACTGGATTGGCAGACGTCCGTCTCCTCAGGGGAACACTTTGGGGGGTGGTGGTGGAGTGGGGGGAGGGGGGCACATATGCAGTAATTAAAGCAATCTCCAACCCAGCAGCTGTCTGAGTCCCACAGGGAGACACTGCAGCTCAAAAACACATCTCTCACACACACACACACACACCCTAACACACTAGAATATGTGCATGCAGGGCTGCATATGTGCATACAGCACCACAAGACACCCATGCACAAGCAGGAACGTTAAGGTTGTTTGGATATGTTTCTCTGAGGGTAGCTCTGCACACGTGCACACACTGCAGACACGCACACAACTGCACCGACTGCCTCGAGGCTGTAAGTGATGCAGAATAAAGGCAAAGAAAGGAACAGGCACAGCAGTGCATCTCTGCATTCACCAGAGGAAGCTATTAACCATTCTCACCTCTGCTAAGTGCAGCAAAGCATTCAGTACATTATGAGGCGGTGTGGACTGTCATGTCTGTGCAAGAAGAAGAAAAAATGGGACACAAATGTGTTTTACGCAATCAGTAGAGGGTGAGTTGGTTTGTATACTATCTGTGTGAAAAGGTTATCTCTTGGCCTGTGAATTTTTTAATAACAATTGTTAAGTCTATAAATTGTCATTAATTGTTGCTGACTAATTGTTTCTGTTGATCAGCTAGTTAGACTTTTGGTAGTGGGATCAGTGTTTTCTCATGGACGTGCGTGTATGCCAATCTCTGCTCCCTGCTCCTCCACCTTCTCCTCCTCCTCCTCCCCTCCAAGGCCTCCCCTTCTCTTCAGGTGGCAATTTACAGCCACCCAGAAAATGAGTTCTTCTGGATCCTCACGCCGCTGCACTCTATCACACTCCCGCTAGTGATCTGTGACCAGGAACACTCGCACATTGTTGCCCATAAAACTGCTCATAGGCCCCATATTAATGCAGCGGTGGAGCGGCCCCGGCCCTGTGAAGGACAGAGGATGTCTGTGGCTTTAATTTAAACACTCATGGACACTGCTCGTGGAAAATGGTCCTTGTATCCATCAGGGCAGGAGTGCTATGGGCAAGGGCAGGACATTGCATTATTTACATTTTGTTCTGTCAAGACAAACGTCTTTTCTGTTACAGCCACAGCACTTTATTACCTCGGTTGACTTTTAAATTGATTGAGGCATTTGTTACAAAACATGCAATTCTTGGGAAGAGTCCATTCATTCAAACCAAGGTGTGGAAGCAAAATCTGACAGACAAGAGTAACAGCACTGACTGAATGTGACACCCAAGATGTCTCTGGATTCTGACACAAGGGTCCTCGCCTTGTGAACTCTCCCACTGAACCCAGGGAGGGCAGCTCTGGAGATGAGGATATACTGGTGGAGATGAAAGCTGTGAACTGTAATAGGGGGCAGTAAGTGTGTGTGTGTGTGTGTGTGTGTGTGTGTGAGGAGTGGCCTCAAATCCAGCTGGATTGTGACTGGGTGACTTTGATAAGGTCAGCCGGAGGGGCCCCTATTGTCATATAGTCATGGCCCCCAGCCAGCCCCGCTGTCATCAGTATTGGCACACTGCTGCTCCGTGGTTTACACTCACACTCAAACACACAGCACATGCATTCACACACACACACACGCATATAAATACAGAGGAGACCCACAGTGTCTAGTGAGCGGACACACGCTCAACAGTAAATGTGTTTGCTGGCAGACAAAAAAAAGCCCGTAAATCTGTTTGGCTCCGTGGATGTTGTCTAAATGGCAGCTCCACTTCAGCAAATTCCCCGGCTGAATCCTTTTCTGTCAGTCTGTCCATAAAAGTCTCTGTCTGATAGTCTATCAAGCCCCTCCAGGAATTCACTGAGGGATTTCGGCAAGCACTGCCAAAATGTTTAATTTATTTGTGGCTTTTAGGAAATACTGATGTGCAATTTGCAATGTCTTTCAAGTTTTGAAAGAGGATGGCTGGTGATTAAAACGGGAAAAAAATAAGTGATTGCTTGCAATTTGATTTAACCATCAAGCCATTACAATAATAAGGTTTTAATCTTTGGATTTGATTTAAAAAATAAACCAGAATGTTGTGGATATAAAAGTAGAAGGTTACGCAAGTCAAGTTTATAAATATTGCAATATTTGCGGGTGAATTTCTCACAGACCTTTGTGATGCAGTGCTGTGCTGCCGTGACTTTGCATGGGGCAGAGTTACAGCAATACTTCCCTTTCCTTTACTTTTCTCCAGCAACAGCTGCTAATTGCATTTTGACTGATTATTGGCTTAATACTGTAAATCACCAGTCAAGAGAAGTATAGGGACAGAGAGTTAGAGTGTGTTTCTAACAGACAGGGATAGGGGGAAAGATGAAGAACAAGATAAACCACAGAAAGGGGGGAATGAAATGAGAAAAGAGGAAGGACCGAAGCTCTTCTCAAAACGTACACAGCTAGAGCATTCCCTCTTGGGCCAGTCAAACAACATGTACAGTTCAGTGATATACAGTTAGTGACATGTATACAGACATGTGACTGCCAATCAGCTCTCCAGTGTCCCTGAGCAACTGCTTACCACCCCTGAGTTTGGTGCGGTGGCTGAAAATCCTACTTTGAACTAATGAGAGTAGAAACCTGCTTGTAAAATAAAGAATAACAAATAGCATGTAATATAATGGAAGAACCTAATGTGAGTGTTTTCTGTTGCAAAAAGTGTGTGTGTATGTGTGTGTCACACCCATCCTCATGGGATGGGTGGATCTGACCAACAACACACACTTTTTTCCGACAAGAAGAGGAAGGAGCCCCCTGAACAAGAGGACGGGAATATTTCCATCAGGTCTCAGTGGGTAAACGCACACACATTAACACCACATAACGCTACGGCACGGGGCCATGTCGACCAAGGTAATTAAGGATATGAATACACACGCCAACTGTGTCCCTGCTTTAACCTCCTTCCAGGTATCATGCATGCTTTCTCTGACATGATGCCCTTTTAACATCCTTTCTGCAGCTCAGAGAATGAAAACACCTCCTGTGATGGCTGCTGATAAGCCTCTCTCAGGCTTACTGGGTCAATATGCGGCCACGTACCACTAACAGATATTATTGTTACAGTTTACGACTTCCATGTCAGGGTTAGACGTGCGGCAGCTGTAGAAGTCCCAGTCTGTGTCACAGTGCTATTCGTGCGCAGTGTCTTTTTCTCTCCTAGATACTTTTTCTTCCCATAGACAACGTGTGACTTACAGGAAGTTGACGCAGCCAGTGCCAGGTGGTGGGGCGATCCAGACGAAGCTGAAGCTGGTGGACGGCTGGTGGCTGACGTGAGAAGCGACCACGCTGCAGACGAACTGGGTTCCACTGAACTGACGCTCCGGCATCACACCTGGGGGAGAGAGCAGAAGAGGATAAGTGAGACACCCAGAGGGCCAGCTGGAGATGAGGAGACAGGGAACGAGTGTCACCAACATTTACACTGTTTGGTGTCATTTACAACAGTGCCAAACATTTCACTAAGGCCTACCTTAACTTGCTCTTTGTTGTAGGTTATAGTCTATGTCATTGAAATAAAATAACATCATCATTGTGAGGTAAACCTGTTCATTAGACTGGATCCACACTCCACTACACAGCTGCATACTCAGAGTTACTTTGACACAACTGAGCTGGATTACCAAAACTATTTCAAGCATGTGTCTTCAGGTTGATTTCATGTTGTACTGAGATGAAAGGAGATAAGTAGGAACACATTAAGATTCTTAAATGGTAAATGGTATGCAGTGAAAGATTTTATGAAGCAAAGTCAAACCTGTTAAAAATTAAAACACTTTGAAATGTGGTAAGACGCACACCAATATGCAAAATGCAGTCAGCATAAGTCTGAAACAAATGCACAATAAATTCAGCGATATAGTAAAAAGTACCATAGGGACCTGTGTAATAGAAGGAATTATAGTAAAATAGTATTGAGTATTGATAGCTTGCTTTTTACATATCCAGCTCTCCATCCTCCCTTCTCTCTGTCTGGTTTTTGTTTTTGTTTTGTTTCACTGCTTTGATCTCATGCTATCCTACTATTATTTCTTCCATTCCCTGGCATCCTACAGTTTTCTTTTTCTTGTTTTTATTGCTTCCTGCCTCACACCGACTTCTCATGCATCTTCTCTCTCCTTTGTTCTTTTTTTTTCGTCTTTACTTCTCTCCTTTCATCGTTCATTTTTTCCCCCGGACCACCTCCTTCTTTTCTCCCTCCTCTCCGTGAGCTGACACCGCATAACGCTGCTCTTATTAATGAGGGTCCGTGTCCGGCTATGATTGCACCGACGGAATGACATCATGTCACACAATCTTTCCTTGGTATCACAGAGGGCAAGGGCAGGATGCCGTTGGACTCATCAATCACCGAGCAGACACACAGAGCAGTTTAATAATTTACTCTAACCAAACGGCTTTGTCGACACGTCCAAACTGTGCAGCAACTTCCGCAGCGCAACTGGAGCATTTGCACATTTGAATCTCCCAGATAGATCATCTGGGCATTTGTCACAATTCCAAAACACTGAGTCAACACAGTGTGGTCCAGTTCACACAGAGCAAGCACATTCAGCCGGTTTAAAAATGTATGTGACGTCCCATCTGTGCTGGCCTCTGCTCTTTATAACCTGCAAACACAGTCCTCTCCTCTCTTCTCTCCTCCTCTCCTGTCCTCAGTCATAAGTCACTTCAATGAAAACATAATCAGCAATGATTAATAACATTGGAGCTTTAATATCCTCTGGATCAATGTGGAAATCAATATGCAAAGACTGTGTACGTGTGCATCTGTGTGTGTGGTTCAAAACTAATTATTCAAGGAGAAATAATTCCACCCTTCTCTGACAGTAATAAATTTGACTTCACAGATTGCATCCATAAATACACACAATGTCGACGGCGCCGTAAATGTTTCTGTTTGACTCGGCCAGCTGCGTGTGTGTATTTGTGTGTGTTCATTTGTAGCGCCAGAAATTTATGCTGATGTGTGTGTGCGCGCCATGGTACAAACAAACCCAGTTATCATTGCTGTCAGATGAAAAGTTTTTAGATTGAGCGCCATGCGTTTACCCTTGTGGCGTTTCCAAGGGTTTTCTTCACAACCCAGGGCTGGTACATTTACTCATCACACATCAAACTCTCCTTACCGGAGGTCAAACTGAACAGTCATCAAAGCTGCTTGATTTAAGAGGTTTTCACATGACAGCAAACATATTGTGACATGATGTGCATGCAGCGTGTGGTCCTATTGTGTCAGATTTACGAGGTGTCAAGCAAGACGGCCCCTATACACTGCTGGCGTGTAATAACAGGCTGAGACGTAATCACCCACTAATAGTACTGCTGTTCCCCAATCACCTCAGCTCCAGCCTCTCTGCGTAATGGCCACGATTTACTCCTAAGCAAACACATACACACTCACATGGGGGGGGGGGTACGCACATAAACACATATTACTGTCTGGGGTTATTGCTATGTTGTTTGCTCGAGCAAGATCTCCCTCAACACCCCGCTCTTTACTGCCAACGTACAGAGCAGCAGAAAGAGTTTCTATGCTGCTACTTGTGAAGCACTCAGAGAAGCATACATTGGTACACCGATACATCTTTCCTCTCTTTTTTTTTTTTTTTTTTTTTTTTTTTTGACGAGTGCCATTTTCACAACAATTTCCTTGCTGTTACGTGAGACAAATTTACTGCTACAGCCAAGGCAGTCAAGACAACAGTTTTTTGGCGCTAATTGTCCAATTTTGTGGCAGGAAAAGAGAAGTGCGATGAATCTCTCTCAACACCACTGCCATGGCGCAATTTGAGAATCCCTGCAGATGTGCATAACACAAGCTTATAGCTCTCATGGCAACGAAAAGACATATATCTGGAAAACTGCAAAGACAAACAGCGAGAGAGAAGCACAGTGATGGAGTTAGGCAGCAGACAGACAAGAGAAAGAAAAGGGCTGTGGACAGACCACTCATTCAGAGTACTATTTTTATTAACAGTGCTGGTACCTATTACTGAGAAAAAGAAAAAAAAACATGTGGAGAGCACTGACACTAACAACTATTGTTAGTATTTTTTGAATTTACACTCATGACAAACTCCTGTACTAATGTTCTTCAGGCTACTGCTCAAACTGCAAAGAAAAATACTGGATGAAGATGAAACAAACACAGAATTCAGTGTGTGAGGCAAAAACTGGGTATAACATGGTGAGAAAGTTAGTAAAATAAAGAAAATAGCAACAGACAGAGAAAGGAAAGCAATACAGAGAGAGAGGTAGAGAGAGAGGGAGGAACTGAAGAAAAGCACAGAGCAGTATGGGCTAGGGTGAAGATGAAAAGGCAGACTGATGCACTCCAGGACACGGCAGCACTGGGACTAGACACCACTTGCAGAATTTCTATTCCCACATGAAAAATACACTCAGGCGTAAAAATGCAAATAACGAAACTGCTCCCTTTCATGTCTGGGTGTGGAGAGAGAGACAGAGGGAGAGAGAGAGGGTGGGAGAAGAAAAAACCCCACTATCATTCAATGAGATCCAAATCCCAAATGTTCCAGTGAAGCAACAAGCTGCGGTGAACCTGGAGAAAGAAAATTCAGAAAGCTCTGACATCCCTGGTTCTGTCCGGGGAGATGAGCAGAAGAGAAGCAAAAGGGCTCTTTCGTCATTGTGAAATGAAAATACATAACAAAGCCCTTCCTGTGTCCTTACGTGCCAGGGTCACACGGACCGCAAACTTGGTTCAGCTGACCTCTCAGCTCTTCTTGTGATGGCTGCATCATGTGACCACCTGCTGAGCTGACACTGACTCAAGTTGTACCTGCATGTTAGCGTCAATAACAGCCGCTTCTAATCCAATGAGCAGCCGCAGGGGGATCCTGGAGGACTGCTGCAAGCGCACATCAGCACTCAAACGCACACATGCAAAACATGCTCACGCTCGCACACAAACGCACGCAGTTCTTTCACATGCAGATCGGGCACTTATGAGCTGTCAGCGGTGATTAATGGCAAGGGATGGTGACCTGCTAACTCCCACGGTATGACTGGGCAGAGCGCGTTTCATAAATATGAACCCACACACACTCACAAATGCCTATACATGCATTGTTAGGCAATGCCCACACACAGTCCTACACAGATACACAGAAACACAGGAAATGGGTGTGTCTGGATTTTAAGGGTCATATGTTGGTTGTAGGACTGTCACCCCAACATCAATCTCTGCTGGTAATTGCAGTGGAGTTTTTAAAGTGCCCCATAAAAAGGAAGTGGGAAGTTCATGGCCTCTTATTTATTCATATCCAGTCCACCCATGTCTCCAGTCCGAGACTTCTACGCAATTTTTCCCCCTTTCCGTCTGGTCTTTCTCTTTAAAATATGTAAGCGCTTCAGTGCACATCCAGTCTTTAACATCTCTCTGCTCAGACAGTGCATTTTTATCTGTCTTTATATCTCACTTTGCAAAGCTAATGAGCTTTTGCCACAGCCAGGCTCACAACAAGTCAAATAGATGGAGTGAGAATTCTCCCTGACGGAGCTGATGGAGCAGATGGGCAATCGGCGGCTCAGCCTGGCAGCGACTTCACGCTGTAGGACCAGCAGGAGCTGGTCTAACTGGCATTAGAGCTGATAGATAGGGTTTGTGGCAGAGTTGTGAGGATTTGAGAGGCACTGCTAAAATTGATGGGCAAATTGACCAGATTTAGTCAGAATTTATAGACACCATTGGACATCTGGTCAGTCATTCCACAACTGTCCTTCTGCAAAGTCTGGCTCTGGAGCAACAGGAAGCTATTAGTTTGCACGATCTGTCTGTGCCTGATTTGACTCGATCATTTTCTGATAAATGGTCTTGAGATGATTTCAAGAGAGTTGTTTTTCCAGCTAGATTTGTGATTCTCTTTCTCTCTGTTGTAAAGGAAATGAAAGGAAGGCAATGGGGAAAATACACTTCACTACATAAAAGCACAAGGAAACGGGTGCTTGTTGCCTCTTTTCTACCAACAGTAAATCCAATGAACCATTCCAGCTTTCCCTTCACTGGTTCACAGTTATTAATGAATTCATGTACACCTATAATGCTGGAGAATACGCACACACAACCATAAATACAAAAATACACACGAACATGACCCTGTATGTCTGTGCATACACATAGAAAAGCAAATCACAAACAGCATATTAAAATGCCTCTGCATGCGTAGCTGCTCGCTTGGAGCGTTAATGAAAGCTCTATGAAGTAGCATAATGTGCTGCAAGGAGATTAGGCTATTTGATTTTTGTCTAGGGAATTTATATTTACCCCCAATCACTATATACTTTTTGATTAAACATGGAAAAGTGGGTCTCATTTAAAAAGCGCAGATTAAAGTTTATGATGCACAGCTTTTGTCTTCCGGGCCTGTTGTGTGCGTGTCTGTGGGGTGTGTACGTGTGCGCGCACTCTGACAGTTAATAGCCTTATATGCAGTAATCATTCTCCCACTTGCTCAGACTTGGAAATTCAGAGTATACAACCCCAGATAATTTGGAGAGCAGGCCCATTAAAGGCTCATATTTCATGTGGTAATTCTTAAAACCTGTCATAAACCTACTGGAGCATTAACATGTGTTATTAAAAGTCTGTGAATGTATGGGAATCTGTCAGAAGCCAGAATAATGCCTTTGTCAACATGTTTCAGGGAAAGGCCACACAATGGCAACATAAATGATACATCACAACAGTACTGACAGCCCGAGTGGGGACCCCCATGCGCTTTGTGCAGCTGAATGATCCCATGCTATGTGTGTGCTATGAGTGTTTGTGTGTGCCCGTTGTGTTGCATTCACCCTTTCTTCCCAACACCATCTTCGGCTGGTTGGTCGGACCCACTTGAAGGGTCTAACGGCGCATGATAACCTGACTCTGATCTGCCATTGGCTGAAACGGGCGTCCATTTCAGCATCTGTCAGTCACACTGCCATGGAGACAGGTTGGCAGCGTTGCGGCGATGGCAGGGGTCCGGCAAAACGTTGCCAGGAGGAAGCTGTGTGTTAATATGGGTGGCGAAAGATGCCAGTGGCCGGGGGAAAAGGGGGTTAAGGAGTCTGTGGGAAAAAGTGAGGGGGAAAAGCATTTTACGGACACCTGGACGTTTGCTGAGCAGAAGATGTGTGTTGGTGAACATGCACGAGTGCCTACGAGAGACTTCCTGTGCATGTGCTTACATCATTCTGATTTTCCATGTGTTCACTGTACATTCAGATGAATGTTAAATGTGCGTATTTTTTTGCCCTTTCTCTATGAACCTGAGTAATTTTTGCCCATATGCAGACATTCACAGAACAATTTCTCTTTCATTTAGGCTTCCATTGTATCTCACAGCATCCATCATCCATCATCCATAAAGTCCTGAAGGCAAGGCCACACACACACACACACCAGCACACACAAAAGCGCACATTGTAGGAGCTGCCACTTTGGCTCTAACCAGCTGAAAGAGAGAAGGTACTGTAATTTAATAACTGCTTATGGTACTGCATCATGCCCCATACATGTTGTGTCTATCAAAGCCAATAAGTGAACCTTGAAAGTGCGGAGAAAATAATAGTAATTGCTTGAGGCTGCGTAGTGCTTGCCTTCAATGATCAAGAGCGAGAAGCCATCCGAGCACGAATGATAAATGGAATACAGGAACACGAGGGGAGCATAATATACCCCCTGAACTAATGTGTCATAATTATAATGAATGTTGTTCTGAATCAAACAAGTGTTGTGTGTTTTTGGAGCTCCACCCTGTATGAAAAATGAGACTTCTGTTACTTTGTGCAACCCTCCAATCCATCTCAAAGGCACACTCACACACTCGCCAACAAACACATGGTGTACCCGAACGCACAATGCATGCAGACGAAGCCCGACAAGAAACAAGATCCGTCAGATTGAGCGTGCCTGATATGTTGGTAAAATTTCCTCTTCCTTCCTTTCTTTTCCAAGTCAAGTTTGACTAAACAAGGGGTTTGTTTGCTCGTTGGGCACGTCATATTTCATTTACTGTTAGACTTGTTATTTTGTGATGTAACCATGGTCTCACAACTTAGGCATTAATTTGGTGAGCACAGTGTTATTGTTACTGACAGGAAGGATGGACAACATTATGAAAGGGAGACACAAGATTTTTTAAATTTCCCTTTCCCTTTCTCATCATGTTTTTAAGAGTCAAACTGAGAACAGAGGCCTGTTTAAAACTGGGTTCAGTCCTAGGCTCGCGATATGTGCGTGTGTGTGTGTGTGTTATATAAGCCATCAGGGTAAAGTGTTGCTGAAAGACCTAACTGGAGCAGCCAAGTCTGCTGAGTGTCTGTGGTGTGAGGCCCATGGTGTGAGGCCCGTGGAGCGGCACCCAGTGGAGGACAGCCAGCTCCGTGCCCCGGGAGAAGCTCACAACACTGGGTGGCAAAGTCACTAAACTCACCTTCCCCCAACCCTCTTGTCCTTGAGCACCCATTTGCTTCCTCCACCGCTCCATCCATACATCAGTGAAGCCCATGAGCGGCTGTCTTCTGTGGGTGTGTGTCATTGTAGCTTGGCAGGCGCACACCACAGCTTTACCGGCAGGCGCCAGGGCTAATTTGATTTTTAATTCAACACGACTCCTCGGCTAATAGTTTGAGCTGGGGATTAATTAATCTGATTTGACTTGTGCTAATTTCTTGCACCCACATCCCTGCTCCCCACCCGCCAATGAAGCAAACAAACAAACTGGTGAGGCCGCGGACTCGCAGGCTCTGTCACACACACACACACATGCTGAGTATGAGCGACAGAGACCTGGGGCGACAGGTGAGGAGCCAGTGGAAGCCTTGGGAAAGGAATGGCATGGGGTCTGTGCTGCATTTGTGTATATGTAAATGTGCATTACCGAGGAGGCTGGAGCTGAGCCCGGTCTGACAGAGGAGTGCTGGGAGGCAGCGAACTAATCACGGCAACAGCCTGGCTCTCGTAAGGAGGGCGAAATGTGGAGAAGGTCACCAACTATTTTCGCTGCCAAAATATGGGTCAGATTGGATCTGGGTGAGTTGCTCACAGATGACATATAATGGAATAAAAAATAAAATAGAATAGAATCGGGCCAGGCGATGGAGCATTCCTATTCTTCTCTGAGGCTTTTAGAGGGTGGAGGCCAGATCCAGTAAGGGCCCTACAGAGAGAAACCTCCTCATCACAGAGAGAGCACTTCCACTGTTTCTAATACTCTCTGTGAGGGAACTTTAAAAGTGAATAGACGTCAGAGTGCAGCCTGGATGGCATGCACCTTGTGGAGAAGACTTTGTAAAAATCACTCTCTCTCTAAGTTTGCACACCAAACCCACAGATGCCCACACACACACTCGCAAGGTGCATGTGGAGGTATAGGAGGTATAAGGAGTTTTAGAACACAACACCACAAAGATAAATTTCAAAGTCAGCTTGCCTCTGTGTTGAAATGATGCAAACCCACTGGTGTTCACAGAAATGTGTCAAACCGAGCAGTCTTTGAGTCAAAGCTCTCTCTGTCTTTATTCTATCTTTATTTCGCTCTCCTCTCTCATTCTTTCTGGCATGTAACCAACCTCTCTGCACGGAAGAAAATAACATTGCTCTGCTCAAGAGAAACCACACATGGGAGAAACAGCCTACGCCTGCTGCTCTCTCCTGCAGGATAACAAAATAAATAAATAGATAAATAATAAAACTGCCCAACAGCTCACACACCACCACTTTGAAATCTCTATCACACTCAGCCCAGCTCCTGCTTCCCCCATTTCTGCTCTCTGTGTCACCCTGGACCTTTTTTTTAACCATACATTTGGATGCAAAAAACAGAGAAGAAAGGAAAAAGCACTCAAATGCTCAGCATGTGCATATACTGTACATATTTGTGCGCTCTCACGAAAAGCAGAAACAGAAACACACACAAATGTGCACACTTTCACTCACAGACGCATGTAAATGCACACATGCATGAACATAGACGGGCATTCTGAACACATACAAATGTAAGCTCACCTAGGGAAGCTGTGGGAGTTCAGGGAAGGGACTATGTTTTCCGAGAGAGTTAGTATACACTAAGTGAACCAGTAAATTCCCAGCAGCGGTGCCCCAGCAGGTCTACTGTACCACCGCACCTGAGACGCAAGACCTACACTGTTGGGACGTATGGTCAACACTAATGCACTAGTCCAGAGCCTGCCGTGGATCTACCATGAATTATTAATGGATTATGTTGTATTCTGTTTGAATTGTTGGAAGGTGGGTTTGCTTTTTTGCTTCTAAGGAGGCTTTGCACATGGAAAAGAAGCTGCATCACTTGTGATGCGCATAAGCCCAAGCATTCCTTTGGACTCTGAGTGTACCCAAATGCTTAGCCACCTGTTAGCATCCACCAGGGAGTGGGAGAGCGGCGGGGGAGGCCGTGTCGGGCAACGGGAGGGACAGAACAGGGGCCCAGTACGGGCAGGGGTCGTGGAGGGGGGCGAGAGGGCTGGCGAAGTCCTGTGCCATCGAAGCAGAGAGATTTACAGCAAGCCGACCCAGCTGATCTGGAGTCCGATCTAACACTGTGCCGCAGAGAACACAAATCACCGCCCATACATAACCCTGCCCCTGACAACTCATTTCATCTTCCGCACTAATGAATTCATCATCGGGAGGGATCTGCCTCTGGGTGCCACGGCCCTGAGCAGAAAAGGAGTAATGGCTTAGATAAGTCATCATCGTCATTATTAACATCATCACCGCCACCGCCACCGCCGCCGCCAGCACCACCTTGCCTCCATACAGCCAAATAGTTCAGGAGCAACAGTTTGGGGACAGTGCCATGTCCTTCACAGTTTTGCAGTGGGGAAACTTATGCAGCGTTCAAGGTTATTGTCGGAACAAATGTGTCGCAGATGTGCATCTCAAGTGTGAGAATCAGCACGAGTGTGCGTATGTCAATGGAATTTGAATATGTTGTGGTATGAGTCGTGGATAAGTCGGTGAGTGTGAGAGCTCTTATGGTAGCAAGCGTGTGTGTGTGTGTGTGTGCGCGTGCATGAAGGAGTCTAAGCGGCGCAGTCAGGGAGCTGTCAGTTGAGAGCCAGGGAGCAGGCTGATCACAGGGCTGCAGTGTGTTTGAAGTCTCCTAGGGACTGACAGCTCCTCTCCCCATGGGAACCTCTTCCCTTGCCCCTTCTCTCCTCCCCGCACCACCCTTTCTCCATATCATTCCTCTTTATGCTCCATCTCTCCCTACACCGTACCTCCTTCTCGGTTTTTCTTCATCCCATCGATGGGGGGGTATGCGGAAGCACACTTTTGCTCTCCTGGGACTGTTAGCGCTGCGTTTGAGAAAACACAGAGGTTCCAAAATAAGTCTTTGTTCAGTAGGAAGGAGTGTCTCTGTAAATACTGGCACGATGAGCTGCCATCTCTCATAGTTTGACATTCTGGATGACATTCAATCTGCCTTGGTGGCAAGAGGGCGCAGATAGCTGACCTTCAGACTTGAGATGGATGAGTGTGTGGATGTCTGGTTTTGAATGTATAATTGTGCATAATGGGAATGAAAGACCATTCATTGTTGTGTATTTCTACATATTTCCTTTCCGGCATGAGTCCTGTTAAGCGTGCGGAGGGCATGATTACACTTTTGGCCCCTCCTCCACAGGTCAAGGTGCAGCAGGGTTTCATCTCCAATCGGGCCGCACGTTAGCACGAGCCCATCCGTCATGGGGACGGAGTGTCGGCTGGATGTCCCCGTCACTAAGCTGTCCGTTTTGTCAGACAGCCAGATCCATCATATTGAGATGGGGAATGATCTTTGCTAGCGGAAGCCAACCACCCGGCAAATACATACAAATATGCAAATTAACGACAAAATAAACATCACCCAGCAAACGAGCCATCCATCAATGACCAGTTTCTCAGCAGCTCAGCATTGGCACGGCAACAGCAATCAGGCCCTCCGTCAGAGGGAGTGATGGAATGCCATCCTCTCATCTTCTTCCTCTCTTTCCCCCTCCTTATATCATTCACATACTGGCTTCCTATCATTGGTCCCCATTTGCCATTTCTCATGCGCACTTTCTTCAATTTCCTCCTCCCACTCTCCACTCACACTTATTCCCTTAATCTCAAACACTTTGTCAGCCCTGTGTTGGCATTTTTGCCCATCTATTTTCCTCTACTGTCTTTTTTCAAAGCTCTCTCCTCCTCTCAAGTGCCTTTTGTTCATCATCATAATTACAACTTAGCTCAAGACATTTAGAGTGAACACATTTTCTGTTTTGAACAGATAATGTTGCGATGGGAAACATTATGCCATTAGGGGAGCAGCACAAATCAAGCCACATGTGACATGTTTCTTTCCATCCTCACTCTGGCCTCCTGTACACCACCTCATCACTGCTGTGTGACGTACAACAGTAAACCATTCTTATTTTGTACCCGAAATAAATAAATCCAAATTCTAATAGCGTATCTAAGTCCTTGTTCTCATCATGAAATCTTTGCAGATGGCAGTTTGAACATGGTGTGAGTTCCTCTTGGAGAGCCAAGAGGCGGGGCTGGAAAGAAAGAGCTCTTAATGGAATAAAAGTCAAAGGAGGGAAAAACTTGAAGCAGTTGGAATTCTCCAGCAGCTGAGTCAGTCCAGACTCATGTTGCTTTTCTGGCACTGCGTGTAGACATCCCTTCCGCACAAGTTACACACAGACACACACACACAAACGGGGAGTTTATAAGTTTAACTGTAAAACAAGCTGAAAAGGTCTCCAATGAGTAATTAGGTTGTCAAACTCTACTACACAATGGAGTGAGATGAATCACTTTAAGCACTCTTCCTCGTCCATAAACCGTATGTTGTGGCGACGTGATGCCCGAAAAGAAACGTTGGCACCTTGAAACCGAATCTTTGCCGCCGCTGTGCCTCAGCCAGGCTGGTTTATCAGGCCCCTTATGGGACTATTTATAAAAACCACAGTCAATTTACACCTCTGCATTCTCCCCCCTTCAAGTGGACATGGCTCCCAAACATAACATTGTTTTTAGCTCCAGTCTGTCTGATTCTTCACCAGTCACAGCAAAGCAATTACTGTATCATAAAGGTCTGTGGTTTGCCGCCCGGTGGCAAGTGGGGGGATCTCCTGCCTTTAGGCGGCGGAGGAATGAGCCTTGGGCAAGCGGAGCAGCGGCTCGGCCCAGGAGCCAAAAATACGGCATTCCTCAGACAAGCCTGATTGCCTTCCCAATTGCTCCATCGCACTTCGGCTAATTTGACAATGAGTGGGTGTTGAGTTCTGACGATGCGGTAAAAACGTCAGTCCCTCAGAGCTTTGCATTTTTATTACAAATGTGTTGTTATTCAGAGGGAGGGGAAGCCAGTAAAAGGCTCACTTGTCTGTCTCCTCATCATGAGTTCGTGTGAGGGTGTCTACGTATATTCACCGAGAAAAACAGGAAAGACAGAGAAAGAAGAGGACCTGTGATAGAGCATGTGTATCAGATCAGAATCAGAATCACATTTATTGCCAAGTACTTTTTCACATAGAAGGAATTTGACTTGGCAGATTGGTGCATGCATGGAAACAAATATAAACAGAAAAATATAAAGATATGAAGAAGATGAAAAAAATACACATAAAAAACACACTACTGCCAAAGGCTTGCATATAAAAATACAGTTATTTACTCTTCAAATATAGCAAGAATTAAATATATAAGACACATGAGACTTTTTGCATGCAGCGTGGTCCTGCACACTGCTTTTATGAATTTTCCGTAGAAAGCGGTGAAGGGTGACACGGAAGGCCGAGGGGAATTCTCTCTACAGAGGCCGGCGTGCAGTCATCCTGTCTGCTCGCTGCCACTGCTCTGACCACACCAGTCACTAGACATCCCCACGCAAACTGTACAAACACTAACCTCTCTGTCTCCAAAGCCCGCTGCCTTTATCTCTTTCATTTGTCTCTGTCTCAAACCATTCACATTCCCTACATGTCCATTTGTCTCTTTCTCAGCCTCTCTTTCTCCAACATCAGCCCAGCATAAAGGGAAGCTCTACCAACTTAACAGTCTTCCCATTCCTCTTGGTTAACACTGGACCTTTGCATCATCTGGTGTCGGCATGGTGAGTTTTCCTTCTCCCCGTGCTGGAGTTCATGTTGGTTCCCGCACTGATACATCTGTCATCCACATGTTCACCCAGCCAGCCGCTGCTCCAACAGCTGGACACAGCTGGAGTGAGTGTGTGTGCTCTTGGGTGAGAGTGGCTTTCTTTGCTGAATTCTAATGTTGCTACACATGTGTATGTGCGTCCCCTAGAAGCCTCCGTCGAGGGGGATCGGAGCCACACCCTGCCTTAGATGCTCTTAGATTCTCAACACTAAACGCCGGGCTAATTAAACTCCCTGGCGGAGTTGCATGACCCTCTTGCCCTCAGAAATCCTTTAATATTTGTCAAAACCAACAATGGACATCAAGCGGCATCTCATTCCTTTATTGTTCCACTGCGTTATCTTCAAAGCGCTTTGCTCAAACACACGTGTTATGCACAGCGATGTCAGTGCGTTTCCATGAGCTCAATGGTGAAGCTCTCCCTTGTTGGGAGCATCCCTCTTCAATTCATTTTTTTTAAATACCAGCCACATAGTAATTGTGCACACACCTTTCGCGCAGTTCCACTTTGGACTCCAAGAGTGAAAACCTCTGCCAAGGCCGACCATTCCCCCAAAACCAGAAGAGAATCAGGATCAATTTCTGGTCCAGCCGAGCCGAGAGCTGAACCAGAAACCTGCTGCTCAGGAGCTTAAGCTCACGTGATAAGTCACTCCCAAAAGTTAGACCAAGAGCAATCATCCTTCTGTTCCACCTCTATGACAGCACTGATTCTGTGATGCGGTCTCATACAGTAGGTCCATGGGCCTCGGGACTTCATGGACAGACTGGGCTAGGATACATGAGAGTCAGAGCAGAGAAGCAAAGTGTGGAGCGCTCCAGACAAATGGAGCGACTGCGCTGCGAGACCCGGGCAGCATCGCGGCTCAGCCGATTACACATACTGTAAGGGAAGGCTTCGCAGGCACACACACCACACAGAAACCCACAGCTCCGTAAGCCGCTGCCTATCAGTCTGTGCAGCCCTTCCCTTAAAACTTTTTAAATTAATGAGCGTGAAGCAAAGGTGACGCAATCCTTGCTTGGATGCCTCCCCAGTAAACAGTGCTGCCAAGAGTGAAGAGCTGCCCTGGCTGGGGTGAAGTCAGCGCCTGAAGAACAGTGGAGTTAGTCAGGATAAGTGAGCCCGCTGGGCAGCAGTTCTGGGCCAGTAGCCCTGTTCTCTGAGGAGTTCTTTATGGTTGCTCCACCGCCTCTAGAGAACCCCCACCCCTTCACACGGGGGTCCATCCCCACACACTTCACCCGAGTCTTAAAATCCTCACTGTGTGTCGCAATCAACTTTAACTCAGTTGCCTCTGCTGCGTTATTAGACTGCATTTGTCAATGCACAACAGTTTTAAGACTAAATTCATCAAATTTATCAATGCATATTTTATGTTTCGCAGTATATGGAATACAGGATGTATGCAGACAGTGTGAGGACAAAATGCAGAGGAAATGTAAAACGTTAAGAAAATTGGGATTGACAACTACAATATTAATATATCACAAAGGCTCTACAGTTTCTTACACCAAACCCACAGTAAAATGAAAAAGTACCCTCATTTCCTAAATTACTTTCCAAAAATCTTTATCCATGAAATGCCTTTCACTCTTGTAATGATAGGAACATATGTTTTAGGTAAATGAAATGGCTCTGCTTCATTGGACCACACAACCTCTCCTGCAATTCAATATTTGACCTGCTGAGCAATAATATGCTCTTCTTTGTTATTTGAGGTTTGGTATTGTCTCTCCGAGGCCTCACATTTACTTTCTGCTTTGCAACTCCAATGTCCGCTCCTCATCTCACATCCAGTTCTCTGTTTCTTTTCCCTCAAACATCAGTGGAAACCCATCTGGCCGAACCCACGGCCACATCATCCCCACTCCTCATCCATCACGGCCTGTCACAACAGGAGTGGGGAAGTGGTCTTATGCTCATTCTGGGAACGGATGTGGATCACTGAGCTGAGGTTGCGCTCGCTGCGATACCCCATAGTCCCAGCACTGAGATGCTGTTTGGAGTGTCCCAGGGTTTGTTTGTGCTCAAAGGCGAAGCTAAGTTGAGCATTTAATGAGGAGCTTGTTTTGGCACGGGCAGCAAGGTTGAGGAAGCCACTCTAAACACCCCTACAGTGGTATCTCGTGACGACTTACCGAAGCCAAAAGCAGCTGGAGCGGGGATGGGAGCCGACTGGACTGGTGTGGAGGTGTAGAGGCCAGTCACCAGCAGGCCATCGAAGGAGACACTGGTAGAGATGGTTACTGCAGAGGGAAGAAAGGAAGACATTTAACATTGGTGTTACGCTCAAGCTGTGAGTTACTGCAATTCCAAATCCTGGTGACCAAAGCAGGAGGACCAAAGTGGTCACCCAAGCAAAACAGAAATTGTTTCATAAAGGTAACTGATGAGCATTTATTGATAACTCTCAACAGGACTGGGACATAAATTCATTTGTCACTCATTCAGTGTCAGAGATTGCAAATTACGCTCACACTTTGTTCGCAGGCTGTGAAGACAATTAGTCTACACACACAACTGCATAAACACAGATACCTAACATCCTGAACTAATGAGCACAGAGCTCAGGTGTTAACTGGGAAGCCAATGACACCAAACGCCCTGCAGGAGGAGAGGAGAGTGTGCAGATGTGCTGGCAGGTGCTGAAGCAAAAGCAACCATGTCTCACACAGACACAGACACACACAAACACACAATTAAAGGACCCCTAAATGGGGGCCTGAGTCACGTTCAAAGGAGCTGAACTAATGTAAGTGTGAAAAATAAATATTTATTTGGAATACTGAGTCTAGCTAGAAAAGCAATTACAAAGAAATGGCTCAAGCCAGACATCACATCTATAGATGAATGGTATGATATTATTTATGATGTGTATTAATGGAAAAAATCACTTTTTCAATGAGGCTCCAGCAATCTAAATTCAATGACATCTGAAGCAATGGAAAATGTACATTTCCCTGAAACGCCCTTCTTTTGTTTAAGCTTCTTTTCTATATCAAGTTTTACTTGATTGGTTAATTACATTGCTGTAATATTGTGACAGAAAACACCCCATGTTCATGTTGTATTACTTTATAAAAATGCTTTGTAAAAGGATAAACAATAATTTAAAAAAAAATCAAAGTAGCTGAAGAAAAACAAAAACACGGTGATACCATCATTTTGCAGTCACCAGCTCCAGAATGTGATGAAACTCATCCTGAACAAATCATTGCGCTTTAATAAAGGCCCGTGCCTATCGACAACCGTATTATCGGAGAGTGATGAGCTAATTGGCTGTAACCCTGATAGCCCTGCTAAGTCTCTATTCATCACGGGTCACCACAAACAGCAGGCGAACAGAAGACCGCCGGTCGACAATCCGGCCGTACAGATCTACAGCTGAGTGTATCCAGCAGCAAGTTAACTATTGATCCACCCAGTAAACAAAGACCCTGAGTGACGGGACCACAGAGCCAGCTACATCACTGGAGGCAAAGAGCTCAGCCACTGGACTCCTTCCAACCAGACAGATCTGAGCACGAGGGAACAGTCTGTGGCTCAAAGGAGAACACACTCAAAAAAAATACAACAACACACTTTTACCCACTGAGGAATAAAATCCTTTGCAGTTGGGAAAGATGGAGGCATTGTTATTTCCTGACCCTGGAATCCCCCTTGCTTTCGGGGGAAAGCTGAATGGGGGGGAAAGCGGAGGCGTTGGGTGTGTTTTTAGTAACAATAGCAACATGTCAGCTTGGTCTTGGAGCGTTCATTCTTCTGGGCTTGGTGTGTTTTGATGTGGGAATCTGAGCAGAGCAGACTCCTGTGTGGCCCAGTCTCCATGCCTGTCTGTCTGCCTGTCCGTCCGTCTGGGTGACTCCATTAACACGTCCCCACACAAGGCGCCCATGCATTTCTGAAACTCTGTGTTCTGCGTATGTGTGTGTTGGATGTGCTACACCCAGTCTTAAGAGCCCAGTGCTGCCGAGCTCGCCTCCATATCAAAGCCTCAATAATTCATCCCACAACTCCCTTTATTATAGCCAGACATCTTCTCCTCTCTTCTGCTGTCACAGGTTTTTTATGCAAAAATCCAGTTATAGCACTAATCCTATATTTCACATGCTCTCTGCTTCACTTGAGTAAACAAAAGTAATTTACATGCCTGCATTTCTTTACCATTCACATGATAATAAAGCTATTTAGGCCATGTTTTTCTTTCTGTTATCCACTGAAAACCACTTCAAAACACAAGCTGGAACATGGTAACAGTGTAAACAGCATAGAAATATATCAACTACAGCATGTTTGGCTTCTACTGTATATCTGAACTCAAAAGAGCCACAACATTAGTCAAAGAATAGTTTGCT
Organism: Psettodes erumei; assembly: GCA_016785225.1. Classification (NCBI taxonomy): domain Eukaryota; kingdom Metazoa; phylum Chordata; class Actinopteri; order Pleuronectiformes; family Psettodidae; genus Psettodes; species Psettodes erumei. Next base: position 5,893,967 of record JAFBJZ010000831.1, read on the forward strand.
CTCTCCGCTTGATAACTTCATCTTAACTGACAGACAATGAAAGTTACTTCTTTATTTTAACAAGTGAAGAGCAGCTGCTGGCCCATTCATGATATTCTACAGCTGAAATATACTTGATCACATTATCAATTGAGCATTGCATACAAAGTCTCAGTTATTTGCATTTCTCTTTTGTATGAATGTGTGAGCAACAAGTAATTATTTTCTATTCTCTTCAGCTTGTCAGCCGCGAAAGCTGCCAAATTCTATCAGCGCACACGGTGTGCACAAGAAGCCGTATTGTGAGAAAGAGATATTTTGCTTGGCAACAGACACATTATCATATTCAATCCATGTTGCGCAGTGCCCCTCTTGCACCACAATATCCAGAGAGCGCAGGGAAAAGGCCCTCTCATTCAAACAAGCAATTATCATGTCCACATTGTGCGTAGATATATGTGTTCCTCCTTTGTGCTATTTCTTGCTCAACAGAATACATTACCTACTCAACAAACCCATTCCGGAGAGTGTTGGTGAGACACGTTATCAGTGTTTACAGTGTGTTGTATTGATCCAAGGCCGTGCCATGATGCAGTATTTAATGGAGTAATGGGTTTAATGCACTAAGTTGGACCAGGCTTCACCATCCTGGGTACACACAATACGCTCATTTCTGCATTTCCACTGACCTGCATCACCAAGGTTACACACTCCATTACTCTCCACACACTTGCATACGGGCTACACACAGATGCACACACAAAAGACTTTTTTTTCTGCCTTCACACCATGCTATTTCACTCTTTATCCACCTTTCTCCTCGTCTCTCCTGCTCAGCCTTACTCCGATTTGAGAAATCATGGTTATAAAAAAAAAGCTCTCTCCTGCACTTTCCCCAACCTCTCCGTTCTCATGCATTTTCTGCTTCCTTGCAGCAGCGTACCTTGACTCTGTTTGATGTGGAGGTTGGTTGTGTGTGTGTGTGTGTGTGTATGGAGGGGTAGGGTGGCAAAGCTGGGGGCACAAGGTCACAATCTAAAAAAAAATAATGAAAAAAAATACAAGAACGGGGCGAAGGAGGAAGGAGAGGCAGGGAGTAGTGGAGTGGTCCGTGGAGAGCAGAGATACCTGATCAATACAAATGCAAGATCTAAATTATTTAGACAGGCCTCTAACAACCCCTCTCTCACCCACATCAGACGGATGAGCCAATCAGATGAGATGAGATCAGATCAGATCCAATCACCTGTGGGGCTACTTCACACAAACACACTCACCAACTCTCTCTCTCTCTCTCTCTCTCACTTAAACACACACACACACACACAGACACACACACACAGATCTAAAGGAAGAGGCTGGCAGCCTTTGATGGTAGCCTTTAACATTCTTGTCCATACCTCATTTCTGAGTACTGTTCACATGGCCGAGGGGGAATGAGGCGGGAATGGGGCTGAACTTTATTACAGGCGCTCTCATCAAACACATTAGCGGGTTCTGTGTGCGTGCGTGCACATAAACCTGCACTTGTGAGCGATTTGTTCGTGTGTAAACAAAGTGAGTATTAGACCAGCACAGTTCATGCAAACACCTGGGCTTAATTTTAACACTTAACGGAGACTGATAGCTTCACTATGGAACATTTAAAGTGATAAGAGATTGATTACACAGATTGATAAGATTACACTTTTTACACCAAAAGCGACACTCTCTCAGTCAGCCTCTTCAATGATGATTATTCTAGGTATGATGCAGGATACCAGGTTTATGAATCATGTAACACACGTACATGCACAAACACACACAAATTTAGTTCTGGGGAAATATATGATGGTATGTATTGATTGATTGATTGCCAGCTTAAGGGGCAATGAGACAAAGTCTCCACATTTATCCGAATAGAGTCAATCCATCGGCACAGCAGGGAAGCTAAAGTGGGCGTCTCCAGTAGAACAATGCACAGTTCTCCAGTAAAAAAAACTCTAACCAACTTTTGCTGCAACGCAATGCAATATCATCCAGCAAGGCTGATCAAAGACGTCAGCCTACGTACATTCCTGGAGGATTACGTGAACACTGTATTTCTGTTTCTCGCTTTGCAATCACCGCAACAACATCTAAAACAGTTGCCAACTTGATAACTTTCCAGAGTTGTCAATGGAATGTTTTTCTGTCTAATACACCTTCGAGCTAATTGATGTATTACTCAAACTGGACCTGCTGCAAGTGCACCTAAACTCAAGCCTTGAAAAAAACAGTCATTACACTGTATGCAGAGCACTCACACCCACATGCACACGCTCATACTTTATACTTGAGCACACCGCAGAGCACATCCCTTGGCCCTAAGCCAGCATGTAATATTAATGATGCGATGTGGTATGCCTCATTACAGACACACACAACCCTACAATCCTACTCAACTATTGATGGGCCGGGGGCTTTCTTCACTTCTCTGGATCCACCAGGAGTAATGTTCAGGCACAAAGTGCGAGAGCACCGCACAGTGCAACCAAACACGCATTCACAAATACAACACTGGCTGTGCTGACAAGTCTCTCAGAGCTCAAGCACACGTGCACACACACACACACACACACACACACACACAGAACACACACAGTAGGGACTAATCAGTAGCGGAAAGTGAATCTTGTGTGGCAATCTATTCCGCAAAAATAAGACCCCAAATAATTGCCAGGAAATTAGTAAGCCTATTTTCCATCTCAGTGTATTCATGTGCAGAAGATTATGTTCCTTGTTTTGTCTCACCAACTCTCCGTTTGCATTTGTGTAGTTAATATTTCAGCGTGGTTTTCCCCTGACTTCTTCTGACCACCTGGCAATCAAGAACAACAGGATTGCATTAGCTCCTGGTGTCACCTGAGTGCATCATGGATGCTGTAAAAGCATCCTCGACACGGAACAAACAATGCACTGGAAGAAGACAGTGAAGATGTTTAAAATTTTATATGAAGCTAGAGTCTGTTTTAAACTAGTCCCAAAGAAGTGTCCTGTTGCCTTGAGAAATTAATGCTTCTGTGGGCAGACAGAGAATCTGTGTTTCTTTGGGGGTGTTCTCTTTCAAACTGAGAGGGAGCAATCATGATTGATAGATGGTTTTAGCCAAAAAAGAGCCAAGTCTTAGACCAAATTCGACCAAACTAATGTGAATGGCTCACTATGCTGGGTCCGTAATCATGGGACCTGAACAATAAGGCCCAGTGGCATCCTAAAAGCAACAGTAATGTCTCCGTATGGTGTAGCAAAGCATGGTCCGCACTGCGGTTGGCAGCGCTCGGTAGCATGAGCTCATTCCTAGAAAACAGCATGGCGAGGGATCAGGCTGGAGCTGGACGGGAAGTCTGCAAGCTCCGAGAGAAGGCCTGATTTACGTCGCCGCTTAGTCCGCTCGCACAGAAGTCCCCGTGCGGTTGGCATGGCCTGAACAGCTCCTTTCTGCTTTCTGTGTACCAGCACACCCACCAGTCTTCACCACACCCACATTCATAACCTTTACTTTAATCATGCGAGTCTCAGAAAAAAATCATTTAGAAAATACCAAAGACTGGAAAGACATGACTACACTGGGAAGTTTGATTTGGTAGCACTCAGTTAAACCACAGACAGAACATATCTGTAATGTGCAACAATTACAGAATAAGTAATAAAAGGTATGACAAAAATAATTTGTGCAAGACAAGAAATAAGAGGTACTGTACGGGATGGTATTATGAATGAAACCCCTCTTTTTCCAAGTGACCCAGGAGGACGCCCTTTTTGTTTCCAAATGGATGGAGGTTTTCCTGGCAACAGTCTGGATAAAGATAACTGACCATCTGACCCACATCCCACTGGCAGACACACACGTGCCCCAGAGAGGACCAGGAAATGGAGGCCAGACCACAGGGAAGCTATGGTTCCATCTGTTTCTGTGGTCATGCCTACGCCGGGGTGCCACTTCACTCTGAGCTTCCTGAAATGGTTCAAACTGTCAGTCACCTGAGCATGACACCGCGAAGGATAGGTCGCCATTTCCTCTGAATGAGCAGTCCTTTTGGAATGACCACGACTTCTGCGTTTTCGCGGAAAATCTGAACCACATACGTATGAATGTTTCTCTCCAGTGTCAGAAGATGGTGTGGGAAGTGTGTTTCTGCACATATATGTGTCATGCAGTGCTCCAGTCAGGTCTTAGAGGCATCATTCCATTGCGTAACCCTCTGGCACCCTCCTGGCCTGCTGGCACTGCCATCTGCTGCTGTGAAGCACTAGATCACAGACAAACCCTCAGCCACTGAGCTTCTACAGGTCTGTCAAACTAAAACACCTCCAACGTGTTTTTCAAATGGCTATATCAAGCTACAATCAAGACCAGTTTATATGCCCTTCCACGAGCACTATTCAGAGATGTAACATGCGGCCTTTTCTTGTTCATGGTCCGATTTGCGTCAGCGAGGTTCTACTCTGTTTACCAAGGAGGGGAGCTGAAGCCTCAGTGTCTGCCTGACTTGGCTTCACCCCTGCAACAGCCGTGGAGGGGAAAAAAAGAAAAATGGGAGTGAAGAGGCAGTTCTGTCACAAGCGTCCTGTTCCTCACACATAATCTGCCTCACGATCACACCTCATTGTGCTGCTTTCCTACGATTGCAATGTATGTGCGTCTGTTTACATTTATACAGGCCCATGTCAGATTCCCGAACACGAGCAAACAGATGTGTATAAATTATTCTACAAAAGCAGAAGCCTCAGTTTATATCTTCCTGAGTTTCCTAAGTCTCTGGAGTCAAGAGTACGAGAAGTGAAGTGACATCTTTTTTTGGTTGTTAAGATTTTATGGGTAGAGTCTTTTACATAAAATCTGCATTGCATGAGAACATTATTTGGACTTTGTATTCTTGAGTCTTGGAAGATTCTTGATAGAGGGGGACATGCTAAAAAAAAGCAACTTAGGTGTTAAGAGAAAGACAGCTTGAGACCTGAAGCTGCAACCGACAGCAACCTGAATAATTATTTTGTGAAAGCATCTTATATGAATTTGATTGAAAACTGTTTTCAGCATTCAGAGACAATCATTCAGCTTAAGATACATAATTGATGGTTACTATTAAGGGTTATATTTTAATAGGGTTACGGAACACCATGATTCTTTCCCTCTGTCGCTTGCTGACTGCCAGGACTGGAGTGGGAGCTGTCCTTATGATCAACACCATGTGTTCTGCAGACGAAGAAAACGCTTCAGCCATCCAGCCCTGACAAGCTTAGCTTTCCATCACTTATCAAGACCACGCTGAACATGCAAACGCCAAGGTGTTTCACACAACAATCATGAAGCAGAAGATATTAAATATTTTATTGTCAACTTGCACAGGTTATGGAGAAAAGTAGCCACAGTCTTCCCCAGAGACAGTCTGAGGAATGTAGGAAAACTTTTTTTTTTAACCCAGTCTGGCTCAAAGAATGGGGTAGGACCAAAACACAGCTCCACAGCAGACACGAACCCTCAAACACGCACTCTAACAGTACATATCTTTAAAAAATCAATGTTAAGTCCAATGAAATAAAACACATCCATCCATATGTGTAAAGAGACGCCTCATGACATGCTACCCTCTTTGCACAGAAACATAAAGACACACAGCCAACAAGTAAGGCAGCTGTGATGGCACACATAGACAAACTGCACTGGGCATGGACCATGGACCATGGACAACACTGTTGCATAACTCTCTTTCCACCTCACCTGCTCTGTTGGGAGCTGCCCTCCAGGAACCAGGAAGGAGGAAATGAGGGGCCAAGTTGTCAGCCACAACCTGTATAACCTCACTGCCTGCTACTTAGCCCATGTGACCTCCCTCTACTTTCCACAGATGATCTGGTCCCCCACCAGCCTGGCTCTCCAACAACTCACAACCAAACCGCTTCATGACGGAGCGAGGCGTGACCAGGCGTGACCAGGCATGACCAGGCGTGACCGGAGGGCACCTGTCAAAGCATGGCCTTGAGGACCAGCAGGTGCACAGCGCAGGAGAATACAGCTTGAAACTCTGCCCTCCTGTACTGGAGTCAAAGTAAATAGTCCCTCAATGTTTTAGTTCAGAGACAGGCTGTCGCTGGTGACACACAACATACACCTCCCCTCTCATTAAAGGAGACGAATGGACTTAAGTTAAATATCAATGTCTTGGAGCTACTCAATCCGTGTTTTATTCAAATGACTCACAGTACTTCTACCAGATTATTTTCAACAGAGATTAAATAACCTACAAAAGTAACTATTTTCTTTTCATACTGAACTTAAAAAAAATTATGAAACCATATATGAAATATATATTTTTTCTCTTTCTTTTTTTGCTGAATTACCATCCCTGTATTTCCAACCTTGCATATTCCAGGCTCACTAAGGCTTATGAGATGAAAGAGAATAAGTGAGTGAGTTAGCACCATGCAGGTGCACCTGCTCTCCTCTTGGCCATCCTCATGGGCTGACACTTCAAACCGCAGTTTTTATCACAGTCAACCTGAACCTTTGAACAGTTTGAACTTTGTTAACAGCAAAAGACACAGTGCTCACTTTCTGGTGGATGGCAATTGTTATAAGTGTTCCAAAAACAGGTCAGCTTGTCTTACACATGTCTACGGATGGATTTTCAGCATCATCACACACATTTATGACCTCTATGGGTCACAGACAAGAGTTGTATAGTAAATTCTGAATTGATGAACAGAAACAAACACTCGATATAGATATCCGAATAGATACCCGACCATTCAAAATTTACACTATACTATAAGTGCATCAGAGTGTTTTAAGTAGTTAAATATGTAGTGCAGCAGGTCAAGGAAGTATTTTAATCATAAACAGCAAAATTACCAACAACACTGTAAAAACAAACCCTGCCTCTCTTAAACGATAACAAATCTGAGGACTCATGTATTAGCTTGCAACGCACACAACAAGTTCAGCTACTGTAACATAACCACATCTGTACATAGTTTTGAATGCTTACTGGCCTCAAACATCTGGACACGTCTCTCTTTTGCAAAACCAGACATCTGCTCTGGCTGTAAGCAGGCACGTATTGTATGCACATGCGTGTGTGCACGCAGGAGCACATGCCGACTCAAGCTCACCAATGAAGAACATAACAGTTTTTTTGTTCGTTTTTTTGTTGTAGGACATTACATACTTGTACAACGTGTGTCAACAGAACAACTAATTGAAAATGTTTGCTACAGATTAAAAACAAATCAACTGGTATAATAAGGGTCTCCTTTAAAGAGAAAGATCTTAAAAATGTAAAATTCTGCAGTGCTGTGGTTGGTAGACGACATTATTACTGTTATTCAACGAGTGAACTTGAATTCAGTTCTCGATTTTAAAGCAATCCTCGAGTTTGGCAGATTCTTTGGAGAACTCAAAGACGTCCTGGGAGCTGGACAGGAAGGCAGGATATTGTGCTTCACTATTTTGGTCTCCGCTCCCTGCTCTCTCTTGGCGTGAAAATTACAGATTACAGCCAACTAAGTGAAAAAGTACTGACATTAGTCAAAGTCTGATGGGCCTCCGTGGCTTTTGTGTATGAAGGCTAGGGTGGAAAGAGAGCAGCACGGCGGTGTGTAAGAGGCTGCACAGAGCAGAGGGGAAAGATTGATTTCTAATTAACAAGCTGGTTGCAGTAATGAAAGACTAGATGGTCTCTACTGGCAGTGGATCAATGGAGAGCATTTCCCCCGACATATAGTCTTAATCACACCGGCTCAGCTTGGTAAGAATGCACTCATTGCCGTAATTAACACTGTCATGCTCCCTCCATCTCCCTCTTTCATTCCGCCTCTTTTCTGTCTTAACCTCTACCTCAGACCTCTGCTTTCACTCGACAGCAGGGATCACTCAACGACTCTATCACCGCATTTCCTTTGCTGTCAAGACAAAGTGAGGTCTGCACAAATGTGGACAAATGTGTTGAGTCACTGACAAAGACATTTTGTATTCAGACAAAGTGGTGTGTGCTAAGCTTTACTGGTATTTGCTATGTTTGCAACAAAAAGTGCTGCCTTTATGATCTCAGTCGTTTGCAGTTGATCCACTGGATTAAAATTTGGCCAAGCCACAGTCATAGCCCCAAGCACAGTCACCTTGCAGCTGGCAGCATATTTCCATGTACTTTGATAAAGGTACACAGTAAACAGTTTTAGTTTTAGTTTCTTAGTTGCTTTTTGATACTTCTGCATCGGGTCCTCTGGCATGGATGCCACTAAACGAAAAGGTAGAGCACAGAGGTATTTTCCTCCCTAATGTTATTCATATTACAACACTGTATCCTAGCAAAAGGGACAATGAAAAGTATGTGATAAATACATAAGATTACTATTTCTGGTGGGAGGCTTTAGGAAATACAGGTGTGGTTACGACCTGCTCCTGGTCCACCTGAAAGGGAGCGCTGAGCATCCAGGTGATGGACACATTCCCAGCTGCACAAAAGAAAAAGTGGAGCTAATGATAGAGATCAGCTGTTGAGAGAGCAACACTGTCCCTTACACCTGGGAGACACAGTCGGTCTCCATAGAGTACAGTGTGGTGGGAAGGTGAAGTCTTGCTTATTCTTCAGACTTGACCTTTAGCCTTCTGAATTCTGGTTACCGGCTCCCTGAGAGGCAAGGTGCAATCAAACATCAACTGAGGTGTGAGACACACTCGTCCACTGGGTACTCCTAGCTTCATGTAATATGTTACCCGTCCATTTATGTCCCATTTCAAAAGGACAATTACTAATAATACTGTGAAATGTAATGGTAAAACTGTATTTCAGAAATCTTGTTGATAAAAGAACAAGACAAGAGGGAATCTCTAATCCTGAGTCTGAGCTCACTGATGACACACAGACCTGTGGGGGCTAGAGGTACAGTATGAGGTTTGATACGTGGGATTTCACAGCAGAACATCAGGGATCCTATAAACACCAACCCCTCAACCAGACTGTCACTTTCAGCAGAAAAACGTGTGAGCTTGTGCACGGATGTGTAATCTGCCTCTGACAGCCTGCTGTGTCTCTCTGGGCAGAGTGGGTCTGGTTGTTTGAAAGAGGCTGGTGCTGAATGGTGGGGGGGGTGGGAGGGTGGGGGGTAGGACCGGGGCTAATCCGCCTGTGCCACGCGCCGTGTGCCCAGCACCCAGCCAGTTGCACCATGCTGCCTCCTCTGTAGTGGGTCCATTGGAGCGCTACAAGGCCCTCTGAATGCTATCAGCACAGACGACACACTGGCCCCCAAGCAGGGATTACAGCTCTCTCAATGAAGCCGCCAGAAGGAGGATCCAGAGCAAGAGGAGGAGAAGGAGGAGGAGGAGGTACACAATCCTCCAACAGGAGCTCCATTCTTTAAAAGGAAGAGGCCATCGGCAAAGCTGACACGCCAATCAACAGCGGCTGGGAAACCACCCCATGAGAACAACGCGTCAGGCAAGAAGGGTGGAGGGAGGAGGGAGGAAGGATTCAGAAAGGATCCATCACTTTTCAAAATCCGGCTTAGAGCCACTTGGTACTCCTTAAGGACAATGAACACTGGTCCATTGTTATGAAGTAGATTGGGATGGGAACATTAGTATGAGTTTGCATAGACACAGAGCTCCTCATGACATATGCAGACCTGGTGTTCAAGCTTTCTGAGAAGTAAACCAAAAAACTCTGGAATAAGGTTTACAACCTGTTTGTAAGTTAAAAGTAGACATCAAAGAGGTAGAGGAGGAGGGGGTGACTGCAAAATGTCTAATAAAAAAGTATTTAAAGCAACTGTGGAAGGGTGAATCCCCTGTGTTTTCTGTTGGAAAACTTAGGCAGCAAATATAGTGTGGTTGAGATCCATCCTCACCCTCGGGGTCTAGAGTATGTTGTGTGGGCTATGTGAGCTGGTGTTCTGTTTCCCACTATGGTTTACCATAGAGACTGATAATTTTACAGTGACTGAAATACAGCACTTCTCATCATCCTTAATCTTCGGAAACAACGGAAACGAGAGCAAGAAACCGACAACAACGCGAGCAGACGCTTTGTGCTCCAAGCGGGGAAAAACTCATGATGCCGCTGTATTCATATGTCGCTAAAGTTGCGGTTGGCGTGGAATTCGTTTGCTCCACACACCTGAAAAGGGACGTGAAACACAAGCAAGCAAGTACATACTTGGAAAGTGGGAGTCGAGCATCTGCACACCCCCAGCTCGCATTATCAACAGAGAGGCACTCCAAATCAGGAAACCCCCAAAAGGCAAGCGCACACTCCAACATCCTGAAAATACTTACGCCGCCTCGTCTTCCCACGCATAAAAGTTACTGAAAACACAACTCACATTTGCTTGTTAAGAGCTTTCTTGTTTTGGCTGTAAATTGAACCCGCTGAGGAAATTGACAATAAAAAATGTAAGAGCTCCTTGCCGCCCGCCCAGATAAGGGCTGGCGCAGGCCCACACTCCTGCCTGGCATGGATCCACTCACTGCCTTCGTTTTTAGCTCTTGCTACCGCACCTGGCTCCGTGCTGCTATCATCATGGCACCGGCCTGGCAAAGGCGAACGATGTCACTGTTATCTGAGGCGACTCGGCGTACTCTGACGCAGTAAATCAGGTTTCCATAAATGCAGCTGGTGGCATCCAGCCCATCTCCACTGTCGTGGCTTTGGTTTCTCCAGAGCTGACGTGATTCTTCATGAGAAACTACAGAAGTAGATGCACAGCAAACGGGTGTCTCTCTGCCACTTCATTGTAGCATAATTGCATTGTCATAGAGTACATATATGCATACATGCTCCTGTGAAAACAACTTCTCACAGCCATTTAGCATTTGACAGGGGGAAATACCAACCTCCTGTTCATGTTATCATGTCACATCCTGTTGTAACATTCACAAAAAGAATCGTAATAACCAACTGATGAGGACATTTGTGTTTAGCCGGTGGAGCGTCAGACCCGTCTCCGTGTCATGATGGATCACCCACGAGGAGCTGAGTGCTGTGTGCACGGCCGAGCGTGCATGGGTGACAAAGGGACGATTCCCGATGAATATCCATTCTCATTTCTCGCCCATCTGCTCCCTCATATAAAGGAAACTGGCATATTTCTGTGAATACAATGCTCTTTAAATGGTTCATCATTCAATGTCCACAAAGACGGAACATCCAAACACACCCAGCAAGCCCATACAAACAGTACTACACTTGACACACTTCTCTCCACTCAGTGAAGTGACCTATTCATACAAAGCAGCGGGAGGCAGAGAGGCTGAAGAGCTGGGAAGCTAATGAATGCGCGGGTTTGGACCACTTGAAAGTGCAAGTGCTATCCGCATGTTGCTTTTCCTTTGCTCACAAGAGAGCCCTATTAAACCATTAGCCCCGATCCCCTCTACTTTTACCTCCTTTTTTTCCCCCGTGTCCCTGCTCCCCAAAACTGGGTGTCTGCGTAAAAACTAGGCCAGTCTTTTGATGGTTCACTGACCAATGCTTGCTGCACCGTAAGAAATACTTTTTAAGAGTTTTCTTGGTCTTTTAAATAGATAAATATAAGAACACTATGGTTAAGCTGAGCGGAGACGTAAAGAGCACTGGACTGTTGCAGAACAGGAAGAGCAGGGACACCAGTCAAATCTAATCACCCTGCAAGACCAGAGCTCCAAGCAATGCCGCCCTGACGAGGAGTGGTCAAAGGTCAGAAAGCAGACCCTTAACAGTCCCCGTGGAGGTTAAGTGGTGCAGAATGTGATGATGACATCCAGCGGGATGGCGAAGTCACAGCAGATTGGAGCCATTTTGGCATTCAAGACAAAGACGGCTGCGAGGGGAAACCTAAAGATGGGCCCTGTGCTTCCATGTCATCTCGCTACAGCTTCACTGATGTGACTCGCCGTATGGGGTAAGATAATATCTGCATTTCTACAGCCCCACTGGGGCTTTGCGCCCGTGACCTTCACTTCAGCATGACGGACTTGTTGTTCTACAGGCATCAGTCAGCGGCACAGTCAGAGAAAATCTCCCCAGGTTTCGATAAGTAATCAACACTGCAGATAGATAATGGCCTTTTTTTTCCCCATTGCAAGGCGCGCTGAGTTTCTGGTGGTTGGCAAGAGAGCCGCTGAAGTAATTCACAATGTCTACGCTGATAGGTTATCATGGGAAGAGCTGATGGCATTTTGGGGGGATGAATTTATCTCCAAGTTCCCATTAAGAATGTCATTTAGAGGCAACATCCAAATCTCCTTGAGAAGTTGATTGTTTCTCAGGCCTCTTCAATCATTAGCACATGAAAAGGTCCGTGGTACAGGGACTGCAGTAGAGACCATTGACAGATTAGCAATGGCTATTTCAGCCTGTACTGACAACTAGGTCTCTAAGCAGCTCTCTTGTTTTACATTCAGTCACTTTCCCTTGCACCTCTGTTCCACCTCCCGCTTTCTGTTGTGGCAGAGACGCACTGTGCTGAACCCTACTCAATATTGTTTGGTTTTCAATAGTGTGTTGGAAGAATGAATATAGTGAGAGGTAGCGCTACGAGACTTGTGTGAATGGCTCATTCACTTGCTTCATGCTGACAATAACAGAAACGCACACAAAACTGCACACAATATGCAAATACATATACTGTCAACACAAGGCACAAGCTGAAGCTCTTTAAAATAACAGGCTTGTTGACACCAGACAAAAGAACGAGCTCAATCAAACATGCGCAGTGCTTGAAACCGCTGACATGACATGACAAACACATAGGTAGTAAAACAGTACAGATTCTGCGACTTACAAAGACAATCGATCTCACTGGCCCCATTTCTGTTCGTGTGCCTCCATTTTTTTCCAGCTATTCTCCTGACTTGCAGAGGACGCTGCACTGCTGTTCCATTCCCTCACCAATCTTTTCCATTGTGCTTTCTAATCTGACTGCGTAAAACGATGTCCGCCTGTACTCATGATTTGAATCCAGTGTGCTTTGCTGGAAAGGCCGTGTTTTCTGATACTAAAAGAGTCTGTTTGGAGGAATTTCACCTCTTCCTGTTCTCCCACTGCTGTGTCACCGTTCCCTTCTTGAACACTGTTGTTGAAAATGAACATATGGGGTTTCCAAAGAAGCAAGAGGAATGAAAAACAAGTCTTTGATTAACTCTGTTTAGAAACATGGCTCTGTAGAGTCTTGCATTTTGATGTTATTTCCTGAAAGACATGTGGTTGTTGTATGGAGAATATTCCCACAGCAGTGTTAAAAGAGGTCAGACACAAAATTTAAAAAAATGCTTTGACATTTCTGAAATACAGAACTGCTCCTTAGTGTAGCTAAAGGGGTTCAAAAGAGTCATTTGATTATTTAGTGGACCGGCTCAAATCCCCGAGTGACCTTTCTTCTTTTTGCTTCCGTCTCTCCTCTGAAAGATAATGCTGCATGTGGGCAGTATATATATGTGTGTGTGTGTGTGTGTGTGTGTGTGAGAGAGAGAGAGAGAGAGCGACACTTGGTTTCCATTTGCGTGGTGCAAGGAGTGACCCCAGCGTCTCGATGAAAGTCCACAAAAGTCCAGAGTTCTATTCATTCCCACCGTTTCCCCAGCAGTCCGGAGCGTCTCTACAGTATTTCTGTTTTCATTTTGTCCACCGTGACCCTGCCAATACACCCACCCTCTCAAACATCTCACACAGAGAGTAACGCAACCTCTCGTGGTCATTTCACTCTGATGGCTAAACACAGTAATCTCGTCCACACAGAGTACGCTGCCCACACATGGTCTTATCACTGAAAAGCAACAGAGAAGCGAGAGGCAGCGAGGTCAGGTCAGAAACCCAATTACTGTACGACAGATTGGCCACACAGAATCTTCCTCCAGCTCAGCACCGAACACTGGGGTGGTTCATGGAGACACTCACCTCCTGTCTCCTGTATAAGGGGTCATCTGTCGCTTTTATTTTTCTAACTTTTCTTCCCTCAGCTAACAACCTCTCTCCTTCGTGCTTGATCTCTTTCTTCAGTTTCCTTTTCTCCAGCCCCTTCAGCCGCACGGCCAGTATCTCTAGTGCCTTCCGCCCACCATTTCCACACGCAGCTCTTTCGGTGGTTAGATCACACGTTGCTTTTAGAAGATTAACCAAATGTAATCTAAAACTAAAGCCCAGAGAGCCCATAAAAAGCAATGAGAAAATTTAAAAAAACAATTGAGACCAAAACCATATAAGAGAAGGATGCTGAAATACAAAAGTTTGTTCGTACAAAAGAAGAAATCCTACAAGAATACTTCCCTTGCCCTCTTCTTCTCTTCACCAAAGGATGTGATTTAGTGTTTACCTTTTTTCACAGGGCAGATACATGCCCTCAATCCAACTCTGTGTATTTAGCCCTCAAGGCACCCAGTTCCTGCCACACTAAGCCAGGCAGTGGCCGAGGTATAGACCATGTAAGGATGGATGTAACCATTAAGGTTTGAGAGGATGAGAGAGAGGTGGAAAACAGGCAGTAACTGGGATTACTGCCCATTGCACAACTCGTGTCTCACTTGCTCACTTGCCATTTATCCTTCCATCCTCAAACAAACTCAAGTCAAAACCCCAGAAATTTAACAATGAGCTGCCTTCGTGTGCCAAAGCACAGGACGGAGAGGGGAGAAAAAAAAAGTGAGCAGCTGGAGCCCTGTCATTTTTTCGTGCAAAGCCCTGACGCTGGTATCTTATCAGCTCAATCCTCTCATCGTCATTTAAATCTCCCCCCTACTCTAGCCGATCCCAGCCGTGGCCCTATTTAAATCTCTCCCTCCTCCTCGTCCACCACATTTCTAATGCTAATTATCTAAACCTCTTCTTTCGCTCTATCCCTCCCATCCACCAGCTAGTTATTCAAATCTCTCCCGTACAAGCCCGGCCCCAGTTAAAAGGTGCTTGACTGAAGGGTTGATCCGGGCTGTTGTTTATAGACACAGGATAATGCTGCTTCTTCCAGACTCCTCTCCTTTCCTGCTCTGTTTTCCTGGCCTTCTCATATCCCTTTTCTTTCTATATATACAGTTACACTGCTGCACATATCCTTTTTGCAGTCAAGAGGTTTATTTGCCAGCGCAAGAGCAGTGTAATAAAGCCACTGTTTACCATATCAAATTAGGTGGACTATAACAAAGACAGGGTTAAGAAAAGATGTGGGCAACATATACAAAGTGCGTGTGTATTTTGAGGGCTAGATTTCATCAATTAGATACATAGAATGTGCATACATCCTACTCTTAGGGAACAGGATAGCTGCATGGGAATGTGACCTTAGTCGGTCCGCGGTGGCCTGTGTGGGTCACTGTCCCCTGTGTTAAGTGAGTGATGAGAGTGAGTGACTGTGGCAATGGTGACACAGTTGGGGAGGTCAGAGGGGATCTTTTTTCCAGGACCAGGTGCCAGCACATCAGTGTGGGAAAGGGGACATTAATCTCGTTGGGATTACTCATTTCTCAGTCTTTATTTCTATCAGTCGTTCCGTGGTGCTGCGTTTGGTCGTTTGCGCTCGCCGTTTTTTCCACACTCTCACGCTCATTCAGAGAGCTTCGCCGTCAGAAGCTGTGGAGAAGCCACCTACACACGGAGCATCAGGATCACAGCTCAGTTAAACAGCAAAGCTGCGCGCAGCGCTGAACAGGAGTCCCACTCAGCACCGCTACTTATTACAGTTACATAAACGCCGGTCTCCAGCAACAGCTGCCCCACACAAACTGCACACTCCCATATGCACAGCACACCACAGCAGCACATTCATGTGCGAAGCAAAGCACCTGCAAGAAAATGTATTCAATTACACGTGTGTGTGTGTGTGTGTGTGTGTAATTCCAGATGATAAAGTTGGTTTAAATTGTGTAATATATCTTATGTGTTACAAATTTGGCATAATCTATCAATGCGATTTCATCAGGAAAACATCTATAATTTCAAAGAGAATTTCTTTTCCCAAAGGAAAGCTATTGTAAAATGATAAAAGTCGTATTTTCAAAACCAGTGAAATTTAACATCAGATCAATTCAAAACACTTTTTGTTGAAACAACAGTCAGCATGCATTAAAAAAAAAGTGGAAACCATATAGGGGGTGTGCTCACCTTGGTACTCCTGTCCAGGGGTGTAGGCTGTGGGGTTGCCCAAAATTTGGAGGGTGAGTAGCACCTCTCCCCCACCTTCTGTCACCCCGGCTCCTTCCAGCTCCCCATGGTGGGTGCACAGGAAGAAGAAAGGGTTGAAACGGGGGTAGAAGCTCGCGGGGGGTGCCCCGAAATCCATGCTGCTGCTCCCCAAGACTAGGGCCAGCAGGGCACAGCCTAAGGCACCCCCGAGAGAGGCCCGCACCACGGCCATCTGCCCTCAAAAGGCGAGGGACGGGGGAGTGGAGGTGGGTGAAGAGGTGAGGAGAGTGATGAGTGGGAGCACAGGTAGAGTTCCAAGGGACCACTCTTGGGAGTCCAGAGACGAGTCCAAAGTCCAAAAGTGCGTGCGTGTGCGTGTGAGTGTGAGTGTCTGTGTGAGATTAATGTGTGTTCAGTGTGTGTGGGCTTGGCTGTGAGGAAAACTGTAGAGCTCTGTTCTCCTGCCTCCTCTCCCTGTCCTACCTTCACTCTCGGGGAGTTCAGAGCTTCGCCTGTGCTGTCCTGCTCCGGCGTTTAAATACCTCACCCCCCCTCCCTCTGTTTCCCTCTCTCCTCCCACCCTCCCTGCCTCCCTCCCTCCCTCCCTCCCTCTTTCTGTCTCTCTCTTTCGCACTAACACCAGCTCCACGCGTGCTGTACGCGCTCTGTGAGACGGCCTCCCCTCCTCTCTCTCATCCGGCTCTTCTCTCCACCCTTTTCTCTCTCTGCCAGTCTATCACTCTGCCTTTTCCCCTTAATCTCTTCCTCCCCCTCTCCTCTCTCCTCTCTCCTTCTCTTCACCTCTTACTAAACCACTGTGTTACTCCACAGTGCACTCTTGTATCCCTCTCCTGAGACCTTGGCCGTCTTATCTCTATGCATCTGTTGGTTTCTTCATGCCTAACCAGCCTTCTGACGGATCCGTTTCACTCTCCCCTCTTTCCTTTGTCTTTTTGCCCATCCACCAGACTGTCTCCTCCTCTCCCACCCACTATCACACCTCCTTTCTCCCTCCCTCCTCTGGTCTCTTCACCTCCCTCTCCTTCCCCGTCTCTGCCTCTCTCCCTGCTGCTCTCCCACTAGTTCCCCCTCCCCTCTTTCGATCTCCCTCTTTTTCCAGCCCCGTACCTCTCGGTCTCTCCTCTTGTGTTCGGCGGCACTCGGATTTGTTTTTCTTCTTCTGTACTGTTGCTTTTTTTTCATGGGTTTTCCACCAGAATCTCCTTTTCCACAGGATTCTCCAACTTTTTTCCCCCTGTTGAAGCCTTGTGCGCCACCTCTCTGCTCTAGATTAACCCACCACTGCACTGAAGATACAAATGCTGCCCCCACCTCACCACCACCACCACCAGCCTCTGCTCACCAAATGACAGATAAGTATTTCACTAACACCCTGTACACACTCCCCTATATATCTCACTGTCTTCTTTATCATCTAGGAATAAAGAATTCCCTCGGACTTTTCAACCACGCAACCCCCCCCATATCACTCCCTTTCTCATCCATTTCTTGGACTGTGCCCCCTTCCCCGATTGCTCTCTCAGCAGACCTTGTGGTTACAAAAAGATTAATTTTCCAAGTGCAACACAAACATATAAATGTCTCCAATGGCAATACAATACCTTCCATGGTACAAGGCCAAAGAGAAAAACACATTTAATAAATTATAACAGTGAAGGGGAATGGGGGGGGGGACTTAAAGAACTTGCTGTTTACCACTGAGCGTCTTCTCTGGTGTCTTTAGCTGCCTGCTGGGTTTGTGTGGTTAAGTGCCTATTACAGACATAAATACTCACAAGCCTCCAAGCACACACACACACAGACACACTATCAGACACTTCATGTCCAAACAGGCTGACTGACCCACGGCGCGCACACGGCCGGGCCAGCAGACACTTTCGCAGTCTAAACCCTGGATGCTTGTGTACTCTTCTTTGCAAACAAACACACATACAGCGCACATACTGTGCCTCTGGATGTCTCGTGTGACTTCACTTCAGCGTCCAGAAATATTTAGATTTGTCTCAAGTGAAGTAATTCACCTGCCAGGCCAGCTGCTGCTCCCAGGCCCGCTCTAGTCAGCATGTTTATCCCCGCAGAGGTACAGACGTCCAAGGAGGCTGGACAAAGAGGCAAATATGCAGCTTTAAAGGGGAACTGCACTTCTGTGTCTGTCCGTGGTGGCCAGTCTGACCTACACTTACCCATCAAAATGCTGACATTATTGACCCATTGCTATATTATTATAGGAGTATTCTGTAATCTTTACTACATTATCTTATGAGTTGGACCACACCCATCTTTAATCTCATCAACACATCTGTAGGTTTCGTGATACAATCTGTCCACAGACAGACAACACCTGCCAAAGCACTCAAAACTTCTCTGGCATACAGTGTGCATTTTTAGGACAATATTTTGCCACAATGACACAGACACAGACTCACGAAATAGAAATACTATCAGTCCTGCTGACTTGGCTGGTAATAAAGTACGCAGCCTAGGGATGCTTCACATACAATTACTTTTTTTTTAAGTGGAAATGAACTTAACACTCTGTTCTGTCAGGTTTGAAACTAAAAATGCAAAGCAACAGCTCAGCACTCTCCATCATCTTTACTGTCTTTCACAATTCATTCTCCACTGACTTTATGTCTGATGAGATCATGTGTTTGAGTTGAAGTTCTTCATTTTGCTTTCATACACCAACAACTCTCCCAAAATCTGAAAGGACTGACTTGTCACAGTTGCTCAAAGGAGAAACCGATTCTTTTCCTGATATGAAAGGCCACACTAATACTGTGACCTGACCCCCGCTGCTTCTGTTGCCCATGGGACAAAACAACATCAGACAGCCGACATAAAGCGATGTGGAAAGCGTGACGAGAGGATTCACAAGGAACAGGTGTGTTGTTACGTTAGGTGTTTGCTTCAGTACGCCGGTTTAAGACTGTGTTGTGCATGTGCACTACAGCGCTGTGAGAAGAGCAACGAAAAAAAGGAAGGTACAGTAAGAAACGGGGCACGGTCCAACTAAAGGCAGTAACTTTTCAGAAACACAGCGTGTCCTCCCCAGTTGCTCTGTGAGGTCAGTTAGGTTGGCCAATCTGCTGAGACTGGAGGGTGAGGTCAGAGTTTATCTCAGTCTTCCTCTGCTGTTCCTCTCAACCGGTCCACAGCCACCTTTCAGCCCCTCATTGCCTTAATCACGCACTTTTAATTAATCGAGCTGCATTAACTCACCGGTGAGACTTCGTAAAGAGCTTAAGTCCTTATGTGCCGCTTCGATAGCAATCCGCTCTGTAAATGTTGCCGTACTGTAGTTACAGCCTTGAGCCTTGACTGAAAAAAAAGCCTCTTAACTTTTCAGTTTTGACTTGGATTCTGTGTTAAACTCATGCTCTTCAATAGAAATAAGTGGATAATCTAAACAACAAGCTCTTTTTAGGTCAAATAAAAGGCACACTGCCCCAAGAAAAGTTTTTGAGAATCGAGAATGGACAGGCACAAATGCTGATTTTCCTGTTTTCACAGTTAAAATCGATTGGAAATGGGAAGATGAAATCCCTCTCAGACAGACAAAAACATAATGTGGATTTATCAAAAAATGCTGGGCTTGGAAGCGCTATGTTCAACGGCAGATATAAAATAACATAATGTCCAGTTAGCACCAAAGTTTAAGGCCAAGTTGGCACTGCCCTCCTGGCGAAACTGAAGAGGCGTGACACCCAAAAAGAGTCTGACAAGCTTTCACCATTGTTCAGCTTAGGGTGAAACTCCACCACCACTGGTTCATTGCCAGTGTGGAGCTCTTTAAGAACCTCAGTGTCAGAGAGATGGGCAAAGTTTTCCCCAGGTCCAAAGAGGGTGCGCCAGTCAGTTAGTGTTTCTTCTGGTGTTGTGGACTGATGTCCAGTTGGGAACATGGAAGTTGAAAAGACCATGTTGAAAGCTCCAAAAGGTCTTCAGTGCCTGTCACAGCAGCAGCTGAAGTATCTGCTGGGGAACTTCAGCAGTGGAGGAAGCCTTCAAGCTGAAGAAGGATGTTCAGGCCTCAGCCAGGGACTAGCAGACTTTTGGTTCGCATCAAAGAGTTTCCGCTAGAACATCGACTAGTCAGGGTGGGGAGGACGCCTTGCCCAGAAAAATAAGCAAACAGGTTCACTAGAAAGGTTTGAGGAATCCCACGATATTTTTCAGCAACGCATGCCCAGGATAATGTTTGCCTCTGACACGCTGAGCCCAGAAAAAAGCCTCTTTATGTTGTTTATATAAACATGTTTAGAACCTGGATGGACAATAGCGTGTGGCCAATGTTTCTACAGGATAGTTTACATGGCTGGTACGGTGACAACCCACACAACTCATTATTTTTAATTAGCCCCACTTATGTAGACAAAAGCACTCTGTCAAAGTGTCCTCATTCGTTTCACTGAGACCACTGCATTACCACTGCTACAATGCAAACTGCTGTCATCTCACGCTGGTAAACTGAACATGTAAGGACGTTTATAAAACAGAATACCTCCCAGTCCAGTTATTTATTTATTTCTTTTTCACTTTGGGATCATTTTGCTTTGAAAATGGCCTTAGACTGTTAATGCCAGTTTCACAGATTTGATGTCTGCGTGCCAACAACAGCAGCACTCCTAATAACAGTGAATGCTCCTGTCCTCAGACTGTCCTCCACCGGCATCCTTCTGTCCTCAGACCGCCCTTCAGGCAACACTGAAGAGGCGTGACACCCGAAAGTGCCCAACAATCTTTCACTCTCATTCAGCGAGTCTGTATCACACACACACACTGACCAGAGCTCCAGCAGAGATCGGTTCTGCTGATTACACGTGCCCATGGTGCTCAAACACACAACCGCGTGAAAATATTGGCACAAAAAAGAGGAACCTTGAAACATGAGGACGAGCTGAGCGCTCACAGTTGTTTTTCATGCGCAAGGGGGAAGAAGGAGGGTGAAGCGACCAGGTGAGCCATCTGTTTTACCTGTAGCACACTTCATTCCCAGCAACACGCCCCCCTGTACCTGATGAACTCTGCGCTTTCTTCATGTAGGTCCTGTCCTACATCCATCCCTATTATACCATGGTGATTCTGCAGCCCCTTCCCCTATGTGCACACACACGGACACACTAATACACACTTAAACACACACACGCACATAGTGTGCGACTGGCGACTGGGGGCTATCGTTCTCCATTATGAAAACTAGGTCGGGGAGGAGTGGGCGAGGGGAGTGGGGCAGTAATTATTTTTATCATTATTAATTTCCACCTCAAGGTTGCGCCAGGGCTTTTTTGTCTGCTTCAATCTTCATTTCAGACCCCCTGCATCCAGAGACACACATTGCACACATTGCCACCATCACTACCACCGTCTCTGAAAAGGCTGCGTGCCAAACAAGGCAGAAAAGAGGGGGGGGGGGCACAAAAGAGGAAAGAGCTCAAAGGGATGGAAAGAGGATGACGGCAAGGGAGAGAAGGGAAAGCAGAGGCAGAGGAGGCAGGAGGGGTTGGATGTGTCGCTTCATCACTCACTGGACCCTAATTTACACTAACAGGTTGTTGACTCGATATGGCAAATGATAATAAAAGCCCGTGTGTTGGAGGAGGGGAGAAGGCAAGAAAAGGGAAAAAGAGAAAGAGAGGCCCTGCGGGAGCACTTCAGCTGTGATGGCTTGCACACTCCAATTAGTCCCATGAAAAGCTTGCCCCCCCCCAAAAGAAGTAAAAGAAGGGGTGCCTTGCTCATTGTGTAAAAAAAACAAAACAAGCGGGATCACCCCAAAAACTCAAAGCGCCGTGACGGAGGGAGGGCTGCAGTCATAAACATCAAGGGTCTCATCCCGTCACACTCGTATTCAGGTCTCACCAGTGGGCTCATGCAATGAAAACACACAAAGACTTGAGTGGCTTCAGACAATACATGACACAGACATGTTTTTGTTTTGTTTGTTTGTTTTTTACTGTAAGTGTGACTTTAGTTACAGTTCTAGTACTAGTCCCTCCTGCACACATCACAGGCTCCAGCAAAGTATGATATACCGTAGTTGTTATGAGTTAGTTTGCTGACACAGAAGTCCACATCTGTTTTTCCGTTGTAACCCAGCTACACATTGGAGAGCTCTTTTTCCATGTGAGCTGCTGCCACTGTTTCAAAAGACAAACTCTGACATACAGAAATATGTTGTCACAACTTCTTCAATGACAGCAGTCATCAGTTTGAAACCAGAAACAGTGATTTAACACATGCACAATTGATGAATGTTAACTTTAAAGAACTTGAAAAGAAAATGGGTTCATGGGTGTGAAAAGGGTCTTTGGACCAATGTGGAATCATTGTAAGCGATTGCTGTTCTTTTCACAAATCGGATCAGAAGCAGTTAACACTCATCATTTGTGGATCATCATTTATTTCTTCCACAAAACGTAAAAGTTCCCAAAATTGGTGAATCTTTCACATGATGAAGTGATCACAGAATACTGCTGTGGCAGGTCAGCTCTCTGCCAAACGTGAGCCCTCCCCAGATGATCAGCCTGAAAGGCGCTGGAAGCAGCTCCGCCGACACCTCGACAAATGAAGCTCTCCTGTGGCGTATGGAAAAAAACTGTAGGATCAACATTCCCACTTTGTGTGGTCCTCCTCTCTCACATAAATGACTGTCTACCAGACTCAGATCTGATGTTTAGACAAAGCAATATAAACTCTCTGAGTGCTAAGCACATGGGTGGAGACTTTACCGACACAATTAATTCAATTGTATTTGTACAGCACTAAATCACAGAATAAATTATCTCCAGGCACTTCACAGACTAAGGTCATGACCTTACAATATCATAGACAGAAACCCGACAGTTCCCACAATGAACAAGCATTTGGCAATAGTGGAGAGGAAAAACTCCTTGTTAACAGGGAGAAACCTCCAACTAAACAACTAAAACATGGTGATGAAACACACAGGCCCTGTTCTGAAGTGGAGACAAATGTGTAGACTGGTGAAAAACTCCAAGAAGGCTTTCAGCCTTTTACTACGGTTTTTACTACCCAAGATTTTCAGAGTTCAGTCGGGGTCGTTGCAACCCCTGGCTCGCTTAGAAGAAATATAAAACAATCAAGCATATACAACAGGCAGTACAAATTTTTAGCACCCGCCCCATGGCCTTGTGCCTCCAGTCAGCCAGTACATCAGGGCAGAGCATGACTTTGAATACATTACTGTTATTACACCACAGTTTCATCACTAATATTTTATTTTGTGATACTTTTTTAAGCTTCTGTAAATAAGAAAAAGTTCCATAAACAAGTAAAATTTCATTATGACATCCATTATGTCAAATATATATATATATCTCACAACAAAATTACGAATTATATTACTACAATTTTTTATCCCTTTCCAAAAATGAAAAAGCACAGAAATATTATTGCTGACATACTGTACCCCAAGTTCGCACATTTTTCAAATTTGAAATTGGCAGTAGCATTCAAAATTAAAGCCAGGATGCAGAAACAGTAGGATGCATATATTTCTTATCATTTATATGAGCTGCC
The DNA here is from genome assembly GCA_016785225.1 of Psettodes erumei. NCBI lineage: Eukaryota > Metazoa > Chordata > Actinopteri > Pleuronectiformes > Psettodidae > Psettodes > Psettodes erumei. The sequence goes on from JAFBJZ010000831.1 coordinate 5,917,618, forward strand.
AAAACTGCCACAGTGCACAGGAAAGACTACGGCTCCAGTACATTATGTATAAACAGTACAAAGCTTTTAGGTTAATATGGTAAATCTGTTGGCCAGCAGTTGCTTAATTTCACATGCAACACTTGCAGAGCATCACTGTCATTTATTGGTGTTCAAGACAACATCTGGCTCTTTATAGCTGCTATATGCTCCCCGATGTTCATCATATAGTTGCTAACTGTTGAAAGTGGTGGGCCAGACAGCTAAATAATGAGCTGAAACTCATTATAAAGCTCCGTGAGGTCGGGCAGGGGAGCTGCAGATCCTGATGATAATTCAGTGTCACACAGTGTAATGGGTTAAAACAGTACAGGTGCACATCCTGGTCCCCATGGAGTGTTTCATTTTAAGCCACAATACTGAGCCCATGATTTTCTTTCGAAAAAGCAGTCAAACATAGACACATCTCTGTCAGGTGTGCCTGCGTGCGTACATCTGGGAGTTTAAGTGGTGGAGTTACAAGGCCTGGCAACATTTAATTGTTAGATTTTTTTCAATAAGCTGTGAGTCGCAGTTCTCTCTAAGATCTGAGAATGGCAAAGTGCATGATCAGGGCCTGCCGTGCGTCCACAGACAGCTGGACTCGTACTTGTTTTGCATGTGCTAGACAGAAAATCTGTCCTCCAAACTCCACTTTTTTTCCAGTTCAGCTCCTGGTTCACTGTCATCACAGCTACTACCCCCCCCAATCCTGCAGTCATGGTAACGGAGCTGTGAAAGAACAAGCTGAGGAATATGAGGCATGGGAAATGACAGACGCATGGCCACATTGTGGCAGAGACAGACGGAGGGGGTGCTGAGTGGTTTGACACCACAGAAAGCCATTTCCCCATTCTCTCCCATACAGCAGGTAAAGCAATTAGGGAGGACAGGAGGCAGAAGTTATGTGGGACACCGCAGAGTCGAGAGAATCAGGAATGCGAGTTGTTTCAGTGGCATTCAAGAGCGGAGTGAGTGGAGGCAATTGCTGAGCATGTTTTGTTGTTTAGAGGGGTCCAGACATCATTTCCTCTCCTGGTTCTGACATGAGACTACTCTCCTGTGTAAAATGGATCACCAAGCCTACCTACTGACGTGACATTTTCAGCTTCCAAAACCCTTCTGTTGTTGTTTTCTGCATTCAGCATAAGCTGGGCCCGTGGCTGAAAATCAATGAGATAAATGATAGAGAAATGTTCTAACGTCTGAAATCTTACACTCACAAAACCCTCCTGCGTTCATATAAATTTTTTTAGCCTAATAGATACAATATTGATCTCAGTGTCGCTGGTGCAATTGTCCGTGAACTTGTAAAAAAAAAAAAAAGTAAGACAACAGCTCTTCTCATTCCGCTGCGTCCTGTATAAGTCTGAGCTGTTCTCAGGCACTGTGCTCAGCAACAGCCTGACAGAGGTTGTTTATATATGTGTGTGTGTGTGTGCACAATACATACACAGCACGTCTGGCTGGAACACACATAATAAAAAGATATATCCCAAAAGATACCATTCATCCCCAGACACCAGCTCAGGCTCTCACTTCATACAAGGCGGAAAGGGCGTAAACACACATGCAGTGAGAGCAGGGACAAAATGCTCACACACACACACACACACTCACACTGCACAAACACACACGAGCAGTAGTAGCAGAGGTGTAAAATGCGCACGCACACACGGTATTTGCAATTGCAGATAGACTCGCATTAAAAACAGCAGGAGGAGGGGGAAGGGGGCACAGAGGCCACAGAGCATACAACAAAAAGCAAGAAGACAGCCTTGAGCTATGAGCTCAGCTAAATAAATAAATAAGTGAAAATCTCATTTTAAACCAGTAGCTTCACACCCCCTCTTGGAGCCCATCCTCCTCCTGCCGTTTCTCCACCTTCCCATATCCCTGATCGCGGTTTCACTCCGGAGAAGCACAAAGACGTGGCTGCCCAGCATCCATCTCTTCAGCTCCATCCATCTCAACCATCGTGGGCCCCCAGAGACGAGCAGCGCTGCGCTCGCCGTGTTTTCTGCTCTCTTTAATTCCCCAGGATGAATTCTGGCAGTACGAGACCACACCAGAATCTGACACCTGACAGTCACCCTGCAGAGGGGGAACCAGTGTCTTTAACCAGTGTAACTGGATCCATTTCATATTCCATAGTTTATTATGCTGAAATTTATAGACTGATGCCAATTACAGAAAAGGCATGGATTTCATGGGAGCTTATGAATTCCAGACTGAAGACCATGCTGGCACATGGCCATCTTATTTACCATCTAGGTTTAGCCCGCTGTAGCTCCAGAGGCTCCGAACGCAGCGACGCACCACGGCGTCTGAGCGGAGTTGTAGCCAAACCCGTGTTGTGCCGCGTTGTGTAAACAAGTAAGGATAAGTCGTGGCTGTGGGCATGTGGATGCTGTGGGTGTGGATACTGTAGAGACAGGGTGGATCACGGCTGTTTTGGCATGTAAAGCCCCACACAGATGGATGAGCATCCTGCCCTGGGCTGGCTAAACCAAAAGGATTTGGTCAGACATGACACGTATCGCTTAAACAGAGCACACACTCCGACTGTCAGAAACCAGCAATAACAGCGGAAGAGGAGGAAACATGGGGGGGGGGGCAAGTGAGACAGATGATAGGGATGATAATGTGCCCTTCATCTATGTGGCTACGAATAGAAGGAGGGAGGCCTTTGCCCTTAATCATATGGGTCAGCAGACCAGGAGCTGGGGGTCCCACATGGACGGGATCAACAAGTCAAACAAATGCACAGACCCACACGGAGCTGTGGCTGATTCAAAGGGACTCAATCACTAACTAGGCCCTGCTTAATAAAGTGAACCCTCCCACACACACACACAGTTGTTACTGATCAATTTCAGCACCTAACACCGACACATTTATGAGAAATTAGCAGGAGAAGGCAAAGAGATGATGATAACGTACCAGAGGACATCTCTGTGGAATTTGTTTCCTGGCTTCAATAAAAAGGACGCCGCGCACTTGCGTGTTCAATCATGAAAACCAAGGACAATGGCTATTCCTCGACAGTATACCAATGACAAAGAGAGCGGTGCTTGCTGCACACCTGCTCCACCATCATCACGATGGCGAGGGACTTTAATTAACAGCGAGGTGCAGATGCACATTTAGCAGGGACGCATGCATGCAAGCCACACCTTTGCACAAAATACAACAGCCCGCCGAATCCATCACTGTAGGCCCTTCAGCACTGTGCTGCGCTGCTCATTGATCCAATTACAGGTCAGAGGTCACAAGACAGTCCCATCCGACCACAATATACAATAGGACCTCCCCCCACTCGTTTCTCCCCATCCTCCCAGCGTTTCCCTCATTCATCCTCCTCTCTTCACACCCTTCTGCTCAGCTGTCATCTCTCACTTCGTCTCCTCTAAATGGCTATTGACTGTGCTCACAGAGCTTTCCTTCTTTGTCTGTCTCCATCACAAATGTGTCTGCCAATCACAGGCTTGTGTTCTTTGTATATTCACCACCCTGCTCGGAGAGCAATGGCCAACTCCACTTCTGTAAGCCTGACAGAGTATCACACTATCTATTTGTTGATATCTACAGTTATATCTACCCTTCCCATTAAACTGCTCCCCTCTTCTGGCATTCCCTTCTGTTCCGAGCATCATCTCTGCAGTTTTCCGACTAATCTATTTTCTCTGTGGTTGCCCTTTTCTCAATCACTGCCCTCTCTGAGCTTCTTCTCCTACGCTCCTCCACTGTTACTCACTCTGCCTACTCTCTTCTTTATTTTTTTCCTCATTCTCTCTCCCCATCATATGGTAAGTCTCCAGCTCTTTGCCCTGAGGGGAGCTCTCCTTTTCAACTCGCTGGACCCGGAGAGAAGATAAAAAAAATGTTGCTGTCGCTGTTTGTTTCTGGTAACTCACCGGGAAAGTCGATCCTGCTTGTGGCAGTCACTGTGTTACTGTGTCACTGTGTCAACATATAATCTGCTTTATAGTGCACTGCATGGTAATTGTATGGTGCAACATTTTTTTGTATTTGTGAGCTCACAATGAATCTGTTCAAAAAGAGAACATCAAAATTTAAATTGGAAAGAGAGTCAAAACACCCATTACAAAATTCAAATAACTGGTTGAGAGATCACAGACAAGAAGGGGAGCCATGGTTGCCACAAGAAGGATGCACATACTTATAAATATGCCCCCCCATCCCCACCCCCACAGACAACCACACGCCACACAGACAAGGCCATGCCTCATTAATCCATCACTCCAATGAGCACCCCCCGTACACCTCCACCTCTCCTCCACGGGGCATTTGCTACATGTCCTGCACGAGTGCCCCAGATTTACAACCCCTCCACCCACCGGCAGGGGTTAGGTTGATATACAGTGAGCAGTGGAAGAGGGAAAAAAATGGGAAAGAGGAAATAAGACAGTAGAACTTAGACTTCAGCACTCCAGTCCCTCAGCACCTCTGCTGATGAGTTCTGTCCTCCTGGCATCCGTCTAGTAGGAGCATGAAAACTCATCACCTCTCTGGGCAACAGCAAAGGTAATTATGACTAATGAAGTGCAGTCTTTCATGGCCAAACATGGGGCTAACTGCATTTTGTGCTCATAATGGCATACAGAGGGAGACACACTCTGCTGCACTGGCACAAACATTACCCAGACGCAGAATCAAGGTCACCTCAGCAGATTAGCATAGCCTGTAAATGAGTTCAATTAAACAAGCTGCTAATGACGGCAAGCTAATGACCAAGTCCATAACAGCAGAGCAAGAGAAAGGCCTTTGTACAACTAGCACTGTGTCCATCTACAGGTATATTTATGAATTGTCCATCTGTGCCAATATTTTATTGGAGGATAAAAGAGAAGAGATTAGAGAGGAGAGAAGTAAACTAATTTTCAGCAAAAGTGAAATCAATCAGTGAAGTGGTAAAACACACAATTCCGCTCCACACAATGAAAAGCAGAGGAAACATTTTGATCAGCTAAAAAAAAAAAAATTCCAGCTGCAATAATTAAACATGAGTAATGAGCTCCTCCACAATTAACCTGCTCCCCGAGCTCTGCTGTTCTCTATTAGAGGGAGGATCAAGAGAGCACCAGACACAGAGAGATAAGGGTGGGATATGAAATGTTCACACACAACACTGACTGAGATCAAGCCCATTCGCTTTGGACCAGGGTGGAAACTTTCCACGCAATCTAATGGCAATTCCAATCAGGGATTGGGAGAGGGGATCTCATCATCGGGAGAAGCTGATGGATTATGGTCATGAGCCTGAGTGGTGCTGTCACGGGGCCAAGCTAGGCTTATTCGCCCCCAACACCCCTCTACTTGCCATCATTTCCGCCAAGCTATTTAACAGGCCATTATGCCATCTCATCGCATTTGACGTCACAGTAGGTTGTTTGATCTGGAGCAGTGCATGGAGGCAGGAGAAGTCAAGCAGCAATTTAAGGAATCACCAACATCTTCCACCTCCGAAGCAAAACATAAACAGATTATAGGAGCACTCAAGTGGAGAGAGCGTTTTGTTTTTGCTAGGAGAGATAAGAAAGTGAAATAATATGTTCCCCTATAAGTCAACAAGGCCCTGCAGAACCCAAAATAAAAACCTTGCATACGCGAGGGAAACGACCATTTAATGAGAAGCTAAAGGTCAACCCAGACCTACGAACAGAGGAGAGTAAATTAGGGCCCGCAGGCTAAATCTGTTACTGGGCCAAGATTTTTTGGCCCGCAAAGGAAATCAAATATTTCCCCTTTTTCCCACCATATCTACATTTTAAGGTTCCTCTGTAGATATTCAGAAATAAGTACAAAGTCAACTTAAACTTACAATTTAAATTTCAGTGAAACGTCTTGATAAAGCTAAGAGGCTATTGATCTTGGCTGGACAACTGCTCAGACAGGTAAACACGTGTTGCTTTCAAATGAACAGTGATTTTAAAAATTCTAAAAATTGATTAAAAAAAAAAAAAAACAATCAAACCAAATCTAAAGTATATGCTGACCCATCTTCTACCAAATCATAGCATTTTTCTCCCTGCTCACTGCGGTGGTAAACTTATTGTTACAGTTTCAATTCAGTGGAGGAGCCGGGTTTCAATAATACACTGCTTCAGGATGATAAAGAGTAGTCCAGTGGCTCAGGCAGGAGGTTCTCTATGTGGAGTCTTGGGTTTCAGCCAACACTACACCCCCACTGGAGGTCAAACGCTGTAAAAACTAGCCTCCCTTGTGCAACAGATAAAAACGACTTCATATGGGGGGAAATCTTTTGTGGGAATATGAATGAAGACCAGTTATAACTTATTTTACCCGTACAAGAGGTATATGTTGTTACACACTGAAAAGACATATATCAGCTGGAGTAGGAGGTAGAATTTTTGTCAGTGAACTTTTAAATGGTTGAAGCAAAAAAATGGACTGTATTTTGAGGAACAGGAAGTCACCCTGCATTGTTGTCTTCCACGCTTCCTTCCTTGTTTGCTTATTGAGGACAAGGCCAGGTTGCTGCACACCAGCTCAGCGGTGGGCCTCTCAAACAGAGCTGTAAAACTAGCCACCACTGGGAGGTTACGTGTCACTCTGACAAGCCGCGGTGATGCTGACACACTTCCTCTGTCAAGTTCTGCGGCCGGATCCCGACAAAGACAAAAAAATGGTTCCCAACTCGTCCGGCGGGGTCCGAGACTCACGCCACGGTTGAACAAGCTGAATAAATCATACCAGTATGACTGAGAGAGGGTAGAGCCAGAAAGCCTGGAGGAACAACAGAGTGGGTTCTGAGCTTCTTTCATATTAGCAGACTGCTGGCCGCATGGCTGGGGGAGCTCAGCCCTTCGAAGCGCAGGCTGTTGTGAGAGAAACACTGAATAATGCATCTGAGAAGGGAGGGGAGATTGGCTGCTGGCTCCAACACCACCCCCTCCTCCTTTACCTCGTTTCCCATTCACCGACAGATAGATGAGGGCATCTAGATGAAGTTTCACGGGAGGTCAGCGCTGCAGACTCAGGATTGATAGACACGGTGGGGCGTGTCCCTCGTTCTCTTGTTTTCTGCACCATTTCACAGAATTGGGGGAAATGCCACTCTCCGCCCTCTCATCCGACAGGAGGGGGTGGGTGGGGAAAGTCCTGTGGCCTCTGGCAAAGACGTATGCTTGATGACATGCTGATGACACATTTGGGCCTCTGGAATCAGCAGAGGATGGTTATGAGGTGTACCGCATCGATTCTCTGGAACGAGGACCAGCTCCTGCCACACTTGCAATGAGCAGTGGGGTCAGAAGGTCACTCTTTAAACTGCGTTCCCCTCCCCTTAAAAAAAATCAATTCCTTATTAGAAATTCATCGCTATCAGAGAAGGAAGAGGGTGGCGTTAAAATGAAGACAGAAGATGTTCACCTATGTCAGATATGATTATAAATGCTCTCTGGTTTCCCTCCTGTTGTTATGGAGGAATTTCAGTGGTTCAGTCCCTCTTTCATTAGCTGGGCCTCCACTGTTCCTCCTCCTCATTTGAACCTCTTGCTCCTTGTCTCTTGACAGTTCATTTCCAGGCTGTTGGTTCTATTTCTGTCCATTGCTGCGGGCTATACATTCTGCATGTTGTGCATGTAAGGATGGAACCCACATACGAAACACCTGCTTTCTACACACTGTAAAATATTACATTCAGCATGAGGGTTTTTTTTTCCACTGCAGTTTACTACGTGGGCTCTTGGCTATGCAGAGAAGAAATCATGATTAAAACTTGGTGAATTATTGAGAGGGTTAAGTGACCTGCTGGTGTAGCTCAAAACACCAGTGATTGCTTTGCTGTCCAGATTTATCATTGTTTTTCCGCCCAGGTGCCTTGAAACCCACAGTATAAACCCTAGTCCTGATGTCCTTCAAAGCTGCTGATGTTGGTGAGAACAGTACCTCTGGCTAACTGGCGTTCACAGACACACGCCGTTATAGATTGGGGCAGGCCCTTTAATGGATCCTCTGGACTGTCATAACCAGCCAAGGCCTATGGCAGAAACATCCTCCTGCCTGTCAATTTGACTCCTGAAATTAGAGCAGCGAGCCCCTCCCTGTCCCTGTCCTCGAGACTACCTCCCTCCCCCTGATGGATGGCTGACAGTCAGTGATAAACTGGCCAAGGCTACAAGAGACCGCAAACATGCAATAAAAGTAACTAACATTAGAGAGCCAAATAACGACGGCATAAAACCATCTATTAAATTCAACCATGCACAGCTTAATAAAAACTTAGACAACTTTTTGATCTTGATGATCTTATCCATCCATAAAGACATGTGGAAAATGTCACCATGGAAATTCTAATTAATTTATTCCCACATTGACCCGTGTATTCATGTATGTGGGCAATAACCTCTCATTTGGGATTATACAAGGTCAAAAAGGAGGGGCATCGGGTTACTATACATTACATCAATTTGCCCAGTATTCATGAGCTCCCGCAAGATGTGGCCAATCTGCAGACACAAACAACTAAATGAGCGCATAAATATAGATGACATGCTCCAGGCTGATGGCAGGAATATACGACACCCTCAGGCTACTGGTCCATTTCTTCTTCTTCTTCTTCCCCCACCTTAAACTCTGAGATGTGTATACTTATAGAAGACAGGCAGAGGGGGGAGGCACTGAAGCTTTTTTTTTTTTTTTTTCTTTAAAACAGCACCAGATTTACGGTATGGATTGCTAGATGAGGGCAGATCAGCTTGTGGCACGCAGTAGATCTTTCAGAAAGCTTACTGAACTGAAGCCGTACAATGCGTTACGTGCCTTGCTTCATGTAGCTCGTCTCATCTGACATACACCGGTGACTGAGCCGATACATGGCATGCAGTCAACGTGGGAAATATGTTTAATAATTTTCTCCATCTTGCTGGACCATAAATCACCTTGTTTTGCTGCTGGCATGAAAGGCCAAGGAAGGCGTGCAAGAAGAAACATACACAGCAAAGTTCTGCCATTTTTCCTACTCGAGCCATACTCTCGTTCTCCACCTGCCTCTGCCTGTCTCGGGTCACAGTGCACGTCTTGCCGCTTGCTAGAGCCTCAATAAATGATGTGTGGACCAGACCTAAAGCTCAACAGTGAGCTTCTCTTGGCAAAGGCTGTTACCATTTCACAACGCCGACCTTGACCTGTCTGTTGTTTGAAGAGCTGTGGAGCGCGCTCTGTGGCTCAGGTGAGAGGGAAGAGTGGGTGATGGGTGGGATGACTGGAGGGGGTGATGGAGCACCGGGTTCTAACATGTTTTCCTGATGCATAACAAAAACTCCCAGAAGGCTTGAGACTGTACGGTAGCATCCACCACAAGCTCCAGGATTCAAATCATTCCATTTATTGACTGAATATGATTTTCTCCCTGTGCTTGAGATGAATCTGTGCTCTTTTCAGTAAACAGGTGTACAAACCAGACTCTCCCAGTCTGTCCTCCTCCTCCACTGTGCTCCTTTGTTGTCTGGTTTTTTGAGATTTGGATGTATTTTCGTGATGACTGCAGTTGATACTTTCAATGAGCATGTCTGCTTGTCACCTTCCTATCACACTGTCACATTTCACTCCATGTTTCTCCAGCTCCCTTTGTCCTCTGCCACTGCCCCTCTCCACCTCCATATCAGTTGCCAGAGGGTTTCTCCCCTACTTTCCTTGCCTCTCGCGTCATCTCGTGACTCGGAGTGTTGTGTCCTGCTAAAAGTTTACCAGTTCGTATCGTTGAGAAATGACTGATGATACATTTTTCATGTGGGCCATTAAAAATTCAAAAGATCCGTTCCCCTTCTTTATTCTGAGACTCAAGGAAAAAAAACAAGCCTCAATAATGGATGAGAGAAAGGTTTGCTAAGAAAAGAGAGCCAGTGTGGTGTGATTGAGCTGAGGGGAGAGGAGAAGGAAGTAAGTAGGGGTATGGAGGGGTTGATGTATGGATGGACAAGTAGAAGAAAGGAAGACAAAGGAAAAGTTGCTGACCAGTTGTTGTGATGGACAGGGAGAGAAAGGAGGAGTGTCTAAGCATGTGGGAGAGGATCTTACCTGGTGTGGTGAAACATTTCTCTCCCACGTGCAGCTTTTGTCCACGGGTACACACTGCTGACTGTCTCCTGGTCCTCTGCTCTTAGTCAGTCACGCACAGCAAACGCAGCTTGGCCTGTCGCACAATGGCAAACATTCAGTTATGCACAAATGTGGACACACGGACAGACAGATACACACAGGACTCTCATCACCTCACTGACACAGGTCATTTGTCACTATAAAAGAACATTCATCGCTCAGGAGTGTTTTTGTCAGCGAAAAATGTTGAGCTAGTTGAAAATGTTTAACATTCCTGAAGGCTCAGTGCAGATATTGTGAAAGCCTAGTTAGACATTGTTAACAAGGAGAGGATAGAGACTCCAAATAATGGACTGACCAACCATAAAAGTTGTTTCACATGATCTAATTTAGTGGAAATAGGATACCTTTCAAAACAGCTGTTACAAAGCGCTGCACACAGAGGAACATATAAAAGAAATGAAACAGTGAACAAAACTCAAATAAATAAGATAACAGAGAGTCAGTTATGAATAAAAGATTAGCCCATTTAAATCATGTGTAATCAGCACGAGACGAGAACCAGGCACAGGTCAATTCACACCTCAGCTAAGCTCTCACTAAGAGAGGTCCTCTTACTAATCAATAAAGTAACAGTTAAAAGTAGTGGCAAACAATAAAGGATGGACGTTTGCACATTAAAAGTAACTCATAATGAAGAAAGAAAAAGGCCATTCAGTAAAAGTAAGTTAGAGAGAGAATTTGGACCCGGACAGCAAAAGCCCCCTCAACCTTTGATTGGGGAACAGCCGACAGGGCCTTATGGGAAGACCTCAAGCTACGAGCCGTACTGCTTTTAAGGCTCAGCACGTAGCTTGGTCCCATACTGTGCAGGGCCTCAAAAGTCGAGAGCAAAATTTGAAAATCAAATCTAAAACAAACAGCCAGCGAAGGAAGGATAAAATCGGTGAGAGTTGATCAGGATTCGTGATTCGGTTAAGAGTCTGGCAGCTGAATTCTGAACACACTGAAGCCACGCAATCATGTTAAAGCCCGGGCACATAAACGCCACATTACAATAACCCAGACAAGAAGTATAAAAAAGGCATGAATAGCTCTTTGAAGATTTATAAAAGAGATATATGATATAATTTAGATATATTTCTTAAGTGGAAAAAACAGGACCAAGCAAGCCTTTTAATGTGAGTCTTGTGACCGAGGTTGTCGTCTGAGATATGTCCAAGTTTGTTTGTTTTTTTTAACAGTAGGTACCACATGTTAAGCTAGAGAACCAAGAGCAAGCAGAACTTGGCCAATACTAAGGAGGGCCCATAAGAAGGAGGATTTCCGTTTTGGAAGAGTTAAACTGAAGAAACTTTTGCTTCTGCCATCCAATCTTTAACCGCAGCGAGGCAATAATACCGGGAGGATAACTTCAGATGGTTTGCAGCGGAGTATCTTTGACGTGGCAATGAAATGAAATATTCCACTGTATAATAATTTGGCCCAAAGGGAGTAAATAATGAGAAAATAAAATTTGTCCTAGAATGGAGCTCTGTTGCTTCCCAGTCCTATACCGTGCTTGAGACGAGGTAAACCCATCAACAGGACAAATTTTCTCTTCCGAAGGAGAGGAGGAGGAGGAGGAGAACCACATCTACCTTGACACACAGCACTAAGATCAAGCCGAGCGTTTGTGTCAGCCTTCATCAGGATATCATTGATAACTCTTTGCCTAGTTGCTATTGGAAACCTGAAGTTTCTCAAAAACACTGTTGTTGATTGAGACTTCCTGGAGTTGATTTGAGACAATTTTCTTGAGAATTTTTTTTTTATTAGGGGAATCAGAACAAGTTGTTTTTGGGGTTTTTGAGGGAATGAGTTTTCACATCCCAAAGCACAAAAAAGGCTTGGACACTGTGTAGTATGAGCAGAGGAGGAAAAAAATGCACAGACATTTTGGCTGTGTCTTCTTCAGCGTGCAACCTTTTTAATGTCAAAAGTAGTTTCAAAAGCCATGCTCCCATTCTCTTCAAATTAACTGCCAAAGTCTGTGCAAAGGATATCCGTTGACATTGTTATGGTTACATCAACAGCAAACACATAACTCCCAGTTCCTTTGTGCATAAATATATTTGACAAAATAAAATTGTTAAAAAAGCAAAGGAACAGAATATTAGACCCATACATTAAAACTGTCACAAAAAGGCTTGGAGTGCACCAAATACATTAAGGCAGTTTTAGGCACATATAAAATGTATGCCTGTGGAGATGACTGTTGTTTTATCATGTCCCTCTTGCACTCAAAATATATATATATTTTTTTTTAAAATAGTGCTGCTGGAGTGACCAAGGCCTCTCTCATGATGCCATCTAGTGGCCAATTACGGCACATACACACATTATACTTAGTGAGTTTGAAGGAAACCTAGAGAATTACATGATCCCAGGTTTAAACAAGGTTCACTGAGAGAAGGTTTGATGAATTGAAGATGGGGTCAAGGTGGTCAAGTAAAGACGCCACAGCTTCACCTTGACAACAGCGTTGCTTCATCTTTTTTAAATACACACAAGCCCAGGCCTGCTCAAGTGTGCTTCAGTATACTCATAGGCAGCCAAACTGCATGCTCACAGGCACAAACAAGCACCATTAATATGAACAGAGATCGACCTGCACCATTGATATGGGTAGATACCTTTATCTGTCTAATGAGAGCAGTGTAAACATGACGACCGCATGGGAGACTGGAAAAGCAAAAGACAGAACAGACTCCCCATCCTCCCAGAAAAATTCCCCGAAGGCAGCAGGGAAGACTGTACACCCATCAACACATTGGACACTGGTACATGTCATGATATGAATACAGTTATGGAATGAGCTGGACAACTTTCTATTTTTTACTAACTGTGTGTTAGTCTCAGTACATCTGTGGCACTGCTTTTCAGAGCCCATTCGTTCATTGTCACTGATGGAAATCTGTACAAATGGATATCAAATATATAGTGACATTTTTTTTAAGCCAAAAACATTTCCTCCTTGTTTTGGTCTTTTCACAGGATTTCTCAACAATACTTAAAATATAGAATATGACCACATTTACATTTTAATATCTTGTATAGTATATGACAATAATTAGAGTTGTTCTGATGGGGTTTTTTATGCACAGATAATTCTGCTGAGTGATAGATGGCCGAAACACTCAGCGAACAAACACACATTCCCCCTCTATAAACAACAAATTCCAACACCAGCCGGCATCAGACAACACAGTAGTCCCGCCACTATTCAACAACCCATCTCATTGTGTTGATTTGGCCCCCATTCCAGCTTTCATTTGGGTGTTTTATCTTTTGTTTACTGGGGGGTTTTATTCTCGGTGGCTCGGGGAAGCAAAGCGTTGGCAGTAGCTCAGTTTGATCTGTGGTCGTGGATGAAAAGCGCCAGTGGGGGAAAACAAGGGTATTTTGGAAATAGATTTTTAAAAACACTGCCATGTAATTACAATGAAAATACATAAATATGAGTCCATCTGACAGCGAGGGAAAGTGCCAGTGTCAGCATTGTGATGGTAAACAGTCTGCGAGGGGAGTGTTTGTGTGACACAGCTGGGGTCACCTCTACAATTGACAAGCCAGAGCTTCAAATGGGAAATAAAAAGTCCGGAAACTTCCTCACAATCCAACCAGCCCTTTCAGGCGCCGAGGCTGTGAGTCGGCACTCAGCAGGCTGGTGCTGATTTAGCATCAACAACGCCACAAGACAACTTTTGATGTCGAGGGGAAGAAAAAGGGGAAACAAAGCACAGAGGATGAGGATTTGCCAAAAGAATTTCAATGCAGGGTTTTACTCCCGGATAAAAGCGCGGCTGATGTGATTACTGTTAGCTGACCTTAAACACAAGATGACCATCAAACTTTGTATGTTTGCCAGATTTGGTGCCTCTGGATCTCTCAGCCACAAATGAAGAAGATTTGTAAATCACAGCTGGAAGATACGACTACAATTCTACATGATCAATTTTCTCATTTATCTTAATAACAACCAATGTAAGGAAAACTTTGTGTGTGTTATATCTTTTGTTCCTCGTATTTGTCCTGATTAAATACAGAAAATAACTTGTTTCCGCCCCAGTTGGATGAACTTTGGTTTGTTCTGTTTAATTATGTGGGATCCCAACTATGAATTTATTGAAAACTGTGGTATGAGTCAGTTCATTTGGTTACTGTCTCAGTTGCAACTTCCAGTGCAGCAATACTTGATTTGATAACCTCCTCGCGAATTGAACACAGATCAACAGATGGCCAAAAACAAACCCACATAGTTCTGCTGTCCACTGTCACAGAGCACAAGTTTAGTGCTGAGTTTATGTGATGGAGTGAGCCTGCATGTTGTGATTGCAGCGTGGTGGCAAGAGATCATAAACAGGCACTACTCCCCGTGCAAAGAAGATAAGACACATTCTTGGCCACAATAAAAAAATGCAAAAAAAAGTACATAACAGTAGAAATACTGAGTAGAAACACTGAGGGAGGGGGAGAGAGATAAGCAAACTGTGGGAGAAAGAAAGACGGGAGACGCTTATCCAGAGTGGCGCCATCGTGGGTTGACATTTCAAAAAGGACTGTGTGCAGTCCCACATCGCTGCTAAACTCGTCATGACTGTTATGTGCACACATAAAGACAGCCATTTACTTACAAGCAGGGGCACACAGGCCTGTATGCGCATGGTGTGCCCAGAAAACAGCAACCTCCCAACAACCCATGCTTATCTCAACACACCCAGGCTCCCTCGCTTTGGCATTCATTCCCTCTTTTCTTCTCTCAAACATGCGAACATGCGCACACACAGGCCTATCTTTCATCCCAAAATTCATGGAGGCAAATCTCTCTCATCCTCGACCAACCATTCTTTCTCCTCGACTCTCGCAGGCACCATTCCCTCCTCTGTCGCAGCATTGCCTTCGAAATCTCCTTGTTTTTTTTCCTGGCAAACTCTGACCAATTCACTGTCGTAGCCCATTCAGCATCCTCGGCTGAAATAGTCTCATTTCAACTGAGGAAGCCCCAAGAAAACGGGATAATTCTTCTCTCATTTGCCAAAACCAGGCAAGACTGATGCAGCAGGCATCCTGCGGTGCAAGTTTATGGGGTTACAGCTTTGACAGATGTGGAGAAATGGACCCCAAATCATGTTAAATTATGGTAAATAACAGAACGTCCACTGTTTACAGTATCGCTGTCCGCTCCGTGTCACTGGTCATCATCATGTAGGACAACAGGAAAGTTAAAGCCAGTTTCCCAATAATTTTGTTTTTCTGTTCTCATATCATTGTGCACAGCACCAGGCTTTGTGGGGGTCACGCTCCAGAGGGCACAGATCATGAGAGGCGTGGCCTTTACATCTAGGCCTCGACTCTCACAGGGATCAGACAGCAGATTAGAAGAGATTAGTGATGTCCTAAATCAACTCCCAGAGGATTTTTGGCTTTTTGGTAAAATAGCGTGCTAGAATAAAAAACAAAAAAAACCAATTGCATTAGATGAGACAATTAGGTATTTCTAACACACTATATTTACAGTAGCAGTAAATATTTCTGTATTGATATCTCTATCCAAGATGATACAATTCATGTATGAGTGAGTCATCCCAGCAAGTCCTCCAGCCTCTGCCACAGTGTAATGTTAGCCTATACTGATCCTTGGTGGTCAGACGAGGTACTACAACTACAGTGAGTTACGCAGAGTTTTTTGAGAGAAGAATTAAGGATCTTCAGATGCTTCCACAAAAAAGAGCTTGGTTTGCTTGATTGCTACAATTCTGAAATCTATCACTTGAGCTGAAACTATTCCAACAGGTACTTACAATAGTTGAACAGTACATTGACAGAAAACAATTCATCATTTAAGTCCTTTTTATGAACTGGTTCTTGGTATTCAAATGTAAATATTTGCTGGTTTTATTCCTCATTTATTCATTTCTTTAGTTGTCTAGTTTATTGTATTAAACTGAGCTGAACTATTGAACTACTTTCTTTTTTTAAAGATTTTTGCTGTGACTGACACAAATGTGACTGTAACAAATGAACAAAGGCGGGGGGGCACAGACATTCTGTATGGCACCCAGAATACATTGTACTGTTCTCTTCTATCTAAATGCATGATAGATTATGAAAGTCCTAATCAGAGGTTTAGGGACATGGTTCCACAAGTGAATGACTTGGTTCTATTTATTTAATGTGTGCTTGCAGTACATTACAAGACCTCTGTGGTTTCAGTCACGTTAATGTTCATGTGCACTGCCATTAGACTACAAACACAGCTTCACCACAGACATTTGGTGTCTTAGGAACATATAGGCTCAGACCATCTGTAAATAAACAAATTAGCAATGGAAAAGGGCGATGGAGCGTTTCCTGCATATAATGCTTTGTTTTTCCTTTCTTTTCTTGAGGGGGATGAGTAATGACTTTGCAACCTTTTGGATAAAGCCTTGGTAGACAGCACAAAAAAAATCCTTACGGCATTTTGAGGACAAAAATCTATTCACTGCTCATGCTATTCTGTGTATTCAGCCTATGTTTCCCCCAAGGACGTCATGTGCAATTTCATGAAGTCTTACATAACCGCTCGGCAGCAAAGTAGCGCACTGCACGACACCGCGGCAGGTGACACTCGCAGGAGACTGGGAGGACATCCTGTTGGGGGAAAATAACGTCGAGAAAAATACATTTGATGGCGATCGGCTGCAGGTTTCTTTAAGGAGGTGTTTTCGACACGCATTGGGCTTTTTTTTCTTTTACCCGTCGGTGGATGTTGACGCAGCGCCGTCCAGACAGTGTGTGTCACTGTTTGCACAGACGCACGACACACGACACACGGGCTGCCGCTCCGTCTGCCGCCCGCGTCCCTCCCTCTCCGGCTCGCAGCGTCTACAGCGGTTGCTGTCATCAACCGAAGAATAAACGCACCTTTTAACGATCCCGAGGGAGATCTGTAATATTTTTTCTGAATGGTCATTACGCTTGGTTGCATTCGTTCGTGAGTACGGGGCCTGTAGTGCGTTGGAGCCGAACCACCTCCAGAGCCTAATACAACCCGCTTCTCATATAGGCTGTGGCTGTTTGCGCTTGGGCTGATCGGGATAAGTCTATACTTGAATCTGATGTTGTGTACCGGAGGTGGGCGTGAATAGCACGTTTCCTTGTTTTCTGCCGGGGGTTTTCCAAGGGCATCGGCGAGCGACGCGGTGCGGCAGCAATGTGCACGCCTGACGGCCAGACAGAGCGAGTGGGAGGCAGCCCTGTCCGTGGCAGTCTCTGAGTTTTCAGAGTTCTCGGTGATAGCCAGGGTTCAGCCTCGCTTGCTTTAAGCCCCTCGCTTGCTTTAACGCCGCGGCTCCAGGATGCGACGTCATGACTTGATCGCGCCTGACAGATGTTGCTGTGTTGCAGCTGCACGGGTGTAGGTTCCCCGCTTGTTCTCGCTGTTTATTTGCGGACGATTCTTTAAAAACAACAACAACAAAAAACTGTTTAGCCGCCAAGTGTTCAGTCCTCGCTTTGTGCTCGGGCAGATCGCGACATTCGTTTATTCTTCGGGTTTGCATAAAATGATACCTGGATCTGCCGCATCAATGCTACCGTCTGCAGAAGCCGCGAAACTGTACCAGACCAATTACGTCCGCAACTCCCGTGTCATCGGACTTTTATGGGCCATCTTTACCATCCTGTTCGGTATCGTTAACGTGACCATCTTCTCGCAGCCCTATTGGATTGGGGATGGCGTGGATACGCCGCAGGCCGGCTACTTCGGCCTTTTCCACTATTGCATCGGAGACGGACTCTCCAGAGACCTGGCTTGCCAGGGTAGCTTCACCGAGTTCTCCGCCATCCCCTCCGGTGCGTTCAAGGCCGCCTCGTTCTTCATTGGAATGTCCATGATGCTCGTCGTCACCTGCATCGGCTGCTTCAGTCTCTTCTTCCTCCTCAGCACCTCCACCGTGTACAAGATCTGTGGCTGGATGCAGGCAGCATCAGGTAGGCTGAGTACGAGCCTTTTACCTCACAGTGAGGGACCCTCACATATCATGTTTTGAATCACTGTGATGGATTTTGACTTGACTGATCACTATGTGATAAATTAATTATCAGTGAGAACAGAGCCAAACGGACAGACCTGTCAGCCAACACGCCAGAACAGACGGTGCTGTCCATGCTGCTGAAGTTCCGCTGAGGCCATGAGACATTTCTTTTGCTTTTTATGTATCATGTACACGTGCAGTCACACATTTTTCAAAATGACTGTCTATGGTCATAAACCTTTTTTTCCCCAGCTCTATACTATATGCACATGTATGCAGCTTAAACCTCAGAAAAGCACTCATTTCTTTTTCATGAATTATTGTGCTGTTTGATTGAACAATAAAAAAAAACATACTGGAAGGTGGCCTATAACTTTTATAAAGATATTTTTACTTTAAAAAGTGGTAACAAATTGTGAGTTTTTTGATTTGATTAAATAAATACACGTATATGGTATTGTAGCTACTCTATAGATATAAAGCAGCCTAATTTGATGTGGCCTTTCTTGTTCCTGCAGATTAGTAAGTCATTGCTTGATCTACACTCTCTCCTCAGTCAACAGGTTTGTGTGCGTTTGTGTGCTGGAGTCGTTGCGGGTGTTTAAAATGTTGCAGAGGTTAGCGGTTCAGCTGATGGCAGCATTTTCTCACTTGTAACCGTGGGCTCATGTCATCCAGCGTGACCGGAGGCCTCCATCATCGGATAAGAGTCCAGACGCTGCCAAACATGAGTCCGCACAGCTGTTAGCAGCGGTGGAAGCAGCCGGCTTCCTGTTCGCAACACAAACACAAATGAGGGGCGATTATTTTGGAGCAACTCCAGCTCGATGCGTTATGTGCGCTGAATTAATGCAATAAGCCCGCCTAATGAGGAGACCGCTAGGCTTTGTGCTTCTGCAGCTAAGAGATGAAAGAGAAAAAGCCAAGAGGAGAGACCCTGACCACGACAGGCTTGCACGGGGATGCCTAATGAGCAGGACTGGCTGCTTAGCACTGTCAGACTCCATTACACTTAGCTGAAGGTTAAACTCACACTGCCTTCGCTTAGTAGCCCTGTGGAGGACAGGTGGCCCACTGGCATCTGTAACAGGCCCCTTGCTGCCAGCTGATGTTTTGATAGGGAGGCACAGATCATCAGTGTGATGGTGATAAATGGCCCGAATGTGTGTGTGAGGAAGAAAGAGTGAGATGTCTTTGTTGCTCCCCTATTCTTGAACCTCTGTTGTCCTTCTTGAAACATTTTGGCAAAAGAACACGTATGTCACATCTCACTCCAATAAAGTAAAGTGAAATTAAAATTCACACGGTGCCTTGGCCACAGCTTGGTGTCACCCATCCCTGCTGTTCCACTTGTCCAAGGACATGAGTGACACGGTCAGTATTCAGAGCAGCGCTCTCTGCTCCGTGGCAGCGATGTTTCTCACTGCTTCAGCAATCATCATTACCCACCCACACACACACACACACACACCATTGTGAGGCTACATTTCATAACTCTTTTTTCTTTATTGCAGATTTATACTGGGTGTTTTGTGAAAACTATGCAAAAACAGCAAATAACTCTACTATGCCCCATTGAGTACAAGGGCTATTTAGATAGACCAACTCAATATCAAGGTCATACGGTAAATGTTGGCCAAGATTGTATGAGTAAAGTGATGTGCCATATACCCCTCTTGCAGCAGCCTTCACAAACTCCCTTGGGCTGAGTCCAGAAGGTTGTGGATAAGCACTTAACATATAAATTCGCGCCGTTGCAGAGCCTCTCTCTAGCCAATTGGTGAGCATGCACACATCTGGCCATCACCAGGTTGATAGCTTTCAGTTAGGCTCAGGTGAAATCGCTGAATGTTTGATGAGAACGCAAATCACCGGGACACATAAGAACTCTTAGCATGTCCACCACAGCCAAACCAGGTCTGAGTGCAGAAGTGCTCCTGCGTCCCAGCTGCCCTAGATGGACTCGCATCCTCCTCTCACTTTCCTCACTAGTGCTATTTCCGTCTGTGCAGCTGCATGGGTTCATGACATGCAGATGCATGCATTTTTTGGGAGGGGGTTTGCTGAGCTGAGCATGAACAAAGCCTTTTGTCTCATCTGTCTCAGGTCCTTTCACTTGGTCATTTTGACCTCCCCTTCTCTTCAAAACCTTGTTTCAGGGAGTACTGCACAGTAGGTACTGTCCATTTCTGTCTCCATCTTGTTTTTGTCCAGTGACTGCAGTTCTACAGGGGTCTGTACACTAATTAACTGAGAAAGACAGTGAGGTCAGTGATAATTACTTCAGTTTTACACCCGGCCTGCGTACTCTGTCATGTCAGCTGACAGAGACTGTTTCTTCACAAAAACAGATGAGTCATACCTATGAATAAGCAAGGCATAAGCTTTGAAAAGTCAGCGTAAAAAAAAGAGGGTCTGCTTGGAAAGACAAAGATCGTTTTAAAGGACTGTGTTTATTGAAGGGTCAGATTTCTTTTTCCCCTCAAGTAATGTTTTGTATTTTTGGTCCAATTTGTAAGTGAAATCTCCAGTGCGTGGCTGTTTTTGCTTCATTATGTCTGTGTGTGTGTATATATATATATATATATATATATATATATATATATATATATATATATATATATATATATATATATATATATATATAGAGAGAGAGAGAGAGAGAGAGAGAGAGAGAGAGAGAGAGAGAGGCCGGGATCTACCACACCAGACAAGATCCCAGGTGCAGGCTGTGCAGAGAAGGCCCTGAGACAGTCCAACACATCACAGCAGGGTGTAAGATGCTGGCAGACAAGGCATACATGGAGCGGCATAACCAGGTAGCGGGCATAGTATACAGGAACATCTGTACAGAGTATGGACTGGAGGTCCCAGGGTCCAGATGGGAGACACCCCCAAAGGTAACAGAGAACAAACAGGCCAAGATCCTGTGGGACTTCCAGATCCAGACTGACAAGATAGTGATGGCCAATCAGCCTGACATAGTGGTGGTGGATAAACATCGGAAGACAGTGGTAGTGATAGATGTAGCAATCCCCAGCAATAGCAACATCAGAAAGAAAGAACACGAGAAGCTCGAGAAATACCAAGGGCTGAAAGAGGAGATAGAGAAAATGTGGGGTGTGAAGGCGACAGTGGTACCAATAGTGATCGGGGCACTAGGGGCGGTGACCCCCAAGCTGGAAGGATGGCTCCAACAGATACCAGGAACAACATCGGAGATCTCTGTCCAAAAGAGCGCAATGCTAGGAACAGCTAAGATCCTGCGCAGAACCCTCAGACTCCCAGGCCTCTGGTAGAGGACCCGAGTCTGAAGGAAAAACACCGCCCAGGTGGGCGAGAGGGAGATTTATATATATTAATATTATATTTATATTAATGAATATTATTATATTCTCTGCTTCTTATTTGATGCCTTTGACACCTATGATGATGAGCCAAAGTTAAATTTAAACATATGAAATCTTTGCCCAATGAGCTTACCATACACTATATTGCAATATAGGACATTTATTACTCTCTGTTTTTTTAATTTATTTCTAGTGATGTCCCAATCAAGTTTATTGGCATTGCTCCCACACCCTTACTAATTTTACGCCAATTAAATAGCATGTACCCAACTCTTTGACTATAGACTAATTAATCTTACATATGGTTTTTATGAGATTCCTGATCCCAACACTGAAGGTCATAATATAAAGTCTATAAATTTATATTAACAGTTACGATGTCAGTTAAAGTTGCCATTCCCTGCGGTCAAACGACGCCATTAAAATCAAGACGTCTCTGTTGGATTTTGTCAGGACTAAAGAAACATTTCAACTTGTGGTTGCAAGATTGCGCTACGGAGTGGAGGCTCTTCACACGTAAACCATCTTTGACTAGTACCACCGCGGTGTGAGAGAGTCCTCCCCGGGTCTGTCACCAAGTTACAGACAGAGTGGAGATTAATGAGAGGCGGCTGGCGTTATCGACTATGAATGCATTAACGTTTGGGGTCGGTGTTACTGGAAGATAACCCAGACTAAATGCAGACAAAAGCCACTGCACGTAGGTGCAAAGAAGGTTTTTAAAACAGATTTACCTGTGTTTTCACAGTACGGCTGAAGCAGATGCAATGAAGGGTAAATCCCAAACTCACAAAAAATGAGGAATATAGCAAAAACACCACAACCCGAACAGACGGACCGACGAAGACCTAAATTAAGGAGGAGGCGGGGATAATTGGGAACAGGTGAAACAGATCCGGGGCCTGGCAGACATGCGGAAGAGCGGGGAAAAAATACGGAAGTAGGACAGGAAGACAGGAAGTATAGTACGCCAAAAAAGCATGAACACTATAGGACGTAGCTACAATGTAAAACAGAAAATAACTTTCCAAAGAGATACTCACACTTGTAAATGGTTTGACATTGGTTTATTATTATTAAAATATTTTTTCTAGTTAATGGTTTTTTTTTTATCTGTCTTCAGTTAGTTGTCAGGTTAAGCTCAGTTAAGCTCATTGCCATTTCCTCGACAATTGGTATGTCTTATTTGAATAGTGAAATTATCAGATTCACAAATAGTCTGCTCAGGCCTGCAACTCAGCAGTTATTTTCTTGGTTAACTTTCAAAAGAGGGAAAAATCGTTTTTCCTCATTACATTACGTACCTCCAACATTTATGCATATATGAGAAAGTAATTTGTGATGGTGCCTTTGTAAGTGGTGAAACATACAGTTCAGCTATCACATTCTTTTCATTGCCCATACTGTATATTATTGTTTGAACTAGTGTACTGCCACGGTAAATAGACCTCAGAGTAACGATTACAGTCATCTTTAGATACAGGTGGATAGAAATCAAACAGGAGCACAACAAAATTTTGAAGCTATTGTTGTCTCATAAAATGGCATTGGGAAGATAAAAGAGGGAGTAACAATAAAAAGGAAGATAAGATGTTTGAGGACAATATGAGGTCTGAAGGCAAACGGAGAGACAGAGAGTATAGAGACAGAAGGCAGATGGAAAACTAAATCAGATAACAGCGCACAAAGAAGATATACCCATCCTTTAGGTCACCACCCTCCATCTCTTTCTGTATCATTAAATGTTTCTCTGTGGCTGGTTTTCACTCCCCTGGTCCATTCTATAGAGAGTCTTGTTCCTAAAGGAGCGTCAAAACTCAGTCCGTTGCAGAGGTGGAAAGTGGTGGAGCTTGACATGAGCAGAGACACACTTTTCACTGCAGCAGCAGCATCAGACCTGTGTGCTCCAGCTCTGCAGAGTTAATGCTACAAACGAGCACTTTTTGTCTGGATGCCCCTCCTGCCTTTAAAAGCAGATAAGTGCATGACTGAGGATCGATTCAGTTGCCGTTGCCTATTGCTTCAATTCCTGTGCGTGTTTGTGTGTATTTGTGCATACTTTACATGGCAACATGTACTTCATTCAGTACACGTAATGGAGGCAGATCCTTTGTCTGCAGGCTAATACATGACCATCTGCTTGCTCTGGGATTGATGAACTTCGTTGGTGACATGCATCTTTTTTGGAAAACAAAGTCCTCAAGTTGCTCATCCCAGACAACATTATGCTATAGCCAAAAAATTTACATATAAATTAACTAAATTTCTATTAAAATGCAAAAGGAGTACACTTAAATTTGATGAAGCTGTGTCTATAATTGCCTTTATCCCAAAGTACAAAAAAGAAAATTCTGCCCAAGCAAATGATGTATTAATTTCAGCAATTTATACTTAGTTTATTTATCTATTTACACAGTTTTTTGGTTGTTTTTTTGTTGGGGCTTTCATCCTTCAATGACCTCCTGCATCTTAACTACATGTCGCATTCAGTTCAAGCGAGTGAACCTGACTATTTTCTGACTTTGCAGCTGTGCCTCCACTGTGTTTACCCAGAAGATTTAAGCTAACATGGTGCTGCTCCATCATCTCCTGTGAATTATCATTTATCCGTAGTTCAGTTCACTTCAGTCTGGTTTGACATTGTGGAAGTACTTTGAAAGACCAGGCTAATGCAGTCAAGGAAAGTTCAGTGTTACTGGGTTTTCACAAAATGCTGAAACATCTCCTCTAATTTTACTTAAATGTGCTGTAATCAATGTTTTGATATTAACAGTAGATGAAATTACTACTTTTAATGTGACAGTGGACACTCGTAGCGCCAACCCCACAGAGAAATTAGTACTCAACTCTGCAGTTCCCCTCAATTCGACAGAGCTCTAATGTGTGTTTCAAATAACCATTTGCTTTTTGAGCCAGAGCAGGCAGCTGTTTTTAGCACGCAGGCTCTGAAAACGCACTGTGTAGACACAGTTAGCTGCAGTCGCATTAACACTTTTAACTATGAAACACCAGAGAGGAAGACAATCTGTGTCTGTGACCCTTTGTGTCTATGAGAGATTGAGAAACTGGCCTTAAGTTTTGTTAAGTGACCAAACAAACAAACCTCAAACAGGATTCAGAAATCTGTGGCTGAAATCTGCAGCACTGGTCTGGCGTTGTGTGGGGCTCAATAGTGGTGGTGAGACGGCAGAGAGAGGTGACAACGACTGGTTTGGAAAAGTTGCAGAGCCCATCTGTATTCTCACCAGGTCTACTCAGAGCAGCACAAACTGAATGTGCTGACCCACCAACTTTTTTTTCAATCAAAACAACTGAGCACACAACACTGCCTTGTGCACTAATCCACACATGGCTCCCTCGCAGTGGGCAGCTCCATTTTCTTTTTTCTGTCTTTGTCTCGCTGTCTGTCTTTCAAGCCGTCTGTCCAATTTTCCCTGCTTTCATATACAATCACACGGCGAGGAGCAATCAATCTCGCTTTTTTACCCATTTCCCTCACGTCTACACAGTAATCTGTTTTGAGATCATCTCTGTATTAACACCCTTAGACACCTGCGTTTTTTGTAATTAAGAGACACATGCGGCCAGTTGAACTGTCTAATTATAGCCAGTGGGGAGCCCAGAGGAGCCATCATCCATGCAGCTCTCCATACTGCTGATGGATGATGGCAAGAAGAGAGGATGGATGGATGGATGGATGGAACTGCAGGCATATGCTGAACACGTGCTTTGTAACTACATAGCATGGCCAGGTTGTCCCAGCACAGCAAGAGATTCACACGCGTGGCCATGTGCTGTGTTGCGATGCATATTTGTTGATTACTTGTGAATACAGAGAAGGTTTAATTAAAGAGCCCTGAGATCATGTTTTTAGACATCAAACCAAACAGATCAATGCTGATTAATTAGACCACGCTCTGCAAGTTTAGGTGAAGCGCTGTGGAATACAAACTCTACACTGCCAGCAAAGTCATCATCGCGACTCCCTCCCTGTCTTTGGTGTCCCTGTAGCCCCCGCAGGGTGCAGACTATAGATCTGCTGGTGTTAATCCCTGTGATCTCAGAAGTGGCCGAGCTCAGGCCAGAGCTCAGGCAGGTTGGGGACTGCTGATTTATTCAGCAGAGAGGGATGAGGTGGGAAAGCAAGGACACTGTGTCCCAGGAAATCATTTTTTATGCTGTAGTTCCAGCGATGGTAGAAGTATGATATGTGTGTATGCTTGCATAGAAAAGTACATATATGTTTTGGAAAGCACATTTTTACTGATGTGAAATTTTGAAATACTCTAATACCTTCCTTGAGTATTTCCATGTTATGCCATGTTTTACCTCTAATTCACAACATTTATTTGATAGATTATGACACTTATGTTGTAGTTTACCATAAAAAATACACAGTAGTATGATCAGTTTACAAAATATGATTTATTGTACATGAAGTATGTCACCAGCATATGAGGCTGCTACAATTACCACTTACATATTCATATCCAAATAATAATGATGCAATGATATAATAAATGGGGCCATAACCATAATGATTACCTTCTGTTGCTCCTTCTACTAATTCAGCAAATAATTGGAGTAAGGTCTCTGTTGATCCTCGTTGCCCTTGCCAAACTTTATCCTCTGTGGAGGTGCAGGGCTGCATCTGGACCTGTTACATAAGCCCTCCTGCTCTGCTCACTGCAGTTTACACTGCACTCCTCACCCCCCCACCCTCTATCTCCGCAGCCCCACCTCTTTTTTAACCTGAAATGTTAAATCTGTTATAGCGGTTTGAGTTTAGTCACATCTGAGCCAACTGTGTCCCTCCTATACTGTTCGTCCTGCTTCACCTGTTTGCAGCCCCTCTCCTTCAAGCAATATTTAGTAATGAGACCTGTGAATATAGCATTTGACCAAAGCAGGCAGTAAAAAGAAAAAAAAGCTTTGACAGACTGATCTGCAGTTGTTGCTTGTTTATGTGATTAACTAAATGATTTGGAGTATTTGCATGGTTGGTGATAGAAACATTGCACCCTTTCGTCCTCTCCTGGTAGAGATGTGTCATTTGCCATCTCTTTTTTAAAATTCTAGATTCATCTATCAGTCTGGTTCTGGAGCTGCAGACAAATTGATACTTCTAAAAATCTCCCTCTAGTCCATTTTTAGTCCCCCATGTTATAGATCAGAGTTCTTCCTGCAGCATACAGGCACACTAGATACACACATGAAATATGCTGTAGTGGGGAGATAATTTGCTGCATTGCAAGATGGTTAAAAGTTGGGGGGGGGTCTAAAACTTGTCATGACATAGAACAGAGA
The DNA here is from genome assembly GCA_016785225.1 of Psettodes erumei. NCBI lineage: Eukaryota > Metazoa > Chordata > Actinopteri > Pleuronectiformes > Psettodidae > Psettodes > Psettodes erumei. The sequence goes on from JAFBJZ010000831.1 coordinate 5,944,439, forward strand.
TGATTTGATGAAATCACCCTTTTTTGTTCCTGCTATTGGTTTGAATTGAATTGATAGGTGAGCTGTGGGCATTATATGTTCATTGTGCAGAAAATTGCTGAATGTGTTGACAGAGTACGATACACAGGATGCCTGGAAGCTCCTTGCCCCCTCCTATCAAATGCTGAGTTCTGCCAGCAGCTGAAGCAGAAATAGATTTGGACTGTTGACAGCTCATCTCGAGAAGCCTGTTCCTCATCTTCCAGAGGAGCTAGTTGGAGTCAGTTTTAAAAGTTTCTCTTGCTCCACTTTTCGCTGGATCCTTGACACTTTGGAATGTAGTTGTTTTTTTAGAGAACTGTCTTTGTACCCAGCCAGCTGTCTAAAAGTTTTCTCATCTTCTTGATATGTATTGTGAAACTGTAAATTCTATATGCTGTGGCCCTCATTGGTGTTCCTCTTTTCCAGCCACTGAGACAGATTATAACAATAACCCTATACACTGACATCACTAACCCTCTTCCTTTGTCCTCTTTCCACTGCATGAACCTGGACCCTGTAATAGACCTAAGTGGTGACACATATTCATACTCCATTTAGTCCCACTATATAGATCATATGCTCTTAATTGCCCTATTTATCTGAAAGCAATTATGGCGTAGCATTGTCATAGTCATAGCCCATGTTTCTTGGCTCATTCACTCATCTTTGGAGATAGAGAGAGAAATCTTAATTGTCCAGTGTGAGGAGGGGGTCGACACTGCCCACACTTCATTAGAGTCTGGACTGGCCATGGAGAAGATTGGATTAATCAGTCTCACTCTAAACCCTCATCATCTGACTGCACAAAAGCAGAAGTGGCTCTGTAGGTGAAGCAGGAATCATATTTTCCTTTAGTATGGTGTAATGAAAATTATATGAGGAAGGATGGTCAACACCAACACCATCACCATTATAGAGGTTTCTATTGACTTCATCCGGGAATTGACTAGGACGAATGCAGTCTGAGCAAATTCCTCTGCTAAATGCAAATGGAAGACCATCTGAAATAACTGGGGAGACTAGAGAGAGGGTGCGTTGAGGATTAAACTGTAATGACAGGCTCCCTTTCTAGAGGAGCGAGATGAAAGAAGCCAGACTTTCACTATCTTAAATAAACTGCAATCTCTTTGGAATTTGGTATTTAATCTTGTTTACTCCCACACAATATATCACCAAGTGTGCCACCTCTAACCTGGAGCCAGCAAAGGGAAACGTACTGAGCAACTTGTGCTTGAAGAGCCTTGTTCAAGGGCTCCTCAACAGCAGGTATTTACAGAGAGAGAGAGCAAAAAAGGATGTACTGAACACTTATTCTCTCCAGATAAAATCAGCAGGGTTCCTGCCGGTACCTTCCAGTGTTAAGACGGCTTTATAAATGCACACTGAAAATGCTTAGACTTTCCACCAAACCAACAGTGACAATTCATGCCTGTATGGCACGAAAATAGACTGAAAAGAGAGAGGTGAGCCACAGTCAAAATTGAGTCTGCTCATCACTTTGGCTGCTTTCACTGCTCATCATTATGGCAGTTTCTACCGATCCCACCTCTCTTTCTCCCACAATGTGGCGTCCAGCCTTGGGCTGCTTGTCTCGGCCACGTGAGTCATCCAAACACCCAGCCACACCGACGCACTGTGGCTCAGCAGAGGAAGGAGTCTCGCTCTGTCTAGAGCTCAATGCTGAGGACAGCCACACAGACGACAAGCGTCAGGGATGAAGCGTGTCGTCACGGGTAGTAGATCACTTTACTAGACAATGAGGAACAATCACAAACTGTTCTTTTGTTCTCTTTGCTTGTGAGTAATTGTGGTTCCATCTATTTTTATCTCCTTTCTAGTGTGTTCTCGGCTTCTCGTCAGTTGAGGGACTAGAAAAGACTGGAGAAGGAACCCTTTGAACTGAAGTGGCAGGATTTTACCCACATTCAAGTCACTTTTTCACCTGCAGGAGTGTAACATTGGTTATTATGTTAAAGCAAACTCAACCCCCCCTGATAAACACTTGGCTCTGTTTCCAGAACATCTGTGCTGATTTTCTTTTCTGTCTTTATTTTTTTTTTGTGCTGATTCTCAGTTTTTACTTTAAATGCCATTTTGCCAGCCACAGTTCAGGAGTTGTGTTTTACACAAAGAGTGGCATGCTTAGGGTGTTTAGGTGTGTGTGTGTGTGTGTGTGTGTGTGTGGTAGAACTGGATATGCGTATGCAGTGTGAGATAGCAGAGTTTGGACCAAGCGTATGCATAATTCATTTCAGTCACAGTTATTTAAATGAGAAGAGGAGAAAATGGGATCCACAAAGGACCGTGGGAGTTGGAAAAATGTGAATCCCTTTTCATGGCTGCTTAGATGTGTAACTGTTGGAAAGAAAGCACAGAACAGTAGATTTCTATTGGCCACCCATTTCAATCGGTGACATGCTGAAGAAACTGAAAACACAGTCAGACGTACAACTGCATTGACAGTGTTGCACTAAAACATTAGCCAGCTGCTATGGAAGCAGATTAATGTGTAGTATTTAAAATACATTATACAATATATGTTATTAGTTTTCCTTCATCTGTAAATCTGACACACAAATCCAATCAAGCAAGGTCACATTGGACCCATCACCTACTTGTAAATGATGCACAGAGATTATAGGAGGTAATGGGATTCTTTCAGTATTTATAGGATTTAGCAGTCTCTTTGGGAAAATGAGCCAATATGCTTCGGAAAAATCCTTGCCATCACATTGTTGCGTACCATCGGACGGTCTGCCCTCAGACTTTCCTGCTTGTTTTCACCCAATCTGCCCTATACCTACAGTGTCTTACATAAGCTGCTGTTAGCCAACAAGCATTTCTCAGTCCAGTTTCCCACTCCCAACGTTCCCAGGAAGAGAACAGCGAGGTGTGCGTCTGTGTATGTGTGTGTGTGTGTGTGTGTGTGTGTGTGTGTGTGCTTTGAGTAAACGCTGAGAATAGCTTCGCCAAGGGGGCTCCAGCATATGTGGTCATGACGTTAGCATGGTGCCGGGTACTTGCTGGCGGCCACAAACACACACAGGGCTGGAGCATGGAAACCCTACATGGGCTCTGTCTCTCACCACAGCCCCCCACCGTATCTCTGCCTCACCCTGCCTCGTAATCTGTCTCACCTCTTTTCTCTGCACCTAGCTGCTGCTCTCCAGAGGGAGGGAAGAGAGCGGGGCAAAGCAGATGGGGTGGGATAAGGCCGTGGGTTAATATCTCGACTGACAGCTGCATTCTGTCAGGTGTGCTGCTATTTCTGGGGTGAGGATTTCAGAGCTCTGTGTTTGTTACTGCAGCATGAAGTTCTGCTCCAGTACAGTATGAGTGGGTGAAGCCAGCAGATACCAGGAGATAATGAGATCAATTTTTTTTTTGTTTGGTAACACTTTACTTTAAGTCCCCCTATTTAGACACACTGATGTAGTTGGAAGCAGCCATGAGGATGCTTTTGTGTTTATCAATATATTTGTCAGTAATCTGCTCATAACCACATTATAGTCTGTTAGAAACCATTTATTAAATGTTCATATTCTGGTCTTAAATGCTGAATGGGGACATTTAATGTAAAGTGGAATCCTTTTTTCATGATGACTGCAACTATTATGTTTTATCCACAATTAATGTTTCAGGGTTTTTTGATCAATTAATAGTGAATAGAAAATAGTGACAAAGTGCTGGAAATGACTTCTTTGTTACAATCACATGAACGCGTTCCCTCAGCTCGCTTCATGTATTTTAATTTCAAGTGGCGACTTCCTACCTTTACCAGAAGGACTTCAGTGACCAGAAACAAGGTGTATTCATGGTGTTTGACTGGAACACATTACATGCTAATGATGCTTCTGCTACTCACTCTGTTCTGATGAGCCTCATCTTGTATCACAGATGTCCACTAGTTCAAAGTTATCAATTTTTAAAGAAGCTCCAGCCCAGAGGGACTGACATAAAAAACATGATGTAGTGCACTGATTTCTTGTTTGGTTGTTTCAAAGTCAATATTGGCAGTGCTAAAAATGCTGTGATGACTCATTGTCACGTTTGGCTTATTATATGTGGTAATAACACTCAACTAGAAAATTGGCCAAGCAGTTGTTGCTGATTACAGTTTCAGTCAGTGTTGATGTATTTTGAAAAAGTTGACACAAGTTTAGATACATATTAATGCTCCCTTTCCCAAAATATAGTGGTTTCCTCTGGTATTTATTTTGTCATTATCGAAGCAGTTATAGACTATATAATGCTGTGGTTGTGATAATTTTCTGTGAACTTTGCTTAAGCTTCTCCTTATGTAAGTGGATGTAGCACTGTGCTGGAATTGGCCTCTTGGGCTGTGTTGTCATGGATTAGTTGACTCTGGGCTTACTGTTCCAAGATATTGGGAGGGGGGGTGTTCCTCTTCCCCCATGTGTGGAGCCCTCTGTTGTTACAATCCTGGCATGCAGAGGCAGTCTTTAGTGAAATATCTTCAGCAGATATTTCACTGTTGCTCCTGTTCTCTTTTGGTCTCTCTACCCTGATGCTATCAGCATTTGTCAGTGTACACCTCTTTCCCACGCAAGTCTTTTTCCTGCACCCTCGCTCCCCGTCTCTTTAACTTTCACTCTCACCTGCTCCAGAGCTGAGTGAGCCTCCCCTCCCTCCTCCTGAGCCACGATGTAATATTCATGATGGCGTTGAACTGAGCCAAAGGCATCCAAGAGACATCCACAAAAGCTTTGTTACATTTTGCGGCAAAATGCATCACGAGGGAGAGAGAATTATACTGTGTATTGCAACTCAGAATATCAAATGTTACTTGGTCTTTCAAGGCACTCCCTCTGTTCAGTGAATCTTGTTATGTAAACCCCCACAACATCCATAGCGTTTATACAGCTGGGAGGAGCATGGTTGGTAGGAATTCATTATTATTCCAAGCTGACAAACTTGTATAAATATCAATGCACCTCTGTTTTTGAGGTTTCCCGAATTACCAATTGAGGAGCAAACAGAAGAACAAACAACACAGACAGCTTCCCCCTTAGGTCAGTGACATGACAGCTGGCTGATGAGTTCAGCTAATCAGCACCATCTCAGGGTGGACAAATCTATTAAAAAGAGCAAGTCAAGGACACAAAGAGGCAGCTTTGTCTCTTCTCTTCTACAGTGACTGCATCAAACTCCCCCTCAGATTTGGCAGCGGTTGAGCTAAACTATTGCTATTGTGTTAATTGTTTGTCAAACACCTTGTATTGCTTAAAAAAAAACAAGAAAAAAGTCAGAAGATGTTAAGGAAAAACAGCAACTGTCTCTTTTTGAAGTTCTGGATACCGTCTGATTTGCCCTGAGTCACCTTTACAGAAGATCTTAAAAAGTGCTGCCATGTTTGTGCAAATGTATTGTCAGGGCAGGGCCTGCTCTGCAGCCACAGTCTGCTTCTGTATTTGTCAGTGTGTGTCACACTGACAGGGGACATGAGAGACACGTTAGCAAGAGGTGGACATAGGTACACTACAGAGGATTGGCTCCATGTGATGCAGAAGAAGTTGAAGTGAAACTGTTCACTGTTAGCTCTCTTGCCGGTCACAGTGTGCATCACGGCGCCGCTCGCTCGCTGTAATGCTACATTGAACACAGCCCTGGGGTGGTCTGGGTGACATATATAGGTCCTAGCATGGCCCTATCACAGCCCGTCGAGGCCAAGGGAAGTCTTGCTTGAGTGAAGAAGGTGCTTGTAGCTTGATTCAGTGCTGCTGCCTGGAGACTACAAAAGGCACGGTCTACCCATTCATAAAAGCAGGGTTTTACAATTGTATTACTGACACTGCCATAAAGGACGATGATTTCTGTTGCTTGATTACGTGTGTGTTTACATAGCTGTACAGTATAGGAATATTTTCACTGCATTGTGGCATAGCTTTTTCTGAAGGAGAAAAGCTCACTGCAGCACAACTCCACCTGTCTCTGCGAGTCTGAACAAGTACCTGAGTCCTTGCTCTCTCAAACACTGCGTGCATATGAATTTGTTATGACAGTTGGTGCCAAGGGGAAGGCAGAAGAAGAGTCTTGGTGATGCTCTGTTCTGTAAGCTATGCCATTTGCAGTTTGCAGCATATATTGCTCTGTAATTTCTCTCATATTCACTATCTCTCAGTCCGAAGTCTCTCAACCCACAGATGTCTTTTGAGGGAATACAACTGCAGCATTACTGTAACAAAGTGCGGTGTGTGCATTAATGCATATGTGTGGGCAGCAAACAGAGCACAGTGGTACCACTTTATATACTTACTGTATATACACTTGCACAAGGTGTATAGATAAAAGCAGCATGCAGGTTCTTAAAATGTAGATTACATGGGTAAAAAACAAGAATAATGTTCAAAAGCTGAAACCCTAACACATAAACACCATTCAGGGAGGAAACATTGCAAGAAAGTGTTTTGGGGATTAAGGAATGGGTATGATTTATTAGCATGTTTTTATTATTAATGTGCAAAGCACTCTGAATAAATGTGCAGTCAGCTTCTTTTCCCAGGTCTTCTGCTGTTGAAGATTAGAGAGATTTTACCCCTTGGGCAAAAACTGAGAATGAGGAGTGGTTAGTTGAAATCCAAAGAAGGAAAAAAAGGAGACGCATGGTCTCTCTCTCTCACTCTCTCTCATATTCCTTGTGCCGTTCTGCCGCAGCATCACTTTGGAGAAAAAACCTCTTTTAAATTGAAGATGAGAGAGATCCAAAATGAAGATGAAAGGAAATTTTACACTTTGGGCAAAAAAAGAGGCTGAGCAGATGCAAGTTAAAATCTAACAATAACCTTTCTTAAAATTCAAGTTGTGTCAGAAAACAAGGGAGGACATCCTTAGGCAGATTATGAAGACATTTCACATGACCAGACATGTCTTGATCTCTTGCCGCTGTTATGTGTCTGGCCGTGACCGTGGCTATGTGATTGTTTACTGCTGGTTTTACTTCTCTTCCACTTCATTGCCTCTAGACCCTTGTTTTACTGCCTGAGGGAAGAGATGAAAATCACTGTGAAGAATGCAATAGAAACCCATTAAAAATACCCAGAGAGGAGCATACTCTGTGAGGGTGGAGATTTTTAAAGCATGAAATGATCACTCTTCTTCTTTATCTCTCAGATCCCCACAAAATCTCATTATCCCTGACCTCATTTATTACTGTGCACTTTTCCTCCCACACACCTCTTGTCATCATCCTGCTCTTTCATTCACTTTGCTCCCTGATGTTGCCACCTGTGTCTTACTCCTTCTCCCCCACTAGGTGTCTGTCTGGTGCTGGGTTGTATGATCTACCCCGATGGCTGGGACAGTGACGAGGTCCGGCGGATGTGCGGAGAGCAGACAGACAAATACAGCCTGGGGGCCTGCTCGGTGCGCTGGGCCTATATCTTGGCTATCATGGGCATCCTGGATGCCCTCATCCTCTCCTTCCTGGCCTTTGTCCTGGGGAACAGACAGGATGGACTCATGTCAGAAGAGCTGCTGGCCGAAAGCAAGGGTGAGAATGTGATATCTAATCTGATAAAATGTGGTATTTTATTGATCTCCTCTGGGGAAATTCCTGCTTTGGTTGTCCACCGTATTGAAAGTCAGCTTCAGGGCAGCACTCTGGGATTTATTGTCTCACTTAAGAAGATGTTATCAGAACTGCTACTTGCCAGCATGTGAACTGAAGGACAGCGTAGCTACCCATTCTCATCAAATCTATTTTTATGTATTTGGAATTAGTCAAGTGAAATTATAGATACTTCTCCCCATGTACAGTGAGTACATCTACAATTGGGCAGTGATTCCCTTAACTTTACACTTACACTCTTAAATCTTGTACTGGGTTATAAATCTCTGGGTCACTGATGTGGAATTGATCTTCTTTTTTTCGGCTGGCTGGTGCCAGACAAATTGCTCTAAAAGTGCACTCTAAATGCAATTTGTGCTATAGTGGGCTGGCAAAAGCATATATTTGAAGTTAATGAGAGTACTTGCACTAAGGCAGAGACTCCTGATTTATCACAACCTGTGTGACATTCTACCAGGCTGGATATGGAAGGTGCACACTCATTAAGGTTGTGGTAAAGCATACACAAGTCTCGCAAACCTTACGTGAGCTGAATTCATAAAAGAATCACAGGCGGTGTATTTCCATTTGTCTATGACAAATTAAACAAAAATTTTGATGGGCTCTTGATGCAATCTCTACAAAATAAAGCACCAACAGTGCCATTTAGGGAATTCTGTTTGATGATGAGTTTGATATACAGTACTGACAAAAAACACATAAAAATCAACAATCATGTAACCACCTGCACTCACTCAACCCCTCTTCTGTAAGGAAATCCTTTGGAGCCAACTTTAAAGAGGCACAAACCTAAATTTAAAAAAGGGCTTCCTCTTTTATTTCACCATCTTGTATGCAGTGGTGTATAATTAGCACCTGCTATGTTAAAACAGCATTCTCAGACAGTCACACCTCTACCACCATCAGACCTCATTGACCCACCAGAGATCTACCGTGCAGTGAGGGGATGCGACAGTACACAATATACTGTACGCAATTCTGAATCACTTTCGCAGGTCTGCACAGTGACATACTGTGAAAAGGCCCGGGTCCACGCATGTGTTCCAGTGGGAAATGGGATTAGTATGTTCATACCATGTAGCCTATAATGGAACCAGACAAGCATGGACATCCAGCAAGCAACTGAAGAGCAGTGGAGAGAAAGAGTGAGAGGGAAGGAAAGAAGGGAGCAGCATGTTAAAAGGGGCACAGGAGGCTTGAAAAGACTGGCTGATGATTCCTCTGTTTGGTATCACCCTCTTATTATGAGAGAAATACACGTGTTCCATCATCTCGGTGCCATGTTTAATCATCAGTGGCCAGTAATATCTTCAACAGAATGATATAACACGCAGATATGTACAGCTTCAGTTTCCTTGTCCCCAACCACTGTGACATTCAAATGATAAATATAAGATGAAGAGGCAAGATGAAAGCTTTAGAGACAGTGTCACAGAGGGGAAAACCTGCATGGGATGATCACTTCTTTTTCCAGTCAATCACGTACCAGTCCTTAGTTTATGGTTGTGGAGAATTTATCAATAATCCATCACACCTCAGCAGTAATCTCCCAGTTAGCTCATCCCTAATGCCATCTACTGGTGTTAGTGTGCAGTACAGCCAGTCATTGTGCAGAATGCATGTATCTGACAATGTGTGAGTATGGGAGTCTTTTAATAGCATGACCTTGAGTACTATGTTGTAGCACTTTTATATAATTTTTTCTGTGGTTATGTTTTTTGTTTTTGTTGTTTTTCAGAGGGTGGTAATGCCTAATCAAGTCTGTGTAGTAGGTAAGAATTCATTATCTTGAAATATATACATGTTGGTCTATCAGTGCATAATGTCATGCATATGCATTTGATTTTAATGTATTTTTAACTAAAAAGAAACTAGTAACTACTTCAGCTGTCAAACAAATACAATGAGTAATGGAATGCATGAAATGGAAATGAAACTACCTCAATACCTCCCACTACAACACATTTCTTCTCGTAGGTTCCTGAATCTCCATGTGTTCGTTTTCATGAAGTACCAGTCCCTCAACATCAGCTTAAAGGAAGGAGGAGAGGAATTCTACTGAACCAGCCAGCCTGCCTTTCACATCTACCTGCCAAAAAACCCCCAGTGTACCCCGAACCCTCAAAGTCCATCGCTCTGTCCCCACATTATTCCCAGCACTTAGATGGAGCCCAGGGCTCTTTTATCCCCAGTGCGTTTACAGAGCTAACCCCATGCACAACATTACATAGACCACGGCAGGGGCAGAGACTGTTATTCTATTGAGAAGTATATGGACTACCCACTACCTACCTGAGAAGGCACAGGGTTGACACCTGCAGTAGACGAGCACAGACACAAACACACACACACACACACACACACACACACACAACCATGCCATCTCACCATGAAAACAACTCAAACACAACGTACAGTACTTTCACACAATACATTAACAAACTGTAATAAATATTAAACTATGTTAACACTTAGCTGTGTGTGTCACTGTCAGAATGTGTGTCATGTTTCATTTGTGAAAAGAAGAAACTGCTCAACTTCCAATAATATTGGGTTGCTGTAAATCTATTGTGTTTCATATGTGAGGTTTGACATGAAATGAAAGTTTTACTTTCTTCTTTTGCTCATATGCTCCTCTGTTCCTCTTCATTTACTAGAGAAAAAAGATATTTAAGACTTTTCTAAGAAGATGATCATCCAAAAGAGGGAGAAAAAAGTATTTACAAGGTATGTACGGTGAATATTAAAGATGTTATTGGAATTTTAACAAAATCCATTCAAAATCCCTGCTAGCTAACTTTGCACAGCGCTTCGGTTTGAGAAGAAATCTGATATTTTTTAGTCTGTGGTATCTGCACTGTGATGGGGGCTGTAGGACTGTCTTGTCTGCTGCAGGACTGGTAGCTGCTGTGTGAGTGTGCTTCTGTGTGTGAGTGGCTTAACCGGAGCGAGTGTGAGTGCATGCACATAGGTGAATGTTAGTGTGAAAGTGTTGCGTGCAATAGTTTGTTGGGGTAGTGAACCCATATGCCAGCCTCACACACAATTGTCCTGTTGAGTAGCTAAATCTGTCTGTCTCTGTCTTTCTTCTCTTTCTGTTTCTTGCTCTTTGACTCCCTTTTCACCCTTTGGTTTGTTGGGACATACAGGGTAACATAATGAGAGTTGGAGTTCTGTGTAATGTGACAGGGTGCACCTGAGGAATGAACTCAGTGTAAATGGATTAGTAAGGCCTGTCCCAGCCTCACCTGTGGATATGTTCTTATGTAAATAGATATTCTATAGATACCAAACAATTAGCAAATGTGGAGGAGGTTAAAATACATCAATTAAAGATATTCCTTTCAGAATATATGAACACTTAATAAAGGTTTTCACTGTAAAACAATGTGGTGAATTTTTTTTTAATTATTATTGATGACAGTGGGGCAGTTACAGTTATATATTGTCACCTGGGGCTGTGAAGGGGGCTCTGTCTAGTTTGAGAACAGCTTGGGCTTGAAAACTGCAAACTCAGCAGGTCAAATTTGACCTGGGCATATACCAGTCAAGGAGCATTAAATTAAAAACCCGACTGAGCTGCATTCTGCGATTTTTTTACCCATACTAAGGACTGGAAGCCTGGATATCTAAGATGGGTCAGTTTTTGAACAATCTTTTTTAAAATCACTTCACTTTTATGAAAGTGTATTTCTAAATTACCGGAGGACTCTATTAAAGGGCCAACCATGGCTGTGACCTCATAATTCCAAGCAACAGAAGTAAGAAGGGTGGTAAAAGGCATAGACATAAAACTTCTATGAGATTATGAAAGATTAACTTTTCAACTGAACAGCAGTCACAGCACTGTTTTAATCCAAATCACATGTCTGGACCACCATACAGAAAAGAATGTCGTGGAGAGAGAAACAAACAATAGGTGTAATAACACTTATGGCCATTATTGCGCCCATGTGGTGCTTTGAGACATAATGGCAACAACTAATGTCTTTGCGGCCCATTGCTGCAAAACATATCACTCTGATTCATAGCACTCAGTACTGCCAGCCCTCCAAATCAGAGCTTGGTTTATCCAGATGGATGATGGCTGTTTGTGTGTGGTTCATTGTCCTCATGGGAGTCCTTTTGGCTAGGAGGAGTAACTTCATTTTGTTTCATTGCATTTCACTGTAGCTCAGTGAGTGAGGGCATAAATTGACTGCTATATTTTGACTTGAGATTTTACTGGTAGGTTGACTGTTAGTGATAGATCCTGTTATGGTAGAAACAGTTATTCAATTCTGTTTTCAAATGATGATTTGTCAATTTATTAGTTCATGGGTGATGCAATCAGGTAGTTGGGGAAGTTTTTAGGAAGATGTTGAACTCAGGTGCATTAGATGAAAATTTACAGTCCAGAGGAAAGCTCAGGTAAAAACTGAATGGTAATTAGTCAGTAGCTAGCTCCAGCTCTACGGTGTTACATTAAAATGCTACTTATATGTTAACGCATCAATAATGAACACATTCAACACAATGCTTTCCTGATGATGCTTCTGCTCTTTTACCAGAAAAGACCAAATGAATAATGACTAAAGGCCAAGAATGTACGCATTAAAATGATACCAAACATATAACTGTGAACATTAAGGCTACTAGATGATGGTTATCATGAATAAATATTGACCACAGACATAAAATGTATCAAGATCTATATCAAAGTTATGTGCATTTACATTTAACAGAATATTTTATTGTACATTTACTACTTGTGCTACTCTTCCGGTACTGATAGTAACAAATCCACGGACTGCACCTTTAAGAGTTTAAGAAGGGGAAGCGGGATTCAAACGCGAGGCTCCGCCTCCGCCGCTCGACATCGCGGAAACAGAAACTAAGGTTCGGGCCCAAACAAAATGGGGGCGTCGTTGGACACTCCGGCCAGGTGCCCCTTGTGCAACGAGCTGACCGGGGACCCCGTCACTCTGAAGTGCGACCACCGGTTCTGTCGACGATGTATCGGAGACTTGTGGAGCACCACGCCGGACGGGCCGTACCATTGTCCGGAGTGGAGGTGTAAAACTGTGTACCAGGCTCTGCCGTTCGACCGCAGCTTGATCCGGCCGCCCAGCGCGGGGCGATGGGCTGAGTCCCGCAGCACCACAGGTACTACAAAGTTTCTGACGGATGTGAAATAAAAGTGTATGGCCAAATATGCAAATGAATGTTATGAGTGGCGGTTGATGTTTTATTGTTTATTGTTTACTGTTTATTTAGCTAACACCCCAGCAGGTCCCCGCTGAACAAGTTATGGGTTTTTTTGTTTATTAATATTAGACTTACGCTCGTTCATCATCTTGTTCTTAAGCTTCTTTATTTATTTATTTGTCATCAGTAGGATTAAGATCAGTGATTAGGTCATGGCAGGCCTCTGAGTGAACTCACAATGCAACATAGTAACCCACAAAAGTGCACGCAAGCTACATAGTCACTGATTGAATGGCTTCAGGTGGAGTGGCTCAATTAATAGTTTGGTGCGTTTGTGTTGGGCATCAGGCAAAATGCTGAAGTTTGTTTGAAGTATTGCTGTAAAAGTGCTAAATCCACATTCTGTCCTGTTTTCTGTAGCCAAATCCAGTAACGATGAACCAAACCGATTTTACTCGATGTTGAGGACACCCACACTCCCCAGCAAGTTCCTGGGGAAGAGGAAGGCCAGCACCCCGGCACCAGACCAACCTGACACAAAGAGATCTCCCCGGGAGCGGCCCAGTGACACCGAGACTCCCACCACTTCATTCTCAGTTGAGCCTGCGCAGTCGACTGGCGTGGGGACACCCAAGAAGTCGGTGCACCCAGAGTCCATACAGTCTGAGCGTGGTGATGGCTCATCCTCCAGTGACAAGTCTGACGGCCAAGCAGTACCTGCAAACGATGTGCCGCGGGACATCTCAATCCAGCAGAGCCAGTGTAAATCAGAAGCCGGCGTCACGCTGGATGACTCTGACAGCTCAAATGAAGTGGATATGTGCGATGCACCTCTTCCTGCAACCCCCGGGACAGACAAACAAGTGACAGGAATTCATCCATCACCAAAGGCACCTGCCTCACCTGCCAACTCTGATTCCTCTCCCAGGCTTTCAACCCCAGTTCAAGATAGGTCTCCTGTACATCACATCAAGCCACCTCTGATGTTCACCAAGCATCCTGCTGCCTCTTCCAGCCCCGTGCCCTGCCACTATTGCCCTAAAACTAGGTATCAGCATGCTGTGAAGACCTGCCTGGTGTGCGGCGCCTCCATGTGCACGGAACACCTGCGTCCCCACTTGGACTCCCCCGTGTTTCAGAATCACACCCTGGTTCCTCCTGTGGAGGACATTTCTCCCTGGAGGTGCCAGGAGCACCAGGAGATAAACAGGATCTACTGTCGGCAGTGCGGAGTGTGCGTGTGCACGGTGTGTACTGTCATAGGCTCCCACCGCGACCATGTCTGCATCAGCATCAGGGAGGCAGAGAGAGAGCTCCGGGTGAGTAGTGAACCGTACATAATGTAGATCCAAAGCAGTTGTGGTTAACATTGAGATGCATCTGAACCTAGCCATAGCAGTAAATTTATTTTCTGTGCACATTTTTTTTCCCAAGGGCAACCTGAAAGAAGAGATCAAGCAACTGCAGGACGCTGAACACCAAGTGAAGACCAGAGTGACTGAACTTACAGAGAAGAAAGAGGCCTTCAGTGTAAGAGAGTTAACTCTCCAGTTCTCTCTGATTAATACATGTATTTATAATGACCAGTCGCATCCTCAGCGAGGTGACACGGCTGCTTAGTTTCAAACTTCAAATCAGTGTGAACACAAGCTTGTATATCCCCATCAACATATTGCAGAATCATTCTATTTTTGTTGATGGCAACTCACCTGTGCAAAATACTGTGTGTAGAGAATGCTCTTTATAGTTTGGCTTTGTTTCGTTGTACTTTTTGTCTGTGCAGGTGTTGTTAAGCGGGGCACGGGACGGGGTGCAGCAGCAGTACGGAGCCATCAGAGAGGCCCTGGAGCAGGAGGAGCAATCAGCTCTTCAGTGTGTGATGAAGGAGGAGAGCAGGGTGCTGGGCGGACTGGAGGAGAAACTCGGCCACCTCCAGCGCTCGCTGCTCTCCATCCAGCAGGGCCTCCACACCCTGGAGGGGCTGGCTGATGCCAAGGGAGACAGACGCGTTCAGGACCAGGCCTTCATCATGGTGAGCTGGGTGTCAGGAGGTTTGTTTGGTGTAATGTATAAGACATACTGTTGGCTTGCTAAAACAAAAACTAACAAAGAAAATGTCTTTCCTCTTTCTCATGTGACAGGAGTACAGCAAAGTAGCCCAACTGTAAGTGATTCTCTCTTAACTTCTACTTTGTAGTATGCAAGTAGCAATTTGACAATTATGTCAATGGCTAAAAAAACACAAACAAAGCATATGTAGCTTTGCTCAATTTGCTATAGTAATAATGGACACTTTTAAGTAACTGCTAAATATTTACCATCGGGTATCGTTCATTTGTTTGTTTATGTATTTTCAACATATTATCTTCTTCATTATTATATTTAATTAGCCTGTTACTGATCAGCCGGTGTTGCTGTCCTGTTTGTGTTTGTTTCTTTCTTCGTTACTGTGTGACTATGTCAAAATACTCTGACCGCATGGGGGTCATCTAGGAATAACGAGGTCAGATGGACTTTTGTCTTTTTGCTCCTTAAATTCTCTGTTCCTTTGCCCCAGGGCTGGTAATACGATGAGCTGTTTGGAGCAGTTTGAGGCTCCAGAGGAAGTGGATCGGGCCCGGCTGAAATGTTTGCAGAGGTGGACCGAGAAGCGGCTGGACGCAGTCACCGTGACTGTGCCTGGCGAGGACAGAGACCTCTACAGACTTCTCTGTGAGACTAGTGGATTTTTTAAAATATCAGCATGTGCTCACTTTCCATTTGCGTATTATTCATTCTTTAGGTCCAATGTTGTCGTATTCAATTCGTCTTAATCTTCTGATGTAATTTTTCTTTCATGCGTACAGATGGTATCATCCCCTTCTTGGATGCAGACACAGCTCATTCCAAGCTGCAGCTGTCGGAGAACAACCGGAGGGTGACCTACAGTGAAACTCAGCAGTTCTACACGGAGCACGAGTCCCGCTTCAGCTCCTTCCCACAAGTCCTGGCCTCCCGTGCCCTGGAGGGGGGCCGCTGGTACTGGGAGGTGAACGTGTCCGTGGACGACGGCCGCTGGAAGGTGGGTGTGTGTGAGGGACAGATAGAGAGGAAGGGACAGAGGGACAGCTCTCGCCTGGGCTTCAACACTTACTCCTGGTGCCTGGCCTGTGACAGAAGGAAGGTAGAGGCTCTGCATAACAAAGCGTCGGCTCCTGTGGATGTGGGCAGGCTGCAGAGGGTGGGGGTGTTCCTCGACTTTGAAGAGGGCGTTTTATCATTCTTTAATGTGACACCAGGGGGCAGTCTAGCATTGATGTATTCCTATGAGCACAGGTTTACTGCCCCTCTTTACCCAGCCTTTTCTGTGTCTAAAACACAGCTGGCCATCTGTGATCTGTTCCAGTCCTAAATCAAGCAATTGTGTAATGTGAATTCAGCTGGACATTTACAGGACACATGTAAGCACAGTGCCTTTCTTATATGTGAAAAAACAGCTCTTCATTCATGATGAATTTGTACTCTTGAGGAATAATGTAACACATTGTATATAATGCTATACCTTTGCAAAAAAAGACATTTTATATAATTTGATAGAACTGGAAATTGATGTTGTTCGCTATGCATTATACATGTAACATTCCAAGCAGTGGTAGGGTATTTTTAGTATCAGAGTTTTAATCAAAGTTTTTAATTTTAGATTTTCAGTGAACAAATGAGCCAGGTCTTACTGCTGATCCTTGAAAGTAACTGATTTTCAGGATAATCTTTCCATTTTGAAATTGTGAAATATTTGATACCTGTTTGATCTGCTGGTGAGCCACTGGCTTTCTACAGAAATAAAATGTCAGCGTTTCATAAGCGAGGTAAAACCTGCATTTCTTCTTGCTTTTGTACTTCCTGTTTGTGTTGAAATAGAGACAGGTGTGTGTGTGTGAGAACGGGTGGCGTGTTTCCCCTCGAACAGTTGACAGTTGGTGTGCTAACTTTAAACCCTCGCTGCCCCCACAGCATGTGAGCTTTACCGACAACAAACACTGCCTTTGGCACAAACTCCTTATAGCATCTTGGATCACTGCATTGTCCCTCTCCTCGCAAACTCTGAGGCTCATTTATTCTGACTGGGGGTCCGCACGGTTGACATCATTGAACAAGGATCAAAGTGGTGTTTACATGAACTTCCTTTGGATGATCGGTAAAGCAACAGCGTGCCAGTGGTTCGGGCCTGGCTCACAGTGGATCAAGGAGCCACAGTGTGAAATTAACTGCAGCTGAAAAGGACGAGGAAGGGCGAGGTCTGATCAACACCTTCAATTGTTTTTCGTTGTTTAATAACTTATTTGACCAGGATGTCTGCTTCCCCTTGTGACAGACTTTTATTGTGACATAATTTCAGACAGTAGAGAAACTTGAATCCACGCAGGTGCACCAGTCACCCATGGCAACAATTTCACGTCTAACAGCCACATGATCCAGGGGTTGTCAGAAACCCTCTGTGGGCTTTGCTTTCTTTCTCAGTGTTTTCCAGCTTGCGTATGAAGGCAGCAAGCAAGACATGTCTGAGAGGTAGAGAGGAGGAGAGAATGGGGGTTGAGGGGGGGGCTTTAACAGTCAGGATAATTAAATTGTCTCCCTGTCCATCTAGCAGTCTCTCAAACTCAGCCTCCTGCAAGCTTTATCAGACTTATCATTGACTGGGATGAGCTTAGATGATGTCTGTTACATGTTGGCAGGGATTAGTGTGTCAGATAATTATTAAGGAAAGAAACACGTGTGATGTATTGAAAGCTCTTTACAGCTTCATTGTCTGCTTGTAGGGCATCACTGAATCAGGGGGCAAGGTCGATCCCAGGGGCTTCCTGTGCTCTGAAGGTAACCGCCAAACAGCCTGCTCGGCAAAATGTCTTCACATAATAAGAGCCTTACCTGCTTCTGTCCACTTCGGTGAAACACACTTCTGTCTCAGAGGAATATGCAGAGAACCAAATCCCCAAATTACCATGTTAGTGGCATATGAGTTTAGAGTGATAAATTACTCTGCGGATGTGGCCTTGTCTGGCAACTGAAAAGCTGCTCGATTATGATGACAGTATGCTTCACTTGATTTATGATAATATATTGTTCCTTTCCACTGTGTGTTCCCAAAGGCAAATAAGTAGAAATCGTGTACAAAGTAGGTGGAAAAAGCCAGGCAATAGAGGGTGCTATTTGCTTTTAAAATCAATACTTCACTAAAAGTCTACTACATTCATCTAACTATTGAGAACAGTCTTGCATTAATGTAATTTGTTCTTCCAGGAAATGCCTCTTCCAGTAGATTCCTGCTGAAGCAGTGCAGTAAGTGGGTCAAAGTGGGTCTCATTTGCAGAGCTCCTTCTGAGTTCATGCTTTTACCTCTCATCATTGTTGCCCAGGAAGGAAAGTGGAATGGCGTGAAATTACAGAGGTCGGAGGTTTTCAAGCAGATGATAGGCAGCAAGCCTCGCCACTTAAACTGTCTCCTCAGTGCCATTAAATGTCACTCTTTCTCTGTTCTCACTTTTTTTATTTATTGGTGACCTTATGCTTGATTGCTTAGAGGTTTTAACAATTTGTACTTCACTTTTCGAGGTGGGGTATAGTGCCATTTGATGTGGGCAAGTTAACATTAAGGACTCTGTCTCTTGTTGAAGTTGCAGTGGCTGCACAGCACAGATTGCTTTCGCTCCTGGCCTGGAAACAGGAGCCAATTCAATTTGCATTCTTCCATGGGAAAATGTGCCCCGAGTCAGCCTTTATTTCCTGGGTTGAAATCAGTCACGATAAGGCCATTTGGCATGTAAAATGTTACATTTATAGTCCACCATCAGTTGTCTCACTAGCTCCAATGTGTGCCCCTCATGTTACCGTTGCATTTGAGTAAAACAGAATGAGAAAAAAAAAATTGCCCAACAATCTTTTTAAACCCACAGATTTGTTCCACAACCCTTACCGCTTTCCTTGAAGACTCTTTTAACCACTGGAAGAAAACATTTTGTCTGACTTTTTAAATTACTTTCCCAAGTTTTGACTTTATTTCCAGATCTTGGTTACTGTAGATGTAACTCTTGTTTTTTTATACAGCACAAGCAAAATAGGAACCCATGATTTTATATGTAAATGTAGAATGTTGTCCAGAAAGAAAAAAATCATACCATACCATATCAATAACTGATAATATGATTGGTCATTTTGGTTAATAGTGTACGAAGACACCAATTGATATTTAAGAACGTAAGTTGAAAGTAGAATTTTTAGCACAGAAAGTGTCATCGTTAAAACTGATTTGTGGTGGAATATTCCTTTAATTTCATTGCAGATTCCTTTGCGTTATAATGTTAAATGGGTCAAGCTGTTTAAACCGCATCTATTTGTATCTACAATGTTATGTCTTATCAAAAATCTTCTATGTGACAGACTGCCTACTGTATGTCGGGTATGACCAGGTCTGGCACAGTCTTCACACACCCATCATGCCTTGTGGCCATATCTGTTGTTGGCATGGCAACAGTTTTGAGCTCAGGTGAGCGGGGAGCCTCACGTGTCTCACCCCAGTCACCTGCCGGGCTTGGCAAGGTCCATGGAAATCTGAGACGAGAGAAGTGATGGGCCTGTTATTGAGTGACATGGCTGTTCTTTTCCTTCACCCCCCCAGACAAATCAATCTACTCTTGACCGTGCCACAGAAAAGGCCTCATGACTTTCATGAGCGAATCTTTCTTTGCATCCGTCCGTCAGCCGCGGATGAACTGATAAAATCCAGTTTGATGAAAACCAAATCTCACAGGTCTTTTCTGTTCCTCAGGACACGGCATTTTACTGTGGAAATTTAAAATTGCTACATGCTTCCATTCAGTTTGTATTCTGTGGAGAATTAAGGACACCCCCCCCCCACACACACACACACACTCACAAATTCTACACACTATAATTCAAAGACTTGAATGGCAGACAATTTTATCTGTTTGTGGGGTTTTTTTCTCTCTCTTTCCCTAGCTGTTATTTAGTGGAGTTGCCCTTCAGCCATTAACATGTCAGCACATTAAGATGAGGTGGAAATAGCAGCGCCGTCTATTTCAAACACTTTCTCCTGTCGGCTGTAGTGCCTTTCTCCGCCTCCTCCCCCTCCAACCTACACACTGTACCCCCTCCTCACCTACCACCCCCTATCTGTCATCTTTCAGCGTCTGCAGTGTCTGTATCATTAACTATTTATCCATCTGTTCTGTTGCTCTTTTCACTCAGCCCTTGTGCAGCAAGGTCAGAGTGCAGGGTCGGTGGCAGAGGGATGCCTTGGGAAGTGCCTGGGATTCAGTATTTTTATCAAGTATGTATTGGCAGAATGAATTCAGGCTCTCATGACAGCCTTACACCTCTTTGCCGACAGCATCTGATCATTTCTAAATTTGAGATTGCACACAGTTGGGTGCTTGAGAATTGGAGCTTCATTTCAAGTCTATCAGGATTAAATATGTTGCACAACTCCTCTCTGTGACTAGAAATAAAAAGACATACAATACCACATCCAACTTTTCAGAATATTCTTTTGCAAAGAATTTTTTTCAGTAATCCATCCTGAAAAAGCCTTGAATTTCAATTTTCACACAAAGTGAAAGCAGTTGAGAAAAATACAAACTTCCAAGCTGAACACTTTTCTTTTGAAAGTAGTGTAGTAGCAAATGTGGTAGGGCTTTGCTTGGAAGATGTTTCTCAAGTACTACTGCTCTAAAGCTGGAGTCATACAGTAGATCGATACTGCAACATGATCCAGTTTTTAATCGCTTCCTGAGATACTGTATGTATTTTTCTCTGCCATCTCTTCTCTTCCATTCCACCAGTGGATTTGTTTTTTTAAAAATAATCCCCACATTATGTTAAAAGATCTACAGTGTCTATTATTTGCCAAAGATGATTGTTTCTAAAGGACTGCCAAATGTGTTGGATTATCGAGGATAATTGAAATCTACTAAACGGAATTGTCAATCAGTAAAAAGACTACCAGATTTTCTTTCACACCATCTGTGCATATTTCTAAACTTTCTGGCTTCTTGTAGATGCCTTCTGGGACTCGCTCATGGCTTTGGAATAATGAAATAGGTTTTGCAGAGATGAAGTGCACCAGCTCTCTAATCATCCTGCAACTGTATCATCCGAACAGGCACAGTTCAGACACAGGCTCTTGATCTCTCTGCTTTCACCCCTGGGGGGGTCTTGTCTTCCTCTGGCCAAAGCTGCAGGTTTCACATGGCACACACCATCAGCACAGAAACAGAGCTTCATTGTATTCTTAATCGTTTAACTTCACTGTATCACAGTGATGCTTGATTATTTTGCCACTTTCGCATTGTTTAACAGTTTATCTAAAATGCTTCTGGATGGCCAAAAGAACATGTCTCAGCCGAAAAACTATTGATAAACCATAAATGTGACAGCCAAGGACACATTGTTCCTCTGTGTGCATGTATCACATGAGCTTACTCGTGTCTGTGAGGGTTAGCGGCGTCTCCGGTGTCTAACTAGTCCAGATCTGGCAATAAATCAGAGTGAGAATGTCAAAGTTCATTATTACTGTCAAAGCCATTTGGCTCTTCCAACCCTCATCTTATGTAACATTTGCAACACATGTATACTCAGAACATGGAGGAACAGTCATTGTGGAACATCAGACAACAGCAGAAAAGAAGCAGATGATCAAGGCAGAAGTCATGAGGAAAATGGGTAAAAATGAAAGTGCCAATGTGAGCAGAGCCACATCCTGTGAGAACCAACAAAACAACATTTCTGTTAGAAGGAAATTTCAGGCACTAATAGCTACAGTTTGGCTACATGCAATAAACACAGTTTTTGGGTTTTAAAGTTTCAAACAGGAAAAAACATGGAAAGTTATGGTCCATTTAGCAGGATCAGTACAACAACCTGCCTCATCGTGTAAATTACTTCCTTGGTGGTGATGAATCAAATACTATAAATGCAACAATCAAGACGATTAACATTCATTTATTGCATGACCACACACGTTTTAATGGTGACTATGGGATATGTGTCATCACAATTATCTCCCACCTACGCCATCAAAATGTCAGCCAGCAGAGATCGTGACCCCAAGTAGACACTCAGGCACTGAACCACTGCGAGCGATGCAGCATTTGGCATTTCCACACACAGCAGCACTGTGACTGGCTCTGCCCAGTGCAATCAGGCCTTTTTGGTGCAAAAGTACTGCATCCTCAGTGTAATCACCATCATCAACACTTTCATTTCCCCCTGCCTTCCTCCTGGGCCAGCTTTCAGCTGTCTGCAAGGCTTTTCTCTTTCTGGTGTGGGCAGAGGCTTTACAGTTTTCAAGGTAATTGGCATGTTGCTGTCTGAGTCTGTGGATGGAGTATTTGGTATGACTGACATTATTGCTGTTTTTATGAAGACTTATAATATCAATGCACATATTGCAGTCAGGGCATCCACAGTCCAAGCATCTCAGAAGCTGTAAATCATTATTGTATGGGCTGTTTTCATTGTCTTCTTTCGAGCAGGCTGTGATAGAAGTTATTTTTGTATGAGAAAAGCCTTGAAATATGTTCTGTGCTATTTTCTGATGAGTCCACCCAATTCCACAAACGCCACATGCTCATTAAAATGAAATCTTCACCACTCTCACTCTTTTCCTCTTCTTTTTTTTACTTGAGCTTTCTTTTGGTCCATTGTGCATTCCCACAGTTCACTCACTCTCTATCTTCCTCTCACACTGTCATTTGTCTCTTCCAAAGCTTTTGCTGACCAGCGTGATTTATTCACATCTATAAATTCAGTCGCATGGAGAAATGTGGAAAATGTCTGCGCCCCTGAGGCAGCTGGCTGGTCACACCTGAACATACTCCCACTTCTCTTCTTATTTTATTTGAGCATGACTGAAAATTACCTTGATGAAATTTGACAGAGGGTTAGCTGACCCTGACTAATGTAACAACATCAAAACTTTACACTGGTGATGTTTCTCTATTTCAGTCATTTCAATTTTGCAAACAACACAGATTTTTCTGCATTTTCTCATTATCAAAGTTCACACAAGTGTGGTTTTGAGCTTTGATAGTG